>OX439041.1:64023152-64623152 GCA_949317995.1 Acholoe squamosa | reverse complement strand
TGCGCAAACCCTCCCCCACCCTGCGTATCTTGCGCACACCCTCCCCCATCCTGCGTATCATGCGCACACCCTCCCCCACCCTGCGTATCATGCGCAAACCCTCCCCCACCCTGCTTATCTTGTGCACACCCTCCCCCCATCCTGCGTATCATGTGCAAACCCTCCCCCCACCCTGCGTATCTTGCGCACACCCTCCCCCATCGTGCGTATCTTGCGCACACCCTCCCCCACCCTGCGTATCATGCGCACACCCTCCCCAATCCTGCCTATAATGTGTACACCCTCCCCCATCCTGTGTATCATGCGCACATCCTCCCCCATCCTGCGTATCATGCGCACACCCTCCCTCATCCTGCGTATAATGTGTACACCCTCCCCCATCCTGTGTATCTTGCGCACACCCTCCCCCATCCTGCGTATCATGCGCACACCCTCCTCCCACCCTACGTATCTTGCGCACACCCTCCCCCATCCTGCGTATCATGTACACACCCTGCCCCCACACTGCGTATCATGCACACACCCTCCCCCACCCTGCATATAATGTGTACACCCTCCCCCATCCTGTGTATCATGCGCACATCCTCCCCCATCCTGCGTATCATGCATAAACCCTCCCCCACCCTGCATATAATGTGCACACCCTCCCCCATCCTGTGTATATTGCATAAACCCTCCCCCACCCTCTGCATCATTCATACCCCTCTCTCAGACTGGCACACACCCTCCCCCATGCTGCGTATCATGCATAAACCCTCACCCACCCTCTGCATCGTTTATACCCCTCCCCCCACCTGTGTATCTTGCACACACCCTCCACCATCCTGCGTATCTTGCGCACACCCTTCCCCCATCCTGCTTGTCATGTGCACACCCTTCCCCATCCTGCGTATCATGCGCACACCCTCCCCCAACCTGCGTATCTTGCGCACACCCTTCCCCCATCCTGCTTATCATGTGCACACCCTTCCCCATCCTGCATATCATGCGCACACCCTCCTCCCACCCTGCGTATCTTGCGCACACCCTCCCCCATCCTGCGTATCATGTACACACCCTGACCCCACACTGCGTATCATGCACACACCCTCCCCACCCTGCATATAATGTGTACACCCTCCCCCATCCTGTGTATCATGCGCACATCCTCCCCCATCCTGCGTATCATGCATAAACCCTCCCCCACCCTGCATATAATGTGCGCACCCTCCCCCATCCTGTGTATATTGCATAAACCCTCCCCCACCCTCTGCATCATTCATACTCCTCCCCCCACCCCTCTCTCGGACTGGCACACACCCTCCCCCATGCTGCGTATCATGCATAAACCCTCCCCCACCCTCTGCATCGTTTATACCCCTCCCCCCACCTGTGTATCTTGCACACACCCTCCACCATCCTGCGTATCTTGCGCACACCCTTCCCCCACCCTGCTTATCATGTGCACACCCTTCCCCATCCTGCATATCATGCGCACACCCTTCCCCATCCTGTGTATCTTGCACACACCCTCCCCCATCCTGCTTATCATGTGCACACCCTTCCCCATCCCTAAGAGAGTTCAGATGACAGTCTGATTGGTTAGCATGGGCAGGCTACTTGTAGTAGGCTTCAGCAAAGCCTACTTCAAGTAGACAGAGAGGCAACAAATGAGATGACACTAAATTGTTCAACTTGGGACATTTCAGTCT
The DNA here is from genome assembly GCA_949317995.1 of Acholoe squamosa. Lineage (NCBI taxonomy): Eukaryota > Metazoa > Annelida > Polychaeta > Phyllodocida > Polynoidae > Acholoe > Acholoe squamosa. The sequence goes on along the minus strand of OX439041.1, from coordinate 64,621,461 downwards.
CAGGCCATGCAATATTGCATTTTCTTACAGCTATCAGTTAGGCATTGTGTTCTGTGACAGCACTTGCATGATGTTGCAGTTTGCCCTGGGTGTGTTTCGCTGGTTCCACACTGTTTTTCTCATAAGAGCACATAGCCAACTACGGGAACATCCTACATCGTCGCCGACCAATCGCTCGCCTGCCGTATTGGTTAAGTTGTGGAACAATTGCACCATAGGTCTATTTTCTATTCAGGAACAGCAACCATCGACAAAGAGTACGATAGGTTATTGGTTGAACATTTATTCATGAATGTACAGATATTTATCGTGAAATTCCATCAGGAACTGGGGTTATTCCATCTCAGAAACCACAACTAACTCCATACAAGGCCTACATATATGCCCTACCATCCCATCTCTATCAGAACAGAGTAGGATATCCTGCGTCCACACTGAAATGTGCATCAGTATGCAAGCCGGACACCCAATGACACGGCCAGCGCTCGTTGTCAGACCACCTACCTCGGCTTAACTCAAAGTCGTCTGCTCTTTTCCCGTCCTTTTTTTTCACAGCCATTGCAACGATCCAACACAAAGAGATGCAACCAATCGAGCCTGTCTATTGGCTGATTATAAGATTGTAATTTGATATTCCTATCTGTGATGTCATTTCTGATAGAATGATGCAGTGAAGACACGATGGTAGGGACAGAGAGGAGATTGGACACGATAATGATGTCATTCCACGGGTCATTACCACGTCACTTCCGCCTCCATTCTAACTAGAACCCAGCGGCGTGGCCTTAATGCAGGGATAGGTCTGTGCAGACTTTAGAGGACTTAGTGCAAGGGTAGATTCCCCTTAGATCGAACACATACCCCATTTGAGTTTGAGACTATAGTAAATCATGCATGCTGGACCATCTGATGTTGGATTACAGTTAAACCTATGATAACTTAGAGGGGAAATAGCACGCCTCTGTAGCTCCACACTCAAGTGGCTGCCTAAGATTATGTGTCTGATTTAAGGAGAATTTACGTCAGAGGCATTTGCAGAATAAGAGATAGGATACTATGGGTGTAAGCAGCATACATGTATAGTGAGGACTGTCTTCTCCACATGGTGTGAACAATATCCATGTTAAATGTATACTACAGGGATTGCTTGCTTTAACCTGGCACAGCTAGTCTGAGTTGAATAACGGAAGCTTTCTCGCTAGTTAGAACAGATTTAAACCTCAATCTCAACTTGAGGTCTTTTCTTTTACAAGGATATGCCTATTCTATTGATATGCCTAAACATAATGGTATACATTAATGGTAGAGAAATGTAGTAACTCTTATTTCTGTATGTATGGAGGACAAACGTGGGTGGGTACTGGCTTCCTTCTATTCTAGCCCCCTGCCCCTGACCCCTACAACCCCATACATGCCCTGTATACCATACATGTTCATAACAACCTCGACAAATCCCCTGACAACATCTTTTATTCAGCTGCCACCTAGTGGCCGGTCCATCAACCGGCCGGGGTTATAACCCCTTCTCACCATCAGTGTAACCTGATGCATGTTTTGTCCTTTTGGTGGTGCCACTGGTAACCGGCAGGTTATGGTTAGGACGTAAGTCGGCAAAACCTACAGGACGGGGACAGGTCTGCGTCCCCACATGTAGGAAGCATTTAGGAAGTAATGGAAACTGCCCTTTTTGTGTCTATGCCCTATATGTTTGCAAATTTGAGATTTCACTACACAAGATAAACCAGATAAGCTATGAAATATTAGCCATTGATAAGGTTACTAGATGCTGTTGCCTACACTTCTTTTTAAAAAGATATAGAACAAAAACTGTTAACCTAATGTTCATGTCATGTAGCCTACTTCTGTTTGACTAAAAACAATCAGGTTTCTTAAAAACATGTCTTATAACTTTTGTTTCTCAATAAGCCACAAGAAGAAGTAGCTTTGAAAAGCAACATGCTCCTACACAGTCAGCATATTATATATAGAAGGGAGATGGCAACGTTGGGGAGAAGCAATCGCATCATGTATGTATGTATGAAGACTATGTAATCTGACTTGTCTTTCAGATGTTCTGTGATACATTATACATCATACACACACAACATCCCACCAGGGGGCTCTGCAGTGCAGGCACAGTCTACTCATCATTCTGGTGTAGTTCTCTCCCTGGACACTAGGAGCTGCTACTGTATAAGCAGAGCCATCTTAGGCCTGTGCTCGAGGCAGCCTCGTGCTTTATTGCACCGTGCCCATTTGCCATTTTGCTCTTATGAATTACTCAACAGGGCTGTATTTAGGCATCATTCTGACTTAAGGTGGCTGATACACTCTGGAATGATCGGCATGATGCACCAATGCAGTGCTGACAAGTAGACCAAGCGGTTGGCTTGGTTTATCAAGGCAACTATCCAAGTTGAACATGACTCACATGTAGATTGTACTAGCCTTACCAATGTCATTGAAATATAACAGCACTGTACATTAACAGGCTGTAACCACAAAACTATTACTGTCTGAAATACAGACTAAGTTTGATGTAAGTTTAATCTCCTTTTGTGAATGCAGTTTTCGCTGTGGTTATCTCAGGTAGGCCACAAACAGAGAACATTATTAAAATGCTTGATAGCATGTGGGGAGTTATTGAATGTTTCTTATCCATTCTCATCATATCCCCCACAGGTTAAGAACAGGTAAGGATGATATCATTATCAGGTGATATGGATGGCAATGTATGAGCACCTTTTATGTCGAGGCTGTTTTGTGCATGAAGCTATCGCTAAAAGGCAGCTTTGATTAAAGTTAACAACTGTATCATATAACTCGAAAACATGCCTGTCCAACCTTTGTATATTACAGTATTAAATCAGGAAATGCCAAGTTTAATATCATTCACTTAGGCTAATATAATCTGATATGAATATTATCTTATAAAAGCAGGATTTCACTCGGCTCTGCCTCGTGGAATCCTGCTTTGAGGCTAACTCATGGAAAAGCACTCAGTTTGGAGCAAATCTTGTGAACCTGAATCTATGTACTCCTACGTAGCCCATTGCCAACTCCATATCCTTCACACAAGGTGTCAACTATTCATCCTTAATTTAAATGCCCTCATTGCCAATCCTGACACACCTATACCTTGAATGTCTAGTCACTGTCTTCAACATTCTAGCTATCAATACCATCCTACTACAAATCCCTTAGGATCCCCTCAGCCTTACGTCTCCCCGTACCCTTGTCCTCTACCAGCCAAAAATTGAACGCACCCTTGTCCTCTACCAGCCAAAAATTGAACGTGTGCAATGCACGACTGGCCCAGGTCTTCCACTACCTACCATAGGGGACCGTTATAGTGACCGTGTGTCGGAATCATCAATGGTTAAGGCTATGGAGAATGCACCGATTATCGCTCGTCATTTTTGGACCACTAAAACATTTCTCACTATAATTTATTATAGCTCAACCGCAGATAAAACCCGTCTATGATGATTCAAATCATTCAAAATGACCAGAAATCTTTAGGAACATGTTTTATCCTTCATCTGAGATGAAAAAAATATAGGTTTGACCGATCCAGTTTTTTTTCTATTGGCCTGCATGCGTACCTACCCTTATTTTGACCTATTCTGCAGCTAATAATTTCACAGTGGTCACTATTAACAGTGCCTAACCATAAGGCCAGTGTATCACAATTTATATTCAATGAATCAGTACAGTTTAGTGATTCATTTGATGCCTAATAGCAAAGCTGGCAATAATTTCCACACACTAATATAGACCAATCAAGGGCCACCATCTCTGAAGTGCCTACATTTACTGTATGATCGTCGCCCCTGTGGGCCGGTAAGGTAGTCCGAGATCAATAGAGAAGTAGCCTTATTACAGTGTCCCGCCACTAGGGCACTGAGGACGCTGCTGTCACCTGTCATGCCAGGCTTCCTGTCGTCCCCGTGTCTGCCTACTTCCGGCGGCAGGGTTTCAAATCCGGGTCTCTCTGTCAGTGCCAATACTTGCCACCAGAGGGATAGGTAAGCAAACGCGCATGAGCCACCAACGCGGTTTAGAATTGACGCATGAGCTTCTCACCAGGGGTCAGCATCCGGCGTTCTTTGTTGACCTCGGGAACAGCTTGAAGGTCACTTTGGTTTGACAGTCAGTTCGGCTGTTTTCAGAATGGAATCACTGCTTTGAAGGATGACAGTTGTTTGTCAGTACCAAACAAACTGTATTGAGGAATGGAAAGCCATTTGGAGTTGTAGAAGCTAACAGATGTATGTAGATGGATAACTGTTACCAGATTTTATTATCAGAAAGGGAATTTAGAAAGGTTAGCTCCATCTACAATATCAGCCAACCTGATAAACCTTTCAAAGCACAGGCCTTATAAATTTGGGAAAAAAAACGACTTTCATTATTCTGAAGTCGAGAAGAGATGAGCAAGCTCTTAGAGAGCTAGTGAGTAGAGATTGTTTACCGCCAATTAGACAGACAAGGCCATATCCATGGCGAGAAACCTTCACTAAACATAGGCCTGATGCTCTTGCTCCGAGTGAGAAATGATGGCTAACCATGATAGCAACGGCAACGTCCATTACATGCTGTCACCAAAGGGCAAACTGGTTTACATTGGGTCGAACAGTTAAACTGAGCACTGTAAACCAGGACCAAATAAAACCGTTACAAAAAAAAACCCACTGTGATTATTGTACCCTGCCCTTAATGGTGGTCATGGTAAATTCTTTCCTGTACAAGTCGGTATGTGCGACCGCTGGCTTTGTATCTTACGGAGTTCCGCTCCAATTAACAACTGGGTTTACTTTAGTAAGGCCAGACCCGGACACATGTAACACAGGAAGTCATGTGACATCTGTTTGTAGCATAGGAATGGTGCACTGTGGGATACAAACAGAGGTCTGAGGCTCTGTCTCTTACAGAACAATCTGCCCTGACCCATTTATGATGTCACAGACTGGTAGCCAATCCGATAACCCGGCAGGTTACTCAAGTAACTAATGCACGTCAGTTTGGCCAGGGGTCAAACATACCGACTGCTAATACCGCCAGAGCTAATATACCATTCATGCTGTTAATATATTACTTCTGTGTCTGGGAGAGGGTATAATTATCATGTTAGTTTGTCTTTGAGGCCACATGCCACTGGTAAGTCATCAGACAAAAGGTGCAGAGATATTATACCCATACATTGATATCACGCACACGATTGTGAATGTTGAGCTTTTACAACATTAGGTTAAAGGGAGTTTGAAAGTGGCTTTCTAGAACAGCAATTACTCATATCCCCTTTGAGAAAAAGACTGATGTGACGTCTGATGGAAGAATGTAGCCCTACACACAGTTTCCTGCCAAAGATTGCATATTTACATAAGTCCTTTGATGACAATGAAAAGCATGTCAAACTACAAAGAGGTAGAAAATACGTATCATTATTGAAATTGGCATGTCAAGTAACACTCGCATGGGGAGCGAAGCCATAGAGAGAAAACATACCTAACCCAACAATCAGGGCAATTAGACCATACAAGGCTATAAATCTATATGATTATCTGGTGGACCCCCCAAAGACCCTTGCTTTCTCCCCCCCCCCCAAAAAAAAGGGAGGGGGGGTAGTACTTCCTATGTCCCTGTATACCTATTCTCGATACATAACACGTATCAAAGGCTATCATACAGATCGAGTACTGCAAATAAATACGGAATGTGTAGATTTCAGAAACATAAATTATGCATTGCACTGTTGGCCAGGGGCAAAACATGGCTATTGGATTTCGATAGAAATATTAAAAGCCAGAGGCCTGGGTTTAAAGTAGGGTTATTTTTGCATGGCCCCCTCCCCCACCCACACGCACATCTCCAATCTCTCCTTACAAAGCCAAAGCAGACTTCACCTTGATACTAAGTGTGCTTCATCAATAGAAGCAAACCTAATTTATTTCACTGAATCACATTATTTGCCAATTTGTCTGATTAGGAATAACATTGGGCCTAGGCCTATAGTTTGCACAAGATTTCATCGTTATGACCGTTGTCTATTGATTGGTACATAATCAGGAGTGTGATTACACAATTCTAAAACCTTCTAAACTCCAAATTCATGGTATTTGGAAATAGAATGGACCAGGAAGACGAAGTACATGGTCTGAGATGTCGGAATGAAGGTAGTGAATTAGGGACCATGTCCATTAAGAAAAGTTACACAATTCTGTGATCTCCTTTATTCTGACGAATTACCAACTTGACTTCATATTTTAGACTCGGTATTTCAAATACACGTACTAAGTTAGCCTACATCCAATTCAGCCTACATCATATGGGGTTCAATACAAGATCACATTCAGCAAGATGATTCCCACCAAGGTGGATAACACATGATGTACTTTACCGCTATGATGTCTGATATGTGTAGCAAGAATTTACCTGAAACACAAACAGAAAACATTGATTAATTCCATGGACATGTAAGAAATCTCAGAAATTATATCTTTGAGGATAGATGTAAAGTAAGAATGAAGTCACTGAAATTAATCATCCTGACCCTATGTGAACGATAAACCACTCAATGGTCGACATGATGCACCAATACAGTACTGGTGTGGAACTGCATTGGTGCATCATTGCAACCTAGGTACATGAAACTAGAGGTATCATGTGAAAGCTGAAATATTAACATCAGTTCTGGCCATCATGAGAGTGCTGGATTGTAGGAGTAAGCTTGTGATCAATAGTTGAACACAAACCCTACAAGAAGATCCTTGGGTTGTTTGTTCGTGCCTTTCAAAAACAAATCAAGGCTATTGACTAACCAGAGCCTAGTTGGCACAGCCAGAAATCCCGATACAAAGTATACTATACAGGATGTAGCAAGATGTTGATTGTATATACAAGGCAGGGCATTTATACTCATGGTTTGTCTTAGCTGCCTGTCGAAAGGTCATGTAATCAACGTTGAGAACCAAAGAGCTCAATAACTCAATAGTGACCTGTCCTAAGGGGATTGCCTGAAATTGGTCTGAATGGGCTATTTAATCTTTAAGATATTTTCCTTGTCTATGCATGTACGGGAGAAACACAGTCAGGATCAAAGGGGTGATTCTTGTATGTGCTATCCTTAGGTATTTCAAATATAGGGCCAATGAAGAGCTGAATATATGTAACCCCTGGTAAAGGTCTGAGTGCGATCAAACAGAAAATATCCATCAGGTTATGAGCAATTATTTGGCAGCATACCAATGTGAGATGGTATGAGAAAGGCATGGGAAAAGGGCTGGCAGGAAGGGGGTAAGACAGAGGCATGTAAAGAGAGCTGTAATGGCTAGTGGATAGGAGAAGGGGGTGGACAATGGCAGAATGGTAGAGATGGCGTGGTGGACACTAAGTCTGCCATCGACCCCTAATCCTGGGATCAATGCCAGCTTGTGTCCACTGCCCACCACCATCAATCTAACCGTGTACGTGAGGGCTGGCACGAGGGTGGGTGGGAGTGGGGCGGGGGGGGGGAGGGGAGGGGTTAAGACCTTCTCAGGTTAAAAGTGGGGAACATCAAGCTGTAGTGTTTGCCAATGGAAGAATCTTTAGTACATTGGTACATAGTTGTAGATCATTGGTAGAAGATCCTGTGGGTTTTCTTTATGGTAATGGGCTTATGATATCATATGTGTTACATATAAGTTCTAATACACTCCTGTAGGATTTGAATGTGCCAGGCAGAAAAGTCATCACCACCCCCTGTAATAACTAAAGTTAATTATGTGCATCAACAATGCAAATTGCATCTAGACTGATAAACAGTGCCAAATATATCACTAAAATCCCTAGCAATTCCAATTCCAGAAAGTATTCCTGTTGATATTAAACTAATCAATCGTGTCTTCATAATAATTTAACCAATTTAATGCACAGCCCAGAGATAAGGAAAAAGAAGCCGATAAAGTAACAGGTTATTACAGGCAACTCCTAATCGCTGGCTTAAATACTTAATTGAAAGATAAGCAGGGTGCCTGCACCATAAAACACATCACAGCGAGGAAGATTGGGGAAAATCTCAGTGATAATAGGTGGATTTAACATGTAGGGAGGGGATTCACCGCCAGAGAACAGCAGCAGCTCATTGGGGGGGAAGTGCTCGAGACATGACGAGCCAATCAGAGGCCATTTAGCAACTGGTTTAACAGACAGTACTTGCATGGTGGGGATTTCGCTGTTGTCGGTCTTCTGTTAACACGCATCAAAAAAGATAAATGAATAAAAATGACACTGATCTCAAAAATAGATCTACCTAATCACATAGTTTCAAATTAGAGACAGAGCAATATTATCTAATTCCCCTTTATAAGCTAAAAAGGGCATCAATAAAATTCTGACTTATTACATGTCCAATATATCGACATCCTCATTATGATATAATTATGATGCAAATCAGAAATGTTCTCCTATATTTCGCATATCACGGCTAAAAGTACGGAACTCCCTGAGATGATTGGGCCATAACATTATTTACATGCATTACTATACAAATTTCTAATCCCATTGAACTTAATCAGCAGTTACTTTTCTATCTGAAACACACATATTATACGTGTTTTTTTTTTTACCTCCAATAGTGATAAGGCAGACGTTTTCTTACGAACATATTTGGCTGAGGGCGTCCTCTGTAAACTGTTCCACTAGTTCCTGCTGCCACAGCGTTTTCACGGTTGTCGCTTCCCGTTAGTCCCTGTAACTGACTGAGTGTGTGTGTGTGTGGGTGGGTGGGGTGCGGTGAGCGGGTGCTTTTGTAACCATTTAATGACCAGAAAGTATACTAAAGAAATATCAACTATTTGTCGTCATGCTGCACCGAAGCATCAGTCACCATCGCTGCATTCTTGCATGATACTTGATAGGGTTGGTGCATTTCCAGAGGCTTGGACTGCTGCATCAATTTAGTGCTGACATGTGGACTCACCAGCAACGGTTCATCATAAAGATAAAGAAACATAAACCCCCTGCCCCTTTACCATTTGACTGCATATACTGTAAATATGCAGTAGTATTTAAAGGGTTAAAGGATTATGGGCTGGATCAGGGGATAACTCTGGGAATAGTAATCTGGGCGTGGGACAGGCTGGGCGGGTGTGGGAGGAAGGAGGAGGGATCTTTCACGGTTGGATTAACACGCCCTCTGCTCGGAGAAGTGTAAGGAATAGACTTTCCCCTAACTCAATCTTGTTCACCAACACTGTGCATAGCAGACAGTGGATAGAGGGCTGAGGTTAGAAGGGGACACTGCATGAGGTCATAGGTTAAACGATATTACTGCTGGTATGCAGAGATGTGTTCATGGGTCAGGTATTGTAACCTTGGCTGAAAGAGGAAAACTCAGAGTATGCCTAAGGATGTTGGCTATATTCTACAAAGTGTTCTTTCACAGATTTGCAGCTAAATCATAAATCAATATAATCCACCCGCTTCGAAGAGGATTTTGTGGGGGCTTAAACTGTAATCTCTCGCATAGAAGGCGCGGCTTCTACGCCAAACAAAATGTTTCTGGGTCTTATACGTGGGAGGGACATTGCCTTGAGTTTGGGGTGCGTCTTATAAGGGGGGGGGGGTATTTTTACTATAGAATAGTACTAAACCGACAAAATCTGCCCTCAGAGGTGCGCCTTATATGTGAAACAAACCTCCCTGAGTTGGGGGTGTGCCTTATAGGCGAGCTGCGCCTTATACGTGAGAGATTATGGTAATATGCATTTTAAGACCCCTCTTGGCATCTTTCCAGAATAGATATAACTAGTTTCAATTTCGGTACACCTCAAGTCATTATTGTATCTAAAGTTCCTGGTCTATTTAGGCCTTGTTAATATTCCCATCTTCATGAGCCATACCCCTAAGGCGCCTTCTTATTCTCATTTCCTTATACTACTGGCCCATATTTTGACCTTCTTCATATTCTCATTTCCCTATACTACTACTACCCCTATTTGGCCTTGTTCAAATTCCCATCTCCATGTACTACTACTCCTATATTATATATGCTTTCACTCCTTATCCTATCCTATGTACTAACTCAGCTGTTTTACCTGTTCAAATCACAGTCTCTACTACTATCGGTGCTCCTATATTAATTGCACACTCAATGATATCTTTTTCATGTTTAGTTACTCCACTACCTTCACCTATCGATTTGTGGCCAATTATTCATAAGCGACTGGTGCGACACTACCAACCACAAACGGCGCTAATCCCTCTCCATGTGGTGGCTTATCTCTGTTAGTTAATCCCCATAATCCACCAACCACCACCCATTAGAGTACTAGCAGCTGCTCCAGCAAACACTTTGTAATGGAGTTAAAAATGGACAAACTGGGATGATCTAATGTGTTACTAAATCCTATGGTGCCCTACAATATACATTGCCCCATCGATGTTCCTTAAGTAAGATAGTATGTGGGACGGTCAGCGTGATCATGGCAAACTTTTTGACTGGTTTATCCTTAAAATGGTTTATTTACATTATTATGATTATGTTTCTATACAAATGAAATGCCTACACGATGTCATAATCAGGAAACTTGTGATCTTCCGACTTGGACATATAATTGCATGCTGAAAGAGCAATTCTGCTAGTCAAAGAGCAGAAAGACAACCTCCTGATAAGAGCTAATACCTTGCTGTAATAGTTAGATTTATGATGAATTACAACTGATAGGCCCTTGTCCCATTTGAAATGTTTTAATCAATAGGTTGTCCTATCTGAATCAGGTGTGGACGAGATAAGGACACAGCCGAGTATGTTGGAGAGTCGCCTTGTAGAAATTCAATTTCAGCAAATCAGGATTCAATCAATTAAAATGAAATTAATTGTGCCTGATTCAATGTAGGCCCACTCAGCGGCGTCCCTTGTGGTGGGGATTGGAGAAGCAGAGTGGCTGAACGGTATGGAAATTAAATTATCAAACATGGCAGTCCCTACATTTGGCAGAGATTAATGATGTGGTGTGGAACCAGCTGATGGTGATACTGATACTTCGAGTCTTACCTTCCGGGAATTTATCCTCCTTAAGGGGGTATCGAAGTCATCCGTATTCCGATTGGCAGACACTGCTTTAATGATTTATTGCGAACTCAACTCAGTGCGTGCGTTGTCCATGTTGAGACAATCATGTGCATGAATCCAACATTTTTCTATTTCCTATATGTATTTCCTTTGATCTAATATACAATACAGATCAATGGTAGGTCGAATGGTTGAGAGTGTGGGGTGAAGTTGGGAAGGCAATAGCGCTACCACTATGCCTCACTTACAATATACTAAGAATGTACTATTAAGAGAACTATCAAAGAATGTGACTATTGCATGAGTAGCCCATTCACATACATACACAGAAATGAGTCTACCTTGATAAAACATCAGGCATGGCATGAGGACAGGTCGATTCCTGATGGACACAATTGTTTCAAGGCGTTGAATCAAGTATCGTAGCTGTCACACACGCCACCTGTTTGGTTGTAGCGCCTGTCAGGTAAATGGAATTAGTAGTCACTAATATGCACATTAGTATGGGAACATGTTATTCTCCTACCAGGGTGTCACTGCTACATGTATGAGATAAGGCATGCACTACATCAGCGCCATCTTGTGTTGCAACTAGTATAGGAAGAATTGGGGCGGGGAGGGGAATTAGATGACACTAGGTATTTGGAGAAAATGAGAAGTGATAATCTCATTTAAATTATCGTGCTGGAATATACTTTTAGGATATTTCTGAAGCTAAAATAGAATACCTGTATTACATGGAAATAGAAAACCAATGATTATACTGCTGTAGTACATTCGCTGGGCATTTGGTCATACAGGACCCTTTCTAAGTTCCACATTCACAAGCACCTAAATTTTGAATTTTAAAAACTATTCTCATTCAGAACTTGTGCTAAGCAGCTTCCCTGTATTACTAACAGAATTCCTGATTAGTTTTAACAATCTGCACACAAGCAGCCGGCGATATTCTCTGCTATGTGGTAGCTTGCTGAAATAATCTCTCTGATAATATGATTCATCTCTCCACAGCTATTTTACATAACACTATTAGTTTAATTTTCTATACCTACTGAAGACAGCAAGGAAGGGGCAAATTTGTCTTTTCACGCTGTAATTACAAGAGGCAATTTTAGACGCATTTTGTATATTTTTAACGTACCCTTAAGGTACTTTATTTTGCCTCCTTAAAAACCCTTAAGATCAAGATGCTTTCTTCTGACCCAATCTTTTTCGCACAATGTAACCCTAGTCCCCCTCCCCACTCATGACCATCCTTGGCCTCTCACAGGGTACTCATGCCACACGCCCAAACCTTTGGGAATAGCATTTAAATCCCTGGCTTAGATCCCAAATTGTAATTCTTTGGCTCTGATCTCCGCATACCAAAGGGAGAGCGATAAGTAGGTGGTGATTCAAATTACAAAGGAGTGATTCCATTCCTCTATTCCCTAAACCACTCTGACAGGTACCTACTAAACCTTGCCTCAAATCAAAACTACTCTTAACCAAATGGTTTGAGGAGCTAGGAGACCGATCGGAACTTAAGCACAGTGGAAAGAAGTTGCAATCTCCGATTTATATCATGATAAAACAGTCCAACATAATTATCAGGCAAGTTAAATTTATTAGACTGGTTATGGGAATTCTACTGTTAGAAATTCGCGGCAAAATGCACAGGGGTTTAACAAAAAGCTAGGAGCTTTAGTATTATCAATACCAGAGCCATTTAATCTCTAATGCAGATGTGATTAATTACTCCAAGGTGGGAGGCTAATGCCAGCTAGTATAGCATCTTGGGAGAGGCAATGAGGTGGGTCATGCTGTCCTGGAGCCTTGATAGATGAGAGAAATGTGTCCAAAACTCCTGTAGCAACACACAAGAGCAGTAGGGGAGAAAGGGTACGACTTTGGAAAAGGTCACTCGGGAGGGACTTTTGTGTTGGCCAGTCAGGGGACACAGCCATCAGTCAAGGTCTGGGGGACACCCCACGTTCCCTTCTTCCCGAAGAAAAGCCAGAGTCTTGTCACAAATGAAGCAATCCTCTTTGGCACTGGTCTGAGGTACTGACATACCTGTGGGGGTAATGTGTGCATGCGGGGAAAAAGGTGAAGAATAGAAAGAATGTCAGAGCTTCTTTTGAGACTGAAAGATGCCATCACAAAATGGAAATCCACATAGCACCTGCACAGTTCCAGAGTCTAGTGGCAGAACATTGAAGGTACCAGGTATTCCTCTGTCCTATTCATCATTGGCCTTGATGACTAAAAGGAAACTAGAAAACAGTGAATTCATATCTGATTTAGTAATTCATGTTTATCCTGTCCTTTTCATGCGAGTCTGACCCTAATCATCATTAGATTTATCAGCCACTTCTCCACATTGGTTTTAAGCACGTTCCTCTACACAGCAAAACACATTCTTACTTGACCTGGTGTATACCTCTAATTGCCCTAAACCTTCTCACCTCACCTCATCCGTCCATAATCTACAGCCCTGACACATTGTTCTAAACTAGACTTTACTCGCTTAACATAGTCTTTAACACACACACAGAAAATGCTGGTACTCACAATGACCCTACTTTTAGGCTCAGGCAAATGTCACCAAAATGATACTGAGCCTGGGGTGGAAGGATACTCCAGCACTACCTGGCTCTCTCCTCAAGAGTGTGTTTGGCATAGTTGTACCCTCTCTATTGCCATACTTCCACAGTGCAGGAGTCTCATTAGAGACAGGCTCAGGGTCAACCTGAGTACCATAAGAGAAGAGAATAGGACATTGCCAGAGTATCTCTATGAAGGGGGTCAAGCAATACTGGACCCTACCTGAACAGGCTCCAACATTGCATGATTCTTTCTTACCAAGGGTGTCATGCACTGCCAGGGTATCCCAATACATAGGAGCATACTTTGCTGTATTCTACCTTCAGAGTGAGTCCAGCAACAACAATAGCCAGTGGGCACAACCCCGCTTAATGAGTGATTAATCAGCACTGCATCATAGGGCTGACATAAGGCTTCCAAAAAGTCTAAATTGTAATGGTTATGTAGCCCTGCATTTGTAGCACTTATCAACTTCCCAGCTGTAGGGTGTATTTAGCCCTACACCTGAGTGGTTTGATTAACACTTTAAAGAAATATAGAAATGAAGGGCACCCTATGACAAAAGCCCATTGTTTCATACATACAAGGATTTCAGATGGTTGAATATTCCACTTCTTATGGCAGTCTAAATAATCCATGAATAGTTTGTGTATTCCTGGTTTCAGTTTCCTTATTGCTCCTTGGTGGGATTTGAACCGGGTACCTCCTGATTGTGACTCCTTTGTGCTCCTATCTGTGCTAGCGGGGCAGGTGTTGAAAGTGGCACTATCAATATGATATTTCAACCATAGACCTACTACAGTGAGATGTCATTGGTCATACGAGGCCCAGTAGACTAATAGGAAACACAGACTGGAGTGACAATAGTAAGGAAAAATGCCCATAGTAAGGACAAATGTCCACAATGTCCTCGGTAAGTAGGACACAGTCCTACTTATATGCCTATTGCAACCTGGCACAATGGTTGTAGCAGTGGCGCAGCGGTAAGAGTCTCGCTTTGCATGTGAGGAGTCTCAGGTTCAAGTCTTGGTGGTGCTGCGGAACATTTTTTCGTGTTTTTTTTTTCAGTTTAATAGAAAACATCTCATTTATTGCAGTGTATTTTTTGTAAGACCTAACTTTGTAACTAATTGAGATAGATGCTTGCTTGAACACTGACAGAATCTTTAACATCTGCCAAGTCAGAAAATAGCAAGACAAATAAATTCTTTGCATAACAAAAAATAATCAGGTTGAAAACATGCAGCTTTTCAAGAGAATCCCTGGGCTGGAATCAAACTCAGGATCTTCTGATTTGAAGGTAAACCTGTTACCACTACACCATCTTGACTGAGCGGAAAGGTCTCCACTTGAAATCTCATGATCTGCTACCTCTTTGTGTGTTGAAAGCTGGTATTCTACTTTTTTCCAAGCCCCAAAACATTAGAAATATGCCTGGGACCATATGTCCCTTTTGCATTTACTGCAAAGATATGATCATACTCTAAATGTTTTAGTGACCAATTCCTATTATATTCCTATATAGATAAGATTGTAGTTCTTAGGTATCATGGTTATAAGGACTAGAGGATAATAGAAAGAATATTGAGTATGTGCAAAAATGGGTGAGAGGGGGCTTAATAGGGAACAATTTTCTCACAAACCCATTTGAATACATATTCATGCTCACATTGTAGCAATAAGATTGACTTACCAAAATAAGTAATCTTTACAAAAATTCTCAATGGGGCTTGAACTTGCGACCTTCAGATGCAAAGTTCAGTGCCATATCAACTGAGCTAATGAGGCATGTGGTGTGGTTGGTGCTAGGATATGATATAATATGAGACATCAGTGTAGGGGCTAGACCCCTGCTTTGCTGGAGTATACAGTTAGATTCAGTCTGAGTATGACACCATGCCTGAGCCTTGTGCCATACTCATGCTGATCCTTTTTCCCAATGTGTGGCATTGAAGCAGGTGTGGCATTGAAGCAGGCCTAGCATGATACTAAGGCAGCGCCAGAGACTAGGTGAAACTCAGGCTGATGCTCTTTTTTTCGTCAGTGCATACTTTGCAGGGGGGGGGGCACATATCCTTTTCCTCTCATGGTAAATCATGTCTAGATCCTCTCATCAAAGGCCAAAAGCCCTTCATCTAAACACACAGAGAATAGGTACTGCTGTTCACTTGAATAGATAATTTGAATAACTGGTAGAACCAAGTGAGTTGCACCTTCACAGTGAAGCTGGGTGATTTCTGTAAATATTAAAGCTTCTGAAGTTTGGTAAAATCCAATATCCAACATTCATATAACCATATTGCATTATAGGCATATAGATAGATTTTCATATGTGCAAAAAAAGTACATCACAGACTGATGGATTACTTGTTGGCGGAGAAAGCCATGTGCATATTGGATGTTGAATGTAAGGAAACCTATTACATTATTGTTATGAGATGGGAGTAGCGAAAAGAAAATCTCTAAACTAGTGGTCACTGTCTATAAGCCATTATAAAACCAAAGCGCATGACCATATATAGCAACAGAGATACGCAGAGACTACTATAGTCTAATAAATTAACTTTTTCAACTTAGGGAGCCTTCTTCAAACTATATGCATTCATAAAATTGAATGCCACAATTGCAAAACAAGCTAACACATAGTAAGAAATAAGTGAAGGTAGGTGTACTTTTATGTGTAACAATACCAATTACAAGTAAATCGTATTCTGGCCTTCTTTAATCAAATCAAAATAATAGCTTTGTTCCGAGGAGCATTAGCAGTGTTATAAAGTAACACTACCTTTCTTCATTAATTTGGAGGATTCCTAATATCATTCAGCTCGGATAACTAATAACACTCCATTTCTTATGGGATGGGTATCAAATCACTTTCATTGGTTATGTCTGAATGACTTTGTATGAGATTTGATGTTTATAACAATGCATCATTGATATTCAATGACTACTGCTAATGTGAATTTGTCGCAAGAAGCCAAAGGTATTGCTCTTTAATGTAATATGACAAGTCACATTTAACCCTTTTCATGTACTGTCCTTCCATAGCCATTATGCACTCGTGAATACAGCCCCGGGGAATATGCTCTCCAGGTTGAATATTCAGAAATAAAGAATATTAAAATAATCTTCACCGAAGTCTCGCTGCTAAGTGGTTAAGTGTTTATGAAGCATTGCACTAACTTATCGTCGACACTCTTCCTCAGTTCTGTTTTAGATTCAGAACAGTCTTTCTTTTCTGGCTCTGCACTCTTATAGGAAATACCTTTTGAATCTAGCAGGCATCTGAACAGTGAACCACTGCTGTTGTATTGCAGCAATGCAGTGTAGTTTCTACAATGAAACCCTAGATGGCAGTATAGTTAAACACAGTGGCAGAAGGAATGTCCATGAAAATAACAACAAATCCGGCAAGTTTGGAACAAGGAGTTCATCGTTATTTCATTTTTTTTTTTTGCACTGTGCGCTTACTCGATATGGAATGAATTGATACCTGGGGGGTAACGCTGTTTAAGCACGACTGTAAATTGTTGTCTAATTCAGAACTTCAGGAATGGGCAAAGGGGAAAGTAAAAGGTCTGTTCTATTTACCACTATCAGCAAGGTGCATAGTGGGTAAGGATATAAGAAACTGAATGAGATTCTTATATATTGGAAATTCATTCAGTTTCTTTCTTTTTTTTTGGTGACAGCTATTATATTAAAGATATTATCAAAGTAGTGTCATCTTTCTTCGTTCTACATTCATTTTGTACACACTATTTGGTGGTAGGTCTCTTTGTAAATTTACCATGACCATACACTGCAAAAATGGTGTTTAGATCCTATACATAATTCTAAACATAATCTTGTCCTGTTTTTCTGAACATAATATCATCCTAAACACATGAAAACAGTTTAGAGAAATGACATGTTTAGCTAATTAATGTATTTATGCTATAAAGTGTTTAGGTTTTTACTGGTTTTTTTTTCTGACTGGAAGAATTTTGCTTTGATATTCGATTTGCTTCTCTATGCATACTATGATATTTTATTTGGGGATTGGCTTATGAATGAATTTAGGTTGAGGAGCCTATGCATCATTCATGCCCACTTTCTGAAGGGGATCAATGCACCTTCATCTACAGGGACAGCTATATTGTCCAAGTATTTCATCTATACTGTATTGAACCCATAGCACATCAGTGCCAGGGCCCCATTGTCAAATACAACAGACACACAGAAAGGATTTTGCCTTATATATTTTCTCAATTCAGAAATGGGTGTCCAAGCACTAGTTGCTTCCCCCTGGTGCACTAGTAGCAATGCCAAAGGGTGTAATTGCATAGCCTCTTATTATTAACGTAATATACATACTGTATTAGGTAAAACTGTGATTTAGGAGAATACTGCAATATATTGTAACCAAGCAATAACAGATGACTGCATTCAGAAGGTCACCTATAGATTAGAGCTGACACCTGATGTATATTTTATGTCTAAACACCAAGAAATATTAGTGTTTAAAGCTAAACACCTAGTTTTCTGTCCGTTTACAGTTTACACATGTAAACATGTTTAATGTAACTGTTTAGGTGTTTAGAATTTAAATGTTCTAATCCTAAACACATGGTTGGCTAAACACCTATTGAACCAAAATGTTTAGATTTTAAACATGTATAGACCTAAACATGTTTAAAGTCTAAACACGATTTTTGCAGTGTAGATACAACTCTGCCACTGTTTATCTCCTTAGTTTTTAGAGAAGTGTAGCCAAACCTACTGTTGTAATAAGAACATTTGGGTATTAGGGTAAGGTAGAGGGTGGATGAGCCCAAAAGTAGGGAAAGGTCACTCAGGAGGGCCTTTTGTGCCAGCCAGCCAGGGAACCTATCTGTCAGAGGTTACTCAAAGAAAAGCCAGATTCTTACAAATTAAACAATTCATGTAGACATGAGCCTAAGGCATCAACATGAAAGAGGTGGAGAAAAACACATGCAATTTTATTTCAAGATCAAGTGCCAACCAGACTGCTTGTCCCAGTTGTCTTTTCAGTCATTCGCACTTGAATTGTCTCCTGGGGGAAAAAGATAAATGTATACTAATCCTATCCTCTATTCCATCTGCCCTGCCCTTATTAGCCAGACTGTCCTCATCATAGGAATTACTGGTTGGTTTTTGTATTTACTGTATTGACCTGTATGAGCGCCTATGCACTCATTGATCTCAAGCGGTCTATAGCTCTACCCCGGCGATTATTCAGAGACTGCTGCTTATTCAATACCTGGCACTAACAAATACAGGTCACTACTGTATCATGCATCTACTCCCAACCACCATAAACCTTGATCATCCTAATACACGATCTGCGAAAAGGGCCCTTAGTGCAGGGTGCATTAAGGTCCCTATTCCCAGTACATGTCACCTATAGTTATCCCATCTTTACAGATCCTAAAGCCTCTTTACCGCCTTTCCAGTACCCCCTCCTTTACTCTCCATATGCTTTTCATTGTTCTTCTTTATTTAATTATCTACCATTCCTCAACATCTTTATTCTCAATGCCAGCCATCATATCGACACAGGAGAAGTGAAAAGGAGCACATCTGAAATCCAAAAATGTCTATCATCTCAATCACTGCACCGGTTCAAATTAAAATGGGTATTAACTCTTCTCATTCCAAGCTAAATGAATCATGAATTCTTCTTTACCATTTATCTGACCAGCTAACTGGAACGTAATCCTTTCATTATCGAGCACCCCAAATCCCTTTGTCAGAACTGTGAAGACTGCATTTAACACTATCGGTACTACATTTTGTAATAAGTATGCTAATATGTTGTCATCATGCATGGGATAAGACATGGTGAGATGCTTTCAAGGGGTCAGCATGATACACAAAGGCGAGTTACTCACCAGGGCTACATTCATGCATCATGACGACCAAAGGAGTTATGCATTAATGCATTAGCGGCCATTAAAGGGTTAAATGTTAGTTCTCCAATCCTCTACTTTCCCTCCTCATTTTTCATATCTACATTTTCTCCTCAAAGCACACATGCCTTGACACTGCGAAGAACTCCAGGCCCACAGTTTCTGCTTTTCACTCGAGTAGCTAATTTGAAAAGTAAATTTGGAAAGATGACAGAATCTAGTGAGGTGTGAGTGATGTTAGTTTCCATAATGGTGATTGCTTCATGTTAAATGTTAATTATCTGCATTAGCTAAATATGGAATTCTAACGTACCATGTCTTTATCCCTAAACGATAATAGTTTATAATTGGTAATATCAGCTGAGTGCTAGATTTCAAATACCACATCACACAACTTATGTGGTATTTGACACATGTTATTAAGGGCTGCATCTGCAGCTGGATTTAGTTGAACACTGAGTGCTGCCTGAATGGTTAAAAAGGGCTGCACCCTCTTGAAGCATAAAATCAACTACTAATCAGTGGTGTTGTGCCCACTGGGTTTATACTAGCATTCTGCCATTCCCCTTTGGTTCTAATGTCTCTCTAACCTTCCCATATCCATTACCAGGTAACTGTCTAATCACCAATTCAACTGAATTGATATCAACTAGTTAATGGTAGCTAATCGTTAATTCATATTCCTCATAAGCCACTCACCCTTCCTTGATATGAAGTCGACTGCTCTCTGTCAATATCATATCAATGTGAGGCACTTGCTTTATAGAAGTACCCACTCAATTGTAAAACAAAAGGGCCATAAATATGGTAATCTCCCCTGGAGGGTTGATATGAAATATGGCCAGACAGGTTTTTGTTATATCCAGTATCGATGACTTATGGTCTGATCTCCAGATTAATCATAGCTTCAAGGACTGTATTTCTATAGGGGCCCTTGTCGTTGTTAGCAGTGCCACTGACAGGAATTTGAGAACCTGTAGTTCCCCACTTGTGCCCACTTGGTGAATTACATCAGAGGCATGTATTTTTTTTAATGTCTGCGCCCTAGCCCTAACATCAAGGTCAGGTATATAGGAAAATCGATAATGGACTATACCTTTCCATGCAGATAATGTATAAGGCAGCTCCTTTATCAAACTATAATGGAAATAAAGATTTTATTTTACTTTCTTGTCGTTGGTCTGAAGCAATCTAAATTTGTCTTAACAATGTGTAAATATATACATGGCTATATAGGTATTGCAACAACCTTCACCTGCTGTAACTATGTGTAGTATATATTATAAAGTTAGTATCTAATTTCTGATGTGATGAATGCTAATGTTATTTTCTGGTCCTGTGTTGAACACAGAAAAGCCAATATCAAATGTTCAGCTCATCTATTTTGTGAACAAAGCTGTCCAAGAAACTAGGCCTACATGTTAGCTGAGTACATATACAATATTTTATGGGAACAAATATTAGTGGGGAAAGAGGAAAGAAGAAAGGATAACTAACCCTTGGGATAACATGAGTCTGAACAGTGAATGACAAAACATTTGGCAATGTCATATAGCATAAGAGTTAAATGCGATAAGCACTTACTGTCATGCAAATCTGCTTCTTAGCTTTTACTGCTAACTGTAATGCAGGTAATTAAGGAATGAGGCAGTGACTGATAGCAAACATCAATATTCATGCCAGCTGTAAGATAGATAGGTACCTGTATGGTGCCAAATAGATGATGCTATCAAGAATGACAAATTAGCCTAATGACACTTAAGCAATTACTGTTTCTTTTTTCATCTTCTCACAAGGAGTCTCCATCAGGATGCTTTCTGGAATTGCATCTGGACACTAAGAGATGGCCTGGTAAGCAAAGAACCTGAAGATGGATTCCTTCAGAGAAAAACATCTCCCACAAACAAACCACACAACTGCAAGAGGGGGCGAGATAAGGGAGAAGTTTAATTAAGTTGTCATCTTTCCTCAGTCTGTAATTCTTCTTCTGACCATATGTTTTAACAATGAAATTCGGATTGAAAAATGAGGTCAGCCATTTTATATGGAATGAGCACTGCTCTTTGTAATTATTACTGAAACAAAACATACTGTGAGTTACTCTTTTTACAATTTCTCTTTCTCAATAGAACAAAAAATTCTAGTGTTATGCCTTTGATGCTGACACCAAAAGATCAGCAGAGAAGCAATGTCACCTATGTACAGGTTTTAAAAAGGGAAATCGAATCTTATATCATTACACAAATTGATATAGATACATCCATTTCAATAGGGTGGGTAGGGCTCTTCTTACATTTCCTATCTTTTTGATTAAGCTCAAATGTATTGAACAATTTCTTGTTATTCTTTCACCATATTAAGAGAAGTGCATAATCAAAGAAAAAAGTATTACCTATATATCAGAAAAGTGTGATTTTCTATCTCATTCAACTGATATTGATCTTCTGCTCTAATACATTGGCTATCAAATCACCTACATTCTGCATTATTTTGTATAGTGATGCCTAAAGTCTATATATATATATATATATATATATATATATATATATATATATATATATATATATATATATATTTATTTATATCAAATCACTTACATTCTGCATCATGTTGTATAGTGACTCCTGAAGTTTATATGAGAACTTCACTGATATTCAGTAACTGCTGATAATGAAAACTTATTTGCATGAAGCCACAGCTATTTCAGTATCCCCTCCAAACTCATTAGCAATATGATCAGGTAAAAGCCTATTTCATAGGAGTTTTGTTGCTAATGCATTGTATGAAATAGGAGAAGTGGACTTGCTATTTGTTAATGGATAAGTAATACCGAAGGCCACAAGCACATTAACTGCTGATGGTAAAGTCTATGGGGGGCATAATCTGGCTGTCCAAAATCTGGCCATTGTGTTTCATCTTTTCACAAAGTCCTACCTAGTTAGATCTCGACTTTATCTATATTTACTTTTATCAGATTTTACAATGCCCCAACACATATACACACTTGCTCCCTTTTTTGCCCGAGAAGAGAGGCTCATGATAAAGTGGCCTTGTGATGTTATTGGCTAAATGAGAAATGAGACATTTCCACCAAGACCACCCAGAGATCTACAGAGGTCAGATGAAGGTCAGCCATGGCATGCCACATGCACCAACTGGTTGTCCTTGATTAAGAATCAGACCCATTGGTAATATTAGCTATACTCTGTTAGCCAACCTCTGACACAGGTTATAGTCGCCATAGCCCCTTATGGACGCCTATTGCAAGGACCATGGACACCACAGATCCGAATCAGAGCCTCCAATGAGACATGCTGTCAGTAGATTGTAGATGGAGTATAGACTTGTCTGCCTCTGTGGGACCATATTCCCACCACATGAAAGCCACCTGAGCATCTGTCCCCAGAGTTGATCATCTGCTCTACCATTTACACCTTCTTATAGCCACGTATGAGCACCCAACCCTCTACCTGTAAAACATACACCCACCATTATCCTGAGGATATTCTCCATCCAACTAATTCGGTATATTGGAACAAGTTTTGCCCTGTGCGATCTATGCAAAAATCTCTACAACAGTTGCTGATGTGAAGCATTAGCAATCCCAAAACATGTCTCATTCTGCCACCCTGCTAGGTACGTGTAATGAGTGGCTGTCTGATTAGCACATTACTCAACAAAATCACTATTCATCCACCATGCATCTGCTGCACTTGTTTGCTGCTACTAAGTGTACATTGGTAACTTTAGGAGCCTGTTTGTATCTGGAGATTCTTCTCATATTTCGTTTTCTACAGACCAACAAATCAATAACACTGTTGAAAAATTTAGACACATGTGAGGAGTCATTTTTCTTTCTATGGTAGATTCATTTTGTACATGTTTGGTGAGATTTCCCATCAAGTCTACTTGGACATCTATATACTACAATGTCACCTCATATCTTTATAGTAAAAGATATGAGTCTGTCATAGGGGCAAATAAGAAATTTCTACCTTGTGCTGGCCCGGAATCGCTAGCACAAAAGACCTGTGCAGCAATTGGCAGAATAAAGTTTCTTACTGACAGGTCCATAGCAAGAATTATTGCATTAATTCCTTAAAGATCACATGCCCACTTCAGGCTCATATTTCTGTGCCATCACGATGCACCAATGCTGTAATAGTGGACTCAGCAATATTCCATTGGTGCATAATGCAAACCGTTAAAGAGGGTTTCAGCCCCATAGGCTCAGCAAGATGCATAAGTGCAGCCCTGGGGGGGGGGGGGGTTACTCACCAGGATTGAATTCATGCATCATATATATGACAAATAGCTATAAAGCTTCAATGTTAATGCATATATCATGGAGCCTCTGTAGGGTTAATAAAGGCTATGCCCCCAGTACACTAGTATGACACGGATAAAAGGGATTGCATAAAATGAAGCCTTGAAATCAAGACGATGGAAACATTGATGACTCCTGAAACCAATGAAAGATAGAAAGAGGCGCCACATGACATAGCAATCATGACACAATTTCATCGAGTTGACAATATCTCGAGAACATTTGTATTAGGTGTTAAGGGCCATACTGGGGGAGGGTGAAGGTGGAGGTTTGATAGATGTGAGAGGTGTGTCCAAACCTGCTGTGGCAACACACAATGTGGATAGTAGGGTGAGGTGGATGGCAGGTAAGGCACAAAAGTAGGGAAAGGTCACTCAGGAGGGCCTTTTGTGGGAGCCGGCCAGGGGAGCCATCTGTCAGGAGCTCTCCAAAGAAAAGCCAGAGTCTTACAAATGAAGCAATCCATGTGGACACAGGCGTGAGGCACAAGCATGCCTGCATGGGCATTGTGTGTTTTTGAAAAGCAGGGAGAAAACAGATGCAGTTTCCTTTCAGATAGGACAGGACAGACTAGAAGTGCAGATTGTGGTTTCAGAAGTGCCTTCCCTGCAGTGGCAGAAATTCTCTCTTTTTCAATAGTCCTTGCAGTCCCATTGCACTCAGCGTGTCTATTCAGGAACCAAAAAGAGTATACTATTCCTTTTCTGCTCTGCCCTTAGCAACGCTCACCTTACCAGGCAAATCCTTAGCTGCCCTTCTTCCCCTCATAGGTCCCTTTATACCAGCATTCTGCCCTTCCTTTTGGTTCTAATGTCTCTCCAACGTCCCCATTACCAGGTACTGTCTTATCACCAATTCAACTGAATTGATATTAAGTAAGGTACACTGCTTTAATGGCAACTAATTGCTTATTCATATTCCTCATAAGCCACTCACCCTTACTTGATTATGAAGTCAATTGTTATGTCATTATCATATGAATGTGCAGCCCTTGCTTTATGGAAGCATCCCCTCAATTGTAAAACAAAAGGGCCATAAATATGGTAATCTCCTCTGGAGAGTTTATATGAAATATGGCCAGACAGGTTTTTGTTATATCCAGTGTCAATGATTTATGGTCAGATCTCTAGATTAATCATAGCTTCAAGGATCTTATTTCTATATGGGAAAATCGATAATGGACTACCTTTCCGTGCAGATAATGTATAAGGCAGCTCCTTTATCATATTAAAATGGCAATGAAGATTTCATTTTACTTTCTTGTCGTTGGTCTGAAGC
Organism: Acholoe squamosa; assembly: GCA_949317995.1. Lineage (NCBI taxonomy): Eukaryota > Metazoa > Annelida > Polychaeta > Phyllodocida > Polynoidae > Acholoe > Acholoe squamosa. Next base: position 64,596,302 of record OX439041.1, on the reverse strand, counting down.
AATTTACTTTTGCCTTAACAATGTGTATATACATACATGATTGTAAAGGTATAGCAGCACCATTAACCTGCTGTAACTACATGTGTTGTATGTTATAAAGTTATTATCTAAATTCTGATGCAATGAGCACTGATGTTATTTTCTGAACTTGAATCGGAAGTGGAAAAGCCAATATCCAATGTTGAGCTCATCTTCCTTGTGAACCAAGTCACCCAAGTGCTTAAGAAACTACATGATAGGAGGGTACAGATACAATAATTATATTGTGAAAAAAATATTAGTGGCAAAAGAGGTAAGATTTAAGAATAACAGATAACTAAGCCTGGGATCACATGAGTCTGAACAGCACTTAACAAAATATTTGGCAATATCATAGAGCATGAGAGCTGAATGCTATAAGAACTTACTGTCATGCAAACTTGCCTCTTAGCTTTTACTGCTTACTGTAATGTAAGTTTGCCCATAGGTATGGTAACATTATTACCATAATATCCCTTGTATAGGTCATGGCTTATACATAGACCCCTAGTGCACCTTATAGGATTGGCCAAAGCTGGGGTGTGTGTGTTAAAGCCAGTGATGTCTTATCATAAAACAGTATTAAACTGCTTGAAATAAAGTCAAAGGCGTACTTTATGATACATGTGGTATTACGGTAGCGATACTGTCATGCAAGTCAGCATCTAGAGGTAATTAATGAATGAATGAGGAAGTGACTGATAGCAAACATCAATATTCATGCCAGCTGTGAGATAGATAGGTACCTCTATGTTGCCAAATAGATAATGCTATCAAGAATGACAAATTAGCCTAATGGCACTTAAGCAATTACTGTTTCTTTTTTCATCTTCTCACAAGGAGTCTGCATCAGGATGCTTTCTGGAATTGCTTCTGGACATTAAGAGATGGTCTGGTAAGCAAAGAACCTGAAGATGGATTCCGTTACGGAAAACATCTCCCACAAACAACACAGCTGCAATGGGAGGCGAGATAAGGGAGAAGTTTAATTAAGTTTCATCTTTCCTCAGTCTGTAATTCTTCTTCTGATCATATGTTTTAACAATGAAATTATGATTGAAAAACAAGGTGAGCCATTTTTTATGGAATGAGCACTACTCTTTGTAATTATCACTGAAACAAAAGGTACTGTGAGTTACTCTTTTTACAATTTCTCTTTCTCAATAGAACCAACCTTTATCAATAAATTCTAGTGTTATGCCTAAGTACAGTTTTAAAAAGAGAAATTGAATCTTATATCATTACACAAATTAACATGAATAAATCCATTTCAATAGGATGGGTAGGGCCTTTGTTACATTTCTTATCTTTTTGATTAAGTTCAAATATATTGAACAATTTCTTGTGATCCCTTCACGATATTAAGAGCAGTGCATGAGCAAAGAAAAAAGTATTACCTACAGATCAGAAAAGTGTGATATTTTATTTCATTCCACTGATATTGATCTTCTGCTCTATTACATTGGTTATCAAATCACTTACATTCTGCATCATTTTGTATAGTGACTCCTGAAGTTCATATGAGAACTTCACTTATATTCAATAACTGCTGATAATGGAAACTTATTTGCATGAAGCCACAGCTATTTCAGTATTGTCTCTATACTCTTATGCAATATGATCAGGTATAACCTATTTCATAGGAGTTTTGTTGCTAATGCATTGTATAAAATAAGAGAAGTGGACTTTCTATTTGTTAATGGATAAGTAATATTGAAGGCCACAAACACATTAACTGCTGAGGGTAAAGTCTATGGGGGTGTGAATCTTGCTGTGTAAAATCTGGCCATAGTTTTTCATCTTTTCACAAAGTCCTACCTAGTAAGATCTCGACTTTATCTATATTTATAAACAACTTCAGATTTTATAATGCCCCAACATAATGTTTCATCTCTACACTTCAATTTTGCAATGGCCCAACATATGTGCAAAATAATGCTCCCTTGTGGGCCTAGAAGAGAGGCTCATAACAAAGTTTGGGTGTGATGTTATTGCCAAAAAAATGTGATATTTCCACGAGGACCACCCACAGATTACAGAGGTCAGACGAAGGTCCAGGGATGCCACTCACAGATCCCCAAAGATTCGGAAATCCTCCTATTTTTCTCAATTTACAATAGGAAATACCTATAGAAATGAAGGCCAAAATTTCGGAATTCCTAAAAAGTTAGGAAAGGTGACATCTCTGAGGTCAGACACAGCATGCCACATGCACTGGCTGGATGTCCTTGAATAAGCTCCAATATGAAGGGTCACAGGCAAACAAGTGTGAACACTGTTTCTCATTCCTTGCTTTTGATACACTATTCTATTCAATAATAGCAAGCATTAGAGAATCTTAGCTAGGGCATAGATACTTATGAAGACAAGACCTGGAGGCACTACATCACTTGGATTATATAGAAATCAGCCGAAACTGAAAACTGTGTACTAGGAAAACTCCTAATGTAGATACCCTAGTACTTGTTATTGTGAACAAACTGAGTTACCCTAGTACTGACAAATCTAAAACCTCTCTATACTATACTGTTCTAGACAATGTCAGCCTCCACTTATTACTTCAGATGATTGTGTTCGTTTTTTATGTATCAAACGTCCTGGCATAATTCCAGATCTGGTGCCTGACCTAGAAATACAGTAACAACAGTGTAAACCCCAACATGAACCTTCCAGTACTTAACTTTCATAACATGTCCCTCACAGTATGCTATTATAGTTAAGGCATGTAGTGTAGACCAAGTTTGGAAAGTACCATAATGCAGGAGTCGCTGCCATATTATATAACCAGGGACTCCCAATGGGTTTGGGTATAAGGATGCCACACCTTCATTAAGAGACACTCTCCTAATTCCTAATCCATACACCTAGAATACTGCAGGTGCTATCCCTTTCAGAAGTTTGTAGATGGAGTATGCTTGTCTGCCTCTGTGGGACCATGTTCCCACCACATGAAAGCCCTCTGAGTGTCTGTCCCCAGAGTTGATCATGTGCTCTACCCTCTACCCCTCCTTAAAGCCCCATCCTTCATGCCTCTAAGCATTCAAGCCTCTACCTGAATAACATCCACCCACAATCAGGGGCGTAGGAAAAGGGGGGGCCAGGGGGGCCTGGGCCCCCCCAATCATGAAGGAGGTGGGGCCTGAGTATGTCTGGGCCCCCCCAATATTTTCCAAGAACTCATAAACACAATGGAAAAGAAGCTAAAACTTTACATCTCAAATTAGATTATTATGGTAATGTCATAGGGAAAATGGGGTTCTGAGCCTAAAGTCAGATCCAAAATTTACCAAAAGTTACTTTTCTATATGAATTCTATATACGCATTATATAGATGCCATCACGCATCAGCCGACAATTCAAGGTGGTCGCGACGGTGCCCTCGCCGGGCCCCCCCAATGAAGATTTGCTTCCTACGCCTCTGACAATTATCTTGAGGTTATATTCCACATACCCCTCTATACAGTACTTCTCCCTCTTCTTGCCCGGGCTTCTCTAGCCCACACTGCAAAAATGCTGTTTAGATCCTAAACACAATTCTAAACATATTCTTGCAACGTTTTTGTAAACACATTAATTCCCTAAACATGTTTAGCCAAACAATGTGCTTAGCTCAAGTGTTTAGAAATGTAGGTGTTTAGGTTAAAACTTTGTGTTTAGATATCTATGAATTTTCGTGTTTAGGTGTTTATGAATATTTGTGTTTAGATGATTAAATGATTTGATGGAGAGTTAAGGTTTGCAGACATGTATGCATTAAAAAAAAGAGATATATTTTGTTTGTTTTCTCATTTACTGGGGGGGGGGTATCAGCAGGTATTTACTTGTCAAAGTCTACAAAGATATCAGCAACAGCTATATACATGTACATGTATTACACACTGCATTAGAATGAGAGACTTGAGAAAGTACAACAGCTTGGCAGGAAGGACATTGCCTTATCTATTCCAGAATAACATCAAATAGGTGTCAGGCATGGAGTTTTTTGGTTATTTTATGCTAATGGTGGTGGCATAAGGTGAAGCTAGTCAATTTACTATCGCCATTTCCATTCACATGACATTCTATGAGATGAAACCATGATAAACATGGGATTTGGGGACATTTGTCACAACAATTGATTATAACTATGTGCAGATAGTCCATTCAAAGGTAGTGCTGCTACCTGGTGTGGATTCAACATCCAAGTATCCAAACATATTGATGTTTAAATCTAAACACCTATTATTCAACTGTTTCAACTCTAAACATCTAAACATGTTTAGTGTAAATGTTTATGTAGTTAGAATAAAAGTGTTCATTTCCTAAATGTGTAGTCGATGAGACACCTAACTGACCTATATGTTTAGGTTTTAAACATGTTTAGACCTAAACATGTTTAAAATCTAAACACCATTTTTGCAGTGCACTTAAAAGGGTCTATATCTCTTCTTTCCTATCCCCTCAGGATGTGTGTGGTGCACATATGCTCGGGCACCGTCACATTCCTCTGTGAAATTGTGTAATGTTGTTCTCGCCATGAATATGACCTTAGCTGTTGAAATGACGTTAAACATCTATTACTCACTCACTCCCTCTTCTTGCCCTGATTGATTTTTCTACCTCTCCTTACCATCTCTCTCTCTCTCTCTCTCTCTCTCTCTCTCTCTTTATCTTTCATTCTACATCTCTGCTCATTATCATTCCCATGCTTATTTCACTAATTTGGTATATTACATCCAGTTCGCTCCTTTTTACCTTTTCTATATCCTAAAGCACTCTTCTATCATACCTTCTGCCTCTCCTTCATTTCTCACCTCGTTGCCCAAAATACTAACCACTTCAAAGTCTTAAAATTCAAAGACTCTTTCACTTAACCCCGCCCCCACCCCTTCTTTACTCCCTTACTCAGCCATACTCCCCCTACACATGAATACATCGTCCAACCTACCCACCCATCTATGCCCCCTGATCTGCTCAGTCTCCACCCCCTCCTCACCGACCCTACCCACTTGATTCATTGACTCCCAAAGGGCCCCCCACGCTATCAGATGAACAAGAACTAACTGATGACTTGAAATAGAAGGCCACTCTCCTCAGCCAGAGCTTAATGAATCGCATTCCCATCTACTCCTCTGAGAGAGAAAAGGCTGGGAGTTTTTGAAGCCAGCGGAAGGAGAAAGAGTCTTATTGACGAGCATGTTAGGCCGCAAATTCGACCGGATGGAACGCTGGAGCTGAGACACTTCTAAAAGCCCCTCTCGTCATTGAGAAAAAGGCAACCTGAGTGAATGAACAACTCCCAAGCAAGGTCATTTCCGGTGGCCTCTGCTAGAGGTAGTTCTTCACACAGGCTCTAGAGGTTGTCAGTCACTGTCTAATGTCTGCCGTTGTAGACTAGCAGCCATCTTGGGATGCAGGGCATTGCTTCCTCAAGCTGGCCCCAGCTCCTTTGGTAGGGTGACAAGATATTTAGCGATTGTTATAGGTGTACCCTATATTCTAACCAGATATGTCTTATTGCCTGTTACAGGGAAACTACATGCATGAGGGCATGGTGGCTGTGGTTTTGGCGGGAAGCGGGGAGGGTGGCTGGACAAATGTCTTCTGCTGTGGGTATTGACAGGCTTTATCACGTTGCCATAATGTAATACAGGCCCGCTGGGCACCACCAATTACTGAGGTGACACCCGCTAACCAGTGTTGCCACCTACCGCTGACCCACTTAGCGGCAGACGATATTCGGCTTTGACAAAACGGAAAAAAAGGCGGCAAAATAGAAGAAAGTGGGGAAAAGGGGTCCTGACTTCTCATTGGGCGTGTTGTAGTGTGTTCTGACAGTGGCCAGTGTAGCGACAACTGCAGCTCCTAATTCTATCAGTGGGATGGCAGGCAAAAGGAAAGTTTCTTTGTATAACTGAGCAAAATGGGAGCTCAAGGACTGCTGTACTACCTATAGACTTTTCCATCTTCTCAATCCATTTATAGCAACTGATACACACTGGTCCCAGTTCGTAGTCTACCGATTACGTCACTGGTAAACAGGCATGCTGGGAGGTACTATTTTTCTTAGCTGGTTCCTAGTGACTCAACCTGGCAGATGGATACAAGCAAATGCTGGTTCCCACAAGCACCCAGTATTGGGGTCAAAGTAGGTCCAACACCAGCGGCGTATGAATACAGCGATTTTTGGTCAAAATGGTAACCTAGGGGAGAAGGCTTAGTTTGCCCACCAAACTACGTCGCCGGAGAAGTTGCAACTGATATTCAAGGGCAAAAAGAATCGTGGGAAACATCTATATATAGACAGCGGGCATTGTAATACATGGTACGTGATCTTCTATAAATGTGAGATAGATAAAGACTTCCATATGCAACAAGAACTGTTTTTGATTTAAAGACCAGACAGAGCTCTATCATGATGAAACATGGCTATTGAGGGTACCTATTTTAGAGTTCAGAGACTACTTTCCCTCAGAGAAAAACATCTCTGATGGTGCAGAGCGCATTTTTAAAGTTAACCCAGAGACTAATAATTATTCTAATCTGGCCAATTTGCTCATGATAGAATATTTTACAATACATTGTTATATATACTAGACTAAGGGTCCGCGTTGCCTATAGGGTGGTAAATGCTAGTGGCTATCCTATTCCGTCAGTAACACTTCATCTCAAGCTTATCAGGCATGGAGAGACAAGATGCTACTAAATAAAACAACCTTATTAGCAAGGAATTAGCAGTCGATGGGCTGCTTAGGCAATCGGTAATCCGAATTAGGGCCGCTTAGGTAAAAGATGAGAAAACATCAAGGATGGGCCGGAAACAGTCTTCCCAGGGAAAATGGCTCATTAGCCACAATATAGTGACAGCCAGCCTACCAAGACTTGTGGCTTACAACATAGGCTGTCAACCATGGGGAATCAGCGATTCATGGCAAAGAGGCACTGAATGGCTCATATATCGATAAGCTCGACAATTGGTGGATGACATATGAGAGACCAGAAAGCAATCTCTTGTAAGAGACCACATGGGAGCTGTCCCTAGTGTCTTTGTACCAAAATAAAATATCAGAAGTTAGAGCCTTTCTACAATGTCTCATTTTACAAGATTTACACAACTCATAATACATATTATGGGCAATCAGGGGTATACTATTTTGTACCTTGAGTTCAGGGACATGATAGACATATGGACGTTTGAATAGGAAGTAACGAACCCAACTTTGAACAGAGATATAGATATGAGAGCAAATGAAAAGAAAAGAAAATGGAGAGTGGAGTGACATATGAGAGCACATGAGGAGGTCTCAACAGGAGCTAATTGACAAGTGAGGAGTATTGACTGGCAACTACCAAGCATCACATCTCAGTGGCTGACAGTGTTTAAAATGTCCTTTGTGTGATTCCTTTCATTCCAATTGAGTCTCTTAAGTGTTGTCTGATAATCCAAAGTCTTTCTCCTCCGTGTCAATGGGATTAGGTGGATCAAAAGGGTTTCAAGGAAATGCCTACAGAAAGCACACAGAAGTACTTGTTTAATTGTTGTGAAAAACTTTTTTAGAGATAGGTCTGTGGTAACTCCAACACTGTAGTCCATTGTATTCTCGTTAAAAGACTGTGGGCCTTAATCCAGATGCCTCTTCATTTATACAGATACATCCACCTAATCACATGTTCTTTCAAGTCCTTTTCAAAACAGGTTTAAATTTACTGCTATTTTATATTATGTCATTGTTCCTTATCCACTGAGATTTATTACTGATGGACAATACAAAGCCACATCATTGATTGGCATAACCATTATCTAGTACTTTCTCAGTGCAGCGACTGAAATTTAATGCATTATGTCATATCTCACATTTTGACTGTTCAAAAAGCAATAGGACAACACCCCACAATGTATTACTGGTCAGAATTATTCCAAAAAGCTGTTCTCCTGGTATCTAGCAGGCACTGACCTTTAATCCAGGACCCTTTCACTGATACACCCTACTTGTAACTAAGCATTCCACAATACTTAACTGTATTTCCTCTAAACTCCCCTAAATGCCATCCATCATGAGTCATCTATATAAAGAATTACAGGTTCATCCTCTGCCCTTCTCCTAATGCACAAGTGGTAATCTTGCCCATCAGAGAAGAGCACAAAACCTTTAGGATTGATTGAGATGGACTACCATCTAATGGATGGATGGATGGACAGCTTCTTATACAGCAGCCCCTTGAGGAGCAGCAGGAATTGGTCATCATGGGTTGTGTCCTGAGACAAGATCTCTTATCACAAGGTGTATTTTTTACTTATCGTCTCTGACTAAGTAACGACAAATTAACGAGTCTGTAACGACCACTCTGGGACGCGTCTCAATGGACACTGCACTGGTCGTTATTCTAGAGTTAACGTTAATGTGATCTCATTGCCATGGCATCACAAGGCTTGTACCGAAAACCAGGGAATCATTGATTTGGTATATGGTCCTATCAATGGTTAATGCTACAGCAATGTAGGTACTAACTTTCAGCAATTACCAAACTCCAAAACCAGGCACTTTTCCTTGATGGTGGGCCTTCATCATCTCAAACCAACATAGAATGAGAAGGGGATGAGTGAATGAGTTCATGACTTTGCAATATCATGTTCGTTGAAATATGGGATAGAGCAATTCTTACTACCCACTGTTAAAAAAAAAAGATGTCAAAATAACAACGAAATCCTTGTCCCAAAGTTGCCAGAGATATGTCATTATTTTCATGGACATTCCTTGTACCACTGTACTGCCAGCTGGGGCTTATTTGTAGAAATTAGTTTTATGAGGATCTCTGGTAGATACCACTTATTTCTAGAGTGCCCATTATAAACATCATCTTGCCATTTCCCTTTATGAACATATATCTTTATGCCTCTATAAATACAGCATTCTCAGGTCCCCTTTTCCCATAGTAAGAATCTATTTACTTAAGCTTAGATTCTAGCTGAAAATGGTGGTTTAACTCCTGGCTTGCCTACTGAGTTCCTCTCTGTAAACATACTCATACTACAAGATTTAATGTCATTTTTCAGCAGGATCCCTTCTGTTCACTTCTGATATATTAATGAACAACATCAATCCAACCCCTGGGCCATGCTTCCATTTATGAACGTTCTCTTAGTACTAGTCATGTATGTTGCCCTCCGATATGCAGTTTCAATAATGATATCAGTTTCATATTGGGATATCACAAAAACAGCTTCTCCTGGGGTGGTAGAAAACACCCTATAGAGGCACCTCTCACAGAGTGGGGCAGCATGATGGATGAGAGGTGACAGGTCCCTGAGTTAGTAAAACACCGACTAGGTGTATAATGGGTGACTCCTCCAGAGGGCGGTAGTGGAACAGGTTAGAGGCCAGGCTATGTAAGGAGATTGCTACTGGGTACCAGCAGGGAACAAGCTGGGCTTTATCGCCACTGGGCATTGCCCAGCCGCCTTAAGCATAATCCGGCGCTTTCCGCCGAGCAGCGACTAAATGCATTATGTTATATCTCACGGTGTTCTCTTTTTTTCAGTTGCGATACCCCTGTTGTCCCAAAAGCAGCGGGACAACTCCCCGCAGTGTATTCTGGGTAGGAATTATTCCGAGCCTTTCTCGGTGCTGCCCCCTAGTGTGCCTAACAGGCAGTGACCTTTGACCCAGGGCCTTATCATCAGCGTCCCTTTACCATGGTCGGTGGGATCTGGCGGGGATCGGTCTGCCGGGAAGGAGGTGCATGTGGGGGCCTACATGAATATGGTAAAAGGGCGCGAGTGGCGGCAATGGGCAGGGAATGGAGTAACAGCGGAAGTACGTCATCAAAGCACAGGCCCTTGTCAGTGCACCCTCTGGTGGTGAGAGTAGGAATGCCTGAGTGTTGAGGTGTGATAGATACTGGGAAGGTGTAGAGAGGAGACAAAGAGCCATGCATGGAGGTGCTGAGACGCGTCTGCTGATAACACAAATCTAGAATCATGCATGATGAACTCTATTATTATTACTATGAATCTATGTGTGTTGACTTGGTCTTAGTTTCTTGTTAGTTTAATCCAGCAGTTGACAGATAACCAAAATTCAGAAAAGGAAGACGTTCACGAGAAGAATTTACACAATCCAGGCCTCTTGATAATAGCAACTGCTTGCTAAAGGTCTAAAGCATAGGTGCCTCCTACTTTATGCAACTCCAAAATTACGATTTATCCCTATTGTTGCTCCACACATTTTGAAATTACACGCAAAAACCCATGAATTCTATCTTCCATAAAATCCACAGTTTGTAAAATATAAGATACCAGCCTAAAATGAGCAACAGAATGTGTAACTAAGGAACCCTGCATGTGTCCCTGTTGTGGGGGATCCACACATCACCTCTTGGTTCGAGAGTAATTCATGTCATTGCCCATGGGGGGCCTGCTGATTAACAGACGCCCACAGCAAGTTACAGAACATGGATCGAGGCTATTTATGTGACGGCGCACAGAACCCAGGGTCGAGACTATTTTATGTGACGGCCCACATGGTGCTGCACATGGATCGAGGGTATTTATGTAGCGAGAAGCCTGCCTAATAACCTATGCTCAAAGCGAGGCTGGTTCGCTGGGTGTCTTGTCGAGAGTAAAACAAATACAAGCGTGCTTCCCAATGTCAATACATGATGGTCACCATAACAAGAAGACCTCTTTAACTGTGTATATTATCTTACTAAATTATAAAACAGAGTTATTGTTGACATTGAAGACACCTCGTGCAAAATAGGGAAAACCTGGGATTTATTAAAGAGAGCAATATTGGCTTGTAAATGATTTCGAGATGCAGTACACCTTTGGTGGTTGGAAAAACGGGCATAACTTCATCGCGAAAAGGTAACTTGAGTAATCGTCAACATTACGATGCTGGTTTCTTCATAACCGTTCTTCATGCCCGCTTCATATTCAATCATTTTTTTCCATTTTCAATCCATGTTTTAAAACATGTAACGTAATACTCGACAAGGAAATTAAACAGTCTGTCCAGCTAGCAGCTCACATATGTAATACTGGAGAATTGTGCCTCAAGTTATTAAGGGATAGGTATCACTGCGGCCAATGCTGAATTTATCAGTGTGAAAAAGGAATTCATATTCTTTGTGAAGAATTATAGCTCTTCTTTACTTTAGCTCCATTATTTTCTTCGCACTGATATAGAATCAGAGATCTAAGAGAAAGAAAAAAAACTTCCTCGAAGACACATCCCATTTAGCAATACACTCGTCCTTATTGGAAACTGAAAGTATATTGAAAAAGACTTAAGCACATCTTAAATAGTATTTAGCTGTGGGCAACTACATAAAACCCCTTTGATGAACTGTCTACCATATTCAATGTTCAGGGGAAGGCTCTCAGATTAATGGACTATTCCCTAGGGCTATATAATTGGGCAACATATCAGAGATAACTAAGTGATTCTGTTCTCATAAATCTCTACCCTCGGCCCTTATATCTCCCCCTGAAGGCGTTCTTCCACCCAACCTTATACTGCAACCCCCATACACAGACACTCTGCAAAGCCTTACCTCACCTCCTTGGGGGCCATTTTTTGAGGATATGTGCACTGTAAAAATAACAGTTATATGTAATAGGGATCCTTGTAAAACTGAACAGGGAATCACCGTAATTATTGTACTGCAGTGAAGTAGTGTAGTTTCTACAATGAAGCCCCAGATGGCAGTATGGTGGTACAAAGAATCTCCGTGAATATAACAACGGATCTCTGGCAACTTTGGAACAAGGACTTTGCTGTTATATCGACAACATTTTTTTCACACTAAACAGAGAGGAAAGCTATATCCCTCCTTTTACATCCATATTTGTAGATAAATGTCTCTGTAAACCTGTAATAGTTTCCATGATTCTTCAGTTCATTTTCCTGGAAATATGCTACTTAAATAATGCAAAAGAAGCAAAGTGCTTACTAAGATTTGATTTTGGCCATACACAAAATGGCTTTTTGTCCCATTTCTTTTTTTTTCTAATATGGCTTATTACAGCAGAAGGTTACAACCTGGAGCACCTTTTTCTTTTCATCGTCTTTTCAATTTACAATGGAAAATTCTATATCTTGGTTGTTCGACCTCCAGACATCAGATTGTTGACTTTCAAACAAGACACTTGAGTGAAATACCATTGCTGAGACACCTGCAAGTCTTCAGTATTGCATATCTAAGAAAGAAAGGTCTAGACAATGGTTATTGCCGGACGATGAACTTATAAATCAAGCTTAGTTTTTCTTCTTCTGTTCTGCTTCTCATCCTCTCACCCTTCCCTCCCCATAATCCTTAACTGCATATATCACTCCTGCTCCCTGCTCTCTGCCTATGTCATTTCCAATCCATTATCCCTATCCCTCTCTTTTACTATCCCTTTCCATCTACTCATTAAGCTCCTCCGACTAGCCAACAATGCCCTCCCCTAGATCTTGTCCTACTCTACCACTCTCCTTCTGTCTTCTCTTAGAAACCAATGTTTTAAACTGATCAATGAAAGAGCTGGCCGGGTATGGAAGCATCTACATGTATATGCTGTAGAGACCTTAGAAATAACAGTGTTTCTAAGTTGGTGTTCCTACAAGATATAGATACCCTCCTTTGTCTGACATAGATCTATATCCTATGGAAACCCCATAAATGTTTCTGTCCCATACCTGGTACCTGTTAGTTTCTATCAACAAAATTCATGTCCGTCTTTCCTTTCCCTAACCCTTTACCCTACCTCCTGTTGCATCTGTCCCTGCTCACCCTCATTTCTACCTATACCCTCCCCCATTCCTTCCCATTTCTCGCTTACTTCCCCATTGCCAATCCTCGAAGGAACAGCCTCCCCTGCCATGGATTGAGACAGCCCCCACCCAAAAAAAAAACAACTAATGGTTCTGATAAGGAAATGAAGTCGGCCTGTAAGGGGTAGGGGAGGGGTGGAGGTGCTAGTGGTGGGGTGGATGTCAGAGGTGAAGCATGGAGGTTATTAGGGTGAGGGGTGAGGCTGCGACTGTCGCGTGCCTAACTCTGGATTTGGACTGAAGACATCGATCAAAGTAAATGTGATGGGGAGGTTGGGAGGGTGTTGGTGGGGTGGAGGTAGATGGGTGGATAGGTGTCACACTTTTCTTGACTTTGCAACTATCCTTTACTTCTTTAGAGAGGTGTGTCTACATGCAGGTACTTATTTCCTTACCTCTTTTAAACATGTATAAGAATTCTGATCTGAAAAGAAGTCAGTGGTCACTCAGGTGAAGTATTTGCTATTGGTTTTCAAGGCTGATAAAGTAATTATCTACTACACCTCTGCAGAGATCAAATATACAGCCTATAACTGAGGACGACAATTCAAGTAGGGTGAAGAGGTTCTTGAGTGTAACAAGTGGAGTGGAGGAAGGTGGGGGGTTGGGTGAACCAGAAATCAAATGGTGATGGAATACTTAGGGGCATTGGATAGGGTGAGGGTGAAAGGTGGTAGTGCAGAGTGTTGGACATTGGTGGGAGGTGTGGTTAACATGGTACAGGGGCATGGGAAGAATAAAAGAAAGAGTGACTGACGCTTTTACTAAAGACATACACGACATTGTCCACCCTAAATATAAAAGTTAGATTGGGTTCGGAGGATCGAACTTGATCATCTGGTGATCTGCATATCAAATGGTGGCCGAAAACTGTTTCCTCTCACACAGAAACTGCATCTCCAAGCATGAGGTCACTGTTATGTTGTTGTTTTTTTGCTTGATGGTGAATCGATTTTCAGTTGCAGATACCTTGAGATTATTTCCATCGGATCCTGTCTCCATTACATGAAAATATCCAGTTTTCTGACAACAAGACCCTCATGAATTTAAATAGCACAAGTCATACCGGCAATCTCGAGTCAAAACAACCTTGAGGAGTTATAGTAACTCTAGATTTGTTAACTCATTCTTTCTTTCATTAAAAGTACAGGGCCAGTAAGTAGCTAAGAATCAGGATATTGCAATACCGAGAAGGTAGGAGCAATTCTATATATCCCTACAGAAATAGACTATATAACAAAAAGTGCAGGACAAGTGGCTGAGGCCTTGAGGTGAGAACAGGTAGTCATGGTGACAGGTACACATGGACCAGCATGACAAGTGACTATAGTGTCAAGCCATTGACAGTATGACACGGCTTATAGAGTGCTTACATGTCAACTTCAGGTGACAGAAAGAGGTAGGTGCCAGTCAGAGGGTGGTGGTCTAACGTAGGGTTCTGACAGTAAGCTATAGTTGTCAACTTGTGTTAGAGGTGGGACGCAGTGGCGGATCAATGATTGTGGACAAGGGGAGGGGGAATAAAGATTTTGATGTTTTAGATATTGAAATGTGTATTCTGGTGAATTTTGGCATACCAAATATCGCCCCCCCCCTGCATCCGCTACTGTGAAGCTCCAGGGCTATAATTGTTTTTTTTTCTTCTTTCCTACCAGACTTTGATGCCAATGACAACTGTAGAACTAGAGGAATGCGCCATCATCGCACATAACTCGGAAGAGGAGGGGTGGTAGGTTTGTCGTAATAGCAGAGTGCTTTGGTATCTAAACTCTTTAGGTATAGTATGACATAAGCACTGCAGCTGGTTAACACACCCAAAAGGGCGGTAAAAAAGGTTTTCCAATGGAATGTATATACTTTAACATTGTAGCAAAGGAGTGTCGCCTTATAGTGATGGCAGGTCTGCCTTAACTTTCTCACTGATAACAGCTTATCTAAGGAAGATAATACTATAATATATATACTTCCTTGACCTATACATAATAAGCTACACGGAGAACCCAAACATTATATGAATCCTCACTGCTAAGACAGCTTTATTAGCCAAACAATTTCAACTTTTATGATATTTTTGCACTCCCTAAAACGTCTCAATTCATGGTGGCTCCTATAACTCTTCCGAGTTAATAAATGTGTTAACGTGGACATAAATGAGGCTACAATTTAAGTTTTTTTTGAAAATCATGAAACAACACACAAATCTTACAATTTAATTTAATTTCTTGGAAGAACAGAAATTCCTAATTAAATAGAAGGAATTCTTAAACAAAAACAAAATAGACGAACATAATTGTGACATCATTAAAACCTGCTAATCTGAGTTTAATACGATCAGATAGCCACTATTTTTTGGCCAAGTGAAGAGACAGTTGCAGAGCTTATCCAAAATGGCTGAACACATTGGGTGACACATGAGTGACCTATAGGGAAAGCAGTTAGCCAGTACATGTGTCCCTGGCCGGTGCCTGGTTCATCCTGTCCCCCTGATACACGACTTCCTATTGATCCCGCCTCCTTCCGACCCTAGCCCCTGCTCATGCAGCCCCCTCCCTCCACCCTCCAATCTCCCCACTCTAGGCTAATGCCACCCCCCCCCCCACAACAGCCTCTGCTCTGCCTGTCTCAATCTAGCAAGGGACAAGAGTCCATCCCCAACTCGTTCACCTCCCTACACACTGAGATTTCATCACTTTTTTTCAATTCTATGAATAAAAATTAATCACAGTACTCAGCTATGCATCCAAAAGACAATACAATTTATGGAAACTCAAGATAACCAATTACAAGATCATTGTTTAACCAACATCTTGTCAATGCAGTTCATGGTCCACTGATCCTTACAAAACCTGCTGGGAGTAACTAAACCATAGCATTGACAACCGGCAATTGGGGACATCCAACTTCCGGTCCCAACTTCCTGTGGCTAGAGTATGGAGTCACCGGAAATGCGTCCAGGGCTCACAGTTCCACTTCCGGCCTGGATCTAGAGGTTAATCAGGGTCAATGTCATTGAAGGAGGTCAGCAATAAGACGTGCCTGGAATGGTGATGGTAGAGTAGTGACAGAGGGTCGGTGTGATACTGTCTCTAGAACTTTAGAGTTTTATCAAAGCCATAACTATGGGCAGAGAGATGGGCAGAGAGAAATAAGAGTTCTGTTGACCACTTATGGGAGTGACCCCTCTTGCGTGGGCGCAAACAATTTTGACCGCCATTAGGGGAGGGGCGTAAAAACGTTTACGTGGGCCCCAAAAAAAAAATTGACCACCCCCTCTTGATAAGTAATGACCACTCACTGTGACATAAGCCCTATGGAAAATGAAGAAGATGTTTAGGCTAAACCAAACTCTAGAGATTACCTCTGAATGAATATATAAGAATGTTTAGGCCTTGAAGGCAATCTTTGTTGGGGGCCCAGGGGTTTCGGGGGCCCACTATACCTTTATTTGGGTTATATCGGGGACCTATCCCTTATGCCAGTGGGATATCTAGAAAGGGAATGGGAAATTACTGATGCAAAACTGAGAGAGTAAAAAAGATGAGAATGAATAATGCGGGGTTATTGGCAAATTCAGAAACAAAGTACTTGGTTTCTATGTCACTGGTATGCTCTATTACGGAAATAGTTATGTCCTCTAGCGGAAGCAAAGTGTAGAATAAATAAATCCCATACGGTGTCTTCAAAACCTGGGGCCCTCTGTTGGGTGGGTAAACTTAATGCCTTTAACAAAGCCTGGGTTTCTATAGCACGTAATTTCTAAAGGTTTTATTCTACACTAAAGAGCACACTATTCATGCCATAGAATTAATACAAAACCACATGAACCTGACAGCAGTGATATTCAATGTGAAAGGGTCTATTGAACAGCTCCCTAACGGGTGATTGACATTGGTCAGCCCTCTCACAATCCCGCACCTACCGACAAGTGGAACTGACACCCACAGTGAGCTCTTCACACCTTCTTATGGAGTCCTGCCAAGGTGCCTACCAATAAAGTAGTTAAAAGTCCTTAAAACTACCTGGGCCATCTTGCTTCTGGTAAAAATTCAACACAGTGAGGCCCAGTTGCAGGGAAGATGCTTGAATTTGACCCTTAGAGGAAAGTACCTTGCCTTTTAAGCCCTAGGAAATGCTGTATGGTGCATTTATGCGTCATGCTGACTCTTCGGGAGTAGCAGGATGTTATCAGCCTTATAATATATGAATGAATGCATCTCTGCACACTCATCAGGGCTGCACTCCTCACCAAGAAAAATAACGGCCAAAATAAATGCAGTTAGGGCCATACATTAGGGTTAATGACAAGCCTACACATTCAGCATCTACCTGAGCTTTTTAAGATGTTCAAGCCCTTCCAAAAGGCATTCACTGTAGTTCCTCAAAATGGCTTTGAAGTTCCTAGTCCTTCCACGTGAACACATGTTTCTCAGTGATGAATGACCAACCTATAGGTTACCACCTTAAGAGTTGCTCACAACCACCTGGCGGCCATTACACACCTACTTCCGGTTCTAGCTGATGACCGGCGGCACCTGAGGGTCCTTGAGAGGTGTGGCCTCTGACCATGAGCTGCCATCTTCCCTGCCAGATGGAGGGATGGGGGGGGGGGCTGAGTAGGTGGTTTATTAGCTACTTTACACTTTAAGTCCAGCATATTGCTTTTGTGGGTATTATTTTGTCATGATGGATGAAGACAGCCCATTTTAATCTACCCACCAGGGCTACCAGTTTGAGATAAGGAATTTGATAAGGAGGGGGAACACCTCACTGTGCTCCCTCATTGTGGCTTAATTTCAAACCTATAAGAGATAGTTGAACTATAAACTATAGGTAAAAACAATCTATACGAAAGGTTTTCCCCTTGCATGCCATCCTGCAGATTTTTTCACAACGGAGACCGAGATCAATTTTGGTGGGACCCAATTCCTCAGGATTATAAATGTCAGGAAAGAAATAATGAAAAAAGAATCATCTCTATATTTTAAACATTTAACTCTGTAAAACTTAACTGTAGTGTCTTTTGTTTTAGGATGTAAAATCCTTAATAATGGTCCAATTTGCAAGCCATGAAAAACTGAATGCAGATCAAGACTACAGTCAGACATTCGGTTCTGCAGATTGGTGATATCAAAGGGTACGGCAGCGATTCTGCCTGCTGTCCTACGAGTTTTCGTACTGACTGGAAAAAAGGAGGGGACTTGCTTTGATAGTCAAAACTACTCGCTTTGATAGTCAAAAAAGATTAGCATGATGCACCAATGAAGCGCAGGTGAGAACCAAAGGAGCAGGAACCTGTAGGTATCATGCTCTCCTTGAAGGGTTGCAGCGCCCACTTCATAACTATGA
Source organism: Acholoe squamosa (assembly GCA_949317995.1). Classification (NCBI taxonomy): domain Eukaryota; kingdom Metazoa; phylum Annelida; class Polychaeta; order Phyllodocida; family Polynoidae; genus Acholoe; species Acholoe squamosa. Next base: position 64,578,141 of record OX439041.1, on the reverse strand, counting down.
TCCAGGAACTATGGTCATATAATGGGTGGTTCAAGGACATATCCAGGACGCTCAAGGTGATTGAATCAGTGCCTGTGCAATCCAACCTAGAATTAGCTAGTGCTAAAGGGGATAGACATGCTACCTACCGTTCCCTTGGGTACCATCATAAGACTGCTGCTAGTGAGGTTGGCGCTGAGAGAGATTGGCAGAATGCACTACAAATTTAAGGTGTTATGTTTTACAAGATAGTTCCACTAGAAGGTATTCAGACATATCATAGATATCCTATGCACTATGCTTGGTCAAACAGCTACATCTCACAAACACATCAGTAATGTAGCTGTTTCTAGAACAATATCTCGGGTGTAAAACAAGATGGCAGTACTAATTTGCTATTTGGTTGAGCAGAGGCCTGTGTTCCATCAGTGCTTTTTTGTAGACAGATTTACATGATCCCTCTGCAATTGCAGCCACTTCCCATTTCTGAGTGGCCAGCTGTGGGCATTTTGGGACAATGTGTTGGGCTGGTTAGGCTCTATATGGAGGGGACGGGGTGACAGGTTAGGGTGGGCTATTTCAAGCCGAGGTAGAGGAGGGACAGGTGACCAGTGTCCAGTCAGGGTGGGTGACAGCCAGGTACAGGCCTGCACAGTGTCACACTGACCACCTGCACCACCAGAGCAGCTCATGGAGCAGTTCATGGAGCAGTTCTATGCCCCATTAATGGCCGCATAACACCAGTCTTTGCGAAAACTTTTTCACCATGCAGGACATTCTGTCCTGCAGATTTATAATTCTGCCGACCCTGTTCAACATTTGTAGGACCGAAACATTTTGAGTATCCGAGGACATTCTCTGGGATTAAAGAAATAGCATAAAGCAAGAATATACATTCTATCTTTATCATTGAATCCATTAGGATTCATGAAATTCTGAGAAAAACTAATTATATGATAATGCTTTATGTTTTACACTGTAAAAACCTTAATAGAGCCATTTAGACGGCTATAGCTGGTGTCCGACGTGTTTTCGCAAAGACTGTAACACCCACGTAGAATCACTTTATTACGTCACCTTGATGCACCAATGTACCCCTGTTGGTGTGTGCTAAATCAGAAAAGGGACCTCAGAACTTAGCGAATTCATATCTTACCTGCATGGAATGCAACCCTTGCAAATTGTCTTGAGTATAGTAGAATCTCCCACCCATTTGTGAAGGAGTCAGAGAGATTCAGAAAGGGAATGGTTCATCATCTTTTTTTCTGCACGTGAATTTATACAGGTGTCAGAAACTCTTCTGTTGAAAAGACAAAGCTCCGAAGTTTCCTTTTTTTTTTGAGATTTCTCACTCAGGGATGAAGGTGACCAAGCACAGATATCCCTGAAATACCCAATCGGAATCCCTCAAATAAGATTTTGTAAAGTAATGTCTTTGAAACTTGAAAATCCCTGAAATCAGGGAAACCCCTAAAGACTTTCATTCCTGTACACTCCTGCCTGTTCATGGTGTAAGGTGCCTGAATGATGAGGCGTCATATAAACATGGCAGTGACAGCTGCTCACTGATCAGCTCAAGGAATCAGCCTGAGCAGTGCAAGACCTGACCCCATCCCAGTGAAACTGTCAGTGGCTTAACTAGCAACTACCCCAGTAATTTTCTAAAAGAACGGTGTTCATATACAGGCAATAAATAATATGTAGTTACATGTACAATACATATTATTTATTGCTCAATTCTTTTTTTACATTAATGGCCCTAGATTATTTTGGTCTAGGATTTAGACTTCACTGCACTGGTTGTCTCAATATCATTTCACTACCTAATGATTGAAATCAGAAAAGGGACCTCAGGACTTAGGTAATTCATAACTTACCTGCTGATTTTTTTTTATAAATGAAAGAATGGAGAAAAGGAAAACTCACCTGAAAAAAATTAATAAAAACATACCGGTAAGTTATTTTGACAAATTACGAGATAGTAGCAAAACATCGATATGAACAGGTTAATTATCAATAATTTGCTAATCGCCAGTTGTTGTACCATGTATTTCAGGAAGAAAGGGACAGATGAACGAAGGGAATCAAGTGAAGAGAAAGATAGGAAGGAGAAGAGAATGAGGCTTGGGATGTGGTTACAAAGAGAAGTATGAAGACAGGTGTGTGAAGGAATGGATGAAGGCAGGGAAGAAAGAAGGGAAGCAGGAACAAAAGGAATGAAGGAAGTAACAACAGGAGAGAGGGAGGAAGGAAGGAAGGAAGGAAGGAAGGAAGGAAGGAAGGAAGGAAGGAAGGAAGGAAGGAAGGAAGGAAGGAAGGAAGGGAAGGAATTAACAAACGAGCGAAGGAATGGAGGGAGGAATAACGGAAGAAGTGAATGAACAAAGGATGGAATGAATGAAGTAACCAAGGAAGGAATAAACAAAGGATGAAGGATGAAAGGAACAACGTTAACTTATACAAAGGAGCAAACAAAATAATGGAAGGCAAGAAGAAGGATTGCAGAAAAATGAGGATAATTGGTGGAGTTAGGTTACACAGTGTGAAAGTTCCCATCCCAATTGTCATCATCCAGACTCAAATGTAATGACTTTATTAAAAGACAGCACGGTGACCTCACGGCAGGCATTTGAACATTCAATCAATTTGTGTTCCCCCCTCTTTTTCTCAACCGGAATCAAGATATCGATTTAAATTTAATTCAATTTGGAAAATAAACAGGCCTGCCTTAACTTTTAGTGTGCAGAAAATCTAACACAGCAGGGGGTGCTTCTAGGCCATTTTCTGGGCTTTTCTGATTTAATCAAGTCTGGTGACGCATTTCACTAAACGCTGAGTGAGCCTGAGATTCTTATGAATGTTCTCCCTTGAAAAACCTTTGCATAACACCATTACCCATAATACAGCATTGTGTTGCATGCATGCTTTCATAGAGGTGACATGAACGGTTCAAATTGAGAATAATCACCCTGACGCCTAAAGGTTTGAACCAATGTTAAACGCACATGGTCATACAAGAGATTCCTTATCTAGATTTATTTTAAATGTTCAAGACAATCTTTTATGGATAAAAGTACTCTTTCCCTCTAGTTACCCTAGGTGTAGTACATAGAAAGTGGACATAGCTGCAGGCAGAATTTCGGTGTGAGTAGTACATGGAAAGTGGACATAGTTGTAGGCAGAATGTCAGTATCAGTAGTATATGGAAAGTGGGCATAGCTGTAGGCAGAATGCCAGTATCAGTAGTATATGGAAAGTGGACACAGTTGTAGGCAGACTTTCAGTATGAGTAGTATATGGAAGGTGGACACAGTTGTAGGCAGGCTTTCAGTATGAGTAGTATATGGAGAGTGGACACAGTTGTAGGCAGAATGTCAGTATGAGTATTCCTATATGGAAAGTGGGCCTAGTTGTTGGTAGAATGTCAGTATGAGTATCATATGGAAAGTGGAATTACAAACAAATTATGGTAAGTTGAGGCACCTAATGTCTCAATCGGTAGCCAAAGCTGTCTACAAGCAAACCATTATTACCCATACTTTGATTATTGTAGTTCTGTTCTCGAGGGCGCCACACAACAGCATATTCTGAAGCTACAACGGCTGCAGAACAGGGGCTTGAAAATATGTCTAAAGTCATTTGACAAGAGGACCCCCACAGATGAGATCCATGATTGCACCTCTGCCCAATTACTTGCTGATAGAAGAAGTAAGCATCTTGCTATACATATGTACAAACTCTCTCAGAAACTTGAGCTAAGACCCGACGAAAACCCCAGAACCAGGGGTGATCAGAAGGTCAAATTCAAGGAGAGACGGCCGAGGTTAGAAAATATAAGAGAAGTCCTATTTATAGAGGCATCTCCTTATGGAATAGAATTAGAGCAGACGTCCAAACAGCGGTAAGCCTCGGTAAATTTAAATCTAAATTCAACTCAACTGCCCTTGACCCCCCCCCCCATTATCATTTGAGCTCAGTCTGAATTCAAAATGTCTTTCCCATCAACTGCAACATTTCTTCCCCTGCTCTTCTCCGCACGCTGATATTTACCCCGTTTCCTCCTTCACTCTCAAAGGAGTGTTTTTCCCTCCTTTTTTTCCCTTCTCTGGGTGACCCAGGTTAAATTGTGCTGTACCTTAATTTTCTATATTTCTCTCTGTGATATCTTTTTATATTTAACTTAATCTGTAACAACTACATTACATGTCCGATTAGTCATGTATTCCTAGAGACTATGCCAAGTGATATTGTTATCATATACCAGCTTTGTATGCAGTCAGAGAAAATAACTTGTCAGTGTGAGTAGTATATGGAAAGTGGTTTTAGTAGTGGGCAGAATGTCGGTATGAGTAGTATATGTCAGGGTGAATATGGTAAGAAGGCACATGCACAGTATATGGCACATGCACAGAAAGTGGATATAAGTTCTGGCAGAACAGTTATGACTGTGTGTAATATATAACATATAAACTAAGGGGGTACAGTTGTAGACAGAATAGGGTTGTTTGCATGAAGTAGGTGCTTCTTTCATTTGAATGAGCTATATAGATATGTACATCGACTATCCTTATATTGAACATGTCCAGCTGTAACATTAGTGAATATTATACACCCCCTAGACACCAGTCCCTAGCCATGCTCTATTCCCCAACCACCCTCCCTAACCCTTATCTCTCTGCCCCACTCTGACCAGGGTGAGGGTGGGTGGGATAAGGGGGTTGATCTGGTTCGGAGGTATTTTTTCATATTCCATTTATCTATGCACTATATGGTGATATTAGGATATATATTGCCTCCCCATGGAACATATTGCTATCATTTAGAGTCAGCACCCCCACCTCTAACTTCAGATAAACAAGGTTGTTTGTTGTGAAGGAATGTAGAGAAGGTTCTTCTTATAGAAGCAGTCTTAAATATTTTTTGTCTAATGCTGAGTAGGCCTGCTTTAGTCCCCACAAATAGGCTTATCACAGCCACATGAAGATTTCTCTCAACAAGTAGTTTTTATATAACTCTCCAGGAATTACTCACAATCCCTTCTTATTGAAATCCGAGAAGACTTCAATGAAGAAACGAGGACCTTGTTTTGTCCTCTTGGAGGGGGGTTCTGCTAAGCGGAAAACCGCTCTGAGAAGAAAAAGAGATAAGGGAGTTGAGGAAAGAAAGTGCGTCTTTCAAACGAACTCAATTTTCTATCCCTGAGTAACTCATTACGTGTTGCGTTGTAAAGCGGTCTGATGGAAGGTGTGTATCTTTGAAGGTTGAGAGGACAGAGAAACCTATCAACTTTTGGGATTTAAAGTACAAACTCATTTGGGAAGTGGAAACTTGTTTGTAAAGGTAAGAGGAAGGGGAATGGTTAGTCTTTTTGTTTTACTCTGGCCTATGATGCCACATCATCGGGTCAATGGGGTCATACATGCAAGTGCAAAAATAACTCGTGTTCAGACTGCTGATGGGGAAAAGCATGGATTTCGGAATTTCAGGAAATCTCTGAATAATATTGGTTCTCCTTTAAGGTATCAAAAGTGGCATCGCTTGACTGGCAAGGTGCCTGCACGTTGGTAGTGCAAAGGGAAATCCCCCTACTTTAGGCCAATCAGAATTCTGCCAGACCCTCTGCTGTCAGAGTACAGCCCTCACAGGTTCTATATTTCAAGTTGAACCACTGTTAAACTTTGCCTTATCTTCATGGAATGTAAAATGCAGCTTGTGAGGAGCATCATATCGACCCCTGGGGTTAATATGCTGCATGAGCGCAGTCCTGATGAGTTACCGTATCCAAAGCTTACCATCCAATGTTGAATTGAGCAGGTCGTAGCTGTATTGTCTTATAAAGAAATATGAAAAACTGAAAGGAATGGAAGAGGAATGGCGAGAGTAGGAGTAGTGAGGGCTGAGGGGAGGGAGGGGGTGGGGTGGAGGGGTAGTTCTTGATCCCACGAGATAAGAGAACCGTCTGGACCCCTTCAGATAACACACTCCCTCCCCTCAACCTCCCCCTTCCACCAGAACAGTAGTCACTGAGAAACATGCTGTAAATAAATGGGATTGCAGTCTACTACTGCCAACATCACTATCACAGCCCCCACTCAGTTTACATATGGGAGAAAGTTGGGGCCAGCTTGGACATAGGTTTTCAGAATAACTTGGGATAAACTGTAATAGACTGCGGTCTGACCGCCTGCGAGTATCTATGAGGAGAGATAACAGACAGAGGGTAGTTTTAACACACTGCAGCCCCTGGGTACTTTTAAACTGGGGCCATAGGACTAGGGCCTATAGCTTTGAAGGGAATAGGGAGTGGGGAGGGGATGACAGGAGGGAGGCCTGAGGGGTCAGGGAGACACCCTATGTGGGAGGATCAGAGGTCAGAGAGTAGGGTACAGAGTAGTTCTATGTCCAACTGGGTCTTACTATGTGTGCCTGTTAAAGTGAAAATGTTGGAGATTTTGATGGAGGAGATAAAGGGATGCAAATGAAGGAGGTGATAGATGCACGGAAACTGGAACTTAGGGGTGAAGAACTATGCAAGGGATAAATAAAGGAATCAGTGACGGATTAAGATTGGGGGTTCGAGCAGCCTCCTTTTTGTCCATAGTTTATTTAAATATTTTGTATTCCAAATAATGCCCAAAAAGGGAGATGCCGGAGATGCGCCCCTTCGTTCGGGGCAGCCCCTTCCATTTCCAAATCTCGGGTCCGTGTTTTGCAGGACCGGAGAGACAGAGGGAAGGGTTGCTAAAGCCTTATTCATGCTACAGTAGGGTATATTCAAGGCAAATAGACACCTCTTTGTGCTGTGGACAAGTTAAAACAGTGAAAGGTATAGCTGGTCATTTGGAGAAAGGGACACCACTGGGAAACTTAGAGCAGGAGTGGGCAAGGGAGAAAGGCATTCAGGCTTTGAGAAGGGAGTAGAGGCAGATTTTTGAGAGATAAGCAGTGAGGGAAGCAAGGGGAAAGTCAATCAAGAAATCAGAGAGCAATGCCTGTGGGATACATGGGTTGTATTAGATAGTGAAACAAGAGCAGGGTGTGGAGGCAGGGGGTTGCATGCCTAGATAAGGGACGCTGATTCCGGACGATTACCTTTAATGGTACAGTTTCTTATCAGGATCCAGAGACCCACTAATCTGTTCCCATGCCCCCACCCTTCCCCACAGCAGCCAGTCTACACCTACAAATAGGAAAGAGTTCACATAGAACCAATAGGGTAGACTGACAATGACCTTCAGGCTAGTTTCATAATATGATAGCATTTTGGTACATTCCTTTATACGGCCAATTATGTATTGAACAGAAAGAATGAAAAATCATATGCTAATGGTACATCGTGTTGCATTGGTGTAACTTTATTCACATCTCTCTTGAATCTGATAGCAATAAATAATAACCGGTTTGCAAGAAATGAGGAGATGTCCTGAATAGACTGTCAATGGAATGACGCCATTTCAATTGGAACAAGCCAGATAATGCCCATACAAAACCCAGCAGCACATCCTGGTAGTTTAAGTTGCTCATCTCTAGGCTGTAGCACAATTTGCCCTATCCCATCCCAAGCCAATATCCCTATGCCTCCACAGAATGCCCGACTGTATAATTTCCTATTGATGTCTCCTATAATACCAATCAATGCCACTGCTATTATTCTCCTTTACCATTCCAACCAACAGTATGCCGTAACAGATATTATACCATAACATTAATTTGATTAATTTCTTATATCTCCCTCCAGCCCATGATCTTTATTTGACCTTCATTTGACATCTATTTGACCTTGGCCTTGACCCAGCATTGACCTCTTTAAGTATATGCAAATTGTCTCTGGCTGTTAGTGACTCAAGCCCTCTAGTGGCAGTTATTGACACTAAAACAGAGATACTAACCTAAATCATGGAGGAGGGGTCAGGGTCCACTATTTGTCATAGGGGTGTGCTCAGTTTTATCCATACATTCAATACCAGGCTTTACAAAGTGGGATGAGTGGGGTGTAAGATTGGTAACCATGCACTTGGGAAGTCAATCATCTAATATGGCTGGGCCAAAGCATAAAAGGTGTCAAATTGATGCCATGGTTTGTTTGTGCTATAAAGTGGTATTAGGAACATCTAGAAAAGACGCGACATTTTAGAACACATTTTTCCCCCAATCATTCACCAAAAAGGCATAAAAGGGGGAAAATATGGTACTTTATTCATCCTGCTCAGAGCAAGTGTTATGCTGAACTCAATTAGGCTCACCCTACCAATGTCCCTTGAAGATGGATAGCCTAGAATCATTTTCGTATTTACTTAATCCATTTAGGCACGTGGCCTAGCATCCTCGATCTATTAATGCGCTGTTCAGCTTCTGTGTTAGACTGGGTCAGGACACCCTATTTGTCAAATAGAGAGTTCCTAGGAGCTTGTCCCGCCTGAAGCTAATATTAACCGTCTCGTTTAACCCACACCCTCTGTGAGAGTCATTATCCTGCTCTCATAAAATGCCATACTTCAGTGGCTACAACCTATTAGGGTTAATTCAAGTGGCACTGTTATATTAATCTCCATGTCAATACTATCCAAGAGTGAGCTGTGGCCAACATGGGTAGAGAATTGCCTGAATTTCAAGATGGCTGCGGGGACCCTGTAACAGACTGTAACCACGAGTATTAGAGTCTGTTATGACAGAACTAAAGTCATCCAGGTCCCTACATGTACAGGGGTCATTCCATCCATTTCCAGGGCATCGCTCCACTGTCCCTGTTTTTGGTGTTTGGGGTGGGTGGGTCATCCCCCTGAACTTTTGAGCTAATCGCCATAAGCGATGGGCACTCGCACGCAGAGATCTTTATTAAAGCTGAATTAAACATGCAATGTTGGGAGTCCCAACTGCCACAGCAAGGGTGGACCCAGGGGAAAAGGAAAGGGATATGTGGTTTCACTGAGCCAGCTCTACAAATTAAAGATTATTGTTTGGCATGTAGACTTTCTTTCAAGAGGTTCTTTCCAATAGAAGACAGGAAGTCCATTTTATAGGGCTCAGAGTTGATCTTGTCTTCTGATCACAGCAGCAGATCCGAAATTTCGGAAAGGAGGGGGTGCACCCTTTGTTTATAGCCCCAACATTTGTCTGAATTTAAGGCTTAAATGTGGCAAATAGACTCTTGACTACAAAGGAAAAGGAGGGGGCGTGTACCCCACCCCCATGCCCCCCCCCTTCTACATCCACCACTGGATCACACCCGGCAATCGCCTGGAAATAATTGACTGCTATAATTCCCTGGTTTGTTACCAAGGAGTCAGTGGAAATCTTATTATTAACAATATGGTGAAATACCCTACTCTAGACAGCCCTTCACTATAAAAGTCTGCCCACAATCAGCAAAATAAAGCTGCCATTTCCGGATTGTATTAACCAGCCAATCAAAAGGTGACTTACATCCGGCCCACACTGTCGCTGATTAGCAAAGGTCAGCCCCGTGCATGGCTATTCCCGCCTTAATGTAGGATGAACATGGACTGAGTGCTAAATGTCGTCTGTAAATTAACTATACGACTGGTTGTAACCAACAATATAGACTTCGCCCACTACAGCCAGGATAGATAAACAATTTAAAAAGAATATGGTCCTATGCTCCTATTGTGCCGGTATATTTACCATGAAATGACCTGGTTGCATTCACGAATTTAATAGGCTCTATTCAGGACAAATGCTGTGCAATAAGGGTACGGTCATAAGTATAACTGATTGCACCTTCCAGATATGTTTAGGTTACTATTACATCTATCCATGCAATATCTTACAACTTACCAGCTTTTTGTTACATGAAAGGCTTACTACACAGTCTCACTTATAAAAGACCACAGGATAAGCGAATAGCCCAAATAAACTGCCAGTCTTGCCACACTGTTCCCCCATAACACAAAATATGATACTTGTTGATGAACTTTCACTGTCATGCCAATATGTAATCATGGTTCCCACTATTTTTGTATCATGGTTTTAACTGGCTTTTAACTGACATTTATTGAATTTTAACTAACCAAATAGTGGATACTTTACAGGGCTCAGGAAAAAAGTTTTCCACTCTCGAGCGAGAGAAATTTTGTGAATTCGCGTGGAATCTTGACAATTACCCCCCTAAATTAGTCAAAATTTCATTTTTAACTGACTTTTAACTGACTTTTTCCAAAGATATTGTTTAATTGACTTTTAACTGACCTTTAAAGAAAGATATGTTTATATATATAACTGACTTTTAACTGACCAGTGGGAACCCTGCTGTAATACTTCTTGCATCTTGCATACTTGAAAACCTACGAGAGGCAATAAATTACAATACGTTGACCATGTATACAGACCTTTCCAATTTCATGGGTTTTGGAGTCAAATGAGCAAGTTGTATACTACAGCTATCGACAGCTGTCTGATATTGAGATGAGACAATAACATATGTAATTCATATCATCTCAAGGCATTTCAAAGCTTAGGGTGTAGGCTGCAAATGCGTTAACATCATAGGGACCAAAAAATACGAATCAAGACAGATCAAACCAGATACATCCTTCACTCGATATAAAAAAAGGAGTGGATTAAGTGATCTTTGTAATCTTAATGGACATCATTAGTCAAATTACTTTCTTTCTACTAATCCTAAAGTTTTCTTTCAAAGTATATCATTAAGCATTCCTCATCTGTAATGTTGGTAATATAACAGGGGAGGGTTCGGTGCTTATTGCACTCTCCAACAAACGACCTTCCTGAAATGTTTCACCTCTGCACCATTCTGATGGAGTAAAAGGGAGCAAGGCTGAGTCTTCGATCTGCTATTATTTATGCCTGCCAAAAGGATAGGGGCAGGAAAACCTTTTTGGCAAGTCAATCAGATTGTTGTACTGGGTATGAACCTATGGGGGCCTCTGTTGGGGGAAATGGGGAGAACATAACATTACAAATTTGTTGCCATCACAGATACCCAGTGTTAAGGCCTGTATAAAAAAAAAGAAATAGAATTAAATTCAGCTTTAAGCTTTTATGTCGCGAATAAAGACTAATTTATCATGTCATAGTTTGAGTAATGATAATGCTTTAGCAAGTTTTAATAAAAAAAAATGTTAGAACAAACCTTCAGAGATAGAAGTATTCAAACATTTACAATAAAGAGTCCAGCAATATTTGCATGGAAGCAGAATGGAGTAGTTGGGCAGATGGTCTCTCATGGGAGAGGGAAGGCGGCGATGGGGGGAGAGGTTGGTTCCGCCATAACGTCCATAACGTTAATGACCAGATCAATATCTCATGTTATTTGTAATCGCCTTAAGTAAGCGGAACGGGCCCCAGGCATGAAACACGATTGGAAACGTCATAATTGATCATGTTTCTTTAAATCCGGACCCTACAATGGCTGCCAATCCAACTCAACTCACTTAAAACTCTGGGCCATAACAGCCCAGCAAATTGCCGTGACTCCTCGTCAACCTGTGTGAAGTGGCTCACACATGTCGCTAGATGGAACACGACGTCGCCTATAGCACAAGATCACCAGGAATAGCAATGATGGAGATCACATGGCCTCACCTCAGATGGCGAGGATGGTGATCACTCAGACTCACCAGGATGGCGACGCGGGTGATCACTCACCTTGCTAGATGAAACACACACCTCGTCATAGCACATGTATGTTCACCAGGGATGGCGAGGATCGTGATCACTCATCCTCACCAGGGATGGCGACATGAGTGATCACTCACTTCGAAAGATGCCATGAATGAGCAGGGGCGTATTTCAATACCCCTAACGACAACATATAGTCCAGTCAATGCAATGCAAATAGTGGGTGAACCCAAAACAAATTAGAACAGTTTCCTACCATGGTTTTTCTGAGTCCTTGGGTGTATCTTTACATCATAATAAAAGTATACCAAAAAATTCAGGGGAGCAGACCTTTTTTTCAGAGGGGTATCTAAAATGGCCACCAGAATATCAGAATTTGTAGAGATTCATCTATCTCTGGTCATTTTCAACAAAAAAAGGTGAGTTAAAATTCTAAATATATATTTATGAGGTCAAGGAATTCATATCTATCATTTTTCTATATGTAGGTTGCAGCCATTTTGAATATTTAATGAGGTCACTGTCAAAATCATTGTAATTCCTTGAGCATTTTCAAGTTCTGATTCATTTAGGATGAATACCCACTTTGAGGCACATGGTATATCTATTTCAATGGATAAAGGATCTGCATCTATCATAAAAATCTAGTTGGCAGCCATTTTTATTTAATCACATAGGCAAAGTGACAAGACTTAACTGTTCATGGCAGAACAAGGATAAAACAGGCAGACTGTAGGAAGATGAATTAAAGTTCTAAACATACATGTTAGAAGTCAAGAAATTCACATCTACCATTCCTATAAATGTAGCTGGCAGCCATTTTGAATCTTTAATGAGGTCACAGTCGAGATCATTGTGATCCTTTCGATTTCTGGTTCTTGTAAGATAAATACTTACTTTACATAATTATATGATATCTGTCATTGAAGAAAAGGCCAGATAAGTCATCCATATCTGTCATCGCTAGGTAGGTGCCATCCATATTGAATACTCGATTAGATGGCCAAATTAACAAGATGCATTTTCCCTTGATCCATTCATCGATAAATTGTACCAAATCTTCCCATGAGCCCATAAGATGTTAGACCAATTTTCTGGGTGGTAATTATGTTTCTATTTCTAATAAGAAAACATCATCCTAAAATCTAGTGATGGACAGGAGACATGAGGGTCATATATTATTACCAAATATCTAATTTTGATAAACCTAGGCCAAGCCATAATGGAAATATGAAGTGATAACTTTCTAATTCATATCTATACAAACTACATACCTATGCGTAAGAAACCAGACCCCCTATCTCCCTAACTACCTACATGTAGGTCACTTTTGAACAATAGGCCATATCTAGGAAGTTATGTCTCCATGACAACCAAATTTTGCATGCATAAACTTGTATGATAGTTTTCCAAATCAACTAACTTTTGCATACCAGGCACTAAGTTAACTGATAAAATGACCAGATTCATTTTTCCAATATGCCTTTTTGCCTATGTTCAAATTTTGTGGTATTTTGGTTGCTATGGCAACCATACAAAAATTGGTTGGCAACTTGATTTTTGAGTTATATGGAATATTTAAGGGAGGAACTTTAAAATATGATTGAAATACATAATACCTATTATTTTCTCAAGAGGAGGGGTATGTGTCCTTAATGGTACTGTAAGTGACCTACATGTAGGTCGTTAGTATAATCTGGGTTAATATTATAACAGTCTTGTAGAAGCATCAGAGGTTGGAGGGCCATAGAATGTGTCCAAAGCTATAAGAGAAAGACCTTGGATAAGCACCAGTCTTATACATATATAAAGGCTTGGGCGTAAGCTGTCCTTGAAATCTGACAATGCCAAGTTGGTAAATCACAACAATAGGTAATTGCCTTAAGCTACACATTTGATATGATAGGTGGAACATGGCCAGTGTCTCTCTCTCCTTCTGCCACTATGCAACGTTGTAAAAGGATCTTTGAATAGGTATCCAGTCTGAGCAGGGTTTGAAACATAGATATCAAATGCTGTGCTCTGTAACATGTCCTGACTTAGGTGTCATCTCTTAGAAAGAGAAAATCTTGTCCTTGTCTATGCCACTACCTGTACTTTGTTCTACCTATTCCCAGGTTCTGCATATAATAAGACCTCTCCCTAAATAGTCATTGTACTGCAACCATGTTTCAATAGTCCAAAAGATATCAGACACAACCACATTTTGACATCATGCATCTACTTGTCAGACTAGTATGTAGGGATAGATTATTATGAATAACACAATCAACAAAAGCAGATTTCATTGTATTAGAATGACAAAGTGGAGTAATTTATTTCTGAATATTGACTCTCAAGGTCCCACTGTATACCCATTGCCTTGCCATGAATACCCATATATCCCACTGTGATATTATGGTGGCCATTTTGGATACCTCCCAGAAAAAAGGTCTGCCCCACTGATTTTTTTGGTATACTTTTATTATGATGTAGAGATACACCCAAGGACTTAGAAAAACCATGGTAGGAAACTGTACTAATTTGTTTTGGGAATATCCACAAATTGACTGGACTATAATAGGTCCTGCCAAACTGAAATGTTGGTCATCACCTCTTACCATATAATTGTCGAGCAGGTGTTCAAATGCAATGGCTATATGCTGTCATATCATCTAGCGAAACAGCCTCCTGTATTCACAAATTGTGTAGGTAGGTGAGAGGAAGTGGCTGGTGGCCAATCCATTACAACCCAGGTCTGTATTCATTGTCGTCAATAATTCATACACCTCACGCCAAACGCTGCATGGCAGACGACATTCGACATTTCCTACCGTCATGCGAGACTGCACCCAGAATCCCGTCTACCAATCACAACATGGCTTACCAAGAGATCCTAGCTGGATTTCTACTTAATGATTCAATGAGAATTCCAACTGCTGGTAGTTTTAGAAGCACCAACGTTGACGTCTGGCTGTTACTCGGACATATTTAGAGAATTTATCATAAAGGGAAGTTCTGACCAGCTTGTAGCAGGGAATCACCTCCTGAAATTCCAAGATAACTTGGGCAGACTGTAACACACCTTATCCGCCCTCTAATGGATGTAAAAGAAAACTAGACTGAGGCAAGGAGAGGGGCGTAGGGAGATCGGGTGTGGCCATGGTACATATCCCTGGCGGTTCCTTCTTATCAGGGAGGGAAAGTTGTCTTGATTTGTTCAAGTTAGGGGTGGTAATGGGTGTGCAATGGTGGGAGAATTGGGTGTAATAGAATAGTTTGGTTGTGCCATAGACTTGGACAATTGGGTTCATTCTCTGTCTGGCACATATATCCCATAAGGGCAGGTAGGGCGGGGGCTACAGAAACTAGTTATGGTGGAACGACTCAAGCTGATGATATATAGTCATTGAGATGGGGCCGTACGTTCATAACCCAAATGCTTTCCTACTAACATTAGGGACAGCACTACAGAAAGGTGCAGGATAACTCCCCGAATTACTGCACCCCTCTCTTGGGTGTAGTAAAAAAAACACTTTTTTGAATACTTAGTAAAATAATCTAGTGTCGTTCACCACAAGGGCTGGCTGATCTAGCAAATGCTTACAACACGATCTGGACCTTCTATGCCTCAGCTTAGTAGGTAAGGGCAAAATTAAATTAGCATAAATAAATTAGTTATTTGGAGAGAGATATCCGCGCAAATGGGAGCTCATAGCCATTTTCAGTCATATTCAATTTATTTTTTTCTGAGCCGAACAGAAACTAGAGGTAAACGCTAAAAGTCGGAAAGTTTTTTAACTTTGGTATCTATCTACCTCCACACAAAAAATGATAATAACTTTTGAACAAATAATGACTGGACATAGCTTGAAAGTAGAGTGAATCCCCATTGTAAGACAAAGATGGTATAATTTGTCTGTTTTAGCACGGCAGAACAGTCCAAAAGCCAATGGTTATGTAAAGTGGTCGTCAAAAAGGTTTTGTGTGAGGCAAATCCTCGACTCGCCACAGTCCTGATAATAAGCTTGGGTATACATTCCAAAATCCTGACATCATAATTGTGTTCTGACTAACAAACAGCTGTAACCCTGCAATATAGGCATATTCTCTTTTCTCATAGTGTCATTTCATGATTTCTCTCTTTTTTTTTGTTCTTAATCTCCACCCATTTTTGTATTAACTATTAACGACGGCACGCTCTTCTATACAACCAAGTACCTGTAACTGCAACTGACATCCAATTACTTTCTCTAACTTGTATGACATGACTACTATCTTTAGGTGAAACCCTAAGACGCCACAATCACTGGTCAATAAAAGATGAAGTGACAGTGTAACTTTGGCCTTTTAAAGGCCCCATAGTGCAATTAATGCATTTCACTATGATGCCACGGGACATGGATATTCTCGCCTGTACTGTACTCAAGCATCAAATCGATCATCAGCATAATGCATCGATACAACTTAAGTGAAAGGCTGCCATTCATGACTCCATTCATGCACAATGATGACAAATGGTCAATTAACACATAAATCCCTGAAGTGCTAAATTCAAACCCATAGGGAAAGGTTTTATATGGGAATGCATAGGTAGGTCTGTGGAACTTGAAAATCCTTGAATTCAGGAAAATACCTAAAGCCTTCCATCATTGTATAATGCATTATACAGTAGTTACTGGGTTACATCTGGTGCAGTAGGCTTACTTTTCTACTTGAAGTAGAAGCAGCTTTCCTCTAATCAGGAGTGAGTCGTGGAACGGTAATGGTTGGGTGAGCAGATTATGAGTCGTAGCTGAGCAACTCAGGCGACAGACCAAGACCGTCTGTCATGATCAGAACTGACTTCATCAGCAGTGTCTGTCAGATCGAGTGGGAAATATGTTATTACATTGTAGGAGTAGGAAACTGTAGTATACCTTGGCTATTAAAGCAGTAATACCATTAGATTTGCCCCCACCAAAAAGGGACAAGTTTAAGATTTGCCTACTTGTAACATGTAGCCCATACGAGACATACCGGTATACATTGCTACAGGACTCAGTATGGAGGCCTAGTGGAGCCGCCATTTTGAATTTCGCTGGTTGAGGTAGATCCCACTGATAAGACATACCATGATGGGTACATTGTCCCTGGTTAACACCCACTTCCAGGGACATGCTGGTCCCATCTTACCAGTTCTTATCAGTGTGTGTCACTCGACCAGCTAGTGCCCAATAGACATTGGGATATATTTTACCTCCGTTATAGAGTAAATGTCTAGGTTCCGAAAACCTCTTAGTCATAATCATTGACAATCAAAATTGTTTTCATAAATTCTTAGAGAATCTCAGAGAATTCGGATCAAACCCATCGATGACCCTGGCGAGTTGATGGCATCCATCGGATTGCTATGTTTATTCATTATAATATCTCACCCCGGCAACAAGTATATGACTGACAATGCATTATGCAAAACCTGAAACAAAATTAAGCTCAGGACACTGCATACGATTATGTAGGTCTATGTATCTGTAATGCCTTACAGTCCTAGATGGTATCCAACAAACTCCACATGTGGAATTGATCTCATCAACAACATTCTTTTATTGTTCTCAGTATCAATACTGAACTGTTGAAAAAGTAAGATCGTTGATCGAAAATCTGAACTTTGTCCTTTAGGGGAGAGATAACATTCCGAAAACTCTGCTTACGGCGTGGCTATCCCCTTGGCTTCAGTCTACTTCCGGGGGAGGGGTCGGGGTAGAGTGAGGGGTCGGTACAGTAAATCCTAGCTCACCATTAGAGTGTGTGTCCATACTTCACTGCATTCCTGCTTTCACCATCATGGACACATAGACAGCCCTAGGATAATTTATAATGAGAATTCCAGCTTGAGTGGGAGAGGGAGAACCCTGGAAAGTATGGCTAACAATTCTGTTATACACAGATTTGGAGATTTTGGTAGATAAATAGGTGACAATTTGCACACACCAATAACCATAATGTTTTGGACTCACCAAAGACAGCAACATTTCACAAATTCTGATGCCGATATCTCTGGCTGGATATGTGAGAAAGCATGCCCTAGGTTAAGTCATATCCAGGATAAAATGAAGGAAATTTCAATTTAATTCTGAGATGTGACCCTTGATCATTCAAGGTTTGGAAATCATCCTAATTTCCTCCATTTACAATAGAAAGAGCTTATTGGAATTACAGCCAAGAACTTGGAATTGCTGAAAACTCAGGAAAGGTGGCAGATCTGATATCTGCATCCCGTTTTCTGTGGTGAGCTTGCGAATTCTCGATTCATAGCTGGTACAAACAACCATCAAACAAGCAAAGTCTCCAAGGAGTTCTCAGTTTGACTGATATAGGCCTTCTTCCGGGTGAGACTACCTAGCCAGACAAGGGATAGATTTATGAGAAGACAACAGTGACTCTTCTACTTGTACTACTGGGGACATGCACTGTTTCCTTTGCACTCTGTGTGATTTGTTATTAGTCGTCTGCTCCTGTTTCATTCAGTATGTTTGGCTGCTAGGAGACGCGGTTAATTGCATGGCGTTCATCAGCAAACATAAGAGAAATTGCCAGTGGAAGGAAATCAATAAACTTGTTATCGGATCAACCTAGATGCGATAATGTGAAATCCTGATACCCATTTCCTCTGAAGCATGTTATACCACCTCGAAAGGAATTGTAGTTCATAATATTTACATTGCATTTAAGTGATCAAAATGGGTTATTGGAAACTTTTTACAACTTTATGTAGGAAAGGGGCGCGTAGTGTAACCATTAGGTTACTAAGACATCTCATTTTTGGCTGACATTAGATTCAATAGTGGGTAAAGGTTCTAAGAACCCCACCCCAATAAACGATAATGGGTGGTAATTCATTTTCTCAGTGGTTAGGCCTAAAGGAAATTTGTTTCCAGTTACCCGACCGACCCTAACAAATCAGGGCCAACCCTGGATTTTTTTTATTATTTTGGAAAAATTTGGGGGGGGGGATATCTAGACATTTTTGCTGTAATTTTCATAATTTCTTTTTTATCAATTTTTCGTAGAGCTTATCTAAGTCCTCATCTATTGGTATATATTTCATAAGTCATTCATATCTTTTACATGTGCTTCACACAACTTTTTTTTGGGCCTTATGCACATATCAATAATGGTCCTGGAAAGCATCAAAACTGCGAAATTCTACATTTCGGTGGAGCTTTGAAACCCTGGATAATAACAAATATAGAGCTGCTAGCCACATGTGGAAAGTGGAGAGTTTGGTTAGTGCTATGTTGCTGCTACAGAAAACGTTTTGGAACAATCAGTGTTTCCTTTTTTTTGTCAGGGACTATTTTATGACTAAGCTGGTTCCCGGTGGACCACACCATTAAGCATGCACTAACAAATAGGGACCAGCCACATAAAACACATGGAGCTTATTATCCAGGACGTGTTGGGCCCATCCACCCTCCACAGGTACGATGGACGTTATTGTCTGTGCCGTGAGGACAAAGAGCACGACATGTCTAGTTCTTCCTGCATAAAACAATTAGGAAGGAGTCTTCTAACATTAATCTACGCTATTTTGAACAGATTCAGTATGGTCGCGAACGATAATAGCAACGATCAGGCGCCTGGTTAGGAAGGTCAACTGTCGGTAAAACCCGTCTTATAAAATTACAAATGCTGCAATTGCATTTTTGTCAGATGAGTAAAATAGTATAAAGGCTCAGTATAGTTTCTCTTGTGTTCACTGTGGACTACAGTACCAAAAGTCCTATCCTATTCAAATGCAATATGTAGGCAGTCATACTCCTCTGCTTCTTCCTCAGAGATTTCCTGAGATTGGGCAGCATGAGACAGATGTGTCTGATAGGGCTGGTTATTTAGAGACCTGTCTATTTCTGGACAGAGATATATATTTTGGAGAGTACCAGTAACAGCCACATGTATAAATGGAATACAGATATTGCATGCACAGCTGGAACGCAGCTAATTGGGTTTTGGGCGGGAAACAGGCAGACGACATTCGAATTAAGAGACACTGAGTGGTCCGAGATGGGAGGATGCCTTAGGAGAAGAGTGAGGGAACATGGATCGGGAAGCTTATCCTGATACGCCATTATCTTTACGCCACACCAACAATATTAAATCACGCTTGGTAAATCAGGACCTACCCAGCTAAGTAAGACAAATCTGTGTATACATGAGAGTTGGGAGTTACCCATGAAGGGGAAGTGGGGTAGGGACGAAGAGTGCGATAAAAGGAAGGAAAGCAAGGGAGTATGGGCAGGCAGCAAGAAATGCAAAAATGGGATGAAAGATGTTCACAATCACATGAATGTCGTATGTACGTATCACCAAGATACAGTGATGAAAGTGCAATCCCTAAAATGCTTCATTAGGTTTTGTGTAGGAATATTTAGGTCTTTGGAACTTAAAAAAAAACCAGAAGACTTCTATCACTGAAAATATAAACAAAGCTCCTAGTACGACTAGCTCTGGAGGAAAAAAGAGACAAGCCTAAAGCGGGTATTCCACTGCTGTCGGCCAGCCGAAATTTTGCTGATCCGATTATTTTTGATTATACAAAAGTATAGAAAAAAAAAACGGTTGGATTAGTAAAATCTCGGCCGACTGACGGCAGTGGAATACCCGCTTAACTTAAACATTTGCTCCGAACACCCACCCCCCTCCCAAAAAAAGAGACGATGCATTTTACAGTGACATCCGGCCTTGTATGGCACAGCACTGTTCAAATTATATCCCGGTGATATCTCATATTGATGATGGATTTCCTCCTTGAATTCACCCAAGGCAGGATTTATTGATGTCAAGCGTGGCCCTGAACCCCGCCCCTGGCCTCACGCATACACCTTTAGTTTTGTCATGAAGAACCATGGGACTCTGTAGTTAAAGTCTTTAATGCCATACTTAGAGCCATCTTGAAAATATGGGGTTTCCTATCCCCGAGGTGGTACCTGGTGTCTAGCAGTTATTATCGATAAAAAGACTGCCATAACAGATTCACAGTGTCGGTCGGAACAATTATTGTTTTGAAAAAGGTTTTCGTGTTACCCCTCCTATACCTCGGAAAAAGAGTGGATGGTTGGGATTTTTAGCCATTGCTCATAAAATGTTTGGATAATTTTGATAGTTGATGAGCCTGCGCATGAGAATAGAGAAAAAAAGAGAGGTCATAATTGAGATTCTCGAGTTGATACTTGAGTACTTTCCAGGGTATGTTTTAATGTGACCATCCTTTACTGAAACATACCACTTTATTTATTTTCAGGCCTTGGCTGCAACAGGTGGTAACCACAGACTATTAGTGCATGTTACACCAGAACTATAATGCACAGTTACAGCGCCCATGATGCATTGCACTCCGCTTGTTACCGGAAATGCTGGCTGCCATACTGATCACTCAGTTGCCTTGCTTCCAAACCCCCGATGTATGAAGCCTTTCCATTGGTGCATGTCTCCAGGCCAAAGGGTGCCTGTCACAAAAGCGATGATTGCACAATGCATCAACATGATGGATTTGTTTTGTTTCCGACTTCCGGTGACATGGTGTTTTTGTTGTGCTGTGTCGGTATCTGGGGTGTTCCCATTTCGTTTTCTTTTGGGAACGTTCATTAATTCTACTACTATGGTTCAAGAGCAAGGAGATGGCCACGTTCCATGTACATTGTTGTATGTATGTATACTGGGTGATTCCTAAAAGGGATATTCCATTACCCTAGATATTCAGAGGAATTATGCCTGATAATTGCATCTTTGTATGAGAAGATATTTGTGAACAGGCAAGCAGACATCATTGTCAATGGAAGAGCCCATGACATCTCCTTTTTGCTTGCCTTTCATTTATGCATTGTTGAAAACGAGGAAAATGCGTTTATAGCTCTGACAAAAGGTTAAAGAAGGGAAAGGATGAAACGGCAATCCAGTTTTGCATTAAATGTAATTCTGGGACACCCCTTTTGGCATTTAAAACAGCTCCATGGAGTTAACAGCTTTGCGCTGTGGGTTATGCTCTGTAATGCTATTTTATTGATATGCCATTTTACGACCGACACATATTAAATGTCAGGACTGAGGTATTCCTTAGGGGTGACGTATGGCCAAAGATATTCAGAAGGAACCAAAGGGTACACCTTGAGCATAATACTTTATGTCACTGGGGCCTTTGGAAAGTGTGGAACGTATCCTGCAGCAACTGACAATGATTTCACTAGCTCTCAGCTGAACAAGGGGTCCATGGTTAGGAGATTATGTTAAGGATTCAATTGAAAATTTAGAATCTAAGATCTATGATCAAGAGGCCCGTGTTAAGGATGCAATTGAGAGGATTCAATTTAGGATCTGTCATCTATAATCAAGATATTAGGGTTTCATATTTAAATTTGACGATCAATTCTGAGTTTAATATCAATTCTAAAAGCAGTTAAATTGCAGTGCGTTT
This sequence comes from Acholoe squamosa, assembly GCA_949317995.1. Taxonomy (NCBI): domain Eukaryota; kingdom Metazoa; phylum Annelida; class Polychaeta; order Phyllodocida; family Polynoidae; genus Acholoe; species Acholoe squamosa. The sequence continues at coordinate 64,556,132 of OX439041.1, read as the reverse complement.
CCCGGATTAGAAATTTATCCCATATTTTCGGCAAAGTAAACACAGCAAAGCTGTAATGCCGTGCATATTCATATCATGTTCTAAGAAGTATAGAATTGATTTACAACATTTTTAATATGATAGTAGATCAAAATTTTCAGAACAAATATTATTTTAATATGGAATCTAAAAGCCCTTCATATGTTGTGTGTTTTGCAATTTATTAATCTATAACATACTTTCAGGAAAGTAAACACAGCAATGCTGTAATGCCGTGCATATTCCTATGATGATCCAAGGAAAAAAGATCATTATATATGAACTCTATGGCCTTTGGAATGGACCTATACTTAAATATATGCTCTGATTGTGGTGCTTCCTCGCTCTCCATGTAAAATCCTGCCCCATTGCTATAGTATGGAGTAAACCTATGCCTGGATTAAAATATGCAAATAAGGAATGTGTGTGAGGGTTGGGAGTAGTGTGGTGGTGGTATTGGTGGTGGTGGTGTCACAATGGTCACTAACATCCATCTGATAACTTTTGAAGATCAAAATTGACCATATATGGCCTGGATCCCTGTGATTCCTTAAACCAAGATGGCCGACACACAAGGAAAACAAAAGAATTAGGTAGTGGAGGTGTCCCAATGGTCACTAACATCCATCTGATAACTTTTGAAGATCAAAATTGACCATATATGGCCTGGATCCCTGTGATTCCTGAAACCAAGATGGCCGACACACAAGGAAAACAAAAGAATTAGGTAGTTGAGGTGTCCCAATGGTCACTAACATCTATCTGATAACTTTTGAAGATCAAAATTGACCACATATGACCTGGATCCCTGTGTTTCCTAAAACCAAGATGGCCGACACACATGGAAAACAATAAAATTGGGTAGTTGAGGTGTCCAAATGGTCACTAACCATAACTTTTGAAGATCAAAATTGACCATATATGACCTGGATCCTTGTGTTTCCTAAAACAAAGATGGCCGACACACATGGAAAACAACAAAATTGGGTAGTTGAGGTCCCCCAATGGTCACTAACATCCATCTGATAACTTTTGAAGATCGAAGTTGACCATATACGGCACATGGCTATTGTATTATTGACCAATGGGAGGCATCCCTGGCATATACTGCGGAGTCGGGGGCTGAAGGTGTTAGTCATAGTGCCGTTGGGGTCTAATGGCGGCCCCCAGCTGATAATGGCTATGTGAGCTATATGGCCTGGATCCCTGCATTTCCTAAAACAAAGATGGCCGACATATATGGAGAACAATAAAATTAGCTAGTTGAGGTGTCCCAATGGTCACTACCAGCCATCTGATAACTTTTGAAGATCAAAATTGACCACATATGACCTGGATCCCTGTATTTCCGAAAACCAAGATGGCCGACACACATGGAAAACAATAAAATTAGGTACTTGAGGTGTCCCAATGGTCACTAACATCCATCTGATAACTTTTGAAGATCGAAGTTGACCATATATGGCCTGGATCCTTGTGTTTCCTAAAACAAAAATGGCCGACATATATGGAGAAAAATAAAATTAGCTAGTTGAGGTGTCCCAATGGTCACTAACATCCATCTGATAACTTTTGAAGATTAAAATTGACAATATATGAGCTGGATCCCTGTGTTTCCTAAAACAAAGATGGCCGACACACATGGAAAACAATAAAATAGGCTAGTTGAGGTCTCCCAATGGTCACTAACATCCATCTGATAATTTTTGAAGATCAAAGTTGACCATATATGGCCTGGATCCCTGTGTTTTCTAAAACAAAGATGGCCGACACATATTGAAAAAAAAAAGAATTAGGTAGTTGAGGTCTTTCAATGGTCACTAACATCCATCTCATAACTTTTGAAGATCAAAATTGACCATATATGAGCTGGATCCCTGTGATTCCTGAAACCAAGATGGCCGACACATATTGAAAAAAAAAAGAATTAGGTAGTTGAGGTCTTTCAATGGTCACTAACATCCATCTTATAACTTTTGAAGATCAAAATTGACCATATATGACCTGGATCCCTGTGTTTCCTAAAACAAAGATGGCCGACACACATGGAAAACAATAAAATAGGCTAGTTGAGGTCTCCCAATAGTCTCTAACACCCATCTGATAATTTTTGAAGATTAAAATTGACCATGTATGGCCTGGATCCCTGTGTATCCTAAAACAAAGATGGCCGACACATATGGAAAACAATAGAATTAGGTAGTTGAGGTCTTTCAATGGTCAGTAATATCCATCTGATAACATTTGAAGATCAAAATTGACCACAAATGACCTGGATCCCTGTGTTTCCTAAAACCAAGATTGCTGACACACATGGCAAACAATAGAATTGGGTAGTTGAGGTGTCCCAATGGTCACTAACATCCATCTGATAACTTTTTAAGATCAAAATTGACCATATGTGACAAAACAGGGAAAATGATAACATTAAGGGAAATCCCTGCAAATGCTCCAGATATGATATTTAAGGAGATATGACCAAAAGAGTAAAAGATTAGGTGAACACAACTCTAGGGTAACTTTTTCTGAAGAATCTGATTATGCTATAGCCAAAACTCTAATTTCATTCTAAAATGGCCTTATTTAGAATCCAAAAGTAATGTTTTTACCCTAAATTTAGAACATTTATTGATATTTGGTTGCCATGGAAACCATAATTTTGTTCTTTTTGAATAAAAAGTTATTCTATCATATTACCTGTCCATAAGGTTTTCATAACTAAAAACAGAATTGAATTATTCCTTCTAGATCCAAAATTATGGATGATTATGTTTAAAAGTTGTTATTTTTTCCAATAATGGCTTTTACTATGCATTATGCCACAATATTTCAATACACAATTAAGTTAGGGCTATTCTAAATGTCTCCATGTTGCAGACACCCCATGTTTGAGGTCTTATATTTCTCTAGCTATTTGGAGTATTTTATCATGCAAAGTACTAAAATGTAGCTGAAGACATGAATTTGAAAAATGGGATTTTCCCCTAATGTTACAATTTCCCAAGTTTTGTCACATATATGGCCTGGATCCCTGTGTTTCCGAAAACCAAGATGGCCGACACACATGGAAAACGGTCCCAAGACTCCAAATAATCCAATGCCACGCCACTTAAAACTCCTAAAAAAGTGCATCATACTTATGTGTACATGTATACATAAATATACATGTAGGTGGCCTTTAGTGGGTTAATAGTCAGTGGTGCTGAGAAATGCACCACCAGCAGAAGAGAACCACATGGTGCTGGGGGAGGTGGTGGCAGGCAGGTATGGGGCCACCACAGGAGCACAGCCACCACCACTATTCAGAGGTGGGTGGGGGGGGGTATATATACTATATACCATGGCTCTGCCTGAGGTGTCCAGGGCTACCACCACTCTGTCCCCAGGGTCTACAATAACAGGTCCACCAACACCACCACTGCCACCACTTCTATGCTTGACTGATTTGCAGATTTTAATCCAGGTATAGGCATACTCAATACTGTACCTATGACAGGATTATACATGGAGAGCTAGGAAGCACCACTATGAGAGCTTGTATTTAAGAATGGGTCCCCTCCTATAGCCGTTCATTCCTAAGAATGAACGGCAATAAAAGAGGTATGGAGTTATGCTTAGGGGAAGATCAGAGATAAAGGGTCGAAAAGTCACATATGTCTTTCAGCCTTATCCTTTGTTTCTGGCATATGGCATTTGGACTAAATCATGTTCATCCTCTTTATCAAGGCGTTATACTTATATGCCTTCCATTCAGAGCAGCCATGTTCAAAGCGAACAACATGAAACAGTACGCAAAATATGGCTACATATTTGTCAAGTGATTGTCAAGTCTCCTTTAGCGACTTGCCAAAGTTGACTAAAACACAAATTGGCATTTGTCCAATTTAGTACCTACACAGTTTGTGTGCACATGTAGCCTACTACGTGGCACTGCATGCTAATAACCTTCAAACAAGCTTCTCTCATTTGAATTATTTCCTGAAGGTAAAATCGTTTTCTTTTTCAATGGCAATGGGAACTGGAAATGGACATTTTCTAAGCCTTTAGTGTGAATTGAAAGGCAATCTTTATGGAACCCTTTTAACTCCCAAACAAGAGCCTACCTAGATTAGACCTCAACATAGTCACATTCACACATCTCTCTACAGTTACAATTGACACTAAGATATAAAAGATGTACATTGAATAAGACTGCTAATAGCCAGAGGAGCAGAGAGGTTAAGACAGTTATTCTCTATTATTCTGTATCATTTCAATGAGTAACAATAAATTGTACTTAACCAACACGGTGGAGAGTAGAGGGAACTTACCTAGAAAATAAAAGAGAAGAAACACATTAGTATGAGGATATCAGTGCCAGGATTTACAGATTTTAACATCAGTACTCCTACATTAATCAGCGGAACTATAGTAACGGCCTTTCAATATGGAGACGAAGTCACGTCACGTGAGTGCCTGTTCTGTGCTCAATGTATTATCGCCCGCAGGCTTGAAGGATAAGGGAATTTTTTAGGACTTGGATAACTTTTGAAAGAATGAGAGTTAAGCCAAAAAAGTTCATAAATGGTTGGTGGGCAGGCCAATTGAAATATTGGTCATTTTAGTTACAAATAAGAAATTCGTTTACGACATGGTTTATTGAGACTTATCGTTATTCACCTGCACTTCAACTGCATGAGACTTAAATGAATCGGTTAACATCACCTGAAATCACCTAAACTTCAGATTGATAAAAATGGTGAAATCCAGGTGCAAAAGTCCATTTATTCTGCATGGCCTAGCATTACATTGCAGGTCTATAATACATTTAATGATGGATAGTTCTACCAGTTTAAGATATGCATATCATTTGGCATCACCCGTAGAGATACCTTTATTTCCGTCTATAATTAGGATACTGGTTGTAAATGTAGTCCTAATCTGACTTCCACCCTCTCCACCCAATCCTTCTGTCATTAATTTATTCCTCTTTTTTTTTCCTAAATTAAACTCTACTTCATTCAGCAACAGTCGAGAAACGCCACATTCCCATCAGAGGTCCGTAGCGCCCAATCTGGCGGGAACTTTTTGTCGTCTGATGACTAGCTAATAGCGGTCATTAACACATCCAGCAGCTTGCCTCGGACACACAGAACACACAAATTACCTCGTGCCGCAGAAGCCAAACTTCCCTGGCTTCCCTGTGAATCACAAAGGACCATGTTGCGAGGCAAGGCTTTGGTGTCTGTGGTATGATGGTTGAGTGGCTGAATTGAGGGACCAGGGATTAGGTTCTCTGAAGGCTAGAGGAGGAATCAAGGCCAGGTGTTTGGAGATGGAAAAAGAAGAGCCGCTTAACTCGTGGAAAAGATTAGGAGTCAGCCCTGCCTTTAGCACCTGTGTTTGGCTATACTTTAATGACAATGACTATACAACATAACTTCATTTGACTGAACACTGCCCAACCTCTTCCATTGCATTGTTAATGGTTGTCCACTGGCGGCTAAGTGATAGGTTTGATTCTTAAACTGTTTCGGTGCGTGGGCTTAATATGGGTTAAGGAGGTTGGAGAGAACTAGAGCTTGACTTGAACTTTATTCACTTCTGTATTCTGGGGGATGGGTCTGATTCTGCCAGAGTAGCACCCCATTATTAGCCTCAGCATCTGCCTGAATAGCATCCAGGGATCAGGCTGAGTCTTAAACAATACTCATTTTGGCGACATTGCCTGAGCCTGAGTCTAGACTCATATGAGTAAGAATATTTTCTCAGTGATACCTATTATGAGTCAACCCAGAGAAGATCGCTAACAGTAAATTAAATGTTGATATGACTGGCAGTTCCCCATGTGCGCAATAGGAAGTAAGGAATTAGATTACTGCAATTGCCTTTGTAACTCTAGTCACAGCAAATCATTTCTGCATGGGGGAGTAGAAAACACAAGTAAGACAAACAACTAGTTGCCAAATATCACGGGTTTGTGTAAAATGTGCACGGAATTACAATTCTGAGTACCATATCGTCATGTTCGAGCGCGCCGGCGGTCTTTGATTTGGCGGCCCGATTTTTCCTGGCGTTTATACAAGACATGAGCTCAAGATCGACAATATGGTATATACCCTAATAATTTGGCCCATGAAAATTACTATGAGAAGCTTCTGGGCCACTTTGGTCAAACTGTGCCTGCTTGTCTCACTATTTTCCCCACATCATGGGATGTCGTAGAAAGATGAAAAAGATGCCATAGAGCTGAGCATATATTTTGGCAAACTTCCGAGAATCGACCTGGTATGACAAGTCTGTGGACTGAAGGCCTGCCTTGATAATCAGGACAGGGGGAACATGTAGAGGAAAATATTTGTGAGTTTATATGTGCGTATCAAATTAATAAGAGGCGTGCTCTGGGATATTCCCAGCTCCAGTCCACCAGACCTGTGTGCAAATTTTGGCTCAGCTCCAGTTACCAGTGACAGACCTTTTTGTTCGTGCTAACCCATACTTCTCCCATCGCCGGCTACTACCATCTGTCAATCTCACCCTTCTCCTCAGTGGGCATACATCTTGTATATAGAACTGTAACTCTGTATTATGTGGAGGCCACCTTATTGTCCCTTTTCACAAATCATTGTTTTCCTCTCTCGTTTACTTGATTCAAGTCTGTCATGAGCCCTGTTTCAATTTCATAAGGCCCTAGATCTACCGAGACTATTCAGAGACCAGTTTCCTGATAACCAACAAGGAAAAACAAAAACAAATTGTATGCCCCAATCTTGCCTGAATAGGCTTTCACAGCAGATCTCTGTAGGAATTGTTAAAATGATGCCACTAACAGTCAGTATCCTACCTGATTCTACCCCTGTGTTGTGGTGTGAGGCTTGGGAATTGACACTGTCTTGGTTTCTTTCCCCGCCACTGTTATTACATGTACAGTCATGGTGCTGCAGTTGTCCCTATATGCCCCTATATATAGTGCTTCTTTCCTGCATGTAATCGTTTTGGTAGGACAGGGACCCCAACACATAGTCCATAATTCTCGAGAGACTGACTCAATTTATAAGCGAAATGTTGTCTGCTGCAGCCGATGTCGCCTGAGATTACCATCTGAAGAGGAAATAATTTTCCCTTCATTTTACTTTATATATGGCAAATGAAAAAAAGGTATCCATTAGAGACTTATCAAAACTCTTGTTTCACAGCGTGGGGGGTGGGGGGACTTAGTTAAGTGACTTTCTCTGCTGCGGTCTAAACAGCATTTACATGTTGATATTTGTGCTACAATCGTCTCCTATACAAATGAGTTCTGATAGCTGTAGGCCTACATAAATTGACAAATACCAACTTTTCCTAAGGCCTGTGCAGATTTGAAGGTATCCATCCTACGCAAAGTGTCATCACCAATCTCTGCGAGATTGTTGACTAAGAGATTGGTTGAGAAATCTGGCGACAGCAATAAAATGGTTGACCAAAATCTTGCATGTATATAGAACACAAAATTACCTGCCTTTGGAAGAACAAAACCGATCATTTGTCCAGCCATGGTAAGAATACTTATTTCGGAAGGAAATCATTTTGGACTTGGAAAAGGGAGGAGTAAGACGGAAATAATATTATGTAGCAGTAAAACGAAAGTTATACCAGCAGCAAACCTAAGGCAGGGTCTGGTGTTGAAAAGGAAATCATCAGTAAAATGGTGCATATATAGCAGCAGCTATACTGTATGTTATTTGTGTGTAAGGGTTGAGAGGCCACCCAAGGTGCAGGAGGAGATCCATCTCACACGTGCCTCTGTCCACACTCCAGGGGATCCTAATATGGTCATCACCCCTAGTATGGACATCAGTAACCCAAGGGGCGTCGACATTATCCAATAGACAACCTTTTAGGGATCCAAGCTGATTTGATTGTGAGGAGGGCCCAGGGTGGAGGAATGGAGCCCTGGGGTAGGGAAAAGGGCAAGGGTTCGTGGGAGGGGGGTGGTGTGGAATGGGAGGGCCAGGGTGTGTCTGGGTATTTAGGGATTGTGTGGGTCAAAATACAGCAAATTACATCAAATGTGATGAATGATACAGAGGCTGAAAGGGCACTGATACTATAAATGTTCCAAGGATGTAAATCAAATCAGTCAGTTATGGAGAAATAAAGCCATGTGAGTACATTTGATGATATAGAGTCTCTTTAACACCTAAATCATTTCTAATATTGATTCTGTACTTACTACAGCCTCCCAAAATAATAATAACCATAAAATAATCATTGACACTCTCCAGGTTGCGACAAGAAAGCTATAATCACCCCCAGGTACCCATGGAGCATTCATTCCATCCAGTCAAGCCGGAATACTCTCAGAGGTCTCAGAGAGGGTGGCATGGACATTATGATGAAGGGTGTGGTCTGAAGGCAAAGGTTAGAATAGAGATGGGCAGGGCGGTGCATTATGGTATGGCAAGCAGGGTTTGTCTGGATCAAGAAAGATTATGCAGGTCTTGGAGATAAGGGGATTCAGAATCACATCAAGTCAGGAGAATGAGTTCTCTGTTTGCTCAGTGAGTGTAGAACTAACATGTACAGCTGGCTCCCACCATACCGAAGGGGCAATGGAACAGGATTATACAACAAAGTTGTAAAGCCAATGGTCTATAGCGGTAAGGGTTTGTTGTTGCACACAACACTTCAATATCAATGGCGCCGGGATAGGTACCTGACCATCATAGGTGAGACAAACACAATTGGGACGCTTTATACATGCACTGTGGCCAGGCCAGGCGCCGTGAGAGGTACCTGACCATCATAGGTGAGACAAAATCAATTGGGAGGCTTTATACACGCACTGTGGCCAGGCTAGGCACATTCAGAGGCATCTGACCAGGTTGGTAAATTATAGAAAAGGCATTGTAAGGCGGCCTAAATACAAGGTGTCAGCGGATTATTTGGTGGGTGGGTGGGGGGAGGGGGCAGTGTTTGTTATGGGTGGTATTCTAGGGCAGAATAAGTGTTACAAGCATAGATGTAGAGCCACTTCGGACTGTATATTATATGTATGGGTCATCTGATGACTATATGTAATGAACGCCCATAGGGTATTCCAATAAAATGGCCCTGTATCTTCCATGCTCTGTGCACTCTTGGCATATTTGACAATGGAAATTCCTTTGGGGTAACTAACTCTAGGCCATAGACTCTTCAGACTGGAAAAAAATCTGCCCCCCTATCAAACTCTGAGCTAGAGTTTCCTTGAAGAGGGCATCTGGTGATTTTTGGATACCATCCCATACCCTCTGTAGTAAAAGCCTATGGTCTAAGGACCATTGGCTTAATAAATTCACCGATCCACTTCACAAGGCATCATGGATCCATGAAGGGTAACTCTGTCTAGAAATGCTATACTTCAGTAGATGGCCAGACTGACTATATCTTATCTCCTTTCAGGATAAGGCACTAGAGAAAAGGTCTAGCCGCTTCGCATGTGCTTCAATCACCTAAACCAACTGAGAAAGAATAGCCTCATCTACCAATAATTGCAGGTCTCACCCCTTTTACAGCTTACAAAGCTCACCTTCTATTCTCCACTGAGAGAAGAGGGCCGCATGATTTTGCTCTATGGTACTTCAAGCCTTCACTGGATGCAGCCCTGGTGAGTTCCCTATACATCATAATTCTCAAATGGCATAATGCATTAAAGCCGTATGTGGCTTTTAAGGGTTAAGTGTTCTATAACCAACAAAGGCCTTGGGGTGAGTAATGTCCTGGATGTGCTGGAATAACCACCCACCACCCAATACGACAAACCACCATTAGGTGTGTATAAAAACCTCACCTCAGCCAGCCTGCGCTAAGAGGCCATGCAGCAGATTGGAAGCCCTAAGGAGCAATCAATCTGTGGGCTCATCGGGGAAAAACACAGGTTCACAGGGGAGGTGGCTAGCAAGGGAAAATTCTGGAGACGGGGGGTTGAGGACAGTGAAGGGGATACACCTATTGAAGAGATGTATAGCGCTTCTGATGGAAGCAAGAGACAAGGACGGAGAATAAAAGGTAACATGTACATCTATGTTGGTGTATATGGAAGAGATGTGAAGGCATGGGAGGGGAAAGGTACGAAAGACACGAGAGAGCAGATATACATAGGGGAAGGGGAGGGACAAACAGGTAGTGAACCTGATATTGTGGAAGGGATGAAGGGGAGAAGAGGAGAGTAGAGGGGAGGGAGAATTAATGTAGCCAAGACTTCAGGAATTGTGACACCCTTCCCACCCCTACCCTTCCATTACATCAGGGCCCAGTACACCGCCGCCCAGCGGGCTATTTAGATAATGGCGGCAAGCAGACGACATTTGCTACATCTTGACGACCTTGGTCCACGTCTCGCCCACTGCGAGATGAGGTATTGACAACGCCCCCTATACTTCCGGTGAGAGCCTCGTTGTGGCTGGTGAATGATGTGGTGCACCCTGGGAGCAGGGCGAGACCCAATATGGGGAGACAAGAGATGACGGGAATGAGATGGTACAAAGTTATTAACCAATGATAATTGGTCTTTCTCTTATCAGAACAGTTTCTTCTGTTAGCAGTTGAGTCTACTGAGAGCAAATACATTGATATATACATATTGCCATATTATGCTACAGAAAATGCCACAACCCAAATAAATGGTACTAACAGACGACAATCTTACTTTGCTTACATTGTTTTCCCGCCCTTTCCCTGTACTGAATGAGTCTGTATTAAAGAGCCATTGATCGGCTGAATGGCCTTTGGTGATACCAGTGGCGGATCCAGGATTTGGAAAAGGAGGGGGCGCGGCCCAAAAGGAGGGGGCGCACCCCCTATTTTTTTTTGACAAATTCTGGGGTCCAAAATATGTAGTTAAACTCTTAAGTACTGGGCAAAAGGGGGGGGGGCTTACACTACAAGTTACAGCATATTCCACATTTGCAAACTGATGACAATGACTTAGAACAATTCAATGTTGTTTAGAAAAATTATGTTTAATCAGTGGGAGGGATATTGACAATTTGGGGGTTGATGTCCCACTGTGCCCCATGGATTGTCCCACTGTAACTGGGGCACAGTGGGACATTTTTTTTTTTTTTTTCAAGAAAAATCCAATTCCACAAAATCCGTTTGAGATTGGAATCCATTACTATTCTATGATTATAGTCAATCTTCAAGGGTATTTTTCAGACCATTACTTGTTTGTTTCTCTTGAATATCTTCACAGGAAAGCAAAAATGACCAAAAGTGTCCCACAGTGCCCCGGTCTCCCCTACTACAGGTAGCGGTCATTTACACATTTTGGAAGACATTCGTTGTTATATAGAAAGCAGCGAATAGTCCTGAAACAGTGAGTGGACGTGGCTTTTGTGTCTCCCAACACTGCATTCGGAATGACCCAGGTAAGGCTAATTTTGGCGCTCACTCATGCATTTGTTAGTCACCTGATACCTAGCATATTGGTTGGCTCCCAGAGAAACCAGGTCAGATTTCTCACTATTTCATTGAAATTATTTAGTGTGCACCTCTTTACTAACTTTGTTAAGATGGATTCACCATGTAAGGAACAAAGTTGTGGTTTTATTTTCAAAAAATAAAACAAAAGGAATTCACCCATGGTGCATGACAAGTAGAGTTAGGAGCAGCTGGTGTTGTTTGGTATCTCGGAATGTTTCAACCCTTTCAAGGCCTCATCAGGTGTAACCTCAGGGAAGTTTTAATTTTTATTTATTAATTCAAGGTGATTTACTTATTTCTATTACGGAATGTATTTTTCACCATAAATGACCTGTGGTGACTCTGCACACTTTTTATTAGAAGCTGGCTGACTAGTCTAAGGTGAGTGTGGCTACCAATCAATCCCATTCAGGGATAATTCGTTTTTAGCAGGTGGGCCACTTGCCAAACTGGTGCTTTACTGGGTTGTTGTAGAAAATAGTCTTTAGGTTAGAACTGGGACAGTTAATGACTGATTTTTCTCCCTATCTTGTGTTTTTTTTTCCAGCATGCCGGGTAAGCGTAGGAAAAAAAACATAACGAGGCTTTTATGGGGTTCAGTTCTAACCATAACGACTCTCCAGAATATTCATGCCCATTGGTACAAGCGTTTTCAAATGTTGAATCCAGGAAAATTCTATAGATTTTCTCAGTTTTGTGCCCCTTTTGGATTCTGGGTGTTCAAAGACAAAGTCTAAGACATACACTTTCATGTCAAAAAATAAAATTCCTACGCTTACCCAGCATGCCGGAAAAAACACAAGATAGGGAGAAAAATCAGTCACAAATAGTCCTGAAACACTCAATGAACCCTGGAATTTAGATCATTACCAGACCTTCCGACTAGCACGTGCTTGCCATATCCATCGACTTGATAAACAGATCTCCCCATAATCCCCCATCCCCATACAGTGGTAAAAGGAGGCTCCAATAGGTCCTTATATTCTGAAGATCCCTTGATTACGACTAAAGTTATGTCAATTTTTTTCCTATCATATCCACAAAGCCTGGGTGTGCCTTATACACCGGATGCAAATTATATATGCTTTGTGGTACATAGATTTAGAAGATGCCAACATAAATCATAGGCAAGTTTAGCTTCCTTATTGCAATTTGCCACATCAGGACAAAAATGCCTTTTCACAGAACATTCACACATAATTGCTCTCAAAATCACTCCCATGGAGAACTTTATTTTTTAATTCAACGGCCAAATAACCTGTTGTTAATGCTAGTTAGACCGAAATCAGGAGATGTTCTAAAATGTAGAGAGATCAAGTTGCAGAAATTTGAAGCGTAATTTTTTCCCCTGCAGCTCGTTGTCAATTGGCTTCATTACCATAAAGCAGACTGCAGGGCCTGGAGAAGACGGAATGATGTCGGTGAAAATTACTTAAACCATTAAGGGTTGCAGGATGCCTTCTTATTACCATGATACGCCAATGCAAGGCTGGTGAGTAGGTGAAGGCTGCATTGGTGCATCATGCCGACTCTTTGGACATGTATCAACCTAGTTGGGTCAGCATGATGCATGAATGCAGCCGCAGGAAATCAATTACCTGGGATGCATTCATTAATCATGGTGGTCACAGGGCATAAAGTGAATTGAAATAGCATGCTATCCTAAAAGGTTTAAAGTGTTTATTCCGGATCTAAAGCTGCATGAAAGCGATAAAGAAAATTTCATCCAATGGGTTAAGTATGATCCCTACAGACTTGCTGCAGTCATACTTATCAAGTTAATTCTTGTGATATCATAATAGATCTAGTTAATCTTCATGATTTTCTCAAACAATACTCTTTTTCCAATTCATGTATGATGCGAAAAAAATCGATTGTGATAAAAAAATAATCAGTTTATCAACTCTAAATACAAGAAGCCTGGTCATAGATTTTAAAAGGCACTTCACCAGACAAAGAGACTAAGAATCTGAATAAGGGAAGTCCACTAACCTATCCTCTTAGTGCAGTAACTACAATAGGTCTGGACAGGGTCTAGGCATCATTAGTGTTGGCATGAGGTGAAGTAACAATGCACCTTGCACATTTTTAGCACTCACCCTTAGATATCACTGACACCACATCCCTACAACAAAGACACCGCATGGTGATAATCAGTTCTAGGGGGTAGGCTGAGGATAGACTGGTTCTAAGGGTTTTCTTTACATTGAGTATGGCATAATGGATGGGGAAAATCAGAGAAATGTAACAACGTTTGCCAAGCCTCTGAGATATTTACTTCAGGTATTCATTTATGTCTGGCATGTAGGTAGTTACTGGGTGTATGAATATGTATTATATCCCTTTGTTTCCCACATACCTACCAATACATGGTATCTGTGCGGACACTGATGCGCCCTTACTCTGCCATGTCTGCGAGAATACTACACTCGCCTATTTATAAAGGACACCAAAAACTCTCTCCGAAATGTCCCACAGGGCATTTTACTATATCCAGAGAGTTTATAAATGTTGCAAACAGATGCTCTAAAGATGCAACTCTGATGGCACCCTGTGTATACTGAATTATTCCTCAGGAACCCTCGGGGTTGCCGGGAATCGACGAGAGGTGGAGACGCACATGCTCAGTCAGTACAGGATTCCCACATGGTAAACACAGTCAGTTCTGAGTAATACAGCAGCAAATTTGCCTGGTAAGTACTGTTTTTTGTTTAAATGTCCATCCCCTTCCAAGGGGGACCCTTATGAATGTTTTCTACAACTGTGTCTCCCCTCGGAGACACTTTCTTTGTGCAGATTTGTAGATATTTGGGAGTTTTTAGGCTGCCCGCCTTAGTCCTGGATCGATGCCGGGAACTATGTCACGGTGGCGTCCCTGTCCCTGGGTCCTCCAGGTTTGGACTCATCTGCGACCCCCGGTGCTAAAGTGTTCAGAATTTGTCGATCTGTTGCCCCCTAGCAGCTAACAGACCAGGTTTTGTTGAGTTATTCCCTCTTATACCGGCAGAACTGCTCACGAATCGCTCACATATCACTCGGTAAACCTCGTCTGCCGACGACCTATGCCGGAGCGTTATGCCTTACACCGGGCCGGCCCGGTGGCAGAGCGGTCTAAAGCGCTGGATTAGTTCCTCCAGGGTTGGCGCCACTGTACATCTAGAGATTGTGGGTTTCGAATCCTGCCGAATCCTGTTTCATCGTCGGCCAACGCTGAGGAACCCTACTGTGGGCACGAGCGCGCCGAGGATGACTTAGGGAGAGCATCTACGAGCCCTATCATACCTCTACCATTGGGGATGGCTTTTGCAGGGGTTGTAACGAACTTCAATCTTTACGCCATGGCTTGATTCTTATGCATCTGGCAGCCCACCCCTTTTGGGGCATTAATTTTTCTACTTTTAATTTTTAAACATCCCTCTGTACAACGCCTGACACTACAACCGTTAGATGCAATACTGGTGACGCCGGACTGGCCGGGCCAGCCCTGGTTCGGCACTCTGTGGGGCAGCAGTCTGGAGAAAATATGATTCAGAAGAGTTACTTTATTACAATCAGAAGAGAGTACATCTCATATTATTAGTCATTAATTTAATTCACCCCCTCCAGGCTCTTAAGGACTGACTGAACATGCGCGTCTCCACCTCTCATCTATTCCCCTGAACCCCACGGGTTCCCTCAGAATAACTACAATTCTACTTTAACTTAGGAGAGAGGTAAGTCTCCTATAATTATAAAATTCACCTGGAAACCTTATTATGCCTTAATATCCAGCTTGATAATCAGAATCTGAATTGGAAGGGCCTCCTAAGAGTGGTATTGGCAATGGCAACAAACCAGTCAAACCATTTTCAAGACTAGAAGAAGGCCCTCATTGAGGAGTGTAGGGAATTGCAGAAGAATTCTGACTTTAATTCATCCCAAGTGAGCACCAACAGACAGACAGGGAGAAGGTATATCAAGTATATATAAAGGCATTCTCAGAAACCCATACACATGACATGTTGGCTGTCATGATCAACAAGTAATCGGACTCTCAATAACCTAAGTGAGTGAGTAATAGATGTTTAACGCCATTTCGACAGCTAAGGTCATATTCATGGCAAGAATGACACAATAACCTAAGCCTCAGATGGTCCCCACTGATTAGCTGACTGGCAGTCCAAAGCATCAGCTAATCTACTTGGTTTTAAAGGCCAAATGCCCTGTGAGACAGTCCTTATTTTACAAATAGCCCATAATGTCCCATTTGGATTAATGAGGATATGTATATCACAGTGTTCTATGCTTTACTAAAATAAAGGATTGACACAGATGTGCAGAATCAGCTGCTAGTGGCTAAAGATGGCCCTAGAAAAACATAGAAGTATATAGCTCAGCGGCATCAAAATCATCGCCATTGATATTACCAAGGAGACCCGACAACTCGTGTTTCTTTTGACGGTAAAGGCTAAACGTAGATCAATGTTCAGGTTTCAGGGATATAATCCAATCAGCACAGGGCTCTCCCTAATTACCATTGCTTCCCTAACATGATTCTGTGGAACGACACCGGCAAATAATGACAACTGTCGCTACTACATAGAGGGCTTCCGCCAATAGTGAAGATGAGAAAAAGAAAGGTACAGGGTAAAGAAAAGGACTCTGTTCCAGTCCTAGAGGTAATTTTTTACGTGTTAAAAAGGGATTTGATTGCCTAATGATGATGTGATTCAAATGGAATGGGTTTTAGCAACTAATCAGTGGGGACCATCTGAGGCTTAGGTTATTGTGTCATTCTCGCCATGAATATGACCTTAGCTGTCGAAATGGCGTTAAACATCTATTACTCAATCTTGGGACATCATGAATTCACAATTTTTCTTAATTTTGCCAAAACCCAGCATTATTGGAATAATAAAGAGTGGGAGTAACAATTACATTAGACCGGTAAAGAGTGGAAGCAACAATTACAATTTACAATAGACATGTCCCACTACACTGTATTTAAAACGCCAGGAGATTGTGAAATGGGGTTAGAGGGCTAAAGAAAGGACATCATCTATGGCAAATGAGTAGTGGAAATAGACATGTTCACCAATGCCTCACGTGATCAAAATTATCTGAGAAGCCGTTGTATAGACTGATATAGTCAAGACACAATATCTCTCATGCTGACCAAGTGCTCACAGAATCTAAGCACTGAAATGCCTTCCACAGATAGGCCTGTAAAAGCCATCCTGTTGGCATCACAGCCTCTTCAGGCAATCAGATTCATTCATAAATCACATGAAAGCACCCCTAGAACTACCACAGAGTTCCTCTCTTTCACATTCACCTTTTTTCTGACGTCTTTTCCCTTTCTTGCTTCCATAGGCGGACGCCCTCTGCGCGTTGAGAACAGACAATTGTCGTTTACTGACCTCATCAGAGGGGGCACTAGCGGTGGGTGTCATTCCACAGAATCCCGTTCTGGAAGAGCTAGGGTAATTAGGGAGGGCCCTATGCTGATTGGATTATGAGCTCTGAGTGCTGAACACTGATCTGCTTTTAGCCTGCCGTCAAAAGGAGCAAGAACTCTTTGATGCCATTGGTGAAATCTATGACGTTATGATCATGTCAGTTTGATGATATAGACATCTCTATTTGGGTTTTTCAACAATCACTAAATGGCTAAACTAAAGTTAGCCTAGATCCTAATGTTTCTCCTACGGTCTTAAGATTGGCACTTTGATCATTATATAGTATACAACTTCCCATTTTTTTCAAATGTATGAGGCAAAATAGATTCCATGTAAGATATCAAATTTTATGTATCTCGGAAAGGACAGACTCCATAGGAAAGAGTGTGCTGACTGATTTACATATATGCATCTTGATATAAGAGAAATGACATAAAAAAAGTCTATGTCTGAAATCCAATCAGAATCTGTTGATCATCTTTTTCACATTCCTGTATGGTGTAACAGGAGCGGGAGGACAGCAAGAGGAATACCACCATATCTGTCCCTGGTAAAATGATGGCAAACAATGAAAAAAGAACCCACATCAAAAACATCCCAACAGTCTCTGTGCCGGAAGTAGCTGTTTGAGGCATGTTGATTCAGGATCACGTGACACAAAATGGCCGCCTTCTGGCTGAGAACTGAAGGATGGGAGGAATGAGAAAGCAAGGGGGAGGCAGAGAGGAAGGGAGACAGACAGGGGGGGAGGAAGGGAGGGAGGTAATACAGGAGGAAAAGGCTTGTGGCTGTTGAGGGCAGGGGAGAGAGGAAAACTAAAGAGTTCATAGAAATAGGCAAGCAAGAAGGGAGGAGGCAGCAGGTCGGGAAAGGTCAGCAAGGCCTGAGAAGCAAAAACAAATGGAAAAAATTGAACGCGTCCTATAGAGCACTTATGGCCCAGGTCTTCCACCAAATATCATAAAAAAAATATAGAAATTAAACCTATCTACCTGTTGACAGTATGTCAATTCCGTCTCGCAGTCCGCCATTTTGGATTTAGATGTTCTGTGTGCATGCGCAACCCCTCCTTACGGGAAGTAGCATTTTCGATGGAGAAATGATATATTCTATCGATTTAACTTGAAATTAATGGGTTTTTGAATATAATCCATTCATTTTGGGCAATATTAATCGATTTGAATTGATTACACCATAGTGACAGTAGGTCCAAGTCATCAATGCTTAAGCCTATGGAAAATGCACCCATTATCGCTTGTATGTTTCATTGGCGAATAACTCCTCTCCTGGTGAGTTAAACATTGCACAATACCAGCAGGTCTTGAATAAGGATCCATATTAACCATAAAAAGGCACGAGACACTGTAATTCTCCTCCATTTTGTTCTAATCAAGCAGTTTCGATGAGTCGATCATCTCGCTGTCCGCCATTTTGGATTTTGATGTTCTGTGCACATGCGCGACCCCTCCTTGCCGGAAGTAGCATTTTCGGCGAAGAAATGATATATTCTATCGATTTAACTTGAAATTAATGGCATTTTGAATATAATCCATGCATGTTTGACACTATCAATCGAATTGAATCGAATACATTGCCTCAATTTACTTTTGTATGAAAAATAAAAAAGCTTATGACGGACCACTCTGTGCACATGTCCAAACTCGCATTGCCAGAAATGCGATAGCCATAACAAGAATATGGCGGTCGTGTTAACACATTTGCCACATGAACGGTCTTAACCCATCCTATACAAAAATTTACCAACTTTTCCTCCATCTATCACATTATATGGACAGTCTTCTGCCCCTACCTACTGAAAAAAAGCGTCTTAATCGGACAATTCCCATAGGAACCCATGTGTTATGTCTATCGCGAAAATCTATCGCACAATGCAATTCTATGGAGCCTCATTTTCATGAGAAATTTAGTCAAACATGTCAAGTATTTCCTTCAGCTTTTTTCATAGGTAAAATTTTTTTTCCAGGAATTGTTACCATCTACAGAAAGACAAGGATCTAAGGAAAATGCATCAACTTTCCATTAATTTCTAGACCCCTTCTTTATATAAGCAATTCCCACTTAAAGTCAGCCATTTTGATCGACTAAAAATGCTGAAAACCCGCCGCCAATGACCCAGGAGGACTGGGCCAAAAAAGCATGGTAATTAGTGGGAAATGTTGGCAAAAAAAGGGATGGTAAATGCATACTGACATGCCTATGAGATATAGATAGACACTAGGATTTAATTGTAAACTTGAGATAGTGGATCAGAGTTCACATATAAATGACCCGCCCCACTCCTGGGACCAGCAAAACGGTAGCAATTGTTATTATGGCAGCAGTTGTGCCCAAATATAACTAGTAACTATCAAATGTATTCAGTTAGACCTTATCTATCATAGTCATATACAAATACCCATCCCCTTATGCCACCCTCCCTGTCTTCTCGGCCTCTGGTCCACCAAAAGCACCTTTGGCATCCAGTGAACGTGATGTGTGTGTTGCCATGACAGCCGTTTGTCCCCAGCGCCAAGGTTGGCAGGGTAACTGATACTTTAGCACGTTGTCATGGTAACCTCTGTGTTGTTGTCATAGTTACATGTATGTTGTCATCGTTACAGAGATGAACAATGACATGTGGCCACACTGACTCCTAGATGGCCCGGAAGTAGTTGATTGACTTCCAGGCCAGCAGCGGAAGGGGTCAGGACAAAGGGAGGGAGAGGATGGGGAGGGGTTAGGGTTATGAAGGGTCAGGCAACTTGGTGTGAATATGGAGTTCTTTGGCATCGAAATGGTACGGTAAAGCAGTATTTCGTGAAATGGATATAATGTCCTCAACATGAACAAAATGTCTTTGATGCATTCTATTGTGTCTATTTCAATGAACATTGCTCTCATTTGCATCATTTGAACTATTTAGCGGTTAAATTTCAAACATTCTAGATAGAGTCATGAGTAGGCGAAGACTCAAGTCAGTGTGAATCTGATTTTATGACGATAATTCAATAAAAGGTGATAATTCCAATTCACTTCTTATACACTGCATTATATAGCCATGGAATAAACAAGTAAATTTGGTAAAAGTAGCCGACCTTGGCCGCTACTAGTCGTGTACAAATGCTTACACCCATGTTCCAGGCGTTGTGGGTGAGCTCCCACCCCCCTCCCTTCAGCTCTCACTGACTTGACTCTGCTGCATGACGAGGTAGTAGTACATCACACTGGTCATTAGGACCATGCGACCCCCCCCCCACCACCACCCCTTTACTTCCCTACACCAACCCCCACCCCTCAGCACCTGGAGGCGACTGGCGCCCCCTTTACTGGCGACTGGACAACACTAACAAGTCCCCCTTATCTTCTCCCACCCAGTAAGACATAGTCTAGGTACAATAAAACATGACAGTGGTAATCTACTATTGTCACTAGGCCTGTTAGCGACTTCTGTCCGACTATCTGTTTCCAATAAGGGGGCTATTCATTTTGTTTATCTAACTATTTGAGCCTCAGGAGTGCTTTTTTGCTCATAACCCCAGTGCGTTATCCAGCCATAACGCACTCTCAGACCTTTTCTTCGTCTTCAAGAGGCTGCTAGTTTCAATCTGGACATGTTAATAAATTGGAGGAATATACAAAGTCAACTCCTCCATACATTTCCTGTTAAAACCGTTTAGGTTCAACGGGGAATCGATCCCCGGCCGCTGGGGCAGGAGGCGAGCTCGCTGTCCACTATACCAAGCCGACCGGTGGTAGATATGAATCTTCATCAAGAATTTGAAAAAGTTGTCCGACATACCTGAAGTTTACACACCTCGATAGCCTAGAATATATGGAGCCTGGTGGAGTTATTAACACAGAACCATCCTTAGATATCCTATATGAACATGCCATGCCTAATTTCTCCATTTTGTTCGAAATAAATAAGAATCCATTGATTTTCCACATCGATACGAGTCGGGACCCGCCCCGTCCGGCCATTCCTTGCTCGACGCGTGGCTGACCTAGTTTTTACATCCGGGCACCTACCCGCTCTGTCAACAAGAAGCAATGGCCGTGTACCGGGCCGTGTGCGTTGGATCGGTATGGAAAATCAATGGATTCTTATTTATTTCGAAGAAAATGGAGACAAAATGAAGGCGAACACCAACTAGAGATTGTATATTTGGCTGTGTTAGAAGTACAGGACTTGACATTATTGGATTATACCCGAAAAATGAGTGTAAAGGTGGAGGTATGTCGGACAGAACGACAACATGGCCATGGCGGGTTGGCAAAGCTAGCGGATCGCATGCACTTACAAAATGTCTTCTCCTGGATTAATTCTGGGGTTATAAGGTAAGAAATTGATACAAAATGGAGAAATATGTTCAATAAACGCTTTAATCAACGTTATGAGAGAGCACTTGTGGGTCTATGGTTCAATATTCCACTCCCGCTTCGCGGTCGTGGAATATTGAACCATAGACCCACGCGTGCTCTCTCATAACGTTGATTAAACGCTAAATATTGCATGTAGTACGGTATTGCACTCACATATTGTAGTTGTACAGTGAGGGGTTGGCTATCAAGGTCGGCGCATTAGGAACTATTAAAACACACACAGTGTAATGCAGTTCTTGTGTTCGACAGTTCTCAATTTTGCATAGCAATTTACACCATGCATTACGCTTTTCTCTTTTAGGAATGAAGTAATGCATCAAGTTTGAAATTTTGTCCCTGATCTCTAATGTATTGGTGTTGGACACTGCCTATTTTACACCTTTAGCATAAATACCCAGCAAAGAGACCCAACACATTAACAACTTGATATAATCTTCCAACACCCAAGTCGGCCAAAACGGTGTTTCTACAATGATCTTAGCGCTTCAAAACAAAGTCTTGAAAACACCTTCTTCCTATTCTGGTTATCTATGACCATCTAATATAATTTCCCCTTTCTCGTCTAAATTATTCCTCTTTAACCCTGTCCAGGCTTGCCAGACTCCAAACTAAGTCAACAATAGTCCCATCCCTCTCCCCAACCACCAGACCCTGCATACACCCTCCACACCTCCTAAATCCACTGTACCCTGCCACATAGAGTCTTTCTGACCATCCCTGCTCTCTTCTCACCCACTCTCGCAGCTTCCCGCCTCGTCTTCTTAGTTCAACCGTATCAGGCTGAAGGAGTCCTGTGACTTCAGCCTCTTAAGGGGAGTGGTACTTCCATGTTGCCATGATGCACGACCCACTGGCGGTGAGTCTACCCGCCAGTAGTACATTGGTGCATCATGGCGACCATGTGCGAGTGTATCAGCCCTGTAGAGTCAGCATGATGCATTCTGGTTTCTCATTATAGGGTTAGTATCAGTAATCCTAGTTTTTAAAGATGGCAGTGGTTCCACCATAATAGACTCCCCTGTTGCCTGTTATAACAGAACTATCTGGCACTGCCTTCTCGTCCCATTGGTTCCCAGTGGGCGTTTTGCCCCGGGGGTGAAAGCCTTTCCGTGTTGTTGGATGGAGGTGGTTGACCGTCAGAGTCAGGTTTCTGTATTATACTCTCTGATGTAGTGGTAGCAGGTGGGAGCAGCTCAGTGGGGGATGCTCCGAGCAGTCCCCTATAGGTCTAACATAAAAGCCATTAAAAGTAAAGAAGTCTCTCAAAACCCCATCTCTATACCTGTCATAAAAAAGTGCACTTGAAATCGTCTCATTACCTTGTTTTTCTTGTCTGAATTGAAATCTCATTAACCTGGTTTTTTTTATCATTTGTGGACCAAGAAGGGAAAGGGAACGACCCTTCAGGAGACAGCTTGCTCAGTTCCTACCTCCCTATACAGGTTATGTCATTTCTTCCGGTTTCTCTGTCTTTGGGAGGTTCTCTGTATGCAGAGTACGTTCCCATTTATGCTAATCTGTGGGAGACCGTTGATTGTATGAAGCTTGCATTGTGTCGACAGGCCTGTTGATATCCTATTGTCTGTTACAATTTAGAACTGTGCAGATTCATGGCATTTCTCATTTTCCTAGCTTTCCCCTGCCTACTATGTGTTTATCGCTTGGCCTACTTATACCACCCCGCCTCTATACGCATAAGGTAGTGCGATCTCTTGCTTTCTGATCTCCCTCCTAATCCTCCCCAAACATGCCATTCTTTCTACTTTTGTTAAAACTAATCTATCTCACCAATAAGCAAGACCAAAATTGTCTCCTTGACTCAAGGCATGCTTCGTTAACATTGCTTCAACTCTGAATTCCATTAGAGTTGAGACTCTCACCATCCTGAGCTGCTCTCCTGAGCAGCTTATCCAAGCCCCAGCCGCTCAGCTGCCCAACTGTTGACTTAAAGCTGAGAATGATGTGCCAGGGAGAGAACAGAGGGGATTACCATGGAAGGTGCCAGCCCCTCTGTCACTAGCTGTACACTAAGAATGACACGTAGTATTCTACTGGGTGCAGACATACTTTAAGCCTATAGTACTTCTGGCTCTCTTATGTCTATAGTCCACTTGGCCTCTGTCGCACAATTGAGCCATGCATTCCCTATAATGGATTCCTGCAACAGAGGCCTAGTGGACTATCGATGTTATAGCCATAGTCCACCTCGCCTCTGTCGCCAGATTTTGTATAGGTTTGTATGGCTCATTCGCGCGATAGAGGCCAAGTGGACTATGGGTTGGATTTTAGAAATGCCTTTAATATTCTGTATTGAAACAACCTGACTTGTGCCTTTTTTTTGCTTGCAGTAGGATTGCATGTTTTCTTCTACACAATTCGATGATGTTTATTCAGTTGAACATAGACGTAAAGAATGGAAGCTTTGCAAGGTCAGAGTGTGCCTTATCGACAAGGTAATTTACATTAAATTGGTATCAAACTGCTGAAAAGACTAATTCATATTTGGGTCTTCCCGCATTTCCATTAGTACACTATACATAAGGTTATCTATTTTCACCATCTATATAGTTTGGTCTTCACCGCATTTAGAAAAAGGAAGTTGAAAGAGTGGGATTTTTCTTTTCCTTACAGACATCCTTGTTGTACAAAGAAAGAGTGAGTAATGATTTCTTTCAGTTGTGATGTTTCGATGAGAGTTAGTGAGTAATAGATGTTTAACGCCATTTCGACAGCTAAGGTCATATTCATGGCGAGAACAACATTACACAATTTCACAGAGGAATGTGTCAGTGCCCGTGCATATATGCACCACACACATCCTGAGGGGATAGGAAAGATGAGAAATAGACCCTTTTAAGTGGGCTAGGGAAGCCAGTGTTTCGATGAGAGAGGGAAGAGAGAGATAGAGAGAGAGAGAGAGAGAGAGATAGAGAGAGAGAGAAAAAGACAGACAGACAGACAGACAGACAGAGAAGAATTACAATAGTAGTATGGAAGCGATTTTGTCATCTCTCCTCAGTATATGAAACGATAATAACAAAGGGAAATGATAAAGATCGTCTCCATAAAAAAAAAATATTAAGGAGAAGGCAGGCTTTAATATGTTATATTATGGTGTGGCTCCTGAGGGTAGACACAACCCTGAGATTTGATATTTAGGAAGTAAATATATAGGGAAAAAAGGCATCAGAATACATAATTTTAAGTCCAAAAGCATCACAACATTTATCTTGCCGCAAACCCCTCGTCTTTTCTATAAGGTCCCGAATCCGCAATGGGAGAATCATTTCACATAGCACGGGTATGGGATAACATGGAAAACCTTAGATAGAAATTGATTCAACCTGGTTTTAACCCAGATGGCTTTTACCGACTACATGTTTCCGTGGGTGGTTCCAGATGAGAAAACACCAAGGTTACACACATGGTATGATGAGTCATACCTGACCAAGTGTGGTAGATTAATCCTTTAAGTAACGCATGGTGAATTGATGCATTATGTGCATTGGTTGTCATGAGTAATGATCACCAGGGCTTCATCCATCCATCATGCTAACCCATACATTCCAGATACACTCCCAAAGTAATAAGTGGTCGGTATGAAGCACCAATGCAGTGAACCAAGAGGTATGATACAGACTTTAAAGGGTTAACAAACCAAGCATGGCATGTGCACATTTTAGTATATTAGTGTCACGATACAGGAAAGGGTGTAACTTGTACAACGCTCTTCACTGAAATAGCCAAGTATTCTTTCTGCTCGTTGTCTATGTCTCTGTCCCAAAATTAAATACCTTACTAAAAATAAGTTTGCCAGAGCCTTCTAAGTAAACAGCATGACATAGATAAATAAAACCTGCCAGGTTTAACTTGTGATTCCTAGCACAGGGTCTTCATATTGACAACTTTAGACAGCCAACCTGATAACCTCTGAGTGCCAGGCCTTAAACTTGTCAACATGAAGAGTCTCTGCAAGGCAGAATGAGGAAATATGAAGATAATCACAAAACTCTTTCTTCCTAATACCTTAGCCCCATGATAACATATATACCTAGGCCTAAAAAAGGGTTTGCTTCCAGTTACCCGACCGACCCTAGCAAAACAGGGCCAACCCTGCAATACTTTTTTTTTTTATTTTGGGAATTTTTGACACTTTTGGGGAATTTTTAAGTATATTTCCCGTAATTTTCATCACTTTTCATCAATTGTTCGTGGAGTTTATGTAGGTCCTCATCTATTGGTATACAGTTCATAAGAATCATTCATATCTTTAACATCTGCTTAACATTTCTTATGTTTCCATATTTCTACTGTTAAGTCATAGAATCCAAGATGTCTTTCCATTCATTTATATACAAAATTAAAAAAAAAAAAAAATGATGATGATGATGATGATGATGATGATGATGATGATGATGATGATGATGATGATGATGATGATGATGATGATGATGATGTCCAATTTTGATCAATACTATGAAGAGGCATGTTGGGGCAGAGATACAGTGGACTGGCACAAATTAAATGGCCATGGGTCATGAACACATATACCTGTCTGCTAGAGGGTACAGGAGAAAGGAAAGCACCTTGTACCAGGTCAACCATGCAGGAGGACACGACTCAAGACACTCAACTTTCCTGGAGGCACAGTCCCACCTAAGAGACATTCAAGATAGGACTGTATCCCATCCCACGCAGAGATATAGAGGGAAAGTCTACAACCCCTATATAGATCAATGATCGAGCCTCTATATCGAAATAAGGGTTAAAGCCCTATACATTGATTCACAGAGGAAAGGGCGATAGCCCCTATCATACATATCATTATGACATCCGTGTGGATAGCCTTCCAGGTAGTTACACTGTGGCTACTATTCATGCAGGTATGTGTAGAAACAAAAAAGCCATGTGACGACATGTTCCCCATGGGGCCACCACCAAAAGCCCCACCAGCTGGTTGTGAAACCTTCAAGGAGGAATCTAAATATGCTGTTGGGAGAGACAAGTAAGTGACAATTTTGACAACTAGAACTACTAAGGACTATTGTTACCTTTTTGACTAAATCTGCTAAGAGCCTCCAGATATGATTATAAGATGTGGTCTGAGTAGATAGTACTATTGACTGGAATGCTTGTCCAATTTCAGTGGCAGATTTAGATGGAGTCACAGGAGTGCTGCTCCTTTTGCCCTATGGCCTTTTTGCTTCGTTTATAAATTTGATAGATCTAACCAAAAATAGGGGATAAACGAAGGAAACGCCCGCTCCTTTTCAAAGTCCTGCGTCCACCACTGAACTTCAAAGCTCCACATTGTCAAGTATAATTTATAACTAAATGTGTTACTGTTTTGGTATCCCCATCAGCTTGTAATTCAAGTATTACCCTTTTCCTATTCTCTTTTTTTACATTTATTTTTTAATATATCTAATTATTTATTTATTTTTACCCACAGCGCTGTAATTGTCCTCATGAAGAAGCTGGAGGAAGATAACGATGATAAAAGTGATGAGATGGAGGGAGGTGGCCGAAGAAAGAGGCAGGCAGGTGAGAAACCACTATCCTGAGGGTATTTTATCCAACTAAGGCATAAGAAATCCCACATAATATCTCACGTATGAGGCTCAGTTGAAGGTAAAAACTTCCACTTGGCCTCTAATACTATCACGCAGATGAGACTTACAAAGCCTATATAAAATCTGGCGATATGGATAGACCTAGAGGACCATGGATGTAAAACCCATAGTCCAGGCTCAATCGCGCGACAGAGGCCAAGTGGACTATCAATGCTACACCAAGAGTTCACTTGGCCTCTGTCGCCAGATTTTATATAGGATTTGTATGGCTCAATCGGCCGACAGAGGCCAAGTGGACTATCGATATAACACCCATAGTCCACTAGGCCTCTGTCACAGAAATCTATATAGGAAATTAACTTCTTTTCTTAAATTCTTGAGGATTTTGGTGAATTTTTCGGACATTTTACACATTTTTCTTTAATTTTTCGTACTCTTTGTTTATTTCTTTCATATATTTTCATCAATATTTCTATGGGTCTCGAATCCATATCTTAACATGCATATCATTTCCCACCTTTCACATGTTTTTTTTTTATACTTTTACCATAAAATCGACGAATATGGCAATCATACATTTCTATAAAAAAAAAAAACACCAAAAAAAGACCCGACCTACCGGTCCTAGATATTTGAGGCATGTAACTGAAAACACAATTTTCTTTTGGCCTTAGTATGAAAATATTGCGTGGTTTGAGACTCCTGTGAGCTTTACTTTCGACTTTCTCAGTATAAAAATGGTGTCAATAGAATCAACCAATCAATAGAGGGCTGAGGGTTCAAGATTGCACCTTTAGTAAAACACAGTCGCTGTTGTTTTTTTTATTTGAAAAAGATATTTCTTAAAAGATCATTTGACTGCGATGCTCTAATAATATAGACAAATCAATAAGCATGAAATGACTAAATTACTCATAGTCCACCTCGGCTCTTTTGTTCGATTGAGCCACTCAGAACATAATATAAAAAGAACCCATTTAAACCAATGGACAACCAGGACGAGTATAAACAAGGAATAGCCTGATAGTACGTTAACCCCCTCCCCCCACCAGCCAATCACAAACTTTGTTTAGTAGTATAGTATAAAAAACATTGTCTTTTTTATAGGAGGGGGCCAAGGACAAGGACGAAAAGGCCAAGGCCAAGGAGTCCAAGGCCAAGGAAGCCAAGGACAAGGCGGCCAAGGGCAAGGAGGCCCGGGACAAGGAGGCCAAGGCCAAGGCGGCCCGGGACAAGGAGGCCAAGGCGGCCCGGGACAAGGAGGCCCAGGACAAGGAGGCCAAGGCCAAGGAGGCCAAGGACAAGGGGGTCCGGGACAAGGAGGCCAAGGACAAGGGGGCCAAGGACAAGGAGGCAACAACAGGCCGCCGCATCAAGGAGGGGGCCCACCTCCATGGTCTGGCAATGCAGAGGGGCGCAATGCTAGTCGGCGCACACCAGAATTAGGAGTTGGCCGTCCGTTTAAGCGACCACGCATAAACCGATGTATTCCAAACAGGGAAAACTTTGCTGAGCGGATCCGAAATGGAAAAAAACTAGGAAAGCGCACAGCAGTGAGCCTTCTGAGGGTAATCGTCTCAGATGGAAATGATGAGTTGCTGATGAGTAGGGATTTAGTACCTAAACAAGACATACCCGAGGAAGCACAGTGTTTGAACCCTGTGCAGATTCGAGATAGAAGAAACCAGGTTGTCCAGGCTACAAGAGCGCAGATGATGTTCAGTGTTAAAGGTGGAGTGTCTATGGATGTGGTTTTCACAGCTGACGCACTGGAGAACAGCGAAGTCAAGGTTTCAATATCAGTCACCAATTTCAGGTATGTACTTCTTGGATTTATAGAACTATGGTGATGGGGGTGACTAGTGGTTAATTAGATTGAGAAATCATTCCAACACACTGAATGCAGGGCACAAAAATAATTTCTTTTTACCTGGCAACCAGGTATACAAGGGAGTTTACCTTTATAATTGACTGCAGGAATGGCATCGCAGAACAGCGCCAGAACGACTCTAAAGGGAGGGTACATGACCTCGAAACTAATAACACCTAACTATAAATGGCATTACTACTAAACTGCTACGATTTCATACAATTCTGAGCCATGAATATGACTCTCATACATATTGGGGAGGATCAGATATTTTGACATCTATAAAAGCTAAATTATCACCGTGATAACAGATGTAGTGAAATGCCACTTAATCTAGGCACTCCATGAAAGAAGTGAAAACTAGAATTTATGTGTATATGATCATAATATGCAGTAATTCACACTATTGTTTTCCATGTTCTTCATTTTAAAAGCTGTAACGAAACCAGCATATCCTGTGATAACATCGCAACTGTGGCATTTGAATTCATCTTCGACCTTGGCTTTACACCCAGTGCCAATGTGACATGCAATGACACAATGTGCACTCAACCATTTGAGGGCGATGTGGGCTTAGCATTTAACAGAACGGTAGGAGCCTTTTCTTGATGGTACACTGTAAGAAATAACTTGAATCTACCAGGGATCCTCGTCAAACTGAACCACCGTAATTGTATTGCAGTGAACCTGTGTACATTTTAAAAAAGCTCCAGGTGGCAGTAAGGTAGTACAAGTGAAAATAACTACTGATTTCTGGCAACTTTGGAAAAAGCATTTCGCTTTTATTTAGACATTCTCAAAGTCTTATATCTCGCATTTATACGTGAAGCTACTCTAGGGTAGCTGCAAAAGAATTGATATATACCATATGTAGTCGAGCACCCCTTTATCTAAAACATTTAAAAACACTACAGTAAGACACCAATTCTAATTAGACAATTTGTTCTGTACCATTTCAGTACGAAGTTGATGGCGTCGTAAAGAAATTAGACGAAACGAGGATTAAGAGGGTAGCGAAAAATGTATATCAAATAGTATTTGATACCCCCAGTGTTTCCATGAAGTGGGACCCAACCTTGGACCCGTCCTCAACACCACAGCATCTCGAAGACCTTGATATTGAAATTGGAGATGAGGAATATGATGACAGTTCTTGTTCACATATTCAGAGTAGTATCATGGCATTTATTCTGCCATTAACCATTGTCTTTACCAAAATGTATGCCAAATAATGAGTAATCAGTAAATTTTGATTTATATTTATCAGCCACATGTATCTTCATCCTGGCCTTAAGCTGAATTCCACACCACCTGGAATGCGTAGGTAACAATCGTGCACAGTAACAAGGCAGTCAGAGCATTAAATATCCAAATACGTTAATTGGAGAATGTGCCGTAGAACTTGTTAAATTTGCTAAATGCATTCACGGCTTCATGCTAACTTTTCATATTCACTTTTCATTACGACCTCCAAATCTGATACCCACTCATTTTTTTTTGGAGTTGCAAGCCACGTAAGAGGACGTGAGCGTATAGCGACCGTGCAACTCCATTATGTTTTCGGTTTGCCTATGACGTCACTAATGACGTCATGCAGCTACTGTGACGTCATCCGTGGCAACTCCTATCCATGGTCCTTGCAACATTTTTCTTGTTATCTGTACAACTCTGATTATTCAATAAAGTCTGCTTCTAAATACCTAGACCCTGTAGACTTAAATGTGTTTTTTTTTTGTTGGGGGGGGGGGTGTTTATCGTGAAATAGTAAGAGCAAAGTTAACACCCTCTGTCTACTTTGTGTAGGCATTTAATCTTTAAAAGTGCATCTTCTCTTGTGAACTAAGTTTGTCTTAACCGATTTGAATGCTGTGTGTTTATGTTATATTTTTGCCTGATAAATAGTAAATTTACCCAGTCGTCCATAATTAAAGGTTTTTACTGACCTGGCTGATACACTGTAAGAAATGATGTTTGAATCTACCAAACATCTCCAAAACCTGTACGGTTACTCACCGTACAAGTTTTCTAAATTTGTGATACAATGAAACTGTTATTTCTAACAGAAAAAAGTAAAGTTAAGCACTGTGTCACAAGGTAGGCCTACCTCTATGTCACAAGGTAGGCCTACCTCTATGTCACAAGTAGGCCTACCTCTATGTCACAAGGTAGGCCTACCTCTATGTCACAAGGTAGACCTACCTCTATGTCACAAGGTAGACCTACCTCTATGTCACAAGGTAGGCCTACCTCTATGTCACAAGGTAGGCCTACCTCTATGTCACAAGGTAGGCCTACCTCTATGTCACAAGGTAGGCCTACCTCTATGTCACAAGGTAGGCCTGCCTCTATGTCACAGCATTCTTTTACAAAGTAGACTACAGTGACTGAGGACAAGAGAACTTTACCTACCAGATAAGGACCATGACGCAAATGACAAATGAACTCACCTGTAAAGATAAAGTAATTTATCATTAGAATTATGAACATTTTAAAGGAGGGAAAACACAATGAGGAAATATGAATAAAGTACTAAGTACATGTATATGGGTGAATGCTACCAAAGTTTTCACTTTTCCACTATCAAAGCTATCATAACTGAAGAAACTAATCCACAGATTTTCTCCAGAAACACACAGTTCTCCATGCCGATTATTCCTTACGCCCCCCACCCTTCCCTGTACTATACAGGGGCGTAGGAAAAGGGGGCCAGGGGGCCTGCCCCCCCCCAAATCACAGAGGAGATGGGGCCTGAATATGTCTGGGCCCCCCCCCAAAAAAAAGATTTGTCATGACCTCATTATAAAATGTACAAGATTCTTGTAACTCACCACTCAAACTGGACTAATATGATTGTCAATTGAAAATTGAAGTCTGAGTTAAAATAAGCCAACAAGGAATAATATTTTATATAAATCCTATTTGGCCATGTATCGACATTAGCACGTTCATGCTGATTATTTGCAGTGGCTGGGGTGGGCCCTCCCCCCCCCCCCCCAATAAAGATTTGCTTCCTACGCCTCTGCTATACAAAGTGGCATTAATTAAGATAAGAATCAGCTGAATACCAGTGTACCTTTAACAATTCTTCCTGCAGACTCCTCCTACCTTTTCCCACCTCCTTCCCCATCGTCCCCAGACTAAATCACTGAATCATTGAGTGTTCACAAGGACACTCCATGCATCAGGTTGTGGTCGGGGCTTCCTAATTGGGTAGGGATTGTAAAAAACAGACCGAGTCGCAAGGACAAGTGATTTGTTTAGGGACTCCCGTACAAGAGTCGAGTGGGGCATCTGTCTTCAACAGGACTGCTTAATTGGTGCCAATTGTACGAGGCGCCGTGGCAATAAACGATCCGAGGAGGGAGGGAGGTGGGGGTGTACTGGGAAGATGAGGAAGGGTTAGATCATTGAGGGGGAGGAAAGACGAGAGAGGAGAGGGAGAACGGTGAATGTAGAGGGGAATTGGAGAGGGGTGATATGATGAGATGCGGAAGCGCGAGAAAATGGGGATGGGATAGGGTTAAAAAAAGATCTTGTGGGATATATATATATATATATATATATATATATATATATATATATATATATATATATATATATATATATATATATATAGATATATATATATATATATAATACTCTAGTGTCAATTTGTGAGGAAATCCTTTATCGCTTGCAGGTGCTTAACTTAGCTAGCAATTTACATTCAATTGCAGATATAATAGCTTAACTAACAGTTTCAGGCACCATCGATATGTTTCTCTTTTCTTCAAAATGACAAAAACGGTTATCCACGTTTCACTTTTAAATGGCGCTGCAGAAACACCCAATTCAAGGTGATATTCTTTGGGGCTTAACTGGAAATTGGAAATACACGAGAAAAGAGAACACACTGGAATGGGATACAGAAGGAAAGAGCGGGAGTTCCTTGCTAGGTTCTCTGATAATTGAGACTGTCCATTCCTCTGCTGAAATGAAGAAAGGCGTATCTGTTTCTCAATGGACGGAATTCTTAAATTTCACAGTTTAAATCACTTGAATTTGAAAAGGAAACTTGTGTAGTGGCAAGATTGAAGTGACTATTTGGTCATCAGTTTCATGTCAGTTCAGAAAACTATGAAGCATTCGATTTTCCGTTAACTACATCACTGTGTGTCGACTCACAGCAATGGTTTGGGAATATGTCATTAATTGTGGACATTTTGTTAGTATGATAGGAACATCCCGGTGTTTGCCTACTCACTTTCACAGCTACCGTTCCAGGTTAGGCGCACTAATGATTTTTGTTACAACTGTATACATAATCCTTGGTACATATGAGCCTCAAAATTGATTTGACATTAAGTTTTGTGCTGCTTCACATTCTTTTTCAAATACCATGTTCATGGGTTTATTTTGAATAATCATTGAATAATCAAAGCCTGAACGATCTATTACAATATACAGAATCTATGTATGCACGAATTTAGCATTCGTTTTCGTGAGAGTTACCATTTTTAGAGTGTGGTACCCCATTATAGGTCAGAAGTGCATTAAGTGCATCATGTTTATTGGTCTTTATGGTGAATTAATGCAGCCACGGTGTGTAGTTTGCGGCAGAGTAAAGGGAACAACCATTCAGGACAAAGCCTCCATCACTGAAAGAAACCACCATCCTATAAAAAAGTACTAAGTAATAGTATGAAGGAAAAGGCATAATTCATGCGGACCTTCTATTGAGAAGTACCGATCGATGGATTGCTTCATCATTTAATGGCATGTCATTCTGATATGGCCTGTCTTTCACAGGAAAAGTGCCATATCTACCAGCTTTCACAGATATGACACTAAACTTGATTTCCCACCACCTGGCATGCATGTCAACGGTTACACATGTTATATATAATATAACGTGTGAGTGGTATAGGATAGTTCCAACTGCATCACTACACATGTGAGTAGTATAGGAGAGTTCCCCCTGCTTCACTACACTTGTGAGTAGTATAGGAGAGTTCCCCTGCATCACTACACTTGTGAGTAGTATAGGTGAGTTCCCCCTGCTTCACTACACTTGTGAGTAGTATAGGAGAGTTCCCCTGCATCACTACACTTGTGAGTAGTATAGGTGAGTTCCCCCTGCTTCACTACACTTGTGAGTAGTATAGGAGAGTTCCCCTGCATCACTACACTTGTGAGTAGTATAGGAGAGTTCCCCTGCATCACTACACTTGTGAGTAGTATAGGTGAGTTCCCCCTGCTTCACTACACTTGTGAGTAGTATAGGAGAGTTCCCCTGCATCACTACACTTGTGAGTAGTATAGGAGAGTTCCCCTGCATCACTACACTTGTGAGTAGTATAGGAGAGTTCTCCTGCATCACTACACTTATGAGTAGTACAGGAGTTCCCCTGCATCACTACACTTGTGAGTAGTATAGGAGAGTTCCCCTGCATCACTACACTTGTGGGTAGTATAGGAGAGTTCCTTTGGCATCACTACACCTGCGGGTAGTATAGATGAGTTCCCTCGGCATCACTACACTTGTGGGTAGTATAGGAGAGTTCCTTTGGCATCACTACACTTGTGGGTAGTATAGATGAGTTCCCTCGGCATCACTACACCTGTGGGTAGTATAGGAGAGTTCCCTCGGCATCACTACACTTGTGAGTAATATAGGAGAGTTCCCCCTGCTTCACTACACTTGTGAGTAGTATAGGAGAGTTCCCTCTGCATCACTATTCTTGAGAGTAGTATAGGAGAGTTCTAGCTGTTTGACCAGCAATTTCTAAATGCATACCACATATCTTGGCTCCATTACGTCAGGCAAGGTTTTTTTCTGGTATGTCCATCAGTTCCAGTTATTTTCTTATCCTATTCTTATGTCTACGAGTATCAAAAATGAGTTAGTGGACATAATCACACAGATTCTGCTGAATTGATTTTAATGGGCTTACAGAATGAAACCCAATAGGTCACCTACACTATATATTTGGACTTGCCAGGTAGTATGGTAGACAGTATAATGGGGTGTGAGTAGTGGAGGGCGGGTTCCTGCTGTTGTAACACTCTGGAGGTGTTACTCAGACCCTGGAGGTAAAGATTGATCACTCCTTCCCCTGCTGGTTAGTGCCCCCAGTACTTCTACCTGCATTAAGGTAGAGCTGAATGTCCCTCCCTGCTCTCTGTACCTCTGTCGACCATCAGGCACACATTAGGCCCCCTCAGAGCCTTACAACATCACCACATCACCATCAACCCTCACCCCTAAGTACCATTTACACACACTGTTCGCCACGCTCTATCTGCCAGTCTCCCTCATCGCCTCTATCTCTTTCTCTGTGTGTGTGTGTGTGTGTGTGTGTGTGTGTGTGTGTGTGTGTGTGTGTGTGTGTGTGTGTGTGTGTCTCGCTCTATCTCGCCTAAGTCTCCCTGTCCCTCTGTCCCTTCCTGTCTCTCTCTGTCCCTCTCTCCCCCCTGTCTGTCTGTCTGTCTGTCTGTCTGTCTATATGTCTCTCTACTGCTCCCATAAGGGAATGATTCTTATTCTACAACATAATGGAATGCGAGGAAAGGTGGGAGTTGAACCCCTTGAAAGAGACAAAGTAAGCAAGTATTTTAGAAGGGGGGATGGGGAAATGTCAAGTTACACCGTGATAAAATTCCACACTGCCACAACTGTCCTTTATCTGGCTCTTTTTCTTGCATTCTTCCTTTTGTCTCTCTTTGTCAACACCATGCACTGTAAAAACATACCTGTCTGAAAGTTGCCAGAGATCCGTCGTAATTTTCACAACAATTCCTCATGCCAATGTGCTTAATTGTACTGCTATCTGGCGCCTCATTATAGAATCTACACTGGTTTACTGCAATACGATTATGGCGGTTCACTGATCAGGTTTATGAAGACGCCGGGTAGATTCAACAGTTACTTCTTAGAGTGTGCTCACCCCCCTGTGTTTAAGAGTCTACTCTTGGTGTGAGTTATAGACAGAAGGTGGTAGTTACCCTTCTACTATTGTCTGTCTCTGACACCAGCCTGACAGCCATTCCCCCTCTACACACTCCCACAATCCACCACCATGGCGTGCCCACCCCTAATTACTTCCGGTTGCTGGTGTTCGGCGATCGCCCCAATTGGCGAGCAAGTCGCTGGACCCAGCGAAAGACGACGACCGCCATCAGCACCGCCATGTAGGGAGTGGTGTAACTACAGTAGGTACAAACGACGGGGGAATAGGTACAAACGACGGAGGAATATGAGGGTGCACTCCATTAAGAAGTATACTACATGTGGTCAACATTTGGTCGACTCCCAGTGGAACAAATTGACTCGACTACCCAGATGCCATTAAGACAGATTTTTAGGGCAGAAGAGAATGTTATTTTGACTCTTGAAATAGATCTGGGACTCTTAAAATAAATCTGGGACTCGAAAACGGACTTATGCCTTGTGTTAAGTTGACATTCCAATGGCCTCATAATTCAAATGACATATTTGCTTATTATAAACTCTTCTCCTGGGAGCAGCTGAAAAGACAAAGATTCTGGATGAAAACTAATAGTGACCTGTGTTAGGGCACTATTCTATGGATGAAGAGACTGTGTCTTGGTTCTGAAGATGGTGTTTATTGTAGACTGGTAGAAGGAGTACAAGCACTGTTATCAGGGTTTGTGTGTATCTGTCTAAGGGAGTGATCATTTTTTAACAACAGGTGGGGGGCCGGTGGGTTTGAGGGGGGGTCAGAATTTTTTCAACCCCCTGACCGGGGGGGGTCAGAATTTTTTCAATACCTCTGATGGGGGGGGGGTCAAAATAATTTCACCTGTTTTCAGTGGAAAACCCCGCACGTTACTATAGGTTAAAAGGGGACGTTCGCGCGCGATTTTTGTCCCTTATGAGGGGGGGTCGAAAAAATTTTACCCCCTCGAGAGGGGGGGTCGCAATTTTTTTCGCGCGTCCGCGCGCAAACCCACCAGCCCCCCCTGTTGTTAAAAAATGATCACTCCCTAAGTGAGTCTCTGCAGATGCTCTGCGAGTACATATAGGCCGGAGCATAGCTGTGATGTACATAAGATGACCAACAGAGCCCATTCATGAAGAGGGAAAACAATACAGAGATGGTACTACAGATTTCTAAGAACAAGAAAGCGGAAAAAAGAGGGAGGCAGAGTCAGTGAGTAATAGATATTTTTACGCCATTTCGACTGCTAAGGTCATATTCATGAGTGGGTACTACATAACACAATTTCACAGAGGAATGTGTTGGTGCCTGTGCATATGTGCATCACATATATCCAAGGGGATAGGAAAGAGGAGATATAGACCCTTTCAAGTTGGCTAGGGAAGCCCAGGGAGGCAGAGAGTCAAGCAAAACCGGCAAACATAGGGCATAGTGCTTGGCACACTCGAAACTCAGAATGACTGTAAACAAGCATCGTTCTTCCTCGTCTCGCTGTCAGCCATGTTGGATTTTTCGATATGCACAAAATTAGAGTCCGAACCTCCTCCATTTTGGAATAGATCAATTTCGATACAAAGAAAAGGCTGAGAGCGTCTTCCTCCTCCTTGCTGTCCGCCATTTTGGATTCTACCGGAACGTGATTATCTCCGGAAATTTGGACACGCCAGAATATCTTATCCTCGAGAAAAAAAAACATGTCCAGTTCCTGGGAATATCCAGAGTAGGGCAACTAAGTCCCGAAACATCAAGAATTTAAAACATCTACAACAAAAAATGAAATAAAAAAACAACTGAACCATACTTGACCTCGTTTGTCAGTTTTGTCAGCCTTACGACATAGATTATCCAGAGTATTTCCCAAGAAACTCTTGAGTATTTCCTAAGAAATTCAGGACTGAGCCATTCTCGAGATCTAGACTCGAGCACTTTCTCGGGTATAAGATGTTATGGCATGTCCAAATTTCCAGGGAAAATCACGTTCTCTATTCTTGTTGTATTCACAAGTCGGGACTCGAGAAATTCCTGAGTAATTCTCGAGATCTTGTTCAGTGGGAAGGCTGATAATGGCAGCAGCAAAGAGGCGGGAGGTGTGATTGAGATTGATACCAGGTGTTGCAAGAGTGCAGTACCCAATCCTGTTCAGCCTGTGTTTATACCATCCACATGCCACATACACGTCCTCCATCACACTTTAACATGTTATGGCGTCTCCCCTGACGTCACAATGGCTTCAAATAGAGTCACGTCACAGTAGTGACAAAAGCCCTATAAGATAAATTCCCGCCAAACCTTCGAGTGCTGCTGGTAACTGCATAAATCATGTTATTACGTTGAAACTGAGGTAAATGAGAACACTGAAATAGTACATAATGAGTCGCCGCTGTTTATGGAAGTGGCTGTCTCTGAGACCACATATAGGCCTATATCTATAAGCTACTCAATTATGTTGGTGTTAGGCATTAACTGAAAAGAACTCCAAGACAGCAATTTAATACCATAATTCTCAGCCTAGTGTGGACCCCCAACAGACGCCTCTGATAATTTTAATGGAGACTGAAAATGAATTGAGCAGGGCACTCAGCAAAGCCAGAGGACTCTTCATGTCTAGCAATCTATTTTATCACTAGTCCATTTTACTCTATCTTTCCTCATCAAGCTCATGAAGATCATTAATTACACTAAGTGCAAGCCACTTATATATGTATATATTTATTCATTAAGGGATAAGGACTAGCTAAGTGTCTGTGCATTGTGATAAGAGAAGCTACCTGCTCAACACACACCAGATAAAGAGGTGTTCTCCCATTTCACTTGAAAAGCTTATCAGTTGCTCCCATACTGCCTCCAATTCACACCAGTCAGGATTCAATTATCCCCTTTTCACCATTTCAATTTGTCTCCCTTCATGTTGTCTGTTTTCTTAAGTATCTGTGGGTTTGCTTGTTGGATATCACACCGAATCTGATTCAGTGAATGAACAAATTGACACAGCTAGGGTTCAGTCTCACGATGTTGCTGTAACATCAAACTATTCACGGATTTAATACTTCTATTCGATGTCAAGAATGTGTAATATTCCTGAATTAGGCATATAAATGAAGCATATAGTTTTGATCACACTATAAAGTGGCAACAATACTTTTCCCCTTGAATCGTTACTTCCTTCATTTCTACATTTGATCACTTGCTATACATCGATATCAACACATCAACTTACCTATTGAATTTTTAGAAAACTTCAATTCAGAGGCCCAAACAATTTTAGAGGCTCACAAGTGTTGACTCTATAATCATGCATATTTCATAATCTAGAAAGCCTCAAATATTTTCCTAACAATGTAGGGTCTATACTGATGACATTTCTGACAGGACATACATCATGGACATTGTTTAAATATTGGCGGCTATGACCCTTACTTTGCCATTGGACCGGCAACACATGGCCTGAGCACTGATATTGTAGTGGTATAAGGGAATGCATTTCATTTTTCATGGAAGGATTAGGTCTAAGGTGTGGAGATTTTGAACATGTGTCGACGTGTATAGTATAGGTATCCTATGAATAAGTAATATCTCCGCCCATCTTGATCCCTAGTGGGGTAAGGATAACTTTTACACCAAACCCTTTGACCCCCTTTGACACAAACAGAAGTTTTAAACAAGCATTATGCCATTGATGCAAACAGAAGTTTTGAATTCTGTCTATTTTCGGTGAAATTATCGGCCATTATCTAGATTCTCTGAATATATTGAGGACCTAACCTTTGTCACTTGGAAAGAACAGCCCCTGTGATACTTTTATTTCAACACTACTTCTTGCATACACTGCCACCATTGTGTTAAACAGTGTAGATTCGAACATACGTTCACCCCCAGCACTTTAGACCCCACATTGGAATTTGGAGCACACCCTCACCTTCGTCTGTGAGAGGCAAAGCACGTTCAGGTTCTGTTTATAGACTTGAGACACAAGGTTGCGTCTGCTTTAGCCAATCAGAAGCCTGCCCCTAGTTTGGGCGCCATCCGCTAGGCGGCTTGATGTATGGGCGGACGGCGTGCGTGTTCATCTGTCAGCGTCTGTGGTTGCATCCAGGGCCAAAGAATGCTCAATACAACCAGGTATGGGGTAAGGATAGGATGTTGGGCTGATATACAGGGTCTTACTAGTGTGTACAAGGTCTGATTCTATTCAGAAACCTTTCAATTTTATGTTGAAAAATAGATTTGGACACCCGGGTTGGAAACTAGATGGGGAGGTACTGAATGATCAGTATATGCAAGCGCATTTGACTGTTTGACTTTTACAGATGAGAAAAAAAAAAACAGGCTCTTTACATTTTGAGAAAAATCTGATTTATTAGTGGAAGGGATATGGAACGACCTCCTTATGTTTCCTTGCTCACACGCCATATTCATGGATCCTCTGTATTTCAAACAGTATATGTTGCATTGACCTTTGACAACTGAACACAGTATTGTCCTCGAGGATATCCCTTTGCTCTTGGATATCGTGTTCGGATGTCTTGCTCTTTCACGAGACATTCATTCAATTTTGTATGACCTATCACCTTCCCCATCTGTCTATGGGGAAAGATTCAAAGCGGTCTTTATCAATATACCAGTAGACACTGCAACCTAAATCCAAACTGGTATTTATATAAAAGGTGCTTTCTATTATGGCTAAATCTAAACTGGAGTGAGGGAGTAAGTGAGTAATAGATGTTTAACGCTATTTCGACAGCTAAGGTCATATTCATGGTGAGAACTACATTACACAATTTCACAAAAGAATTTGTCAATGCCCGCGCATAATATTATGTGCACCACACACATCCTATGGGGATAGAAAAGAGAAGAAATGGACCCTTTCAAGTGGGCTAGGGAAGCTCAAAAAGGGTGAAAGGGCAGCAGCATCTAGCTGTAATAACAGAGACACCAGTCTACCAAATAGAAGCACCATCACCTGCTAATGCTCACTTTGTTTCTACAGTTTTTTCCTCTTCTGTGATCAAAGAGGCTATGTCGCAGTGCCAGATTTATCTCTCGGCTAAATACACATGTCTTACCTTGGAGGCATTTGGGCACAGGGGTCATATGTAGCAATAATTTCTAATTAGGTGTGGTGACCCCTGTGAATAAATTAGAGTTTTTATACTACAGTGATGCCACTCACTGACCAACAGAAACTCAGAAATCTTGCTAATTTTCTCAATTTCCAATAGAAAATACTTATAGGAATGAAAGCCATAAATTCGGAATTCCTAAAACGTTAGGAATGTTGGCATCTCTGATACCAGAGTAAAGCATTGGAATGCTGATGACTTGGAAAAGCCATCTATTTCTTATCTATTGTGTGTTTGTGTGTTTGTGTGTGGGGTGGGGGCATTCTCCCGGATAAGGTGCACTAGTACACTATTTTAATATAGAGGTGACCATTCTGACATTCCTATGATTCCACAAGTCTGACATCAGCACTGTTATTCACAGCCACAAACTAGCTCCACATCTGATTTGAGAGCAGGTTATTGCCCATGCTGTGGTTAACATTGACAAAAAGGGCGGGAAAAAAGGGTTTCCAAAGGTTAACAAATGGTATGCATATGCTTCAGCATTGGGAGCAAAAAGGGTCGCCCTGAGGCTGATTTAGGGTACATGGTGCTTATCAGTGATTTATGGTATCATATCAGATCATTTATGAAATGTATTTGCTACCTATGTGATCTATACTTTATACACTACACACAGAACATAAACATTTAACATTTACAGGCTATTTTCAAAGGGTACTTTGATGATAGTTTTACAATTCCCTCTCATTTTCATGTGGTCTTAAAAGTCTTAATCCATGGTGGCGCCTATAACTCTTTCCGAGTTAATGATGGTTGACACTAAGGATGACTAGTTGCACATTTAGAGAAGTGATATTTCTGAGTCCTTTCCATTTGGGTAATGTGAAGATGATTTCACATTGCCATAATATTTCTTTATGCTTTGTATGATTCTCAAATTTTTCAAGTGAAACGTTCCACCTAGAAGTGAAAGTCATATGCAGAACCTAAGAATTCGGCTGTGTGAAGAGGTCAGGCGTTGTTATATTAGATATTTATTGCCAATCGTGGGTTATTTCGATCCGGCATGTGGCCGTTACTCTTCCTCTAGCAGGGCGTCCACCCGTGCCGGCTAATAGACTGGTATTAGGTCTCAGCATGGTAAATTATTTACAAATTTGTGAGACCCTGGGACAGAAGGGCGCTGCACGCAGCTTGAGGCCACCTGGTGGGGGAAGGGGGAATTTTTGACCATGAGATCGCCCCACGTGACACCATGTGACACCAGGGGAGCTGCTCAGTGTACCAGAGGTAAGGTAAAGGGTTTGGAGCAACTCAGCACTTTGGAAAGTCATGGTCATATGGGCCATTAATATCAGCCAGAAGTAAGGTAAATAGTTGGGAACAACTTAGTATTTAGTGAACGCCATGGTCATATGTGCCATTAATAGCAGTAAGGTCACACACGACACCTGGGTCACATGGAAGGTTAAAA
Organism: Acholoe squamosa; assembly: GCA_949317995.1. NCBI lineage: Eukaryota > Metazoa > Annelida > Polychaeta > Phyllodocida > Polynoidae > Acholoe > Acholoe squamosa. The sequence goes on along the minus strand of OX439041.1, from coordinate 64,513,939 downwards.
ATAATGCTCTTAATGGACAATCCTAGAAGTCTGATGCATGATGCTTTTTTTTTGGTTACTCAGTAGAGTCAAGCGACCAGATATTCAGTGTAAGGGCAGAACCATATATGTATTGAGGCATGGTCCCACGGAGCATGTTACGAGACTTACATAGAAGCACGGCCATCCAGGTATGAGGCGAAACCACACTTTGTCACCTACCTAAAATATGGATCCTAACCACTACTTTGCTCTTTGCTCTACCCTGAAATGCCCGAGAAACCCTAGCTGACCTTAGGTGCAGAGGTGGCTTTAGGGCCTAACCCTGAGTTCAGAGTAACCCTAAAGGTCTCTCCCTTATGGCTAATGCATTCCCAATGAGAGGGAGATATACCCTGGAGCAGTTTTAGGTCATGCTACCTCCTACAGGAGGGTAAACATGGCTTTTGGTAGTAGGTGTATGCAGAGACCTACTGAAGGTGCTGTGTGATTTGGGTGATCACAGGGGACCCTGCCTTCAGGGTTGTGGCTAACTGTACTTTGTCCAATAGTAAATGTGTGTGATTCTATAGGTGGGAGACCGTAACTTTGAAAATACTGGATTTATTAAGTGCCGACTGCTGCTGGGGATGCTCCATTGCCACGTTAGCAATATCAGTTGTGACGCTTTCCTGATGGGGTGGGGTGGGGTGGGGGGTCCATCTCCCCAACATTTAGCTAACCAAAGCGAGAAAGAGGATGCAAATAGTATTTTTTGGTTGAAAATTGCATTTCCTCTGGTACTGGAATGGGCAAACATTCCTATGCTTGAAACTATAATTGATTTTGTTAAAACTAAAGTATATTACTTGAAATAGCTCGACTAATAGGTGAGGACTGGCTATCGGCATGTCTGTTCATTATTAAAGTTGGTTAAAGTCAAGTCAGTAGGACCTAGCTATTATATGAGAAAGGTATAAAGGGACCTTGGACGTTAGTTAAATGGATAATTATTCAGATATGAACATGTATATTGGCCATTGCAAAATCTCATCCCAGCGCACTTCTCAAAGGCTCTAAATACCAGGGCCGATGTGCTGTTCAAGCCTTGTGAGAGGGCTAGTTCGGGGAATCAAAATGCCACATATGCTATTAAAGGATTATATCAATGACGTTATGATACATGGATGTAGACCCTATACTAGGGTTGAAACATTCCTAAAGGGTTAACATGATGCTGCCCTATGAATGGGTAAAGTGCAGCTTTGTGATATCAAATCGGCATAATGAATTCTGTAGCACTTAAATGGTAAAGGGTCAATATACAAATTCATATAAATTCTAATCTTAATCAAAGGGCTTAAAGTTGAAATGTAGCTTGACATAGACTCAAAATCTCTAGCCTTACACTCAACAACTTCCACCACTACCATTCCCACCCCTACTTAACCCTACCCTATAATCCCACACCAATGCTGGACTGTGACAGATTTTCTATCGACCTCCGTCCTATATATAGTCAAATATTGATTTTGCCCTAGCTCCTCCAGGGTAAAGTTGGGAATTATGTTCCTATTTTGTACATAAGACCTCCAACCCTAGGTCTGGAGTCGGCGTATTGATATATTGGACTGAGGCTTGACTACTACCATCAGGATATTACTCTGGAGCTGTACGTTAGAAGTCATTAGCACTTTAAAGATGGCATACTGCACTTGCAAGAGTTGCAAGTGACTCACCAGAACTGCATTCACACATAAAAGGCAACCCAACAGGACCTGAAATACACCTAGGAAGGGTCGGCATGATGCTCCAATGCACTGCATTATGCTAACCAAAGCGCATGGATTTTAAGACCTTGTTTAGTCCTTAAAGGTTTGGGTCTGAGTAGAGGATTGATGGTCATCCTGTGCATGGGATGGGTCAGTCCTGGTAGGAATGACCACTCAGCTGATAGGATGGCCGTATTTACTCCAATAAACTACTCCCCAGCACGTGATCCTGCTCCATTAAAAGCAGCTCCAACTGCCAATATCCCCACAGAGCTTTATAGATTATGGCAATTTCTCCATATTACCCTAGGGGAAGGATACTTGTCCTTTTGGACACTTTTCTATTATGGTATTACAAGAATGTCTAAAATGCATTTCCCTAGTCATCAATATAACCTACAGACAAAGTCAAATCATTCCAAAATATCTTGCATGGATTAAAACAGGTTCAACAGCCTAACAAGGCATCTTGGCTAGGCAACATGCCCTTCTTCGTTTTAAAAAGTCACGCCCATTTTCCATCCTCTTCTTGTTCATATGTATATACACGCCCAGAAAAATACAATTCCCATACAGTATGCAGCCCTGATTTTAGGTCTATATACTCGTTAGACGCCCATGTCTGCTTATGCAAAGAAGATAACTCAAGTAGAGAAATGAATGATGGTTCTAAAAATACTGGATAAAGGTTGTACCTCACCCACAGGCGCTGAACTGGACACACGCAACTTACCTACAAAGACAAGAGGGGAAAACATTGGTTAGCATGACTGGCAAGAATAGACAGATTATTATAAAGTTGATAAATCCATGGGTTATATCTTGTCATCAGTTATGTTACAGTAGATACTGTTTCAGCAACAGGGTACAAGGTGTTCAGGTATTGGAGCTGACATATAAAACCATCCAATGGCCAATGCATGTTTAGAGTGAGCATCACGGGTATATTAACAGTGACCACCAGACACAGGAACCCCTAGAGCTAGGGTAAGATCACCATAAGTCGGACACCTATCTTCAGACATATTATCTAGTTGTTAGTTATTCATCTATAAACATCTATCGATGTACCAATTGAACTTATATTTAGGTTATACATGCTAGCTAATTTAGAACCAAAGGAGGCTTAGGATTCTTAGAAATCCAAAATCAAGGTGTGTCCATTTCTAGGTGAATCTACCCTAGAACAGTGACCACCAGACACTGGCCAATCTCCCATCTACAGTACACACCTCCAAGGCCATGGACATTAGGCGTCAGTAGCAGAGACTCCAGGGGCAGCTAATGGGGGCAGTCGGCCAGGCTGTGTCTCGGTTAGAGAGGGCAGAGTGAGTGATTGGTGGCCGGCCAGTTCATGTATTACATCCGCAATGAGCTGCACCTACTGCCCCCAATTGCTCGCCGACCGCCATGAGCAGCTCACTTGAAGAGGCTGGGGAGGTCTAGAATCACATACTGCTGCTCTTACAAATACTATGGATTTGGTATTGTTTGGGTCTAGTGAACTGACAAAGCCAATAGGGGCTCAATTGCCTGTTCTTTTATATTTCACTACATCTTAAGACTCAACAGAAGTAGTAGGGATGGTATAGAGTCGGCCATGCCCTTCTATCTCCTAATTGTTGCCATTGCATTGCTGAAAGAGCATTGTTATCTCGTTTTTACAGAAACTAACCTGTTATGTCTAGTACAGGAATAAGTGATACGTATCAATACACCTCCAAGTGTGGGAGCATTTAAGCCAGATTAGCCTTTTATTAAGGAGATTAAATTAAAAAAATGGTTATTCGAATTTCAAGCTTATGTTCCAACCTTGGATGATGGAGGGCTTGAAGATATTATTTTACACAGGGTAATTATGGATCATTTATAAGAACAGCATTATGATTATACAACGATAAGATTTCTTTTGTTCGGTTTATTCCAAAACTGATGTTTCAGTAATGGCCATGACAACCTACCTCATCTAGATCAGAGAATAAATGGTCAATTGCACTGAGTTGGGGTCACACAGGGCTCATTAAGCAGTAAAAATTAAACTGCTTGGATTGTTTTGAAATTGTGTGTCCAAAATACTGGTGCAGTGAGGCACCTACCCTGAAAATTGGGAACACTAATATAAAAAATTACCAATTTTAGAGTCAATTCCATTATTTAGCATTATTTCCTATGGGATTCTGGTCCAAATAGGCTCATTTTTGGGGAGTTAATTTTTCCACCATCAAGTGAACACATTCATATGATATAATTTTTGCATGATGCTGGGCACTGTCCTTTATAATAGTAACCTGTCATAACAACAAAACTTCTTAATTCACGATATTTCAGGCATAATACATATTGTGGCACGTATGCTTCCATGTGGCACATACGGTTCCTGACATTGAAAAACTGTCATAGATTTCCATTGAGTAATATTTACATGTAGATAGGTGCATAAGTGGTTAATCTTTATGACAATGCATTTCTAGGAAATCCCATAACTATGCACTGGAGGAATCACTTTATGTGGAACGTATGGTTCCTCTAAAACTACACCGAATCACATTGCAATTTCAAATATGGCAATACTGAGGTATAATGTATTGTTAATGAATCTAAAATTCTTTACCTAATGACTGATAGTCGACACCTAAGGCTTTCTAATTATATTTTTGCATTTGATAAATATGATTTATTTCTCCTCACTATCATGTATTAAAGAATGAGGCACGTATGGTTCCACTTTAGCTACACCACAAGATTTTAGCAATAACTCCAGGCAGATAAGGGGAATAATTCTTGAATTGATTATATATAATGCTAAATACTGGGGCTAGTGGAAATATAAAAAATTATACATTTCCAATGCATTTTCTCTTTACTTTGCCCCATACCAGTGGGAGCACTATAAAAAAAAATGTTAAATACCCCATAAAAAGCTTAACTTTTGTAGTCTGCTGCTTTAAATATTAATGATACATGAGCAAAACCATAGTTTCCAAGCAGGATACTGACCTTACCCACCTAATGGAAATGAAAATGATCCAAAACGTTCAATCTTTAGTCACATTTACCCCCTTCCCATGGTGAAAAATGGGTTTGTCCCCATCTCAGTGCAATTGACCAAATAATAAATGCTGAGTAGTATCACATGATTATTCAGGCCATGTGCTTTAGCTGCACGTCTGATTGGCAGTCCAGGCAGATAAGGGGAATAATTCTTGAATTGATTATATATAATGCTAAATACTGGGGCTAGTGGAAATATAAAAAAATTATACATTTCCAATGCATTTTCTCTTTACTTTGCCCCATACCAGTGGGAGCACTATAAAAAAAATGTTAAATACCCCATAAAAAGCTTAACTTTTGTAGTCTGCTGCTTTAAATATTAATGATACATGAGCAAAACCATAGTTTCCAAGCAGGATACTGACCTTACCCACCTAATGGAAATGAAAATGATCCAAAACGTTCAATCTTTAGTCACATTTACCCCCTTCCCATGGTGAAAAATGGGTTTGTCCCCATCTCAGTGCAATTGACCAAATAATAAATGCTGAGTAGTATCACATGATTATTCAGGCCATGTGCTTTAGCTGCAATCCTATTATGCAGGATAAGTCATCCAGAAACCAAGATATAATTAGGTTTGGCAGATTACGCCCCAGGTCATAACCAGCTCACCAAAACTGACAACCCGGTTATCATAATTTTGGATGTGTATTGGATAAAGATAAAAACGCAGCAGCTGCTGTGTGAACTCATCTCATATTACTAGATGCTTCCATAATGAAGGTCTAGGAGGTAAGTGGTAGGAGGAAGGGCTGTGTCAGGCCCTTATACCACAAACAGCCCTTAGGCCTCAAACACGTACCTGTTTGAGGCCTGAGGGCAACCATGGGCCCTTATGCCACAAACGTGACACTAAAGCACAAACACCCTTATACCACAAACGCACTAATGCCACAAACGGCCATATACCAAAGATGCCCTTAGCCAATCAGCACCTTTTCTCAAGAGGATGACAAAAATCGCAGGGGATATGTAATCCAAGTTATGAGAGTAAAATGGTGTAAGTGAAATATATCCACAGCAAATGATGGGACTACTCCTCTCGTGAGGGGTAACCACAGGATATTAGGCTGTTTGTGGCATAAGGGCATTTGTGGTATAAGGGCATTTGTGCTTTAGTCCCATGTTTGTGGCATAAGGACCCGTGGTTGCCCTTAGGCCTCAAACGGATAACCGTTTGAGGCCTAAGGGCTGTTTGTAGTATAAGGGCCCCACAGGCTGTACAACCACTATCTGTAAATGCCCACTATCTGAAGTATTACATATAGAGGTTGACCATCCTACCACTATCTGTGGAAAAATAAACACTATCTGTAGTACTCATCCAATCACTATCTGTGTATAATAACACTATCTGTAGAAACCTTTACATAAACAAGTTAAAGCATACAAGCAATATTGATATACTTGATGCAAGGTAAGATCTAATGATTCTTTGAGATCAATAACAGCTTTTTGACACATTGTTTTTGATACAGATAGTGTTATTTTTACACAGATAGCAGTTGGACGGTCAGCTTTTAACGGTAGTATTATAGTGGCTCCTTTACACAGATAGTGGCTGTACAAGTGTTGGTTGTATCGTTAGAAGAGGGTTATTGCGTGAGCAGATTCCCCTGGACGACGGCCAGGATCCGTTAGATCTAATAACTATCCAAACGTGCAGAACACAGATGTATACATATACATCCACTGACCATCTTTTGGTACATGTTAGGATACTACCTACAAGATGCTGGATGTAGTAGGCCTAAAGGGGATATTCTTCTTCAGTTTCTGTAAAATATGTGAAGATTCAGCATGGTAGCATGACAAGTGATGATGTAAGGTTGTTTCCGTCTATTGCCATGTTTCCAGTGATTCGCCCATTGTCCAGGTCAATATAAGATGATTAATACAGAAGAAATCTCATTGATTTCTTCTGAGTGACACCCTCCAATATCTTTTTTCAGCAGCCAGTTTTGGAAACTTTGATATGCCTTAGGAGGAACAAGGGTTGAGGATAGAACCAGGTGCACTTAATCAGTATCATTTGTGTGCAACCTCGATACTGATCAGTGAGTCCTAGATTTTGAAATCTAGGAGGAGGCTTTAGGGAAAAGAGATGAGCCCCCCATTTAGTGCTAGATTCTAAGGCTAAAAAGGGAAGTTTAACTATTAGCTACAGACAAGATAGAGAGGGCACATGTTCCCACACCCCTATCTAGATCCCCCATCACTGATAGATTGCTGCCTGTGTAACAGTTACTACAGTTAGATAATATAGACTGTGGTGCAATCAAGGAGCACCATCAAGGCCTCAGTACCAAGGGCTGGTGTTATATTGATGATTCTAAACAGTGTAACGACAGCTGGACTCACCAGTCTACCCTCAAGCACATCTCTCATCTCTACTCTAACTTAGATATTAGATTTGTGGAGATCTGTTTAGTGGAGCTTTCCGATAACATCGCAATATTGGTAGCTTCTAAATATTATTCAGAGAAGCAACTTCTTTTGTGATTTAGTGAGGTAGACAAAAACAATATGAAGTAAAACTTAAAAAGACACTGATGATATGTTTGTGTATGACCAAAAGTATGATCTACTAAACTCTTCCTATGGGGATTCTACCCTGGGGCAGAGTGGTGAGCAAAGCAATCAAGGCTATGTAAGGAGATTGGCCCCAAACCTAACAAGGCCATTCTGACTTTGATGCTGAACACACATCCAGCCAGCTGCCATTGTTACTGTCTGAATAATATGTGAATATCTCTCTCCAATCTTACATAGATCTGCCCCCACCATCCAGACCCTGAGGGCAGAGGCCTGATAGGGGAGAGGATGGGGGAGTTTGTCTGGCAGTTTGATAGTAAGACTATGGAAGCAATTACATCAGGCCAGATAAATGTAAGGATGTGTCAGGGGATCTGCTCCTTCCTCTACCAATGTGACTAGGGTATTAACCTTGCACATTTTGCCCTTAGGATCCCCGGGGGGGGGGGGGGCTACTCAGGGTCGAAAGTGGTACCCACTGCAAAGCGGCCCCCAGAACCGAGACATGTGGGCTGAGCCTAAGGCTCAAAAACAGGGACCAGTCCATATCTGCATGTAGCCCCAACAGCCTGTTGTTGCAGGCTTCCTTGTGTCAAAGAACCCTTCCAAAACACAGTTTTATAATGAGAGCACTGTCTTAAATGCTAAGCTTCTTACATCTTGGTGTTAGCGTTCAGTGGCTGTGAAGGGGGGGGGCTAAATGGGGGACCAGTCAATCTTCCAAAGCTGAAAGAGTAGACCGGTGGGTGTGGTCTTGTACAGATTTGGGGGGCCAGTAGCGCTGCAGTGGGTAGATAGCCACATAGAGTGAGTACCCATTTTAAGATTATTTGAGACTTACCTGTAAGTGGAGGTATAATCAGGACTATACCGAGGGAACCTGGCGGTTCAGGGAATACACGAGACCCTTGTCTTGAATGGTTTGGGTCAGTCCTAAGGACTGAGAGGGAAGCTGAGAGTCGGTAATGGTTATTGCAATGGGAAAGGGGGTTGGTATACATTAAGAATCAACTATCCTTTACTCTCAATGCATTCGTCAAAAAAGTGAGGGGCAGACACAAGGGAGGTTAGGGAGCGGGGTTAGAAAGTCAGGGGCCATATACTAATGTGAAAGGATGGGAGGAAATGGAGGTAAACAGATAGTCCTGAATAGAATGACATGCAAACATACAGACAAAGATGGAGATAGCTCAGCACCACTCTGAGGATCAGACCGGCAAGCACAGGCAGACGGGAGGGAGCCAGGTAGACAGGCAGGCAGGGATTGATAAAGGAAGGGAAGAAGTAGGCAGGAAGAGAGGCAAAGATGCTGCAAACCAGCCCGGGTATAAAGGAAGAGGCAGACAGAATATGATGGAGAGGGGATAAGGCAGGCAGGCAGGGAGGCTATAGAGGGCAGAACAGGTACGTAGGAAATGAGGGGGGGGGGTAGGAGGGCAGGCAGAGAGAGAATCAAGGACAGGAGCAGGCAAAGGTGGGAAGGCAGGAGAGCAGAGAGCCAAGCAGTAAACGAGGGAGGCAGGTAGTTAATCAAAGTAGAAATGTTGCAAGAGAGACAAGAGCATGGGAATTATTGGATCAGGCAGAATAGAGAGATCTGCTTCAGATTATGAAAATGACCAAGACAAGATCCGCCGTCAAATCTGGTATCTAGTCGGCCTGGGGCCAGAATCAATATGTTCTGTCGACAACCAGCTGAGTGGACAATACTGGCTGATTATAGTCACGGCATGTGGAGACAGCGATCACCTAAATGTCTGCATATGGCGCATCAGGCCAACCCTTTACGAGTGTATCAACCCTGTAGGGTGGCCATGATGCATAAATGATACATGAATGCAGCACTGGTGTTTAGACTTGCTAGGACTGCATCCATGCATCATGCAGACAGATGGGCACAATGCAAACTTTAATGAATAATGCAATGCTGGGATGGTTAACTATGGGAGATTCTAGCTATTTTAATAGGTACCTACCCATTTCATCTGTTTGGATGGCCCAATAGAGACCTGGGGCCAATCATTTTAAACAGGGTTGTATAATCTATGTTTAAATTCTATTACCTCTGTGTTTGATATAGGGAAAGCTAAGTGGAAGATCTGGGGCTAAACAATGCCTTAAGATTGAAAAGGCCATAACCTGCTATAAGAATGGAGACTTCTCAATTAGTATATAACTGTGAATGTTATGGTAGCTATAGTATAATGCGGCTATATGCATGAAACAGGGGAACCCTGAGCCAATAATTTGTCCTTGAATGGTGACTGACCTTTAGGCATGCAGCAGGAAGTCAGAAATTGGCAGGTACCCCTAACCAAGGGTGTACAAAGCAGAGTATAACCCCGATACCAAGGATACATCCAAAATAATGTGATCCCATATATGCTACCCTCACCAGTATATGCTAAGTCATGTTAGTAAGTATGATTGATAAGTATGGTTAGTAAGAGAATTATTACTCCTGTCTAGGTGGTAACTATATCATCACCTCAGTGCAACAAGGTTGTATCTGCATTTGCAATTATGTTTCACTCAAGAGTTAAGAAGCAGCATTATTGGACCACATTATTCTAAGGATCGTGCCCCATGTTGCTAACCACACATCATTAGAAAACAGTTTTGAATATTTATATTTTCGTTGGTGCTGTGTGGCTTTGGGGCAGAAGTAGAGGGGAGCAGTTGGGTTAACGGTGTGGAAACTCTGGTTCTGGGGGCAAATAACAAGATTGTAATTAGTTATCAAAGTTTCATATTAAATTCAAAAGTCCACCAAATTGAAAAATGAGCTGCGCTGCAAAAACCCATGGAAACACGAGAAATTACTTTTCGAGAGAAAAATTCCCAAGAAACTAATCCAATGAAGCCCCAGCATGTGGAGTCCATCTGAGACTGCCACAGGGAGTGATTAATATACCACCGTTTAATGAGTGTTTGCATTTTTCAAATTGAACTACATAATGTATTTACAGGCCATTTTTCAAGTGTTTACATCTGATTATCTCGTGTTGAGTTCCAACATGATTTGTGTAAAGGTTGTGTTGATTTCTGTAATCATTTTGTGTCTATTTATAGGCAAAGCTCTTCAATCCGTGAAAATGATTAGGAGCTGACATCGCGAATTGCTAAATTGGAAAAACCAATCTATAAAGGTACAGGCGAAGTGATACGTAAGATATGATGCACATAAAAATGAGAGTTCATAAATATCCCATGTGCAGACGCGTATAAATTTCTGTGCCTCCATATGAGCATAACATCCAAATTTCCTAATTTACATTCCACTCCACTCTAAACTCTAATACACCTACATAAAGTTAGACAATTTGTGGGATGAGGGCAAGACAATGATGGATATGCGTTTGGTTTCAGAGAAGGTGAGGGTAAAGTTGATACGTGAATTGGGATTTTATGTCAAAATACGAGGTATTAGTAATGGGTCCTCTATACCGTATTCATTCTAATAAGCGCACATGCTCTAATAAGCGCACACCCCTCCTTTCTGGGTCCCACCCTGGTGTAAAATCAATCAAATGAAGTGTAAAAATAAAGTTTTTAGGGAAAAAACAACGGTTTTGGGCTCTTTGGGATGCACTAATTAGAATTAATTTGTTTTGGGCACCTAACAATTCATTTTTCGCACATGTGCGCTTATTAGAACGAATACGGTAGTGCAGTTTAGGATGCATGGGCACATACCATCAGAAAAAAAGAGAACGTTAACAAAATCATCTTCTTCCAAGCCTCCATCCCTTCTGGTTTGGATCTATGCCAGAATTCCAATATAACTTATATACCCTTATGCAAGAGGAATCAACATATGCCATGAATACTCCCAAAAGGGCCGTTCAAATACATCCCTAAATAGGTATCTCACTGGGTCCAAATGTCCTCATCGTGATTGGGAACCATTGCACAAGCCATCCAATCAAATTTTATATGTGCATTGGATCAGGGACTAATCAGAATTTAACGTCTGAAAGAGACTTAAATAAAATAAGAGAAACAAAGAAGATAGATTTACTCCAAATCGTTGAATGTGATGGAATTGCCACTTCAGACTGGCCACTCTAATAGAATTTGAAACTATCCAAAGACGTTAAGCTCAAACTGGTTAAGATTAAATTTCCTTCTCAGGTTCTCAACCACCTTGCCCTCATATGACATTCTCAACCCATTCATGGCATTTTATCTGGTCGACCTGCCCATCAAAAGCCACACCCACCAGTATAAAACACCCCCTGGCTGCTTTCCTCCCATGCATTTTACCCAGAGTCAAAGCTGCTTGTGTCACACGGAAATGAGGATCAAAACATCACCAGCTTTCATTTCGCTCTCCATGCATGCCCTTCTTTTCAGCATCTCTGACTATGGCTCTGTCCGAGTGTGAAATCTATAATGATGAAGGTGTGAAACGAGGCCAATCAGGATATCTAATCTGTCAAGTGAGTATCAGTTCTACTCGAAGAATGCAAACATTCATCCTAGGGACGCCATGGACCAACTAATGAGCACTACCAGCGTCCACAATTTCTGTGTGCAAGCAGATTGGGTCAGAGATTCAATTGCCCCATCAAAAATAATGACCTATGTCCTCTGTGGGAAAAGAGTGATTTCCTCCAAGACCCGTTACAACGCACGCCATTAGATTAAAGCACCTGATGGCGGCTACCGGATGTACTATACTGCCAGTAGGCCTACCAAAGGTAGCCTAGGAGAGGTCCATTCAAATAACCAGAGGATCCAGCTACAATTTAGGTCTCAAACAGTATAGTGAGTTTCCATTATATTTTCTGGGGGTGCCCATGTCACATGTCGATTTTAAGAAAAGAACATGTCAGATCATTAGATTATTATTTGTCCATGGCCTTGCCACTAAGCTCCATGCCACATGCTCTACTTTTGAGAAGGTAACTTTATTGGGCCCTATATAACATCAGCTAAAAAGAATCCAAGATGGCTGCCATAGGCCAACATCATATACAATATTATAACCGATGGATGAAATCCATGACCTAACCTTCATCATCAGATGATACTTACAGACACCTCAATTGACCCAACCTAAGGTTATCAACTTTCAATTCTGGCAAGTCCAGTGAAAATTTATTATGTGAATGCAGTCAGAAATGTTCAAGGTCCATCAAATTGGTATTGAAAATGATTTATTTATAGCTATGCGAACAATTATCATATTGACACTGACTTTGAAATAGGGGATGGTAATTTCATAAGGGTCACATATGTGGAGGACTTGGGTTAAACAACTGGGACTGGCATACTCATTATGAAATACATAGGCTTTCTCAAGACATACACCTCACAATTAGTAGTAGAATGTGTCAATAAAATCAGAAGCAGGGATATAGAGCTCAAAATAAATCATAGCACGGCTTAAAGCAAAGGTTTTATGTTGAGCCCTGTTGTATTGAATGATTATAAGCACTATTCCAAGTTTTAGTTAATACTATAAACTAATTGGGCTGTCCTACAAATACTGGAATGTGAAAAGGGGTGAAATATGAACCCACTGCAGTGAGATCTTGACAGACTAATCCCTCCTGCTGCAGACAAATACCAGGATGCAATTAAAGCTGTGGGTTTATTAGGGCAAGGATTTAAATTTTAATGAAAGTCTACACCATAGGTGTAAGCCCCAGCTTTTGCAAAGGTTCTATTGTAAACTAGGATGTTTTTAACTAAGAGCAGTTAAGGGTGAGTAATAGATAGAAGGGCTGGTGATATTGTACTTGCCAGTACTGCATTGTTCCATCATGATGACATGAAGAACATGGGCCCAGTTTGAAGTTTTGTACTGTGTCAATGATGCAGCAAGCATGATGATCTTTCAGACCACTTCTACAATATGTAGAGAGTAGAGGCATTAAACAGCAGTGGGACCAAATAATTGTGTGTGGTGGGGGAGCAGTGTGCAGTATTTCTTCTGCCGTCATTATAGACAAGAAGTCATCTACTTCTTGTCATCATGACAAGAATGTGTTGAAGAGTAGAGGAAGGGGTGTCTTAAAAAGGTTGTAATGGTTCCAGATGATTGAGCAGCTTCTATAAAGCACAGTACTTTCTATGTACTTCAGACTATTACAGAAGGGTCTATTCAGGTTCGGGCCTCCCTAGCCCACTTAAAAGGGTCTATTTCTCCTCTTTCCTATCCCCTCAGGATGTGTGTGATGCACATATGCGTGGGCACTGACACATTCCTCTGTGAAATTGTTTAATGTAGTTCTCGCCGTTAATATGACCTTAGCTGTCGAAATGGCGTTGAACACCTATTACTCACTCACTCACTCACTCTATTCAGGTTAAACTGTGTGAGTGAACAGATATAATCATAATATTCCTACAATTAACTTCCCCATAAAGATAGAACCTATGGATAGTACCTGAGTTTGTCTTGAATATCCCAGTGCCCAGTATCCCCCTTTCCCCTTTCCCCCCTATCTGTTCCAAAACTAATTGTGTGGGAGATATCCTTATGGAAATAGTGTGAACAGTCAACACTTACTTCTTTGAGCCTTCAATTTCTTGGATTCCTATGCTATCTATCAAATATGGACTTCACTCTTCGGATACTTCGCTTACTCAGACATTTTCCTTGCACTTTCCAAAGATTCTTACGAGATGCTACCCTTCTCTAGGCACCTCTCCACTGTTATCAAGGTTAACTTAGTGCCCCCTGACCCCCTGCCTTCTATTCCTATAATACTGACTAGCATCTGCACAAGGAATAAATAAGTTGCAAAAAAACCACCAATGACAGACATCTTGAATGTTTTACTCAGTTTGCAGGATAACTTTAAATACCACCTAAACATTTTCCATGTGTACTTAACTTGTAAGGGTAATATATTTGAGGTACAAGGTTATATTCCCATTATGTAGGCCATCTTGGATTATGGAAAAATATTGACAATACCTTTCCTACATACAAACTTATTTAGCATACCCCTCCAATGTGTCCCCTGTGTGTATCTAATTGTGAAAGAATTTGTTTCTTATTCTAAGTAATAGGTCCATAGCAGCCATCTTGGATTTTTCAAGACTACTCAAATACCAATTTTTAGTCTTTACCAACTCTAGGTGCCACTACAAAGTGTTTCCTCTATGTATTTGATTGGTGATTATGTTTCATTCTATGTGATAGGCCTATATAAGAGTGTTATTTTTTACCTATGGTGGCCAATTTTTCAAGAGTACCCAAAATACCTTCTCTTAGTTCTTACCAACTCTAGGTGCCACTACAAAGTGTTCCCTGTGTGTATCTAATTGGTGATTATGTTACATTCAATATAACAGGCTGAAAGGTTTTTGTATGTGTTTCATGTGATTTAGATCCCATATGATTAAAATGTGTAATTAAAATTGAATAAATTTAATATTTTCCAACTTTTTATCTTTGGAGGGGCATATGGAGGGGGGGTTTAGAACTTTCAAAATCAAAAACGAAGGTCAGAATCTGGTTTCTCATGATGAGTACCAACGTTTTGGCTGGGTCCCACATTCCTAAGCTCATTTTGACAAAATAACCACCCCCCCCCCACCTCTACCTATTATAGAAAGGTGACTTGCATCCGGTTCACAGAAAGGCTGGTTTGGGATACAACGCCTTATAACGTCAGAGGGATGAAAGTGAGACTCCAACCTAATGTTTGTGATGTCACGTTACCTGACGTGACAAAAATACTTTCGGGCGTCCCATACTTCCTGATTCACTTACTAGGTGGCAGTGCGATGGGTGGGAGTGGGGGCGTTTGGGTCTTATTTGAGGTGCAAGAAACGGTCTCAGACTCCAGAAGAGACGGATGTCAGGGGTGGGGGTCAAAGCAACATTTAACATAGTCCGGCCCCTTACTAATTCACGAAAAATCATTTGTTTCCAATAATTCTAGATTAAAGTGGCAGGGTGCCATTCTGAACCCTTGTGCAAAAGCTATATGATCGCATACGGAAAAAAAAAGACAAAAAATAAAATAAACCCGGTAGATACATCTGCATGGTCAATCTCCTTCTTTGTGAAAAGAACTGCTATAATGTATGTGTATTGGCCTATGACGTATGGGAATATGCAGCTGTAGTGTGTTCGGTTGAGCAGAGTGGTGCTTAATAAAAGGCTCTGGGTTGAGGGCAGAGCTTTAGCCCTGCCTGTGCGCAGAATGCCCCAAAGCTCCATTTTCAATGTTGCCTTCATAATACACCAAGTGAAGCGGCAGTGATTAACTTCCTTACACTGCATAATTCTGGCCAGTCAGTATGGTATCAACTCAAGGAGGATAAATGCAGCACATTACTCTACCTTTTCCCAAGCATTGTATTGATTCACTCCTACCATGATACCAGGGCACAGTGCATTAAACCAGTATGCTGCCCATAAATGATTAAACACTGGTAGAGATAGTCAGAAGGCAGCTTAGGGAATGGTAAGTAGCCTGGGGCTGGGCAGGAGAGGAGGCGTGAGAAGGGGGTTACTGCCAATGATGGTAGGGGAGGCTTCATCCATGCTTAATATTGACCAAACAGGAGACGGTTAGTGCCTGGAGGATGCTGAATCAGGGACATGTAGTGGTTGAGGAGGGAAAGAGGGAAAACTTTTAGGAATGGTAACAGAGAGGGAAATGTCAGAGAAGTGTAATTATGTAACAGAGGAAGATAGAAAGAGACAGTCAAATATAGCGCCAATAAAGGCACATTTTATAGGTATTATGACAAACTGAAAATGGAAGAACAAATTGAGAAAAAAGCTGGTTACAGTGGAAAAATTGGATATCAGCAGTTTACTGGTTTTGATGCATTCTAGTGGACAGTAATATATTAGGCTTAGGGTATAATGTCTCATGATTAGCAGAGGGGGATATATTTTTTACAGAACACTAACTGATCATATAACACAAAGGAAGCATAGGCCTATCTTTTCAAACTGAAGCAATAATGACTGAGATCTAGATATGCAGGATTGGATTATGGCAGGTTTATAGGAATGCAAATAGACTGTTGACTTCAGGAGTCCCATGCCCCGAGGGAAGCTCGTAGAACTAATAGATCATTAAACTATTATTGTATATTGATTTGATGTCACCCCAGCCCCACCAACCAGAGCCACTCAGTGAGCTCCCTCAGTGACTTTCTCTTGTGAGCAGCTCCAATGTTAAGGTTCTCTTCTCACTAAATAGCTTAAAGACGATCATTCATTCTCAGGTTAAATCAACCTGAGATAATTCTAGATTTTCCTTTTATAACAATAGATGCTATCAAGGGGGCTTATGATGGCGACATAAGTTAAATGGTAAATCTCTTAAAGGAAGTCTATAGCTTTATCCATTTTAAGGAGACACATGACATTGGGGCACGTTCAACAATTACGTCACTGCTTAGGGGGTGGGGGCGTCTTTGGGTTCCTCTATATATGCCCCATACAAGAACAGTGACAAGGGGGGGTGGGTTTGGAAAAATGCCAGATATACCGGTGACATAATTGTTGAATGTTCCCTTGTATGCCGACTCATTACATTGATCTGAATTGCATTTACAGGGGCGTAGGAAAAGGGAGGGCAGGGGGGCCTGGGCCCCCCAATCATAAAGGAAGGGGGGGCTGAGTATGTCTGCCCCCCAAATTTGCCGAGAATTCATAACAAATTGGATAAGAAGCTAAAACTTTTTCTCAAATTGTATTGATATGGAAATGGGATAGGGTCCTGACTCCTGAGTCTAAAATCATATCTAAAATTCCCCAAAAATTACTTCTCTGTACAAATTCTATCTACGTATGTAAATTAAATGTATAGGCCTCATCGCGCTTAAGCCTACAATTCAAAGTGGTCATGGTGGGGCCCCCACTGCCCCCCCCCAATGAAGATTTGCTTCCTACGCCTCTGATTTAGTAGTCACCACTAAGGAGAGGAATGGCATACATTACAAGTGACTGATCATTGCTGCATGACTGGTTGTAACTGCTCCCTTTGACTGACAACAAAGCCATCCCTCCCCCACATAGCATCATAGATTGTGGCTGCAGGCACTCAGAGACATTAACCACCTTTAAGGACTACATGGTGCCTCCAGGTTCAGGTATCTTTGTCGCCATGATGCACCAATGCACTGCTGGCGAGTGAACTCACGAGCACTGCATTGAAGCATCATGCCGACCTAGAAATGCATTGATCCTGCAGGGTTGTCATGGGCCATGAGTGTAGCCCTTGCACTTTACAGGTTTATCAGGGCTGCCATCATACAACCAAAAGGCCAACATTTACTACATTATATCACTCTGCAGGCCTTAAGGGGTTATATGGAAGAGGAGGGCGGGTGCACTGACCATTGTCTGTCTGTGTGCGGCCAATTACCTCCAGGCCTCCCAGCCTCCTTCATGTTCAGCCTGTCATGTAGTGTGATTACCCAACAGTCTGAGGGGGTGTGGTCAAGAGGACAGACACCCACTGCACTGAACCACTGACCTCTTGTATGGCAGAATTTAGGAGGGAGGAGGGGGTAAGGGAGTGGTCATTATTTCTCAACAGGGGTGGTGGTGATGGGTTTTCGCGTGGATGTGCGAAAAACTTTTACACCCCCCTCGACGGCAGTCAAAACTTTTTGCCGGCCCCGCGTCAGAGGCGCGGAGAGTTTTTGCACAGCTCTTTGATCTATAGTAGTACGCTGGCTTTTTTTTGCTAAAAAGAGGGTGAATTTTTTTAGTCCCCACCTCAAGAGGGTTTAGCACCCCCTCAGGAGGGGTCTGAAAATTTTACGCCCCCCTCAAAGCCACCACCCCCCCCCCCGTTGATAAATAATGACCACTCTCTAAGGGAGAGAGAAAGAGAGGGATTGGTGGATTGACAGATGGAGGGGAAGACAGGAAGACAGATGACAGCGGACAGACATATATATAAAAGACTAAGGGAGAGGGGGATGGAATGACAGATAGTCAGAGGAAGAGACAGATGAACGGACGGAGGTGCTGATATGTATAGACTAAGTTTTCTTTTGTCAAAATAACAAGGGAATCCTGATCCCAAATTGCCAAAGATCCATCGCTATTTTCACAGAGATTCCTTGTAAAACCGTACTGCCCCCTGGGGCTTCTTGTAAAAACTACACTGGTTCACCACTATTCAACTACAGTGGTTCACTGTTCAGTTTAAGGAGGATCCCTGGTAGATTCAAGTTTTCTTTTACAGTGTAAGAATAGCAGATATATATAGTTCAAGAGCTCCCAGCTCCCAAGTACAAGGAAGGAAGGAAGGAAACAATCAATCAAGCAAGCTTGAAAATGAGCGAGTAAGCAAGGGTTGTTTAATGCCATTTCAACAGATATATAATGAAAATTCATGGTAAGAAAACTACATTAGATCACTTATACAGTTGATTGTGTCGGTGGCCGCTCATATATGCACCAGACTAACAGAGGTGACGGAACAGATGAGATTAAGACCCCTTTAATGGTAAGATGGGAAGCCTAGCCCAGGGAGGAAGGCACACTATGGAGGAGTGGGTAACAGTCAGGAGGAAGGGACCTTTAATCTTATAATGACTACAACCTGGAGGTTAGGGCAGTGGGCAGTGTAGGAGGAGGACAGACAAAGCTTACACAAAGATCCTGCCAAGTGCACTCTGGGTAATCACTGAGATCTCGTCCTGTGACACGTGATCTACTAATGAGGTCACAGGACCTCTGGGTCATGAATGTGATCTGTGCAAATATGACTTCGGAGGGAGGGAGAGAGAGACGAGGGCAAAGAGAGAGAGAGAGAGACACACACACACACACACACAAACACGTCCTGTGACACGTGATCTACTAATGAGGTCACAGGACCTCTGGGTCATGAATGTGATCTGTGCAAATATGACTTCGGAGGGAGGGAGAGAGAGACGAAGGCAAAGAGAGAGAGAGAGAGAGAGAGAGAGAGACACACACACACACACACACACACACACACACACACGCACACACAGAGGCAGAGGCGGAGAGAGAGAGAGAGAGAGAGAGAGAGAGACAGACAGACAGACAGACAGACAGACAGGCAGACAAAGACAGAGACAGACAGACAAACAGATAGACAGACAGTCCAGAGCATGACAAATCCGTGTGCCCAGTGCCCGGGACAAATAAAAAATATTTCAAGTTGTGTCCAGTGGTCACAGCTACCAAGCCAGTGTTATACATTGACCAAAAGGGCTGAGACACAATATTTTCCTGCTGGACACAACTTTCATTTGCCTCTGTGTCCAGTACACACCCTCGTTTCTAAGGGAGTGGTCATTATTTATCAACAGGGGGGAGGGTGGGTTTGAGGGGGGGGCGTAAAATTTTCAGACCCCTCCTGAGGGGGGGGCTAAAAAAATTTTGACCCCTCTTGAGGGGGGGCTAAAAAAATTCACCCTCTTTTTAGCAAAAAAGCCCGCGCGCTACTATAGATCAAAGAGGGGCGCGAAAACTCTCCGCGCCTCCAGCGCGGGGGGGGGTGCGCAAACAATTTTGACTGCCATCGAGGGGGGGGGCGTTAAAAATTTCCACATGTCTGCACGAAAACCCACCACCCCCCCCCTGGAGAGAGAGAGAGAGAGAGAGAGAGAGAGAGAGAGAGAGAGGACGAGAGAGCTAGACAGACAGACAGACAGACAAACAGGTAGGCAGGCAGCTAGACAGAGAGATAATAGGGACGGAGACAAACAAAGAGACAAAGGCAGACAGACAGAGAGACAGAGACAAGGGATGAGGGAAATCATGGAAGAAGCAAAGAGCCGTGCAGGCAGAGGGAAATATACACAGAGCGACTGCAGATCATGAACCAATTCACTAAGAACAAAGCGATTTCTGGTGGTAAAGATAACTCAGCAAGGAGCTAGATTACTACACACAAGTACTTCATTTATCTTTTGCCAACTGTCTCTCATATAAATGTTCCCCTTGAGCTGCTACTGCAATAAACTGAAGGAGTAGCTCAGGTTATCAAGGTCGAGCTGCTCCATAGCTCCCTGATATATGGGGTAGGGGAGGAATAAGTGGATACAAGTCCCTGGGTCTGTGCCAGTCAGGGTTAGGGTCATGGTTAAGAGTTAGTGTGCAGCTCTACTCAAGTATATATCTCCAGGATTTGGCAAACCTCTCTATTGTGAGATTCTGGAGGAAGAGAGAGGACTACATATGTGCTCCTACATAGAGTGGTCACCAGGAGATAAAAATGTTTCAGTAAATCATTGATCTTATTATTCATGCTTAGTCACTAGATCATACATATATATGAAATAGATATTTAGGTTGCACTTTCCTGTGTATTCAGATGTTATAAGAAAGGCTTATATGAGTGGTCTAACGATGGAAATATGCAGAGCCTCTCTGGTATACCAAAGGAGAGTTGGGCCTGAACGTGGGTGTGGTACAGAGTACTGATCATTATTTTGTAACTGCACCCAGATGGCTTCTACATGAACCTCAACCCCGCCCCCTCCACAACACTTCGGGTTGGGTGTTTCCCTGTTGTACTATCGCTAGTATAGTAACCTTGACTGAGGCGACATTGGCTCTAGTTGACAATTTAAAGAACCAAAGAAATGACCTTTGGGTTAATGCAAAATTTGGCACACAACAAACAGCCCCACTTCACCACCCATATGTTCTAGGAGACAAGGTGCATATATAGTACAAAGGTTTCAGTTGAA
This sequence comes from Acholoe squamosa, assembly GCA_949317995.1. NCBI lineage: Eukaryota > Metazoa > Annelida > Polychaeta > Phyllodocida > Polynoidae > Acholoe > Acholoe squamosa. Next base: position 64,492,949 of record OX439041.1, on the reverse strand, counting down.
ATTATAAATATGTGTTTTCATAACAAAGCTTTCCACAGCTCGACAGGTACTCTTTATCGGCCCAAGCATCACATAGGCATCAATTTCACACTATTCCCTTGTTGTGCAACAGCCCCCAGGGACTCAGCATTTACATGTCTGTGCAGTTAGTTCTCTCTGTTCTCCCATCAGGACTTCTTTTGTCACCTGATCATCTCCCCTTCTCTGAATCACATCACAGGAATTTCTGTGCCTCAATGTGTGTAGGCATCTTAAAGAAGTTCTGAGGCGTCTCAAACTCAGGCAAAGTAACCAGAGATATCCACTGGGACGGAGAATAAAGAACTTATTAATTACAAGAAAACAAGAGCAGGAAAAGAGAATATTTAATTTGTGCACAAGTGAATACCATCTCTGTGTATCATTTGCTGGGGAATAGCCATGGAGGGGAGATGTCCTTTGTGTCAAAAGAACCTTTCTGCTTAATTTATTAGGTGGACTTGCAATGGAGGTGGGAAGAATAGAAGAATACTCTAAAGGGTTCAAATGACAAAGGAAACACCATATTCATGCAGAGCCTAAAACGTCTTATAGAATACTGAAAGTACCTAATAGAAAAACAGATAGGATAATTAACAAATGCAAGTGGTTAAAAAAGCGTTCCTTGATCACATGGCTGCATCCACATAGCTATGCAGTTAACAGCTACTCCCTAATCAAAAAGGGGCTTCAAAGAAAAGACAGAGACAACTTTAGAAGAAAACAATGGTTTGTTTACGACAGAAAAACGACCGCTTCATTATGCATTTCAAGAATGGTTGTTTTTTTTTTAACTTCAGAACATTGAGATGAGAGGAGGGGGAAAAGCTTTGGGCAATGAAATGGGAAGAGCCTAGTTGGTGGAATCAATGCACCAAAATGCACCAAAGCAAACTATGTATGGGGTAAGATTTCAAAACGTACCAGTTTTTTACCTATGGAATACAATGCTGGAACATTTGAGAAGGAAAATCCAAGGGAAAAAATTTGTTCTCCTCGAGAAATCTTCACCCCTCACACAAGTGGATTGCCTCGTTCTGCTTGCTTCCATTAGGACTTAGTTTCCTCATTCACTGCTCTTTTAAATTGTTGTGTATTCTTTAAGCTGTTGAATCACAAACACGGTAGTCCAAATATATAAGTATGATATTTGGTTTCGCTGTAAAAAGGTTTGTATATAAACAATGACTTGTCAGTATTAAGACAATGGAGTTGACTCCATATGTCTCAAGACCTGAGTTCCAGACAAAAAACACGATGAAAAAATGGTTACTGGCCCTCCCTCTAATCCAAGCATCTCATTCAGTGTCTTATCTAGCCCAAACGATGGTAAAAATAAAAGTAGCTATTTAAGTTATTATGTTTTTAGTTGATTACTAAACATCTCCACTGACTACCCAAACCCAATGACCCCTCCTTAAGTACACCCCCCTCCCACCTGCTCCATGGCTCCATGGTAGACTGTGGACTCAGGTTTCATGGATGGACACAAAGCCTACTCGTGTAGAGGACGTGGGGAGCATGTCTGCCCTATTATCGCCCATGTCTCCAGTTACTGTGGACGCAGGCTCACATTCCACACATCACTCCTATACAACATCTACCAGCCATTGTCACAACAGTAGTGGCACCGGCATGACTTGGACATGCACCCCAGGGTCGAGGACTGGGCTTCCCTAGCCCATTGTAAAAGGGTCTAAATCTCATCTGCTCTGTCCCCTCTGTATCTGGTGCACATATGTGTGGACATCGGCACATATTCATCCATTGATTGATTTCTAATGTAGTTTTCACGCCATAAATATAACCTTCGCTGTCGAAATGGCGTTATATCACCATTGTACTCACTCACTCACTTATTACATAGTTGTTCAGTTCAACCTCAGGTGCTGCCAATTTGTGAGAGTTCTGTGTATTTTGGTGAATTGAAATCACATTGCCTTAGTAAAGGTTGTGGGACAAATTGTTTGCTTTTCCTTCTCTCATTTATTTCTCTATGATAATGCACCTTCAAATTACCCAGCATGGCATAAACCAAGCAGAGAGACATGCAGCGTATTTTTGAAAAGCTTGGTAGTGTTTCCTGCATTAAAAAAGGATACATGCGTGTTTCAAATTAGTGCATTTCCCAAATACAGTTTGCCAGCAATTGCTTATTAGTATATAGCAAGCTATATGAACAACAACAGTTGCTGGGTATCTGGCGATTTCTGCTTGCTTACCTCGCAGTTTTGGACCTGGCATCAGACTCTCATACTATATACATAATTCAGTAGCCAGTAGCAGAACAAGATAGATGCCAAAGTATCGTCAGATGTGCTTGTTCGGCAGACACATGGCAATACTAGAAAATAGATGCATTCCACTTGGTATTTTCAAATAGTGGTATCACGCAGGTTCATTTTAGATCTTGTGACTTTTGGAGATAATTCAAGCTGAAAGAATATAGAGGGATGTTAGTAACGATAAAACAATCGTGTGTTTCGCACGAATCTGCATGTATAATTGCTCCTGGCGTAAAAGAAGAGGGGAAAACACCCTTCAAATCTCTTACTACTGCCAGAAGCCAAGAGACAGATTATGGGGAATGGGCGCGATAATGGTAGAGATAAAAACTTCCTGGCCTCAGGTGAAAGCAGTGCAAATCGCAGCAATGTGATGGCAGCTATAATCCCCATACTATGGCTCAATGGGATTTGTGTTCTGTCCTGTACCATGACCTGATTCTACATATAAAACTAATGAAAATGTAGCCTGACAAAGCAGCATCTAGCTATGTTATTGTTGTGTGGAATCAGGTAGGATAACATAACTGTGAGAGAAATTGGCCTAGATTGAGTCTAAACCTTATTCTTAACTTGCACTGTGTCAATTACCTAGCTTGCTCCCACCTGATCAAATTTAACAGGTTTTCTCCTTTACCTGAGCCTATGAGAGGAATTTTGAATTAGAACTCTAGATTCCCTTTTGACACCTTACTTCTTTTATGACGATCTGTAAAACAATGCTATTTCGTATTTACCTCTGCTTCTAAATTATTGTCTGCTCATCATAATGTATCCAAGACTTGTAGAATAGTTTTACATTCCACAGTTAAAGATTATGGTCAAACAACCGCACTTTATACACACCAAGAGTTGGCATCTTGGATTTTTCATATCCTCGAAAAATTGACGTGATTTCTCACATCCTCGAAAAATTGACATGATTCATTTTTTCCAATCACAGAGGAAAACTAAAATACAGTCTTCCTTTTCGGCCAGTCTTTTTGTGGAATATTCAACAACATTCAGTGTGGGAAGTCACATGAAAGTGCCAAAATACGTAACTACCTAGCCACCAGAGAAATGAAAATGGCGATGATGCAAGAGTCTGATTCTATTAACATTTCACATTAAAAAAGGTCCCTTTTTTAAATAAATTGATGGGGGACCCTCATCATCTAAACACACACCTTGAGGCTAAGTTCATTCCCTCAATATTTGAGTATCTGGATACCTTTACAGTACCCATGGATTCCAATATTGACTACTTTAAATTACGTGCATCCCACCAAGCATGAGACTGTCCTCCCGTCAATTATTCCATCCCCATTGCATTTTTCCACCAACCTCCCAGACATGACTGAAATCCTTTGTACGTGTTGGACATTTGTGCCTCTACCTTAACCTGTTTTGTAAGTTTAGAAATCTGGAGTTCCTTTCCTTTTCCTTCGTCACCAAACATCTTAGGGCAGGTTCTCCGTGAGACGTCCAAATTGTCCACTTATTGGCACTTGAAATGATGTATGTTGCTCAATTAAATCTTATATCTCGATGCTCAGCATTGTAATGTTTCTTGAGAACCAAACTGCAAGTGTGTAATGGCTACAAAAGAAAAGGTAAAGGCGGGTAGAACAGAGAGAATGACAATTGGCATGTATGGAGAGTGTCATACTTTTACCCTCCCCCTCTCTCTCTGGTAGATACGGTGAAAACCTCCTCAGGCAGACGACAATTGACTTATTCCACTCCGCCATTGTTATTTGGCGGGAAGAATATTTGCGTTGGTTTCCGTCGTGCCTGAGGACAGTGCACGTGAGGACTGGGAGATTCCAGCGGCAGGAGGAGGTGTTACATTACACTGGTACCGTCAGTTCTCTCCCACCCTACTGAGGGACAAGTGGGACCAGTGTTATGTCTATAACAAGGATGGCAGTTGCTCTCAGTATAAGAAAAGAAATATTGCACTTTTGGTGAACTTTCTATAGTAAATCATTCAAGTTTAATAAGAAAAGTCCGAGGAAAGAAAATGTAGAAATGCCTCAAACCTTAGTCAAAACTGCATCGCTGCTTTTATGATGTATTTGGAAATCAACAATCTCAACACAATTAGTTGGTTAATAATTAACCAACCAATTGTGTGGAATTTGTTGATTTCCATCTGATTTCAGATGGTGCAAACCAGGGTAAAATGGCGCCTGACACTCCATACCAGTCTACAACCACAAGGCACTAAGTGAGGCCTGTTACAATCGATAGGACTAGGAGAGGTCATGATTGCGGGATATGATAACGTTGGAAAATGTTGTGAGGTGTTGCGTTTCACATTGATTTTACAAAGCGTGATTCCTGCCTGTGTTAACAATACCTCTCCCACCTGCGGGGACCAGCTAATTTGCTTTTCCCGCTCTTTCGTCCAATCAACGAAAGCCCCTCGTCTCAGTTTGGTATCACCAGACCCACCAAAGGCTCTTTTGGTGAGAACACACTATGGCTACTCATATCGACCCGTAGGAGCCCATGATGCATCGAGCTTTTATATTTATCGGTGCATCCTGCCGACATTTTGGAAATGTATCAGGCCCATAGGGTTTGCATAACACAGACCTTGCAAGGAAACTCCCCAGGGCTGCATTTATGTACCACTGTGACATAAATGCCTCATCATGCAGGCATAAGAGTACTATGCAACCCTTAAAGAATTAACTAGTTGGCATCATCCCACTTAATTCCCATATGAGATGACTAAAAGCTTCAAGGGTGCAGTAGTAAGGACAATTAGCACTTTTAATTTAGTTCGGGTTGGATTTCAATTAAATGGCAGGTGCATCTAGAAATTCAATGTTCTGAATTATGCTAAAAGTATATGAAGTTGGGTATACAAACCAAAGTGCAATTGCACCTTTCTACATTGAAATTCACTGTAATAACTCAATGCGAGAGAACTGGTATTTTAAACGATGAAATGGTATTGGCGTACAGCTTATGATAGTAAAGATGTGAGCAGACTTTTCTTTGAGTGTCTTCTCCTTGAATAAAAAAAAAGCAACAACTATTCAACACAAGTAAAGCTTGTCTGAGTACTCGTTTTCATCCACCTGTAAACCAACTTCTACCGATTGAATGGTATTCGCGTAGCCTAGACCTTTTTACACCTCTTTTAATGTCTAAACCATAGTGACTACCCAATATCCTCATATAGGAATAGTACCGTAAGACCCTGTGTATAGGCCCAGCCCTGCGTTCAGGGCTTTGCTATAGGTCCCATTAGGCCGGGGCTGATAGGGCCCACCATGCACCCCCCCCCCCACATCCCAAAGCGACAGGTATCTTTTCGATCCTTAGGGTCACCTGAACAAGATTCAAGTTGTTCATTTTGATTATCTTGGGATGCACTACCGGTTTTTGCTCATTATCCATGTGCGGGTTCAGACCACTTTTGGATCAATTTTGAAGACACTACCGTGAGTCAATACAATGCTGTTCCATTTCAATAATCTACCTCTTTATCTAAATGGATGTTTTTCCATGCTAAATCTTTATCAATTCTCCCGACTCTTCTGTAAAAAAGGGTGCTGATTAAGAACATACATGTTTCTACTTCATCAGATTTAATGGTGAGGCTGTATATGGCTGAAATTCAAAATGGCCGAAATTAGAATCAAATGTCACTTTGAATTACATATATGTGCAGTCTAGAAAGTATCTGGTGGGTCCCACCCCTATAAATGAGCTTAGTAGAATACAGTGGTGCTTTTGTTTTGTTACTAGGTGGTGTGGTTGCCTAGCAACAGTAGCTTTGCATAGCAACCAAGCCTGAAAATATGCTCAAATGTGCATATCTGCATGGTTTCCTTTCAGCAATATACTCCCCTGATGTAAACTTGCATATAACTCTTCTGTGACTTCCATCATAGACAAGGAATATAGGTGATAAAAGGTTGCTAGGTTGTGTGGTGGCCTAGCAATAGTGGTTTTGCATAGCAACAAAGCCTAGAAACATCTCAGAATAGAAGCATATAACAGGTTGCAAGGTCATGTGCTTAATGTTAGTCTACCTTTTAAAATCATCTAATTGACAGAGACCATATATAATGAGAAAATGATAAAATGATAAAATGTTTACTACATCCATACCCTGTGTTATTTTGCATATACACTGAAAACATGGAAGATCCGAAACTAGTCAGCGGTGACCACTTTAGGTCCTCAAGTTGACGATACCTAAAACTACAACTTAAGGTAGTCAAAATGACAACTTTAAGTCGTCATCCTGACAACCTGAGTCGTCAATATGACGACCCTGTACTGTCAGTATTGTCATCCTGATGACTCAGGTCGTCAGGATGACGACCTAAAGTCGTCATTTTGACTACCTAAAGCTGTAGTTTTAGGCATCATCAACTTGAGGACCTAAAGTAGTCACCACTGACTAGTTTCAGATCTTCCATGTTTTCAGTGTACATATCCATGCATATGTATCTCAGATCATCCATGATTACACAGGATTTTAATTCCTAACAACTGTCCCCTCTATATCAAATTCCTGTAACCACTGTCATATTATCAAAATTTACTATTGCTGATACTGAAAACACACATTTAGAATACAGAAGATTGGCTCTCAGCCTCATAATGTACTGTATGCCTAATCGATTATCCCAAAAGCTTTGGGTAGCCTACTTGTCTGAAAGTAAGTGCAAGGTGGTTTCATTCAAATATTGAGAAAATGAAAGAGAAGGCTTGGAATATAATTGTACAATTCTCAGGATATTCTCTCATCTGTTACCTCTTCAGAGCATCAGGCCCAGTATTATCCATACTTACATATCTCTGAACATTACATTCTGGTTCAACTTCTCTCATAGCAGTGTGATCCCAACAGCTGGGGATTATGCTGCTGGACAGTTCTGAGAAGGCATGTTGATCTGTTATAGTTCATTATCCCCAACACATGGTGTAGTGAATTACTAATTGACCCTGATAAGACTACTGAAGGCCACTGGCACACACACCTTGCGTATCTTCTACCATTCCACATCACTCACAATGGACATGGTGGTCAATTGGTCTAGCTTATAGAAGAGGGAAGTGTCATCCATATTGTACAAACTCCTCCTATCATATCTAGAAAGCACCTGAGGCTACTGTTGTGCTTCTGCCACCTTTACTTGAATCTGTAGTCTCTCTCTCTCTCTCTCTCTCTCTCTCTCTCTCTCTCTCTCTCTCTCTCTCTCTCTCTCTCTCTCTCTCTCTCTCTCTCTCTCTCTCCATGGATCCTATGACTGGAGATCATCTTTCTGCCTTTGACAACTGAAAGCCATCTTTTAAAGTAACCCAGGGTTTAAACATTGAGCTGCCCACCACAGTTCCAAGTCATCTATTTATCTTTTAAACAGCAATCACAGACTTGACCACTAACTCTGTAATTCATTTTGCAGGAAGGTTTGATTAACGTGGGAGAGAAAAAAAGCATGTTGAATGGCTGTGATGAATACATAACTTCAAATGGACAGAATACTTAATGGGGGATTTATTGGATGTGTGACCACTATCAATAATGTCTGATAGATAGACACAAAGTCGCAAGTAGCTATTAAGATCAAGCTAGCCATTCTAGAATATTGGCTGGCAACCTGTCTGTATATTGGAGACATGATACAAGAAGTTACCAGTCAATCATCCCCATTTTTCGCCCTAACTCACAATGGGCATCCTATCACCCCCAATGCTTTACCTGTCCCTCCTATACAGATATTTGGAATATAAAGTGTGATTGGAGATCTAAAACTCCCATCTAGTGGAGTTCAAGTGAGCTATTCCCCAGGATCTGGGGAAAAATAACCTCCCCCTATTTCTAACTTGAGCTGTCATGAAGATAAACATTCCATCTTGGGAGTATGAATGTATGGTATGAATAAATGAATTACAACAACAACATTTACTACCTTGTTCTTGTGCTATTGAGAATTGTATGTTACAACTCATTCCTGAGGCGCACCCCCGCGCCCCCTCTAAATCCGCCACTGACTAATGTTCCAAGCAACCCGAGCTAAAATCTTCCAGGTTTACACTTTGGAGCCATATACAAAGGAAACTTTCCACATGCTACTTACAAACTACATGCCGTATGCCATACACAGGAGCGACTTTCCATATACTTCTTACATCTGTACAACATCATTCATATCAAAAAGCACCAATATCTTTTACTACGTACTACCTTAAAATCTGTAAATCACTTGTATAACCCGCTCAATACCTTTCATTCTTGTGATCCCCATCCACGATCCTTTTTTTCCAATGCTACTAAAGACTACTGCACACCATTACATACATATTTAATAATAGGCTTTGTGCCGATGTGTAAAATCTATACATCTCCATTAGGTGTGTGAAAGCCTACACTTGCACATAGATGCGATGTACCTGCACCTTCCAAAAAGAAAATGTGGAACAGGTCTTTTATGTGTATAGCCCTTTGTCTCTCCTATGACACCTAAATCCGCGTTTCCTAAGGGAGTGGTCATTATTTATCAACAGGGGGGGTGGTGGGTTTTGGTGAAAAATTTTTACGCCCCCCCCCCCTCGACGGCAGTAAAAAGATTTTGCGCCCCCCCCTGCGCCGGAGGCGTGGAGAGTTTTCGCGCCCCCTCTTTGATCTATAGTAGCGCGCAGGCTTTTTTGCTAAAAAGAGGGTAAATGTTTTAGCCCCCCCCCCCTCAAGAGGGGTCAAAATTTTTTTAGCCCCCCCCCCCTCGAGAGGGGTCAGAATTTTTTACACCCCCCCCTAAAACCCACCACCCCCCCTGTTGATAATAAATGACCACTCCCTAACCTTGCAGGTTCTCACTCTTTCATCACACCTGTTTGTCCTTCTGCTCCCCTTAACCCCCCTCCTCCCTCTCCTGACAAACCTACTTGCATACCCATCCTTCCTATAATGATCACATCTATTATGCATCATGTACCGTAATTACTGTTATAACTTTGCATAGAGCACCAATGCGACAGCAGTGGTAAACATGGGTGTAATTTGGGGGATCATTTCATGTTCGTTTTATTTTTCTCTGAACTATAATCCACTAGTTCCCTATAACATTTCATCTATACTTTCTAAATTTCACTCCCATTCTCAAGTTGCTAACCAATTTCATATGTGCCCCTCCCTTCTCCAATTCCCAACCCACCCCTCCCCACACCCTCCCTTGATGGTGTCTGCCAGTGCCAGTCTCCCGCCCTCCACCATCGTCGGCAGAATGCACCCAATGACCCTTACAGATAACAGGTGCCGTGTGGTGTTATACCGGAAGTTGGCTGCTGGTAGCGCGTTAACCGCTTGTTAGCGGAGTGTTGTTGCAGTCGGCTGGTTCCCGTGTGTACATTGCAGTAAGCAGCACGTGTCAAGTACCTGTAGTTTGGTGTGTGACAAGTATTTAGCGAAACACCTGTTGGGTCAGTGTTAGGGTATTATTGCCATCTTATCTTCTGACATTTGTGAGGAGGCAACCAGAAAGGGTAATCCATGCAAGACGTTCTGCTTGTAAGCTCATATCTAATCATTTAAGTATTTTAATGAATTGTTCGTTTGGCACCATGCAGCCCTGGAGTGTAAATGATCATGGTTGCGTCATGCCAACTCAGGGAGTTGAAAACTCCCGACGGGTCGGCATAATTTAGGCCGTTCACCTGCACCGCTCAGGGCCGCGAAAACGGCGCTCATAGACCCCTGTGCAGCCTAATATAGGCCTACATTGGTGGTAGGGGAGTGAGGGGCATTGTCTATGATGGTAAATCCGTGCCTTGTGGCACTTTTATGAGTAAATCTGATGCCATGAAGGCACAAGGGACACATTGGTCTACATTTGTATATATTCTCCACTTTTCTCTTTTCATTAGAAGTGTTACTGCTCACACCCTGGAGGACTGAGCAGCTCAAACTGACATAAAAAATTAAGATGATAGTAATGGAGGTAGGCACATCTTAAAGCTTAATTTATTGCATTTCATGTGTTAGATTGTTTTTCCAGTAGTTATGAACGGATTTTAGGTTATGAAGGGGCAAATCCATGTCCAAATCAATGATTTACATGGGTAAATTCCATGTAATCATGTCATTATGCATCATGATAAATTTGATTTGTCAGAACTATGTCAGTAAATAGTTGAAGGTTGGTATCTACCTCAAACTGTGCATTGATAATAGTTATTTATAACCATATATAGACTATTCACCTGCACTGCCCAGGGCAGTGAAAACAGTACTCTTAGAGCCTGTACAAGTACTGTGGAGTAGGGGACTGTGTGTGTTAGGTGACCACTTTCTGGCTGCAGTTTGTATGGGAAATTTCTCACAGAAAACACCTGACTTTACCTTACATTTCCCTTAATATCTCAATAACTATAAGAGATATCAACATGGGGTTTGCTGCATTGTTCATCAGACATATTTATCTTATGAGGGGCTTTACTTTTTTGCGCGACAATTATTTCTATCAGGGGGTAATCACCCTACATAATTAATGGCAATGTGAGTAGACATATCAGCATGGCCCAGGTGCATTATAGTGGCAAAGGAAAATGAACCCTAAGCCAAGACGGGCTTCCCTAGCCCACTTAAAAGGGTCTATATCTCCTCTTTCCTATCCCCTCAGGATGTGTGTGGTGCACATATGCGCGGGCACTGACACATTCCTCTTTTAAATTATCAACCTGTGAAGCACAGGATAGCCACTTAGTGCCGCTAAAGTGCTGTAAATCACAAATCAATCAATCAACCCTAAGCCAAGACGTCGTGCTATCATCAAAGGGTTATGATTCCGTTAACATGGACCGGAAGGACGGATCATATCCCGCTATTGTAACATAGAAATCACATCAATTGCAATGAATATGATCACATTTTATCTCATGAAAATTTAGATGTATTTTGAACAGCTTTATTTCTTAGGCTTTGCTTTTAAAGTTGGGCAAACCTATTCTAGTGTGCTCATCTTCGCCAGTTTATTCAAAAAGACCAGCTTAGGCTGCTTACCGGAAGATTTATTATGGTTTATCTTCCTGTATTAGTGACATTTTCACCAATTCACTTGCCCACTATCTGTATGTGCTGTCCATGATTCTAAATTCAATATTTTCTATTCAGATTTAAATTGAAGTCACAATGCAATGCACCTTGAATAGTCTTGAAAAGGTTTCAGAACACAGTCTGCTGAATCCTTATGAAGTTACCATTCAAAGGGCCATTTTCTGGTGTACATCAATTTCCATTTACTGCTTGACAAGTCACAAAACCAATTCATAATCCCTGCGACATCTGTTTGGATAATCTCAATCTGATTAACCATATAAAGGATGCAGAGTGCTTTAAATTATAATTCCCATTTGTTATCATGGTGCATGAATTTAGCCATGGTGAGTAATGGTGAGTAACTCACCAGGCTGCATGTCCAGGTTGATACACTCCCGACCGACCGGCATGATGCACCAATGCACAGCTGAGGTGTAGAATCACCACCACTTCATTGGTGCATCATGACGACCGTGCAACATGAGCCTGGAGGCATCATGTGGCCATGAAAGAGTAAACATCCAACCGATTAGTGCATAATGGAAGTGGATCAGGGCGCCAGTGTATCACTGCTTGTCTCTCAATGCAACTTCATTCAATCACAGAAAATGGACACAAATTCTCAATCTTTCTCTCATTTCTTCCCCAGCCCCACCTCCACAGGGACTTAGTGGTCGGAGAGAGGCTGGCACTGAAGTGGTAATCCACCAGCCATGCAAGCTGCCCCCAAATGGGTCTTGATCATTTTAACAAATCACAAGCCGACTGTGACAAATTCAATGGGATCAACTAACCTTCGCTGATTTTTTCTTCTTTTAATTCAAATAAAGTGACTGCAGTGAATAAAAAAGGTTTTTGTTGTAATATATTTAGAAGGGTGATTCTTTTTGTTCGGTGTGGATTGTGACTGGTTTCAATACAATATGCCGTTATGTCACAAGGGTCATTGCTTTTATTGCACTAAGTGGGGGAGAGGTAACTTTACAATGTGCGCAGAGAAAAGGAGTGATATGTGCAAGTAACCATAAATCTACACTCAATTCCCTTATGCTTTTTCGGAACAAAAGAAAAACTTTAGGATCAAAAGTGTTAAAATAAGCTGTATGGTGTACCAGGGTACGTGCACTACATATTGCCTAAAACTGGCTTTGAAATTCAATGCAAAATAATCGACCCGGCTACCCTAATCTTTCCTTTTCTTTTGGTCCTATTACCAAAAGAGAAATTGTTTCCGTGGTTATTGTATATCATAGACCTACTTTCTCTTTAACTAAACGACTGGATCACCGTCATTGTCCCTTAAAATAACTTTTTCTGTTTCACTCGGTTCTAAAACAACCAAGATAAAACAGAAACTACACTAAATGATGTATAGACCTGTTTTTGGGGAACCAATATTTTACCTTGAAGAGTGATCGGCCTTCCTGTGAATCAGGCAAAGGCCTTACAGAGCCAAAACTGCAGGAAACATCATTTATAATCACTCAATGGTGGAAGCTGTAATCCATAGGAAATTAATTCAGGGGAAAACCGCCCAATCAGATGGAGCCGTCACGTCTGCTGCGGCGCTGATTTACATGTCAACCAATCAACGGCCGTCTTAGTGTCAGCTGACCGAATAATTTACATATTGCCGTCCATTTTGTGCCCACTGCCATGAGGCGATAGCAAAAAGCCATTCAACCCTAAATCGGGTTGCTGTGCAAATTCTGGCTGCAATACAGATATGAAGCAGAGGGATCTATCTCCTTGGTATTAAAAGCTATCTTTGGGCGCTTCATAGAGGATAAACTATGAATAAAGGCAGTCAGGTACCATTGGAACAAACTTTGAATTGATTTATGTTTCGATACAGCAGCAAAACGATTGGCTTTTTTTCGGCTGGACTTTGCTCCTCCAGAATACCTCATGGACCAATAATTCCACGAACAGATTCATTATTCTAACCATGGTACTGTCAGTATGGTCCAACTTTCCTATAAAACTCTGTGGATCTAATATGTATTTATAGGTAGGTGAGAAATGGGGGAGAATATGCTCCAAGTGCTATCATATATAGTACCTTGGTCGTCTTTGTTAAACATAAAGATAATAAAAGTGAAGGAGGGTAAAATCACATCCTGTTGGAAAAAAATAAGTAAATATTCATAAAGATCTGCACTTACTTTGATAGGGAGACGCCACCAGCCTGACCGATAGTTTTCTCGTGATGTAACACCAGGTCGTTCCATGGCATCCCTAAGAATGCCAACACACGCTTCATCTCCCTCTCTGGATGTAGTACAAGGTCCTCGTAGTGAACAGGCAGGCAGTGATCAGGCCCCACACTCTCACACTGATTATACATATTCTCTATAGCACGATTCCAGTCCTGGATCGCCCCGCGATAGGAATGGCTGTCAAAACCTTTGATGGTCACTTTGCGGGATATGATGGAATGAATTGTCGCTCGCCCATCGCGTACCATGAGGATGAACTTGGAGCGAGGGAAGATCTTGGTGATTCTGGCTATGGAGCGTAAAGCAAATGGATCCTTGTTGCAGAGCCTCTTGGCCAATTCACCATGTTTGGAGATGATGCTGAGGATATAGGCCCCTAACGCATCATTAAGTACATCCTCAGTTATCTTTGCCTCTTGGAGGCGAGTTGCTTCGAGTGGGGACTTCATCATTTGTGCATGCATACCCAGGATACGAGGGATAACTCGTGTCTCCTCTCCGCAGCGAATGTCTGGATGAGCGTCCAGCATTGCTCGTGCTAAAGTAGTCCCGGAGCGTGGCACCCCACCCACCCACACCAAGGGCACATTTTTATTATAAAACACATAATCTGCTGGTGCATTTCCTACGCCCCCACCTGCTACTCCCTCCCCATCATACAAGTAGTTCGATTTAAGCGACATTTGTCGGTACACCGCTGCATCCTCAGTGTCCAACTGTGAGGAATCATTGATTTGTTTTACTAAAACAACCACAGCTACACACAACCCCAATCCTAACACCACCTGGACTTTGGTCAGTCTCCGTGTTAACCTTTGGAGCCACATTTTCCCTAACATGGCTCGCTTTCGGAGCAGCGAGCGAGTCTGATCTCCAACGTGTTGGTCTTCACAATGTGAGTCTTGGAGAACTCGAAGCGCAGTGGTGTAAGTCACTGGGCGGTGCATAGGGCCTGCACAAGCTCCTATCTATAGGGGCAAGCAGACAGAGTTCAGTGTTATAGGGAAGAGCCAGGAGAGGGGAATCCTGTCCTAGACCTTCTTCTTATTACTTCACACATGGCTACATGACTTGAATCCTGATGGTTGTCTCTTAGGAATCCTATAACTTTCTTAGACAAGTGTCAGCTAACGAGAAGAGGTCACGGAGCAATGTGACACTGCATTGCAGATGCTGTGTTGATGTTGCAAAATTCCATCACATTTTCTGAAAACACAAAAAGAGGAAGATTAGATAAGTGAGATGATATTGACTTTCTGCTATTACTTTAACTCCATTTAAGCATGCTATACAGGCATCATAGTAAACATCCAGGTGGATCTCTGAAAAGGGACCTTATTCAAGGATGCAATAGAGAACACTTCCCAATACATGTTCGCACTTTCCTTTAATAAGGTATACCATTGTATCTGCAATGAGCAACCAATGAGTATGTGGTTTACACTGGTATATATCTCGGGCCGAAAGAAAATAATAATCCATTCACACTTTAATTAATCTAACATGAAACATTACTGATCTCATTCAAATCAATACAATCAAACAATCATTAACCCATTACTATCAACTTAATTAGACAGCAATTTTCAATGAAAGTAGTCTTAATTGATAACCAATTACCAGTATGGGGGAACGCGGCAGTAAGCGTTTTAACTATAGAACTATGATATAGACCTTTAGAACAACAGAACTTTATAGTCCTATACACAAGGATCTATGGTACTGTTGTTTATTGGCAGATTTCAACCTGCAATATACCAACTTCAAGGTTTTAGGAGTTTTCACATAACGTGACCAATGATTTTGATGAGAAATAACATCCAACTCTCAGAATTCACTTTTAACTAAGATTTAAAAAGTTAGATGATAGAATGCAAGCATAAGGGTGGTGCTGGTGGTGTTGATCTATGGCTATTCCCCCTCCCACCCACACCAACCACTGCTACTCTGACAGCCTCCCACCCATCCAAGAATAATGCTGAGGTGTGGCTGAGTGTCCCCCCTTCCCCAACCCTTAGTGCAGCTGTGGCAAAGTAAAGATATAAAACCCTATAATGATCCCTTTCTGGGACATCTACACCTTCCCCCTCCCTATGTCAGTAAGGACACATGTACCTGCTTGATTGTCTCCCCCCCCCCCACTAGCACAACTCTGACAGCCTCCTGAGCACCTATCAAGCCACTGACCCTACCCCTGCCCACCCAGGACTATTGAGGCATGACTAAGTAGTCACCCCCGCAATCCACCAAGGACCCTTGAGGCCTAGCTGAACATTCCCCCCACCTCCTACACCCAGTGGTGGTTGTCTGGTGGTGTCACCACCTACCCACCCTCCCCCTGCCTTCACACCCAACTACCTTAATTTGTGTGTTGTAATAAGTAGGTAATTATAGCTGTCTAGACCAATCAAACATAGCTTTTCCTGGTCTTCAAGGCCAACCCAACTAGCCATGCTTCAGGTCATGTCTACTTTTAACAACAATATCTCACTTGTTCCTATTCATTTACTTATCACCTCTACATCTATGTTGGATAAAAACATCATAAGGAAATGATAAAAACTCATGCAATAGATTCCTAAAGTATCTAAATGCACCCATAAATCTAAGCCAGAGCCACTACTCCCTGAAACAAACATGTATTTGGTGAGGCCAACAGTCCAAATACAAAAACGTAAATATCTCATAAACTGCCTATTAAAAAAACATGAAATTTCTTACACGTTCTCCTGATAAAGACTCCTAACATTTGACTTAAAAGCTTCCAGACTACAGTAGTGAAAAAGTTGATTTACTATAGAAATGTATAGAGAAAATGGAGAGCTCTTACAAACCTCTCTTTTTCTAAACCTTCCATATCAAATTTCAACAATCCCTGCAAATTGTACGCACAAAAAATGTTCAACTTTCTCACACTATTCTCAGATTTCCTTCATCTACCTTCATATCTCCACCATTGAGCACAAACTTTGTCTTAATTTTTTGGCCAAAACCCAATGTAAAGAATGGGGGGTCGTTCTGTATAGCCAGACAGCTGTAAAACATGGCACGGTCCCCCATAATAACGGACCTTTAAACATATTGATCATAAAGTTATATGAGTGGGTGTTACACTTCATGAACCAGCATTTTAGAAATGGGTATCAATAACAGTGTAATGATCATCCTTCTTTCTGAGTACAGCCATTTTAGAAAGGTCTCATAGCGAGAGTAATAGAGGCAGTATTAAAATCCTCTTATATTAATCCTCCATGGGGCCATAAAATTGATAGAGTCTGCTTGTTATCGCCAGGGGACTATTATAGACATCTCACACCATTAATATGTGATAACTATACTGGATTTAACACTTACTGCCGACGACCTGAGAAGGCATTGAGGGACATGGCTTAATGTACGATAAGACTCAATAAAAGAGGAGCGGCAATAATATGTTTTTTTTTTTATCACTTTCAAATAAAATGACCTAGGTTATGATACGCATCAATCTAATCAATTCTGAATTAGGAGGACAAACTTTAGAACAGGAGGAATACAATGAAAGGTTAGGGGTTAAATTATAGCATTCTGCCTAGGTCTGGTTACTAAAAAATATAAAAGATTTATTATAACAAATTCATCACAAAGCACATGTAATATGTGTATTCATCCTTGTCCAAATGTACCTATATATTTTAAAATATAGCTATATCCCAAAACACTGTTATTAAGTTTAACATTTGCTGGCTGCGCCAGTTAGTGCCAGACTCAGCATACCCACAAATTAAGGACAGGCGTAATGCCTGCCTTATGGACTGAAACTTTAATTATGCAGCATCCCCAAGCCGACGAAACCATTAAGATACCCACTCAACCATCACAGAGTCATTAATTTGTTATGATTTATTAAGCCACAGACAAAGGCTCTGCTGGAGAGTTAGATAACATATGGTGGAAGTAAGGGTGTCCACAAGGAATGTGGGTGGACAGTGAAAGAGCCATTCTAGATCTCGGAACACGATAGCGGCCGGCAGTGACGACGATCATATAGTAAATGTAGGCACTTCAGAGTAGGTGGCCCCTGATTGGTCTCTATTAGTGTGTGGAAATTATTGCCAGCTTTCAAGTTCAAGTTTTAAAAGTTTTATTTAACCAGGAAAGAACATGGAGTCATCATTTCGAGGATCTCCCCGTATGTCAGCCCTGAGGAACAAGTGCTTTGCTATTAGGCATCAAATGAATCACTAAACTGTACTGATTCATTGAATGTAAATTGTAATACACAGGCCTTATGGTTAGGCACTGTTGGGTGGCTTTGAAAAAATAATGACCACTGTGAAATTATTAGCTGCAGAATATGTCAAAATAAGGGTAGGTATGCATGCAGGCATATAGTAAAAAACTGGATTGGTCAAATCTATATTTTTTTCATCTCAGATCAAGGATAAAATATGTTTCTAATGAAACCCGGTCATTTTGAATGATTTGAATCATCGTAGACAGGTTTTATTGGCAGTTGAGCTATAATAAACTATAGTGAGAAATGTTTTGGTGGTCCGAGACCTCTAATTGTATTTCAGACACTGGGGTTATGTGTGGCGTCAGAATAGAGAATTATGGGATGGGCTGGAAGTGCACCTCTTTTTGAAAGCACAAAGAGCCTATGAATTGAATCATCTTAATATTTCATTATGAATATAAGTTGATATGTTATCTATATCGAAGGCGTATATACATTGAAAGGATTGTCAATGCATGATTTAAATATTCATTGGTGAAGATAGTCAGGCAGTAAAATCAGTGGAGAATAAAAATAGAATCCAATCAAAAAGTGTTATGAATTATAAGTTACGACTTGGGTGTTTTTCAATAGATAAAGGTCCACCCTCTCTCATTTCAGCTACGTAATACATATTGAATGCATCACACATTCAGGGAGAACTAGTTCTTACCTTGAACTCATTATTAATAAAAACTGTAGCTGTTGGGTTAAGTGAAGTCAGATTGGATAGGTTTTCCCCGACTTAGATAATCGATCTATCCAGTTGCATGTAATACAGTAGCTAAAATTACATAGTAAAACTGAGTGTTGCAATATTGAGTGATGGATGCGATTTCTCTTTAAGGGGTATCATTATTTCTTTTTAACATCTTATCCAAGGAACATTGCGTGCAAACAAGGGGTGGATTTTTGAGCCAGTTTTAAACTCAACATGAGTAAGTGTCACACGATCTTTAAGAAGTCGGGGATGAAACCTTCTCAATGCAATAATCCTTCGGTTTTATTTTCCGACAACAAGTGATACCCCAGGCTGACCAATCCCCAAGCAGTCTCGTCCAGTCGGGATTCAGGGAACTCCCTCTCTCGTGTTTGGGGATTGTGGGTCCCCATATTCTGGGGAATATTACTACGCTATAATACGCACTATACCTGCCTACATTTAACCACTACAGCAACCAGCGCCCAGAACTACTTTTACTCAGAAATACTGGTCGCCAGAGACGACTCACACTAGTGGTCGAGCTGGGGCCAGATTGGTCCCCAAGAATGGTCACCTTTTAATATGTTGGAACCACATATTCTGCTGTACACGTGTGTAATTACTCTGCTTGGAGAGTGTGATGTGACTGCTCGGGAGCCTTAAGTAAGGCATTTATCTATTGAATATGCCATTAAAACACAAGAGGAGTCTCCTCATAGTGAGGATGGGTCTGTCTGAGACTTTGAGATTAGACAGCCACTTACTGAATGGGGAGGGAGATTGTCTTAAAGAGGCTCCTCCATCTCAGCTGCTTTATGCCCAATTAGACAATGCAATTTTGACATTCGGGAAAAGGAGAGGTAAGTTCTTTTATTTCAAACGAGCCAGATTTTGATATAAAATTCTTATTATAAATCCGTTTTGGTGGAGTACATATAGATATGTCAGCACTGACACAGGGTCTTCAAATTTATGACTTCATGGGCTCTCACTCAACAGTTGATAGATAGAGGAGCCCCCCCCCCCTTCCCAACCCATTGTCTTTTGTTAAGAACATATAAAGACTCCATATAAGCCTATATTCTTTTGAGAATCCTTTGGACCTTACTATGTAAATATACCATTGTAACCAACATAAACAGTAATCATACATGCTTTTGGGCCATCCAGTTCCTGTTTTCTGGTCTTATGTGTTTGGGATAGAAGTACATAGACTATAATGTACAGATGACGTTGACAAGTCTTCAATAGTATGGATTATGTGACACACGTTGATGAGCAGAATAAGAACAGGATTTGAGACTGCTCTAGTCCATATCATTCTCTCTTAGGCTAATATTTAGTTTTAGCGATGAAAGTGAAAGAGAAAAAAATCCCTGATATTCTTAATCACAACATCGTGAATAACGTTTTCTATCGCAGTGTAAAGAACCTTGAAAATCAGAGAAATCTTTGAAGACTTCCATCCCTGAATTTTGCTTCTTCTACTGCATTGGTGCATCCATGTGCGCCAACTTGAGTCAGTCTCCATGCGGAGGTTTTGGAGAAAAGGGCAGGAGAGTGTCAGTCTTTGTAGTCCCATGTCTGCTTTGAGCCCAGAGGGTTTGCACTGTGTCTGCAATGCTCCATGTCTGCTTTGAGCCTACTCTCAAGCAGTCTATACCAATATGGTGGCTCCTAGAGTGGCATACCCTATACTATATATAGCTTCATTCTCCGACCCGATTTCTAGATTCAGTTCTGGCTCTTGGGTGCATCATACCGAGCTTTCAGCAGTGTGCCAATCCAGCGACGCCGTGACTGGCCAAAAAAAGAAGCCAGGAAACCTCTGGTACTCTTAGGGCAGAATAAAGGTTCATTTCTGATACTGTTGTAGCTTTTCCACTAGACCTGTCTGTGATGGGTTTGTATCCACAATCTTATAGGCCCGTGTACCCTTTAGAGGCTACATATGCCCCCAGGTTTGTGTTGTATGGTCGTCATTATGCACCAACGCAGTACTTTCACTATCAGTATGAATCATAGCCAATGTTCAACACTCTTGAGTTTTCCACCACATAATGTTAACTTTAAGAAAAAAAAAATCAAAAATGGTTTTTAACACATTAATGATTCTTTCTTCCTGATCTTCAACATTTATATTGTTCTTTACTTTAGGCATGATAAAAACGACGTTTAAAAACATTTTTTATGCAGAACTATTCTCTTCATCACATACCATCTTCTCTTCTCTTACCGTTTATTCTATATGTACAAATTTGTATTTATGCATGATCACGCCCCTATTTGAAGAGGATTCCACAGTAATGAGGGCACAACAGCGTAATGCTAGTCTACATATGAAATCCAAGATTGTGAAGGTCTCAGATAAAAAGCAACTACCGGTATTGCTCTACATTGCAGTTAAGGGTATAGCGGCATTTCATCGGCTTAATCAAAGATACCAATAGCAAAAGAAAGTGTTTTGAGTAGACAACCAGTGTCCATATTGTCCTAATCAATGCCTCATTCGCAGCTGCTTCATTTTGTTGAATTAATCATTAATCATATTTTACTAAAGAGATGAGGGAGAGGGAAGCTGGGGCCTGTCTAGATCAATTAGGTGTTTGCTGAAACGACTCAGTCCAAGTTTATCAAACTATGGAAATATTTAATCTTTGCTCTGTTAACAGAAAAACATTTCTGCAAAATCTCTATTTCTGAAGGTTTGATAAATATAATTCATTTTCCATTCATTGTTTGTCCACAGTACATGTACACATTCATCAAGAGCTAATTCCCATCAGAGTTAATCATTTCCATTATAAAGGCCCCCCCCCCTACAAGGCCTGTTAAATTAATCTTAATGTTCATAATGCCTAACTGCATTACTGAATGCCCTTTCCTCCTCTTTCAATCCACAGTCTATTATACTTTAAATGTATTTCAATTCATCCTCATTGAAGTAACCCTTACATCGTGAAAATTTCCTGTGCATAGCAGACTCACTATAGCTGTGACTAACATCAATGGGGTCACACTTGCACCAATATCTTCTAAGATATCCAGAATTCATATCCGACACTCTCCTCATGTGCTCATATTGCAGAGTCAAGTGGAAAAGAGGCTGTAAATTCTTTATGATGGCGTGACCAATATCGGAGACCAATACCGTGCGTTTTGTATAGAGTCCGATGGTGTTCGACCATGCACTGGCCAGCCTGGTGTATGAGGGGACGACATGCGATACCTATAATGTACAACAAGTATATGCACATCTATCTCAGAACATTTTCTGTCATAGTACCAGCGTGTACGAGGATCATTGAGTTAAGCCTATAGTATGATAAGCCAAAGTATGCGGTGCACCTTATATGCGAGGTATATGTCTAGGCCTATATTAGATTGCTACATCACTGGCCCGAATCAACCCCATGTGTACCCTATAGATTTCTGATTAAGTCAAAGTGCACCTTAAACGTGGGTTCGCCTTGTTATATATATATATATATATATATATATATATATATATATATATATATATATATATATATATATATATATGCAAGGTTCTACAGTGCATCTGTACAGTGATATCAAATAGAGGCTATTCTCAATATTCATTTCCTAAATCGTGAAATATAGTACAACCTTACGCTGGTCCTCTGCGGTATGTATAACTACCTTATGTAGTGGGAGAGAAGCGGGAGCGGAATTCAGGGGTAGGTTTCCAGCCTA
This sequence comes from Acholoe squamosa, assembly GCA_949317995.1. NCBI lineage: Eukaryota > Metazoa > Annelida > Polychaeta > Phyllodocida > Polynoidae > Acholoe > Acholoe squamosa. Next base: position 64,470,703 of record OX439041.1, on the reverse strand, counting down.
GTACAACCTCTGCTTCTATTACATTGAGTATTTTGGGTCAAAAGACAGTGCACATGTAATAAATAGCCAGAGGCTAGGTATGAGAGCAGAAAGTGTCAGGATATTTGACATTCTACAAAAGTAATAGCTATTCAATTAGTGTAATACTGATACCCCCTCGTGTGTGGCGTCTTAGATTTTTCAGCATTGTATGTCTGCAAATAATAATGTATTGCACGATATCCTTGTTTACCCCCCCCCCCACCACCACCATCTCGTCTTCACGATATTGTGATACACGAACAAAGCCATACTGAGTAACATTTACTAGCCAGTGCTAAGGCCATGCATTAATCTTCAGGATGGATAGAGTGCCAGTGGGTCGTAGTACCTGTGAGTTACTCACCAGCGCTACGAGTTACTCACCAGCGCCGTATTGGTGCATCATGACATGAAATGAAGTGAACCTTGAGACATTATTATTATCATCTTTTACCCTTTAATGGCCACTGAACCTTTTAATGGCCACTGAACCTTTTAATGGCCGGTCAATCCTTTAAGGGTCACTGAACCCTTTAATGGCCACTGGACCCTTTAAGGGCCACTGAACCTTTTAAGGGCCACTGGACCCTTTTAAGGGCCACTGAACCTTTTAAGGGCCACTGGACCCTTTTAAGGGCCACTGAACCCTTTAAGGGCCAAAGTCTGTAACAACAATCAGCGTCAGACTCTGCACTTCATTTCAGCAGAGAGTAAAGGTCAAACGGACTCATCTCCTCCAAAACCTATTTGCAAAACCACAGGAAGAGACCAATGACAGACAGACTAATCTGTAAGGGCCGCTGATGCATTAATACATCATGTTCATTGGTGGTCATGATGCATTAGTAACTCGCCATGCATCATGCTGACCCTACGTGCGGGGTTGATACACTCTGGCATGATGCTCCAATGAAGTACTGGCGAGACTGATTGGTGCATTATGACGACCAATGGACATGATGCATTCTTGCATAAGCGGCCCTACAAAGGTTGATAATATTACTACAAATACAGCAAGTATTCTAGGCATTCACTTGGACTGGCATGAATTAATGTGGAAAAGAAGTGTATCCTCACCTGGGTACACTACTACTGGGACATACCTTGACACAGAATCCAACCAAATTTTTCTATTTGACCAGAAAAAAAAAGAATCACTTTATCTTCTGTTTGTGTCTGAATTCCCAGAATGGGATATACGTATTTATCATCTTGATAGGTGCATTTAGCTTGTCAATTTGCAACAATCCCCAAAAGTCAGACAGAATCCAAATAGGAAACTTTGAATCATGGCTTTTGAATCCATTCACAAGCAAGTTCACATCGCGGTTTTGAGACAAAAAAAAACACGAATGGAGTCTAGCCTAAAAGTGTAAGGTATGGGATAAGTGTGGCAAAAAAAGAACATCGATGCATCTGTCCGGGAAATATATATATACCCTGTACAAGTCTTAAACCAGACAAAAATATAGCAGTTCTTAGGACCATACATGCCTTGAATAAACAGCGGTTCTCGACATCGCATCAGAGTATCACAATCACGTGGCGGACCACAAGACGGGATAACGCCGAGAAAGAAGCGTCTCATCTTTCCAAGAGCGATCCAAATGTCACAGACTGAGAGAATAAATCGTGACAGGAGACTGGGCGAGCCAGATAACGGTCAGCAAAACAAATGACAGATGGAATTGCCAAGTCAGACGTAGGCTACTCGGCTTCTTTACTCCCATCATGGTGCCGGATACACCGCCATCTGTAACTATCATTCTCTCTGCTTTTCTGTGGTTTGCTGGTATTGGCTGATTTTAACCCTTTGAGGGGAACATAGCATATTGATTCCTGCATAAATGCAGACCTGGCGAGTTTACACTCACCATGTCTGCATTCATGCATAAGCCCGACCCTATGGGGCTGATGCACCCGGAGGGTCGCCATGATGCTCCAATGCAGTGCTGGCGAGTAGACTCGCCAGCACTGCATTGGTGCATCATGTCGACAAAGGTACTTAAACCTGGAGACATCATGCGGCCGTTAAAGGATTGAGATGGATGGTATGAGATGGGGTCTGGATCTGAAGTTTGTTTTCAGATTGTATTTTTGCTCACGAGGTTAAGTCTTCTGATTCTAGCTTATTTTTCATATTGGATCAGAAGTTTTGCGTGGGATTGCATGTGATTGCTTTGATATCATGGGACAGGCGAGGCCATATCTATAAGGGTTTATTTTGATGGTATAAATGGGAAAGTAAGACTGATCTTTGAAGGGATAAGAGATGCGGTATTGAGAAAAAGAAGTGGGTAGCATAAATGGCAGAGAGGCAGTTGAGACCAAAAAGGCACTCTCCAAGTTGCATGAAAATCAATAGAAAGTTCAGATATTTTGTTAATATTTCAAAGTCTTTTGACTCAGGTCTCAAAGTTATCCAAGAAGCGTCTCAATGACCACAGTACAGAACTGCAATTGCAGACTAATAAACAACTTAATCGACTCAAGAAATTGCCCAAAATGACTCATGATACAAACTTTCCAAAAAACTAAATAAGAAATTCTATGGTCGGCCCGTTTAATTAGAATAGCTCAAATGTCCCTTGAAAAATCTTTTTGTTTAAGCTGACCGACACGGAGATTAAGCGAAATAGAGAGTGAATTACAGAAAACCGGGCCAGTAATATAAATTAGAGAAAGAATGAAACAAAGGCAAGAAGGGGCAAATAGGCAATGAAGAATCAGGTGCACTCTAACTTAGATTGGTGATTTATATTCCAACATGGCAGTCTCTCATTGTAAGTTCTTCTTCCCATCAGACTTTGGAGTAAACAGTCTCTCTATCCCCTCTGTCCTATACTTTATCCTCTATAGATTACAAAGTCAGCGAGGACATTTCCATTGCCCATACTTCAAGCTTCAACTGACTCTTATCATGCAACCTTCCCATTTACTACATCACTGACACTGTTTAGGCCATGGTACCCACTGATCCTTTGGTTTTAGAGTGTAAGCCTATTCGGTTTAATCTAATCATTGATTAAAATCAATCCCTCTTATTTCAGGCACATGGAGAATGGGATGTCGAGATGTCGAGGCAAAACTAATAATGTGATTTGATTTTGGACAGTATGATTATGACTATGACTATATTTATTCACATCGAAAATCTAAAATTAAATTAAGCCTTTATCGGTCAACACAGGTATATATGTCAGGTTGGTGAGGAATCAAATGGGGATATCATTTTGATATCATGTTCACTTGTTGCCCCCCCAGGCCACCGTGCCATGCATGATTTATGTGATTCATTGGGAGTCTGTCATGACCTGACCACAAGAAACCCCCAGTAGAATGAGAAGATAGATATGTACAAAATAAAATATCCCCTCTGGCAGGGGAGAGGCATAGCTCTAAGCATTGATAGGGTATTGATTTACCTAGTATTGTGTCACGGGACATGAAATAATCATATTGGTGATGCGTATGGTCAGATATTGATTACCCTATAAAATTGACCCTCTAGACAGTTGGCCAATTGGGGCAAATGGTTTGGTTGGCTTCAATATTCCCATGGTAAATGCTGATGTCCTGAGGGAAACGTGTGTTTATACAGGTTTGTAAACGATAAATTACAGTCGCCCAAACCCTCTCAAGGCTTCAAGTGCCTTTCGCATTCTGATACATCAACATTGAAAAGTAATGGAATTTACTTATGAAGTCAAGAGAATTGGCAGGACTAGTCTCTGGTATATTCCAGGTCCAGTACTACTGAGTATTCAATTAATAAACGTATTTGGATACATAATGAAAAATGAAAAAAGGGCGGCCTGTGCAATTTTATCCACTAAATCCACATGCAATGAAGAAAGAATGACAAAAGGAAGAAAGAAAAGAATCTTAGTACTCCCTTCTCTGGCTAGATGCATAGAATGTATAGAAGCAGGCTGCACTGTAAAAATAACTGTTGAATCTACCAGGGACCCTTGTAAAGATAAAGAGCGGACCATGGTAACTGAATAGCAATTGACCAGAAGCAATACAGGTGGCAGTATGGTGGTACACAAATGTATAAGGAATCTCTGTGAAAACGACAAATGATATCTGGCAACTTTGGGACGAGGATTGCGCCATAATTTCGACGCCATCTTTTTCACAGTGTGGGCTTAGAAAGAATACAAGATGGCGACATCCATGGTTCTATCCACAAGGCAGTCTCATGCTAAGTAGAAATGACAAAGCAGGAATCTCCCTCCCCTGATTGCAGTAAAATCTATAGAGTTGGGTTGAGATAGCGGCGGTTTGTAGGATGTCTGCCTACAAAGTCCTATCCACGACAGTCCTATACAAAGTAGAAATGACAAAACAAGGCCCCTCCCTCAGTCCCTGCCCTGGAGGCAGTAAGATGTATAGAAGTGGGTTGGGGGTCAGTGAGACTGGACATCAAACACTATGTCACAGTGGATCTATACTAAGTACCCACCACCCGCCCTCCTCCATCAGAGCTAAAGCCCCTGGATGGTGGCCAACTTAAGCTGCTGGATGTCTTTGACTTGACTTATGTGTGGGACTTGTACAATGAAAACTTAAGTTCTTGCTTTGTAGTTCAATGAATAGTAAAGCAATAGACTATTAATGTAACTAGTGTAGTATCCAACCTATTTTGTTTGGGTCAATGGGTTGTATTTGTAGCTATTTAGCATCGGCCTTAAGGTGCTACCAGTGGTGTTTATGTTTATGGAACCTGTTGTAAAAAAATGCTAATTGGGCTGGATCTATTTCCGCACTTTATCCTTATTAAGCACATTACACATCTTAAACATCAGGGTCATTAGGGGTAGGCATAACTATAAGACACAAACGGCTGCTAGGGTCCTATCTTGATCTTCCCATTTATGGAATGGGGAGACAAATTCGAAAAGCATTTACATCGATTTGGAGGACTTAACAATATGCAGCATTTGCTTCCTCGTCTACAAATCCCTCCATTCCATGTTTGAATATAATGCAGCAATGTAAATTGCTGATAACTCGAAAACTGAAAAGTCTGTGATTGGCTACCATGAGTTGTGCACTCATCCTGTTGAATCAGCACTCGCTTTGACTGTCACGCCGTCCTTTACAGAGGACGCCATGGAGTCAAGCACTCCCTGACCCAGGTTATTCACACCACCAAGCCACTTTTCCCATAACTCCTGCCAAAATTGTGCTATTCACACCACATTGCAAAAAAAAACAACGGGAAAGTTGATACATGGATCAACATCATATACCTTCACCATTGGAGGCAAAAAGTGTCTTATGGCTGCCAACCAACTGAGTCTGTACAATATTGACAATTTCTCAAAATTTACAAAACTTGGTAATGAAATACCTTTTCCTGCAAGACCCTTACATCTCCTCCTTTAATGGCACTACAAATTAATTAAGCAATTCTGCCTCTTATATATAAAATTTCTATCTTTTTTTAAACCTATTCGCACCACCAAAATGACTGAAAGTGCAGGGCCCCAGGGTGTCTCCTTATAACTCGCTTTTTGAGTTAACTATAGCTAAGAAATACTGCTACCACTAACCTGGCGCCTGATGTGGTCACTGCTGGCACAAAGAGAATTGACTTAGAACATGGAGTTCTACCAGAAGCCCCATTCCTAACCAAGTCAGGCACCAGCTAATGACCAACTCTTCTACTGTATGCACAAACCAGTAATAAGACTACGTTGTTCTACCCTTTGCATTCTTTGTAGGATACCGTTCGTGCAGGTCATTTGAGAGGAAGTTGCATGAAAGGTATTGAGAGAAGACCTCTCTTGAAATCCTGTGCATTTATTCAGTTTAGACGTTTTTGTTATTTACACCAATTTCAGCCTAGTTGCCTGACTCATGATGCTTGTGATAGGCAATATTGATGCAGATTTATAAAGTTGTATCTTTTCACAGACTAGGCTTAAATTGGAATCCATAGGAATTTTTTTTTTAATTTAATTGAAATGATCCCTAGGGGAATCATGATGTCAGCTGCTGTTACAGAGATTTTAGGTAAGGCTTCTCATTTGGAGCCTGCATAACATGCCACAGCACAGGCACATTTGGAGTGGTGTGGGTGAAGTAGGTAGGTCTATGGGTGAGGGTGAGGGATGTGTGATAGCTTACTACAAACTAGAACCTTCAATGACCAGGTTACATGGACTGCACTGTATTTCGTCCTCTCAATCAGATTTTTACATCAGTCACATGAGGAATCCCCCAGGGAGGAGGGGACGGAACATCCTTTCTACGTGGCCGACATTGATTCTGTGTAATTTTCTCTGCAGATTTCCAAGAGGGAAGTTTAATCCTTTCCCCGGGCCTAGTTATTTATGGGGCCATTATCTTTGAGATTTTCTAGAACAATATATTTACTCTCTACCTGGGTCAAGCTCCATGGTCAGTAAATCATCCCCTGCAGGAGGAGGTGCCATTGCTGAGTGCCTGGTATAGATGAGGGGTTGGCCCCAGGAGGTGTTGATCCGCCCTGAGACAGAGAGATCCCTCCTGCCACTTCTCAAGGAGCCCAGACTGAGTCTTCTCATAGCCTCACCACCACCTCCCACCCACCCCCCCTCGCCTCCCCCTCGCCTCCCACCTGTCCAATACTCTCACCCCCTCCCACCTGGCCAATAGCCTCACCCCCTCCCATCTGCCTGATAGACTTAGTCTCTGCCTCCTGCCACTCACCTCTCCAGCAACCACTTTCTCACTCCCTACCCACAACCTCCAACACCTATTGACAACCTACACCACTACTATAGATATCTGTGTGAGGAAATGCATGAATGTGCCAGGAACAGAACCTTACGTAGGTCCTAACTTTCCTGTGATGGGAATTCTTACACAAGTAGGGAGATTAGTATTTCTGATAAGCGAAATATATTGAAACAATGAAGAGTTTTAGTCAATGCCCCTAATAAATTAATCATAAAAACTTTCATCAATTTTGAATGCCTTAGATTACCCCTATCTGAAAAAAAAAGACAGCCAATGTACTATGGTATATAACAATAGGTCTACATTAGTAAGTCTAAAGAACACAACATGCACACATCCAGCTTTTCCCAATAGCGTGAGTTTCTTTTCTAATCATAGCTATCGGCAGGAAAACAACACAATGCACTCCATTCACCTGCATTTCAATTTAGTGACACACAATAATTAGGCTCTATTCTCTAGAGAAAGGCATGCTCCCTTATCACGGTTCACTTATTAAGGATATAGGTAAAATGAGAGTGGGCGTGTTATATGACTATTCTACTGCGTTGATTATTTATCAAATATTTTGAGGAATTTTATCTCAGCGTGTATTTACCTGACCACATATAGGCAATGTTTGCCCGCAGCTAACCACCCTGTAACTAAATATCAATTTGAAATTGAAACAAATTTGATTATGTCATTATGCCCTTATGTTAGAAAAGACTTTTACCTGAGAGCGTCGCCTATCTGATGGTGTGTAATTCAATATGTATTAGACGAATAGTTTGAGGGGTTTTCTACTCAAGGTGCACTTACCTGACCAATGTGTGTCAGCATACAAATGCCCAGTTACGTAGCAGGCAGCTAAAATCAAAAGTTCTGCTATAGAGTTGACCCCTTCTTGCTGTAAAGGTCTATATCCCTTCTCCCCACTCCTCTCCATCAACATTCCCACAGTCCTGTCTAAGACAGCATGCTTCTCTCCCCCACAGAACCCACTAATCAAGGCTCATTTGACATCAGCTAGAGTGGTATTATACCCATATCCCTGCCTCTCACCCATATAGATATCCCCACACCCACACAAAGACATCCATACCCCTCTAATATATGCACTTTTAGAAGCATCTACACCCGACAATATCTGTAGCCTGGGATCCACTACTCCGACAGAAGCTGTATTTTTGTCGCACATGCAGAAACGGAGAGTACCTCGCAGCAGCAGATCCACGGCTACGACAGAGCACAAGCGACGTGCAATGGAAATGCAAATATCAACATATTTTTCAATATCTACACTAAATTTTTTTCAATCCTGATAATAATTGTGCGTGCATAACGATGCCACTTACCCATCCCCATCCATAGACAAATTGACTAACACAACTCTGAAGCATTTCATACCTGACACTGTTTGGAAATTTGCCTGATATAAGACTTTTCTCCATGTTTAGGAAGGAGGACTAAATATGATCATGGCCTTCGCTGACTACACTCTGACATAACTGTTGAATCTACCAGGAATCCTCGTACAACTGAATAGTGAACCATCGTAATTGTAATATGGGCAATCAGTCTAGTTTCTTCAATTATGCTTCAGATGGAAATTCAGTAAATTTCTGTGGGCCAAGGAGTCACTGTTAAAATAGCAGTGAAATCTTTGTCCCAAAGCAGCCAGACACCCGTCATCATTTTGACAACATTTCTTTTTACAGTGCAATGCAGGTAGCATAGTCGACACATTCTGTAGCCTACCGACATGGGATAAGGAGGATTTAAGAGAGCATGTCATGGGTAACGACGGGCAGGCTGTGTCTAAGCTCCGTGTATTTTCTGATGGCCTTTTTCCTATTTTAATCAAAAATAATGTATTTGCAGGTTAACAGCTGTATGGAAAGGTCACAGGCTTATGAGATTCATTCAACACGTTGAATTGCTTAAGCACGCCGGCATCCCAAGAGTAAAATTAGAGAGGTTAAGATCACGACATGTACGGCAATGTGTACGTTTAAAAAGATTGGAAAGGGTAGGCCAGACGTTGCCGTGCACGTTACAAGTAGGCAAATCTTAACCTCTCTTATTCTTATTCACTTTGTATTGAAAGTTACTGCTTCTTTAGTGCTGGAATCGTTCATACATCTTGGAGGAATTTGCATAGTGGCAGCCATGCTTTATAAATAGGCACACCTGAAGCTTTGCTGGGGGAGAAGGACAGTTCAGGTGGAAGGATATCAATCAGACTACATGAGAAATTCTGAAGTTACACACAAATATTCTGAATCTACTATAAAATATTACCAAACTTTGATCCATGAATGGAACTTTGAATAAAATGTATAGTTATATCAAGAAAGGGAAATCTGGAATCAGGCAAAATTCGCACCCGAATCCCAACCCGGTACACGTCATTCTACTGCCTATTTATAAGAAGACAAGGCAAGACAAATGACATGAAGGTCCTATGGAAACCCCCGTGGTAGAAAGAAGGGGTTGGGGGATTCTCTTGGTCTCTAGGGTAGAAACATGATGGATAGGTTGCATGCTGATCAAGCCATTCTAATCGCCAGGCAACTAGATGTGGCGATGGGGTGGGGTGGGGGGGTCACCAGTTTGAATGGTCATCTGACTAGGATCGCCTAGACCACTGCCTAGACATCCCCTCCTTCCGATCATTAATTATATGATTCAATTCAGTGGACAGGGTTCTATCCAACAGGACTATTTGACATATCAAGTAGGGGATTATTTGAATCTGCTTTCCCCTGCAATATTCTAATTCCATTGATGTAGTGAGTGAGTAATAGATGTTTAACGCCATTTCGACAGCTAAGGTCATATTCATGGTGAGAACTACACAAGGGGTCAATGGTTAGGAGATTATGTTAAGGATTCAATTGAAAATTTAGGATCTAAGATCTATGATCAAGAGGCCCGTGTTAAGGATGCAATTGAGAGGATTGAATTTAGGATCTGTCATCTATGATCAAGATATTAGGATTTCATATTTAAATTTGACGATCAATTCTGAGTTTAATATCAATTCTAAAAGCAGTTAAATTGCAGTGCATTTCCCGGATTAGAAATTTATCCCATATTTTCGGCAAAGTAAACACAGCAAAGCTGTAATGCCGTGCATATTCATATCATGTTCTAAGAAGTATAGAATTGATTTACAACATTTTTAATATGATCTTAGATCAAAATTTTCAGAACAAATATTATTTTAATACGGAATATAAAAGCCCTTCATATGTTGTGTGTTTTGCAATTTATTAATCTATAACATACTTTCAGGAAAGTAAACACAGCAATGCTGTAATGCCGTGCATATTCCTATTATGATCAAAGGAAAAAAGATCATTATATATGAACTCTATGGCCTTTGGAATGGACCTATACTTAAATATATGCTCTGATTGTGGTGCTTCCTCGCTCTCCATGTAAAATCCTGTCCCATTGCTATAGTATGGAGTAAACCTATGCCTGGATTAAAATATGCAAATAAGGAATGTGTGTGAGGGTTGGGAGTAGTGTGGTGGTGGTATTGGTGGTGGTGGTGTCACAATGGTCACTAACATCCATCTGATAACTTTTGAAGATCAAAATTGACCACATATGACCTGGATCCCTGTGATTCCTGAAACCAAGATGGCCGACACACAAGGAAAACAAAAGAATTAGGTAGTTGAGGTGTCCCAATGGTCACTAACATCCATCTGATAACTTTTGAAGATCAAAATTGACCACATATGACCTGGATCCCTGTGATTCCTGAAACCAAGATGGCCGACACACAAGGAAAACAAAAGAATTAGGTAGTTGAGGTGTCCCAATGGTCACTAACATCCATCTGATAACTTTTGAAGATCAAAATTGACCACATATGACCTGGATCCCTGTGTTTCCTAAAACCAAGATGGCCGACACACATGGAAAACAATAAAATTGGGTAGTTGAGGTGTCCAAATGGTCACTAACATCCATCTGATATCTTTTGAAGATCAAAATTGACCACATATGACCTGGACCCCTGTGTTTCCGAAAACCAAGATGGACGACACATATGGAAAACAATAAAATTAGGTAGTTGAGGTATCCCAATGACTACTAACATCCACCTCATAACTTTGAAAGATCAAAATTGACCATATTTGAGCTGGATCCCTGTGTTTTCTAAAACCAAGATGGCCGACACATATGAAAAACAATAGAATTAGGTAGTTGAGGTCTTTCAATGGTCACTAACATCCATCTCATAACTTTTGAAGATCAAAATTGACCACATATGACCTGGATCCCTGTGATCCTGAAACCAACATGGCCGACACACAAGGAAAACAAAAGAATTAGGTAGTTGAGGTCTTCCAATGGTCACTAACATCCATCTGATAACTTTTGAAGATCGAAGTTGACCATATATGACCTGGACCCCTGTGTTTCCTAAAACAAAGATGGCCGACACATATGGAGAACAATAGAATTAGGTAGTTGAGGTCTTTCAATGGTCACTAACATCCATCTGATAACATTTGAAGATCGAAATTGACCACATATGACCTGGATCCCTGTGTTTCCTAAAACCAAGATGGCAGACACACAAGGAAAACAATAGAATTAGGTAGTCGGGATGTCCCAATGGCCACTAACATCCATCTGATATCTTTTGAAGATCAAAAATGACCACATATGACCTAGATCCCTGTGTTTCCTAAAACCAAGATGGCAGACACACATGGAAAACAATAAAATTGGGTCCAATGGTCACTAACATCCATCTGATAATTTTTGAAGATCAAAGTTGACCATATATGGCCTGGATCCCTGTGTTTTCTGAAACAAAGATGGCTGACATGTATTGAAAAAAATAGAATTAGGTAGTTGAGGTCTTTCAATGGTCACTAACATCCATCTGATAACTTTTGAAGATCAAAATTGATCACATATGACCTGGATCCCTGTGTTTCCTAAAACAAAGATGGCCGACACACATGGAAAACAATAAAATTGGGTAGTTGAGGTGTCCCAATGGTCACTAACATCCATCTATAACTTTTTTTTAAGATCAAAATTGACCATGTATGACCTGGATCCCTGTGTTTCCTAAAACAAAGATGGCCGACACACATGGAAAACAACAAAATTGGGTAGTTGAGGTCTCCCAATGGTCACTAACATTCATCTGATAACTTTTGAAGATCAAAATTGATCACATATGACCTGGATCCCTGTGTTTCCTAAAACAAAGATGGCCGACACACATGGAAAACAATAAAATTGGGTAGTTGAGGTGTCCCAATGGTCACTAACATCCATCTATAACTTTTTTTTTAAGATCAAAATTGACCATGTATGACCTGGATCCCTGTGTTTCCTAAAACACAGATGGCCGACACACATGGAAAACAACAAAATTGGGTAGTTGAGGTCTCCCAATGGTCACTAACATCCATCTGATAACTTTTGAAGATCAAAATTGACCACATATGACCTGGATCCCTGTGTTTCCGAAAACCAAGATGGCCGATACACATGGAAAACAATAAAATTAGGTACATGAGGTGTCCCAATGGTCACTAACATCCATCTGATAACTTTTGAAGATCGAAGTTGACCATATATGGCCTGGATCCCTGTGTTTCCTAAAACAAAGATGGCCGACATATATGGAGAACAATAAAATTAGCTAGTTGAGGTGTCCCAATGGTCACTAACATCCATCTGATAACTTTTGAAGATTAAAATTGACAATATATGAGCTGGATCCCTGTGTTTCCTAAAACAAAGATGGCCGACACACATGGAAAACAACTAGGAGGCGTGTATTTGATGGATTAAGGAAATCAGGTAAGCACGGCATAGCCGTGGTGATTTATTTTGTCATGGTTAATTATAATGCTTAAAGTGTGCATCAATGTAGCAGGTCACCCATAAAGGGTTAATTGTGCATCAATGCATCATGCCATCCATAAAGGGTTAAGTGTGCACCAATGCATCATGCCATCCCTAAAGGGTTAAGTGTAAATCAATGTATCATGCCATCTATAAAGGGTTAAGTGTGCATCAATGCATCATGCCATCCCGAAAGCGTTAAGTGTACATCAATGCATCATGCAACCCATGAAGGGTTAAATGTGCATCAATGCATCTATAAAGGGTTAAGTGTGCATCAATGCATCATGCCATCCCTCAAGGTTTAAGTGTGCATCAATGCATCATGCCATCTATAAAGGGTTAAGTGTGCATCAATACATCCCTAAAGGGTTAAGTGTGCATCAATGCATCATGCTATCCATGAAGGGTTAAGTGTGCATCAATGCATCATGCCATCTATAAAGGGTTAAGTGTGCATCAATGCATCATGCTATCCCTAACGGGGTTAAGTGTGCATCAATACATCATGCTATCCATAAAGGTCTAAGTGTGCACCAATGCATCATGATATCCATAAAGGGTTAAGTGTGCATCAATGCATCATGCAATCTACAAAGGGTTAAGTGTGCATCAATACATCCATAAAGGGTTAAGAGTGCATCGATGCATCATGCAATCTCCAAAGGGTTAAGTGTGCATCAATACATCTATAAAGGGTTAAGTGTGCATCAATGCATTATGCCATTCATAAAGGGTTAAGTGTGCATCAATGCATCATGCCATCTATAAAGGGTTAAGTGTGAATCAATGCATCATGCTATCCATAAAGGTCTAAGTGTGCACCAATGCATCATGCCATCCATAAAGGTTTAATTGTGCATCAATGCATCATGCTATCCCTAAAGGTTAAGTGTGCATCAATGCATCATGCAATCTACAAAGGGTTAAGTGTGCATCAATACATCCATAAAGGGTTAAGAGTGCATCGATGCATCATGCCATCTATAAAGGGTTAAGTGTGAATCAATGCATCATGCTATCCCTAAAGGTTAAGTGTGCATCAATGCATCATGCCATCTATAAAGGGTTAAGTGTGCATCAATACATCCCTAAGGGGTTAAGTGTGCATCAATGTATCATGCTATCCCTAAAGGGTTAAGTGTGCATCAATGCATCATGCCATCTATAAAGGGTTAAGTGTGCATCAATACATCCCTAAGGGGTCAAGTGTGCATCAATACATCATGCTATCCATAAAGGTCTAAGTGTGCATCAATGCATCATGCCATCCATAAAGGTTTAAATGTGCATCAATTCATCATGCCACTTAAAACTCCTAAAATAGTGCATCATACTTATGTGTACATGTATACATAAATATACATGTAGGTGGCCTTTAGTGGGTTAATAGTCAGTGGTGCTGAGAAACGCACCACCAGCAGAAGAGAACCACATGGTGCTGGGGGAGGTGGTGCCAGGCAGGTATGGGGCCACCCCAGGAGCACAGCCACCACCACCATTCAGAGGTGGGTGGGGGGGGGGGGGGCTCTATATACTATATACCATGGCTCTGCCTGGTGTCCAGGGCTACCACCACTGTCCCCAGGGTCTACAATAACAGGTCCACCAACACCACCACTGCCACCACTTCTATGCTTGACTGATTTGCAGATTTTAATCCAGGTATAGGCATATTCAATACTGTACCTATGAGAGGATTATACATGGAGAGCGAGGAAGCACCACTATGAGAGCTTGTATTTAAGAATGGGTCCCCTCCTATAGCCGTTCATTCTTAAGAATGAACGGCAATTACACAATTTCACAAATGAATGTGTCAGTGCCCGCGCATATGTGCACCACACACATCCAGAGGGGATTGGAAAGAGAAGAAATAGAGCCTTTTAAGTGGGCTAGGGAGGCCCGTTCCATTCATGTATGTTACTCTGCTTATGCCGCTGCTTTATATAAGCTAGGGATCCACTGGTGCGAGTTTCTTGCGACTTGCACTCGTGCGTATTTTCTTGCAGAGCACTCGCAAAAATCAAATAATTTTGATTTTTGCGAATGTCGTCGCACGCCGCTCCGACATCACATGAAGTTTCTCGCAGCAGCATATCCACTGCTGGAACGTCTTCTGCGAGAAAATATGCACGAGTGCAAGTCGCAAGAAACTCGCACCAGTGGATCCCTAGCTATACACACTTACTAGCGTTAGCCCTGAGCTTAACCTCTTACAACGGCTGTATCAAAAGTGAGCTGTAAATAACTAATATTGGCTAATGCATCCAAAACCCACCGTGTCCTGGTTGAGAACAATTGCCTTAACTACACTAACAACGATGTAATGGAAATCACTGACTAAACCATAAGCTGGGTGACCCTTCAAATCTCTCATCCTGCCTTTCTACCCAGACTAGCAAAGTTAAATGAAAGTCCATCGATCTGGATTAAACCAAATCTACACTTCTGTTACTGAAATAGAAGGAACAGCCTCCAGGGCCTA
Organism: Acholoe squamosa; assembly: GCA_949317995.1. Taxonomy (NCBI): domain Eukaryota; kingdom Metazoa; phylum Annelida; class Polychaeta; order Phyllodocida; family Polynoidae; genus Acholoe; species Acholoe squamosa. The sequence continues at coordinate 64,455,588 of OX439041.1, read as the reverse complement.
TATCTACCCAACTTGCCATACCTCTCATCCTAATTGAAGCTGTATTTCTCCTGTCCCCAATCTGTTAAAAACACCGGGATAAATTCCTGGGAGGTGCAAAAAAACAACAACACAAACCTGCATGGGTTGACGGCCTCTGGCCCTGCGTCTCCCGGGTGCGTCAAGGGTAATGTCTCCTTTAAACGATCCCAGGGGAAGCTGACTAGAGTGAGTTGTACACACCCCAACCACTGAGTGTCGCTCCGAGCGCCGCCAAATGACGACTGACTCCCCCTGACCGTCCGGTCCCAGTCTCCCCTCCTCCCTTGCTGTCTCCCCTCCCACGCCGACCAGGTGGTCGCCTCCCGCACATTGATTCGATCAATAGAGCTTTCCCGTGATGCCTCAGTGAGATAGACTTCCGCCGCTGCTGGTGACTAGCGTGCTGGGTTGGAGACGCAGCAGACGCAGGGTAACAAGCGAGTAAGAAGCAGCTCGTTACCACATGTTTCAGACACGTGGTTGGCTGTTGTGTTATGGGTCTGGAATAGCTTGTATGGATACAAATTGGGGTAAGCCTATATCGGTACCAAGTATGCAACGATATCACAGGCATTTTGATGAGTAACAGCCCTATCTGTTTCCCTAATATTTTATTCAATAAAGGATGGATTGTTTACTGTGAATCAGTGTCGCCCTCTACAGGACGTGCGTGATATACTCGGTGGCACACTTACTCTTATATTAGATTTACAATGGACCATTGTAGTCAAGGATGGGACCCTTTCTCACGACAGCATAATTTATTCACACTAAAAGAGTTAGTAAATATTGATTTCCCTTTGACTGCACTATTTTCATGAGAAATACCTGAGAAAGGGGACAATTTTAAATACTACTACCTGAGAAAGAGGGACAATTTCACATACGACTACCTGAGGAAGGGGGACAATTTCATATACTACAACCTGAGGAAGGGGGACAATATCATATACTACAGCCTGGGAAAGTGGGGAGAATTTCATATACTACTACCTGAGAAAAAGGGACAATTTCATATACTACAACCTGAGAAAGGGGGACAATTTTGTATACTACTAGCTGAGAAGGGGGGACAATTTCATATACTACTACCTGAGAAAGGGCGACAAATACATATACTACTAACTGATAAAGGGAAACAATTGCAACTCTGTTATGTATGTGTATGCAGCTGACCTAGCTGACCGGCAGTCTTAAGTCTATCCCATATTTTGCTGTATAACTGGGTATCATTAAGGGCCCCATTGAGGAGTTACAAGTAAGAGTACCATTTATGGCTGTTGTAGCACATCACGCAGTTGAGACATACAAGTTAATTGGATTAGTTATCTAAGTTGAACTGCTTGGTAAAATTATCCTTTCCATATACTGCTTGCTACTAATGACTGAGTAGACCTTGACGTCGAAAATTGTCCCTTTGAGCAAAGCATACTGCGTTAATGCAATCATTCACGCAAAGTAAGTTTGACTCCAATATATTACACAGCCCAATCTATTCATGCATAAGTTATCTGATATCATTCTCCTTTTCTGTTTATACCTATTACACTGTACCATTTTGTTAACATGATGCATGAATATAGCATCAGAAAATAACTCACCAGATCTGAATTCAATCAGCAGGTCGACCCCGATGAGTTGATACACTCCTGAAGGGTTGGCATGATGCAGTGCCAATTCCCACTGCCATTTAGTTATGCAATGTCATTTCCAACTGCCATTTAGTTATGCAGTGTCATTTCCAACTACCATTTAGTTATGCAGTGCCAATTCCCGCTGCCATTTAGGTATGCAGTGCCAGTTCCCGCTGCCATTTAGTTATGCAGTGTCATTTCCAACTACCATTTAGTTATGCAGTGCCAGTTCCCGCTGCCATTTAGTTATGCAGTGTCATTTCCAACTACCATTTAGTTATGCAGTGCCAGTTCCCGCTGCCATTTAGTTATGCAGTGTCATTTCCAACTACCATTTATTTATACAGTGCCAGTTCCCGCTGCCATTTAGTTATGCAGTGTCAATTCCAACTGCAATTTAGTTATGCAGTGTCATTTCCATCTGCCATTTAGTTATGCAGTGTCATTTCCAGCTGCCATTTAGTTATGCAGTGTCATTTCCAGCTGCCATTTAGTTATGCAGTGCCATTTTCAGCTGCCATTTAGTTATGCAGTGCCATTTCCAGCTGCCATTTAGTTATACAGTGCCATTTCCAGCTGACCTCATTATGGTGCACTGGTGAATCACAAGCACCAATTAACAAGACAACTAGCAGTACTATGCTCTCCTTACAGGGTTAAGATTTGACAGCAGGCGTGGGAGGTATTATGGAGCTCCAACATCATTAGTCCTGTCACGGAGGTCTTTAAGCAAAAGAAGGGTCCTGTGCACGACACCAGCATCTTAATTGCTGGTAGATCTATCAGGATTTACTTGACGCCTGCTCACTCGGTGGAAAGAGGGCAAAATTAATGTAGCCAGCACCGTCGTATTCCAATACATACAGTCGAGCCTCTGGAGGCTCTGGACAGTGATGTGTAAGGGTACATGCCGAAAGACTAACATTTTATTAAGAGTATGAACAAACAAAAGCTTATATATACCGTAACTTATACATGAAGGGCAACAATTGTACCTGCCTATAGAGTAATCTAGCCCACAAACTTAATTTACGGCTCTTAACTATTTGAATGAATCACAAAGGATCAAATGTCATGTTCCTATAAGTCATTGTAATGCACAAATGCACTTATGGTCTGTCTAGTCGCCCTGACTGCAATAGCGCATCATGAAGACCTAGCGGGAGTGTACCAATGCAGTAGGGTGGCATGATGCGTAAATGAACTAACAATACAGCTTGAAACACACTGCCTATTATATAGGTGCTGAAATCGCATCATTTATCGGTCTAAGACTAGACTTCTTTTTATCTCAGAAGGTTACAATAAGGCACAACTCAGAGGCTTGCGACAACCTTGGTGATAGATGTACAGTATAGTGCCATCATTAAAACCACCCCTGTGGTGACTTTAGTCTACAATGTATTCTATATGTCACTCTGAACCAGCTAGTTCTTCACTATTTGGTTAATGCACAGTCAAGGCATCTTATATTTCAGAGAAGGAACTAATTGCATCTCATGTGCTACAGAAGCATGGGAAAGTTAGAATTAGACAGGCAACAAATGTCTCAAATGTCTGAGATTCCAAAGACTTATTCCTTCAGTAAGATGCTAACCTAGTGTGTCATACAAACACATATGTCTCAGACCATCATCAACAAATGCCACTGCTGGCCTTACCAGCAAAGGAGTCCATTTCAGGTAAAATGAGAAACTATTTTGATGATAAAGTACTAGGTAACCTATACATTGCAAGCTTGTGAAATATTAGGTCTGGATGAAGTATAGTCTAAGAGGCAAACCATAGGGCTCAGTAGTAGGAGCGGCATTTACCAGGGTGTGAACAAGTCGGTAAGGGCGCCCTGAGCACGCTAGACAACCCCTACACCTCACCAATCCCACATTCAGAGCCCCCCTGATTAGAAGATGGGGAGGCTGGCTGGTTGGGGGAGGGGAGCTAGGGGTGAGGGGTAAATTCACAGGATTGATTCCATCGGTAACATACAAGCGATTGGCAGGCAGAGACGGGTTGAAAGCGTGGGGCGCTCAAAGGCCTCCCATCTGAGGCTTTTTGGCTTGTGTGGTTGGTGGGAGATGGCTAGCAATGGGGAGGAGAAAGTTGAAACGTGGGGAGAGAGCCCGGGGAGAGAGGTGGGGTGGGAGGTGGATGGAAAGGATTAGGGATGGGGGAATAGGAGAGAATTAGGTGAGGAGGAAGGGGCAGGAGGCAAGAGGGCTCGGGGGAGGGGAGGGGAAAGAGCGTAGGAAAAAGAACAAGGGCGGGGGGGGGGGATGGAGAAGGGGGTGAGGGAAGGAAAGGGAGGGCAAATTGAGAATGAAGGTTGAAGGGCATATGGGAGGTGCGTGCATCAGGAGGGGCAGCTGGGGCAGGCACGGGCCTGCGGGGGCGACCTCTATAGGGACCCGATGGAAAACATGCCTTGTGTGCCACCTATCAATAAGCCCTGTCAAACCACAACCAATCGCGGCTCACAATCTCATTCAGTCCGGTTCTGCTTTGGACCAGGTTGCTGTGGACCTGGAATGTAATAGGCCCCAGTGACCACCTCGGCTCAGGCTAGCCGATGGCGGGGGAAAGTCGTCACTAACTGAGCCCCTTTCGCTCCAAAACTGCTGTTCCAACCAGCATCCTAGAACGTCGGTTCTAATTGGCTGAATTTAAAATGACTTTGATTGAATTAGGCAACCATGTAAGGCCACGTGAAACAATGCTGGCATACCAAGTTAAAAAGTAAGGTCATAAATTGCAAAAATACTATGTCACGCTGGGCATCTGTGGAACGGCATAGAACCTAGTGGTCTTGAGTTAATGACATAAAAAGAGAGAAAAAAAAACAGATATCCTAGCTTCCATTGAGGAACGCAGCCAAAATGGTGCTACATCACTGCCACTATATTTGATAATGGAGGCCTAGGTTTCTGAAGGTCATAAAGCTTCCTATCACCTTTGGAAACTGACAATATTACACATGTCTACGGCCAGCCCAGTGCCACTACAGCTCAGAAATCCACTTATAGCATAAGACTCTAGGTGACTCCCTGCTGTGGGAATCTGTGAAATTTCACAAGGCTGCATTCTGGCGGTATCTATTGAAAAGCCATCCTTCATCTTGGTGTCACGCAGGCAATGGATTCTTCATAGTTACAAGCTGCAATAGATTAATACTGGCACAAGGGGTCCATCTTTTTTCAATCTGTACAAAAAAGGGACAAAGAATGGAGAAAAATCTACATTTTCAGTCTATAAACTTATTTGTTTTCAAAGTAACCGTTGTGAAATAACCGAAAAATCATTTGCAGAGTGAAGACATCAACGACTGGGAAACTTGGTCGTCAGATACAGGTACTGGGTTTTGTTCATTTCGATGGTGGAAATCTCAAAACAGTTATGATCTATCCACAGTTAGGTTGGTGGAAACTACTGGCATAGTTTCAGTTTTCATTTGGTCCGATCCTAGAAAAGCTTAAATACATTCCCGATCTTCCCATGCGTTTGCCAAATTAGTTTCTGTATTTTCAATCATCTTTTCTTTTTCATTTGGACTTGCTTCTGCAGATTTTGGTGTATAATTCACAAAATAAAGGCGAAACATCTCAAAAAGCTCAGCTTGGAGAGTGAAATTACTTGTCACCTCTGCTTGAAGAGAGAGTCCACCCCCAGACATGCGCAGATTAGGGGCGACATGGACGCAGGCGGCAGTAAAGATGGTGATTCCAGCAGAAAACCTCCATGGCCATGGCGCAGGTGGGGGGGGGGGGAGGTCATTGATACTACAAGTTGCATCTCGCGAAAAAAAAAAAGAAAAAGGCTATTAATTTTTTTTACTTGACCTGGACATTTTGACAAGGGTATCCATCTCCACTTCGAACGAACTTATTCTTGTAACAGTGGTGTCGCCCTCCCCATCCCACCCGAAATGTGTACGCCTACAACCCGCTCTTTCCTGTTGTGTGCGTCTATAAAGGGCTGTTGAGGCATTAATGCGTTATGGCCATTGGTCGTCATGATGCATGAATGCAGCCCTGACGAACAACTTGCCAGGACTACATTCATGCATCATGCCGACCCAACAAGATTGATACATTCCCAGAGGCTCGGCATGATGCTTCAATGAAGTGCTGGCAAGTAGCCTTACCAGAACTTCATTGGTGCATCATGCTAACCAATGGGCATGATGCCCTCCTGCATCAGCGGCCTTTAAAGGGTTGGAAACCTGGCTGTAGGGGGCATCAGGTGTAGTCACATGGTCATACACTTCCGGTGCATTGTCTGCTGGGAATCAAGTCTCATCCAGTTTGGGAGTGGAAAGTTGTGTGAGGTGATCGGCAGGGAGACGGGATAAGTGCTCCTGAGCTTTAAGGCTATATTTTTTGTGGGTTGGTCAGAGGAAGGTTTTGAAGGTCATAGTGGAGAGCTTTTAGTGGACATTTCTTTGAGCAAAAGTAGCTGTATAAAGTCCAGTACATGTTAATTAATATCCTCTTTTATAGACACATATAGCCTAGATATTATAGGGTTATTTGCATCCATGTGGGGTATAGGCCTTTTAGTTAAAACCTTGGTGATTCAGCACGACTGAAAACAATCTCTCGATGGCTTTTTAAATCATTCATCTCTCACTATAATTCATTTACACTCTGAGGAAATAACTGTTGAATTTACCGGGCATTGTCATAAAACTGAACAGTGAACCACGATTATTGTATTGCAGTAAAGCAGTGTAGTTTTCACAATGAAGCCCCAGATGGCAGTACAGTTAAACACAGTGCCACATGGAATATCTGTGAAAATAGTGGCGAATATCTATCAATTTTGGGGCAAGAAGTTCACCATTATTTTGACATTTTTTTATCGTGTATATCTGGCCCTTAGATCGCTTGAATTCATGTTCCAATACAAAGGACGTCAGTGTAGGTGACATCTCTCTCTCCTCTGAAGCCCCCTTTCCTCTTCTGATACTGGTGCTGTTGGGGGGGGGGGGGTACCCAACCTGGCAGTGTTCGGGGACACAGGTGTTAACAGGTAAGGCCACGCCCCAGGACACCCGTCCACAGTCAACCAGCAGTGGCCCTCATCCAAAATGGACAACCCCGCCTTCATCCTCATCTACACACACTAAGGCTATCACAAAGTTGTTTCTGGTAACATGGTCAGAGGTCAGAAAAATAATTTAGGGCATTTTCCTTAATCTAGGCCTATACCAATAAGTAAATCACACGTCACCTCAAACTCATTGAGGTGACGTGTGATCATGTTCGATCAAAGAAACCAGCTTAGAAATAGGCCCTACTACATAGAAATGTGAAGTTTGTTGGGAAGCTAAGGTCTAGAGTAAACCCTGTATTTGGCTTGAAGTACCTGGTATGCCTTACAATAGTGTAAAGGGCTGAGTGAGGTGAAACTAAATTCTATTCATGTTTTTGGCCCCATAAGCAACCTGTAGGTGCACACCTGTAGGTCCACCCCAGCCGCTAGCCAATACCACGCATGCGCAGTCCAGAGACACATTTCTCTTATCCTAAGCCTATTGTTCTGCAACTCGTATTTTACCAGATGAATCTTTCGCGTGAAACTTTAAAATATGCAGCGGACATTGAATAAATTTGCGATCTAATTGAAAAGAACCTATGTTGGAACTGAAACAGTCATTGAAATGCGGTTATAATATTACATAGCTCAATACAGAAAACAATATGTTCCTGAATATTAAACCTTTAAAGGTGGCATGGTCGTTTAATACACTATATCATTTTGAGGTGCTGATGCATGAATGTAGCCCCGGCGAATAACTCACCAAGGTTGTATTTTCACATCATGTCGATCCTACTAAGAGTCCCTAGGTGTCTTAATACAACCCTGGAGGATTGCCACGATGGACAAATGCAGTGCTGCAAGTGACAAACATGAACCTGGGGGCCCCATGCTGCCCTTAAAGGTTTAACTCTCATGTTGCGGTTTGAACCATGATATGTAGAAACATGACATTTGGACCTGTTTATAAATGTACAACTGATATCCAGGACATCCGTCAGAGGGAAGTTCTGTCATATTTGGTTGGAAAGTTATGGATGTTCACCATAGAAACACATGAAATGAATCTATGTCAGGACATACTTTTGTCGATTCATGTTATCATTAGTTTCTCGATACTGAGTATGTGTCATCCCATCTGTACTGCAGTTTCAGTTTCAAGTTTTAAAAACCTTTTTATTGCTAGGCAAGAGCCACAGTTCCACCATGGCGACCTTCTACATGCATGTACATGCTTTTCAAGCCTTTAAGAACCACTGATACAGGAATGCATCATGCCCATTGGTCGTCATGATGCTCCAATGAAGTGCTGATGAGACTGCTTGCCAGCACTTCACTGAAGCATCATGACGACCCTCTGGGAATGTATCAATCCCAACAGTCAACATGATGCTTGAATGTAACTCGCCAGGGCTGCATTCATGCATCGTGACAACCAATGGGCATGATACATTAATGCATTAGTGGCCATTAAAGGGTAAGAGTTATTCCCTCATGTGGGATCATACTTCCTCAATATTTCTGAGGTGTATGGCTAATTCTACTGATACATTTTTCACATCCGTGAATAGAGACTTTGCTGTCTTCCCAATGTCTGCACTGATTGAAATCGTGTAAAACTATGTCTGGCAAAGTAAGTGCAAGTCTACAATCAATAGTAACTTTCTTACTGCCTTACACCCTTAGTCTAACAGCAAATTAGATACTGATGCAATGTCTCAGGCACTCAGACAGATTAACATTGACTATAGTTAGCCAGAAACGTTGGCACTACTACAATGAAGCTGAAGGTTAGAGTGGACACAGGATCAATGAAACCCCTTTAGTAGAATTGTGAGGCTGGAAATACACTTACGCCTAAAAAAATTGTTGTGTTCAGGTAGCATTGTTGAAAAAAAAAATTGGAAAATTGTTTTGATGCCAGCTGTAATGTTTCGCGCCTATGCAAGGCAAATTTCATGTGCGAGATCGTAAAAAAAACACTTCCATGTCTCGATAAGTGCCAAAGTATCAGATTTTCCCCAAAACGCCCATAAAAAAAGTTAGGGTACGGCCCCAAAAAAAAAAATTAGGGAAGGTAGCGTTACCTAAACACAACAATTTTTATTAGGCCTTAGCACTTTCTCACACATACGGCACCTAAACCCTCTGAAAATGGGCCTTTGTATGACTATTAACTACAGAAAATGTGCCCCCTAGACCCCTGAAAATGGGCCTTTGTATGACTGTTACCTTAAGGACTTGTGGCAAGGTACCCTATTTGTGCCCCCCCCCCCACCGACTAAGTTTTTTTCCTCTGGTTGTACCGAACCAGGCCATCCCTTATGGGTCGTGAGGCAATGGCGCAGTGTTACTATCATCCCGACTACCATGCATGAAGTAAAGTGTACCGATGCAGAAATTCATATAATGCAGAAATTTATATAATGCAGAAATTCATATAATATAGCTTCAGTCCTGTAGTTACTTGTCAAAATGACAATGCAGCATCATTATGGCAAATAAGCATGACGTGTTATCAGACATGGCTTATCCCGCATCCTTAAATGTTCGCCCGGACAGCAAAAGTTTTTAGGAAAACTCTTGAACGGCTATCTGTTAGATCCTTCTTAAAGGACTCTAAAAATGGGGTGCACATGTCTAACTTCCAACTATTTTTTCCCCTTAGAATCCTATTGGCAAACAAATTGCTGATCCCGCCCTGCATCAACACAACCTATTTAATATTCCTTGATTCAATGTTATACAGGAGTACTACGGAGCCCCTAAAAGGACATACCACAAATAATTTTTCCCCTGAAAAAATATTCTTGCGGATACTGATGAATTCTTGCGGAAACTGAACAATTCTTGCGGAAACGGAGCAATTCTTGCGGAAACTGAACAATTCTTGCGGAAACTGAACACTTCTTGCGGAAACTGAGCAATTCCTGCGGATACTGGAACATTCCTGCGGATACAGGGACATTCTTACAGCTACAGGGACATTCCTGCGGCTACAGGGGTATTCTTGTAGGTACAGGGGTATTTTTGCATGTACAGGAACATTCCTGAGAGTACACTACACAAGGATAATTCTAGCACCTACAAGAATTCTTTGTGCACCCACAAGAATTCTTTGTGCACCTGCAAAAATGTTCCTGTACCTGCAGGAATCTTCCAGTACCCGCAGGAATCTTCCAGTACCCGCAGGAATATTTTTTTCATGAAAAACATCTTTTTGGTATTGTTCAGTATCCGCAAGAATTCTTCAGTGCCCGCAAGAATATTTTTTCTGGGGAAAAAATTATTTTTGGTATGTCCTATTAGGGGATGAATTGTTCAGTATCCGCAGGAATTGTTCAGTATCCGCAATAATTGTTCAGTACCCGCAAGAATAAATTTTTCCACAGAAAAAATTATTTTTGGTATGTCCTATTAGGGGCTCCGTAGTACACCACTCAGTGTCAGAATTGAAAATTTGCACTTCAATATGGTGAAGGACTATATGCATAAGCATGCCTCTCGTCCAAATAAGAATTACCATTTAAAGTAGAGACAGGGCTGGTCATGTACACATGACAAATGTCCACAGATAATGAAGGGTGTTTGTCGTCTGATTCCAAAGCAGACGGCATTAATGAATATCACAGGTGAACTGGTGATTGTATTGTTTTCGCTTCTGTTGGAGCAGATGATGTCACTTGGGTTTATCAATAGGAATGGGATTTCTTCAAGGTAGGCATTTTCTATTTTGGTGCATATGTGGGCATCATCTATTTTTATTGTTGTTTGTGAGAGAGGACTTTCTTTGTTAATACAAAGTACGACGTATTGTCCATTGAATCTTTTTACCCTCTACAATTACCATGCCATTCAACCATTATATAGTTTGATATCTAAGTTACAGATTTTTACCCCCCACCCAAAAAAAAACGGACTAAAAACCCTACGTAAAACGGTATTCTCTTGCAATACATCTAAGATGAGACAAAAAGATGTCATTACAGATGACTTTGTGTTAAGTAAACTGCGATCTTTATCATCATCCATCACAATGCTGAGGCTATATCAAATATTTCACCCTTTAAAGGCAAATTAATGCATTGATGCATCATACCCATAGGTAACCATGATGCATACATATTGCCCCGAGGACCTACCCCAAATGGATGCATATGGAGTTTACATTACACCGTCCTAAAGGACAAGAATCGTCGCCTTAGTGCAAGAAGGTTGTAACTGAATGTGCAGTTACGACCTTCTTGCACTAAGGCAATGATGTAACTGCAGTGCTGAGGTGGACACCCATCCTAGGACCCATTAGAACTCACATTTAAAGATGAAGTATCAGGAACCTGCTGGCAATAAAGGGTTAACACTTTAGGGTCCGCTGATGAATTAATGCATCGCTGATGAATTAATGCATCATGTCCATTGGTCGTCATCATGCACCAGCACCTCATTGGAGCATCATGCCGACCCTGCGGGAATTTATGTATAGACCCCGTAGGGATGGCATGATGCTACAATCTCGCCAGCACTTCAATAGAGCACCATAAGGACCAATGGACATGATACATCAGCGGCCCTTAAAGGCTTAAGTAGAATGTCTGTAGCAGCATCCATCACAGCGGTGGTTTGACCCTCTAAGAATAATATGTTGCAGCAACGCTCTCTAGAAAAAAAAATCACTGATGGGTTTAGAAGGGGGTCCCTCCTTTTTGCCTTTACTTAAATGTAACTTGGTAATTTGATTATTTTGTTAAAAAAAATGCCCTTAGAAATAATGGGGGTGTTTCCCTTTCATTTGGGCTGCACCCCTCCTTTCTCAGGTCCTGGATCCATTTTCGTTATTTGTATCACGATTTCTTCGCCACAATACAACGTAAATCTTATGGAATACTGAGGGTAAAACGGTACAGCATTGTTTCTAAGTCAAGCGCAGCCAGAATACAAGAGAGAAGAGGAAGGACAATCCTTCTTCACTTAAAACATAATCTTGGCATGTGCTTGGGCTTAGAGAAGCTTCCACTTTTTTATTGTCTTCAAGTTATGAATTGTTCATGGCTTTATCAGAATTATAGCAGGTGATATATGAGAAGTATAAGGGGAAAGACTAACTAGTCCCTGCCGTCCAGGACCACCCCACTACAATATAGGGAAGGGTCCAGGCAATATCACAGCCATTGAAATTTACACTGCAAAAATGGTGTTTAGATTTTAAACATGTTTAGGTCTAAACACGTTTAAAAGCGAAACATATAGATCAGTTAGGTGTCTCATCGACTACACATTTAGGAAATGAACACTTTTATTCTAACTACATAAACATTTATGCTAAACATGTTTAGATGTTTAGAGTTGAGACAGTTGAATAATAGGTGCTTAGATTTAAACATCAATATGTTTAGATACTTGGATGCTGAATCCACACCAGGTAGCAGCACTACCTTTGACTGGACTATCTGCATACAGTTATAATCAATTGTTGTGACAAATGTCCCCAAATCCCATGTTTATCATGGTTTCATTTCATAGAATGTCATGTGAATAGAAGGGGCAATAGAAAATTGACTAGATTCACCTCATGCCACCATCATTACCATAAAATAATCAATAAAATCCATGACTGACACCTATTTGATGTTATTCTGGAATAGATAAGGCAATTTCCTTCCTGCCAAGCTGTTGTACTTTCTTAAGTCTCTCATTCTGATGCAGTGTGTACTATATGTACATGTATATAACTGTGGCTGACATCTTTGGAGACTTTGACAAGTAAATACCTGCTGATGTCCCCCCCCCCCAGTAAATGAGAAAAAAAAATATCTCTCTGTTTTTTAATGCATACATGTCTGCAAACCTTAAATCTCCATCAAATCATTTAAACATCTAAACACAAAAATTCATAAACACCTAAACACAAAAATTCATATATCTAAACACAAAAGTTTTAACCTAAACACCTATATTTTTAAACACTTGAGCTAAGCACATTGTTTGGCTAAACATGTTTAGGAAATTAATGTGATTATAAAAACGTTGCAAGAATATGTTTAGAATTGTGTTTAGGATCTAAACACCATTTTTGCAGTGTAGGTTACATTTCCAACAATGATGCTGCAGTCATCCATGCAGGGCAGTTCAACCATGCAAAAGGAGAGGCAAATATCGTCGCTTCAGTGCAACAAGTTTGTAACTGATATTTTGGCAGAATCGAGTTTTCTTCAGCTTTAACATCTATTGTCCCTTATTAGCCTACTATAGAAGTACTGAAGCTCTGTCTATTATATTAGTGCCTAAAGACCAAAGTCCAATAAGGCTATATAAATTATGTGCTATAAAGATGGAGCATGTTAGGTCGAAGACCTAAAAGACCCGAGTTATTAATGCAATTTTTATATGTTGACTAATTGTTGACAAATAGTACATGAGGGTACATCATGGTACATCACAGTACATGAGGGTACATCACAGTACATGGTGGTACATCACAGTACATGGTGGTACATGATGGAACATGATGGTACATCACAGTACATGGTGGTACATCACAGTACATGGTGGTACATGATGGAACATGATGGTACATCACAGTACATGGTGGTACATGATGGAACATGATGGTACATGATGGAACATGATGGTACATCACAGTACATGGTGGTACATGATGGAACATGATGGTACATCACAGTACATGATGGTACATCACAGTACATGATGGTACATCACAGTACATGGCGGTACATGATGGTACATCATGGTATATGACAGTACATCACAGTACATGATGGTACATCATGGTACATGACTGTACATCATGGTACATGATGGAACATCATAGTACATGATGGTACATCATCATACATGATGGTACATGATCATACATGATGGTACATGATGGTACATGACATTACATCACATCACATGATGGTTCATGACAGTACATCATGGTACATGATGGTACATGACTGTAGATGATGGTACATGATGGTACATCACAGTACATCATGGTACATCATGGTACATGACGGTACATCATGGTTCATGATGGTACATGACAGTACATCATGGTACATTATGATCCATGATGGTACATGACAGTACATCATGGTACATGACAGTACATCATGGTATGTGATGGTACATCATGGTACATTATGATCCATGATGGTACATGACAGTACATCATGGTACATTATGATCCATGATGGTACATGACAGTACATGATGGTACATGACAGTACATGATGGTACATCACAGTACATGATGGTATATGATGGTACATCACAGTAATCATGCTGGGGTAGGCCTCCTATAAATTGACCACCAGTAAAGCAGTAACTGTGGCAAAACATGTACATATAATAAAGCAAAGTATGTATGAAGTGCAGCATACATATACATATATACATAATTCAAATATAACCACCAATATCAAAGTCCAATGTATAGGATTCCAATACATTTACAAATTATTCCATACCAATTTGCAATGGTCGATTTATGGTGCACATTACCCCTTTCCGCAAAATCCTTTGGCGAAAACGTGTACAGTAGAAGTAGACCCGAGTTCGGAACTCGGGTCTAATAATAAAAACACTTCTTTTGCATCTCCTGCAAAACTTGAAAAATGCAGCTACAACCTTATTGCACTGAGGCGACGATATATTGTTTCTAGAAATGAGGGCAAACTGTACCCCTCCTTCCCACCACAAATAATCCCTAGAACCCCCTCCAAAATGGCTACAGGACCTTCTATATCATTCAGCCCTGAGTGAAACCTCTGTGTTAAGTCGCCCATCTTTCACCCCTGTCACTGCCTGAAAGTAAAGCCTAGTTGAGCAATGGCAGCATGGAACTGTCATGAATGTTAATAGTTTGAGGAGTAATAACTAATGTAAGATGAGGTGATTATGGAGGAGCATCAGGAGGGGATTCATCCCACTTTGATGACATCCCCCTAATTAACGCCTGTTACAGCGTCCAGGGGGATTTGGTGGTCCCACAAAGGATGCATTCATAATTGCTTATCGGAATCATTTTTTATCTAGGAGGAATAAGTTAGTGGTGGGGGTATTTCTTATTGCATCTAGGAACTTGTTTAAAGACGTGCACTGTAAAAAAATTGTTGTCCAAATAACGAAGGAATCCTCGTCTTAAAGTTGCCATCGTTATTTTCAGAGATTCCTTGTACATTTGTGTACCACCGTACTGCCACCTGGGACTTCTTGTAAAAACTACACTGGTTTACTGCACTGACCCATTTTACAAGGTCCCCTGGTAGATTCAAGATTATTTTTTACAGTGTTTGCTAGGGGAGTTATTGTTCTACGCTGACCCCCTGCAGGTATTTGAGGGCATAATACCTGCAGGCCATGCCTGGTGATATTTTCCCCAGATCCTGGGGAGAAGTTCTCTTGAACTCCACTAGATGGTAGTTTCAGATTCTCCAATAACAGTTTATATTGCGAACATCTGTATATGAGAGACAGGTTGACCAATGGGGTGCTAGGGTGCCCTCTTGTGAGTAAGGGTTAGAACAGGGGATGAATGACTGGTAAATTCTTAGACATGGCCTACCTGTATCATGTCCCCAACATACAGGCAGGTCGCCAGCCAAATAATGTTCGGGGTTGTCAAAAGGCTAATGGGAAGTTGCCACGTATATATACTCATTCACACACGTCTATGTAGGCATATCTGCACAGATGCTGAATTTAAGCTTTTCTACTTCAAGTCTGAAATTAGGATTTTCAGATTTAGAACTTAAGTTATAGATCTAGTCCTAACCTTTGCCTCCTATGATAAGCCAACTATTCAGGAATCCATAGACTTCTGTACACTAACTAGCTATTTTACGAACCAGGTACCCTAGTGTAGGTGTTATAGTGAGACAGGTACCGGTCAGCATTTTTCACTTAGGAACTTTTGATATCCATATTGCAGATCCAGTACCTTATGAGTAGACCAACCGATCAGCCGATTCCCGACAAAATGGTAGACAATGATAGTATAAGAAACTAAATGGTAGGCGGCGCCATAGCACAATACTATTACTATAGTTAACAGAATAGTTCCAAGTACATGTAGGATGAGCAGACGACAATTTATGGGTGGGAAGTAGTACCGAGACTCCGCAGTGAATCGTGTGACGCCCCTAATTGGCTGGTTACGCTCTACAGAGCAAGCTGTCACGTTTTGTCTGCCTCCACAAGGCTGGCAATCCCCTCCTACAAGCCAAACAGTAAACTTTCTTTTTAATTCCCGCCTTGTTCAGACCAAGGAATTGGAAGAGACTTGGCAACCCTATTCTGGTCGACACTTTTAACGTACCTAGTATCACTGTTTTCTGTGGAAAAGTATTAGTCGCAACGTCCATACAGTTTTCCCTCTCATTTTTTTTTGTCATTCTTTTATTCTTATATCTAGGAGATGGGTGACTAGACAAAAGGGGGTTCGTATTAAGGTTAAAGGGAAGTGTCGTGGACCTAGCTATCGTCCTTTGACACACAACATGTGATGTTTCCAGTATGAATCTCACCGACCAAATATAACCTAGGGCTATATCAAATGAAATGAAACAGGATGCCAACTAGATAGAGAATAACTACAAAACCTCCTACCTGTCTGAGGATGCTGTTAGTTGAAGATGGCATATATACGGTAAATCTAGCTTCAGTCTTCAGAACGATTGTACCACAATATACAAGACTTTGTATCATATGGTGGCATACATCTCCTTTACATGTCCTTTTATATCGTAGGCATCATTTGATTAATTACAGGAGTTAAACGCCGACTAATATTGAGCTCCAGAGGCCACAGGTGGCTTGATGAAATTGTCCGCCGACACACGGAACATACAAAGGTACTGAAGGTTTTTTTTTATAGATCCTCATTCACCACTGCACACATGGGGGAAGATAAAATGTAGCAAGATGAGAGAAGTTAGTCAACTTAAAGGCTAAAACAACACCCGTAAAGCTGAGCTCCCAGTCTCCTCCTGAGGGAAGAGGTTTATAATATAGTGAATACTACATTCCATCAGTCTTTGCGAGAGGCAACAGTTTGTCTGTCCACTACATTGTTTTCTGAATAGCAGCATAATCTCACTGAAAATAGTCTCTCTCGCCTGAGGCTGGATCAAGACTTAGGCGCTAAAATGAGTATGATTTGAGACTCAGCCTGATCCTGGTGTGATACTTTGGCAGATCCTGACTCTTCGGGTGATACTATGGATCCAGCCTCACATGATTGAAAAAAAAATGAAAGTTCATTCCAAACATTCTCATTAATACTTTGGTTCCTTTTTGGTTTGCTAATACAATGTCCTGTTGAGTTGTATCGTCATGATTATGACCCAGGTAACTGTAATCTGGTGTATAAATATCCTTCAAGGATGTAAAAGAAAATTAAGGGCATAGAGTATGAAAGTTTGTGTCCACTGAAGAGTACAATCATCCAAAAAGCTCACATGTTGGCATGACCCTTAATTAATAAATTCAAGTAGATGACTCGATGATATAATTCTATACTTAAAACCTCCATTGGCTTTGTAATCATGAGGGTCTATCAAAATAAAATTAACCCATTACTTAAGGGCTTCAAGGTCACGTGTCATCGTGATGCACAAAATGCAGCACTCTCAAAAATTTGGACTTTATTGACAAAAATTCAGTGTGTGGAACCACTGTATGGCCCTTGAAAATGAAATAAGACTAAATCAATCCATTTCATTGACAAAAGGTATAAGTGTATGGAACCATTGTTTAGCACTTGAAAATAAAATCCAGGTGAGTCACAAATTCAGCAGTGGCTGAGTACCAACCACACTCATCAACAACAGCTGATAGTATTTGGCAGCTCTTGTGTGGGCCCCACCTAGAACCATACATGGTAGATTCTGGCAACCACCACCGATCTACGCAGGTAGAATTAAAAACCCTTTAAAGGCTGGGTGAAGGCCCTAGGTTCATGTCTCCTTTGTTGTCATAATGCATCAATGTAGTGCCAGCGAACTATTGTACGCAGCATCACAGCACCCGCAAACCATACCAACCCTTAAAGAGTGTGTCATCCATGTAGGGTAACATCGATGCATGTATGGCGAGTTAATCGCCAGTGTTGCCAAAATCTTTTTCTCAATGCAGGCCAAAGTGGCCTGCGCCTTGGCATCTTACAAGGTATTTTTTTTCTTTTACGCAGGCCATGTCAACTTACAAATTTTGAACTATTATATTGAAAATAAAATTGACCATAACTTTGCTTCTGTTAGGCCGATTTTTAAATTCTTTCATCATTATGAAGCTGAGATGATGGCAGGCCATTCTGGCCTGCGTACAAAAGCCATTACGATTCTACCCCGGTATTAGCCGCTCAGTCAGGCATCATGGTTGCCAATGGACATAATTCATTAAAGCACTATGAAAACCATTGAAGAGTTATCAATTATAAAGTTTGTAGAGGTTCAGAAATGATCACTTTACAAGTGATCCTGGCCCCTCTCCCAGTGGCATCAGTATTTAATTGGTAGTAAAAAGTCATTATGTGGCCATATCGAGACTGCTTACAGAACAAAGCAGGGCGGATCCAGAAATAATGACATCTGAAATAAGAATGATGGTATCATTCCAATTCATCCACACATGAAACGATGTCCCATGGATCCACCTCACAGGTGCTGTATCGAGTGAGCGAGCGAGTGAGTGAGTGAGTGAGTGAGTGAGTGAGTGAGTGATGTTTAACACCATTCCAACCAGCTAAGATCATATCCATGGCGAGAAATACATTACACAATTTCACAGAGGAATATGTCAGTGCCCACGCATATATGTGTATCACACATCTGAAGGGGTAGGAAAGAGGAGATATAGACAATTTTAAGTGGGCTAGGGAAGTCCGACCGGTGCTGTATCATTAGAAGGCATATGTCTGTGTCTTAATTCGCAAAATGTTACAGTGAATGGGTCATTGAGGACCTATTACTCGCAGATAGGTCATCATGTAGACCCTCAAATCGTAGGTTTCCTTTGAAAACTTAAAAAGGTGATGTAGGACTCTGGGATTGGGCATACCCATTGTGACAATCTAAACTTTAATAGACAACTTATCCCCACTGGACCAACAGGACTACACCATGTAGGCTACATGCATCGTACACTGTAAGAAGTAGACAGGGTTATTTTACAGCAAAATCCCTTGGCAACTTTGGTTACAGTACATTTTGCTGTAAATCTACAGGAGGTGAATCATTGTAATATTACAGAACAATTCAGAGTAATCATACAGCAACAGTCACTGTGATCATACAGCTAGCTCATTCAGTTCTACAGAAACATATGCTGTAAATTTACAGCAAAATGTGTTGTAGAATTACAGAGAAATTTCTTGTAAATAAACAGCAATATTTTCTGTGAATGGACAGCAAATTTTGCTGTAAATGAACAATAAAATATACTGTAAATTTACAGCAACTATTGCTGTAAAATTAAAGAAACTTGAATTGTAGAATTATAGCAAGGGGTTCTGTTAATCAACAACAAATGTATTGTATATAAAGGTATGGTATAAAAGACACTGCTATATACCCTGTTATACCACGTTTTCTGGGTTGCACAGTGCTTTTTGCTGGATATTCCCATGCATATACCTGTCGATATTGCACAGCATGAATGCTGTAGCATGAATTTTGGAAGGTTATCCATGGATAACCTGCACGCCGTGCGGTTATCCATGGATAACCCGCATGCCTCTCATGTCCTTCCATGTCATATGTTACATGTTAAAACCTACGATAATGTACAAGGCCAGGGTAGGGATCGAACCAGCAGTCTCACATCCCAAATCCAACTCCCTATGCATTGCGCCACAGGGACTGATGAGAAATGCTTGGTTCGAACCACGTCTGGATATGATACAAAGCCCAGGAAGACCACGACTGCGAGCTGTCCACTACCATAACCGCGGGACGCATTCAAAGATAGCCAAGCCGACATGGCCGCTGAAGGAGGAGACACGGTGGTCTAGTGGTTAGCGCGTTGCGCTCAGCCGTTATTGGTACGCGGGTCGAGTCCCGGTCTGGGCGCATTGTTTTTCGCCGTGTGCGCTGTCGCTGTCGGCGACGAGGTGTATGTACCGATCATGTACAAACACTATTTTTCGCCGTGTGCCACTGCCGGGCGCATCTTTTTTCGCCGTGTGCGCTGTAGCTGTATTATACACAAACATAACCGCAAGACGCATTCAAACAAAGCCAAGCCGAGACAGGCGCTGTCGCTGTCCGCTGCCGGGCGACGAGGTGTATTATACACAAACATAACCACGAGACGCATTCAAAGCTTTAGCTGTCTGCTGCCGGGCGACAAGGTGTATGTACCTGTGTACACACACTATGGCTGGCTTCGAGTCCCGGGGAGGGGGAATAATTTTTGTTTTCAACTTGAATTTATTGGTATTCTATTGATTATTTATTGGTTTCGTGGTATAAAATAAGTAGTCAATGGATAATTCATGACGAGTGTGTGTTAGCAAAGGCTAATTACACTCGGCCTATGGCTCGTGTAATTATCCTTCACTAACACACACTCGTCATAAATTATCCATTGATTACTTGTTCACTATTGGGGTCAGTTCTTGGTAATCATCCCCATGATATCATTTATGTGTGCGCTTCATGCATGCATTGATACTATAAACCATGCATGCCTAATGAAGACTATTGAGGGTAAGAGAAGTAGAGAACCATCTCACCCAAACCATTTCATGGTCATTCAGTTTTAATACTACCTAAAGGCAGGTAGGCCTATGTTAGCTTCAACCCCAGAGTCCATGGACTTGTATTTCAGATTTAGACACAGTTGTGGTGTCATGTATGCATATCATTGGTTGTTCCTAGTTTCTTCTCAGGTAACCTTGTACAATATCATTGGTGCACAATGCTAGATTTAACCTGTTGGGGTTATTATCATATTGCAATTCATTATTAAGCTCTGGGGACAATATTTGATTGAGGTGTGCAATATAAGACTGTACATACTAAACATATGGTATACTACTGGCCTCCAGTGGGGGGACAGTAAGGCTATTTTGGTAAACCCTTTGAAGGGCCACTAGGGTGACTGGCTGGCCTAGGGCATACTGCATACAGAGTAATTATACAGGATCACTCACTGTACACGGGCTTCCCTAGCCCACTTAAAAGGGTCTATATCTCCTCTTTCCTATCCCCTCAGGATGTGTGTGGTGCACATATGCGCGGGCACTGACACATTTCTCTGTTAAATTATCAACCTGTGAAGCACGGGATAGCCACTTAGTGCCGCTAAAGTGCTGTAAAACACAAATCAATCAATCACTCACTGTACACATATATCTACACCTACAAAGCCTTGTTATTACAGTAAGAGTCACAGTATTTGAGAGTACAGCACTTTCCCCTGTGAGCTTACAAGAGACATCTCTATTATAAAACATAAACTTCTTACAGTGTACATGGAACTCACCTTATTCTAATATGCCATGTTAAACTTTATACTCAAAATGCGTTGTACAATCCACCAGGTGGCTCCACTGTCGGCATAGTGGTATCCTCGGTGGTATCCAAGGTTCAGAGCCTTCACCAGGTCACAACTTAGCAACACAAAAGTTATCCAGCTTTAGAGTCTTTAAAGGCTACTTTTTGCAGGTGGGACCAAAGTCTCGTTTTCCGCGAGGTCTCGCGAGAATGCCCTTGGCGACCCAGCATACAGCTGGTGCCACTGTCATGGCCGCCAGTTGCCATAGTAATAGCAGCTGGGGCCTGACCCAGGTGATTGGGGCTGTAGAGGGTGGGTGGGGGATGGATATAGGTGCATGTAGGGGAGAAATGGAGTGCATAGGCGTCTTTTTGTATTTTTTATATTATGGACAGACTTTGAATCTTTAATCTCGTTTTAGAAGTATTCCAATATACCTAATGGCACGTTGAAGATTTCCTAAAATGACTCAAGTGTATTTTAAACCTACGTGTTACCAGATGTCTCTGTATCAGTTTGAACGCTTCGTCCAGGGGAGGGCAGGATTTTTTTTTTTTTGGGGGAGGGGGCAAATCAAAGACTACCTCTCTGTCTCCTTAGCTCATCTGCGACCACCAGGTCCATGCACACAAAGCACATCCTACCTATTTTACTTATATATGACAATCCAAGCTAGTACAAATTTCAATTTGAATCACAAAATCATTTGATTTCAGCTCATGTCTCTTTCCATTGGAAAACTAGATGGACAGCAGGGACCAGAGCCAGTGCACACAAAACCAGAACTACAGTTGGCAGAGTGATATCTGTAAACATAGAATGATGCCACCTGCCATGTGGCAGTGGTAGGCTCTAAGCCCCTGGAGGATGCTGACACTAATGATGATGATTGGGTGACCCAGCCTCAGGGGACACACCTCTGGTACGTACACACCTGACAAACATGGACAGCAACAAAAATAGGTAATGTTTGATGGAGGACTCTATTTTAACCCTTTAAGGGCCACATGTAGACTACCACATGGTGCCTCCAGGTTCCTGTTCCTGATGTATCAGTGCTGGATTATGTAAAACCAATATGACACAGCGTTTCAAAGGCTCTGTTACCTAAGGCATATATGCTTCTGTACATTACAGAGAATGGGTCTTCATTCAATTATGTAGTAAAGTGCTTGTGAGCCGATAGATCTAGTATGCTGTGCATTCTATCCTACTGATATCGCACAAAGTCATAGGGAGTACAGGTAAAATTGTGAAGAAGGATTCTGATTGAATGTTTGGGTACCGGTTTAACATGTGGAAGGCTTTCTATGAACACCATGCTGCAACAAGTTCAATTCTTTTTTTACCTGTAATGGACATAGAGTGTTGCTTGTCCACGAAATAATGGTAACTGACCACATGAGGCGACTACATCTAGGACGGAGAAAACACTACTGGGGCATGTCCGTTTCCCTTTAAAAGTCAGTAAGTAATTGTCTTTTACATTTGTATTTGCAATATGCTCCCTGTAAAGGATTGGGACAAATAGTCTATTTGGTGGTTTACACTAGAGTCAGTGTGAAGGTAACTGCTTGGTGTCTATTATTCATCATCTAGTTGGCAGTTCCAGTAAATCAGGGTGTTATTTATAGCCTAAACATACATAAATTATTTTTGGTCAATTTTACATCAATAAAATGTTCCCCTGGGTGTCAAATCATTTAACAGCATAAATCCTGAATGTAGTTGAAAAAAGCCATGGTCCTGATCCACCTGCTGCTTTTTGTATGGCCTGAAGGCTATGGTAATTACTACCAACTGTAACCTGCTTGGGGGTATTGTACACTAGTCTGAATTTCCAGTGTTCCATTCTTAACGTAGCAGGGAGAGTAGGGGTGGGTCAAAAATGGGGATGGAAATGCCCCCCCCCCCATTGAGTAGGGGTTGTAAAACATGGCACAGTAAAAGGGAAGAGTGTGTGAGCCTTCAATAATACTGCACCCTGACTTTGACAGATACCTATAAGGTACATTTGGGTGTTGGCTTTTGAAGCTTTCGTGTACCTAACTAATATACTACCCACCTATAAATTGTACGATCACTTTGGGCTGAATCTATATGCTGCAATATGCCAATGTCGCATGAGAGGTATATTAATGTTTATGCGTGATTCAACATGGGGGACAAGGGCTAATATGGGGTTAATCTAAGTGTAGAGGTACACTTTACTACCATAGGAGTTGGGTACCGTCTGACGTGGCGGGTGAGTCGAGTCGTCGGACGTTCCTCAGGTTCCGGATAGGTGGCAGCACCGATCCGGGTCTGTGGGGACATCTGACGACGAACACCTGGGTCCGTATATAAAGCCCAGGGCTCAGCCGCTACGTCAGAGGCCCTTCTGGCCTCCGCACTATGTAGACCACTGCTTTTTAATATTAGCTGCCTCTTTGATATCATTCGGCAGCCGTGAGTGTGCATTAAGTAATAAACCTAACCGTTGGCATACACTTGGAATACTGTCTTACTCTTTCTTTCCGAATCGTAAGACCCGAACCCCCCAGGTCCGTAAGGCCACAAACCCTTACACTGGTGCCGTGACCAGTTAATTCTGGTGTATAGCCCGGACGTTATAACGTCCGAACGGCTAGTACATGGGTTAGACACCCTTAGGGAAGCTAACCCAGCAGGGCAATCACTTGCCCAAGAGAATGGAAATGGATCGCTAATGCTCCAAGCCCATTCGGATCCACAAGATGCAGAATCAGCATCCTGGAGAGATCCCGGACCCCACTATAATGATAGTGAGGAGAATCTGCCAGACTCTGTACGACGCGAACAGTCCATACAGAGACATAGTAACTTAATAGGCCAGCATTCAATTGTTGACGAATTATGTGATTCGATGTTCGAAGTCGGTGGTAGTACTAACCCAGAACATCCGGCACCAATGCGAAAAAGGGTAACATTCGGAGAACTACCTTATAGGTTACCCAGGCCCGAATTACCAATATTAGATTATAGCGCTATAGATGGCGACTTAACCTATGCGGTACCGGAAGGTGAAGAATTAAAACGACCGGATGTCCTGTTGT
This sequence comes from Acholoe squamosa, assembly GCA_949317995.1. Lineage (NCBI taxonomy): Eukaryota > Metazoa > Annelida > Polychaeta > Phyllodocida > Polynoidae > Acholoe > Acholoe squamosa. The sequence continues at coordinate 64,431,323 of OX439041.1, read as the reverse complement.
TGAATGAAACTTATGTAACTTTGAACGAGAATTTAAATACCTTGGTCAAAGCTAAGGATGAAGTACTGCATGAAAAACTTCAAATGGAAGAGGACCTAACTGGCATGCGAAAGGAATTCGAAGCCAGAAGGAGCGAGTACATGAAAGAACTCGAGAGTGAAGAACTAAAACTTCAATCTATGAGAGATTCATTCAATAAAGAATATGACAATAGACACATTCGTATCCAAACATACATAGATACGAACGACCAACTAAACCTTGATAAGACAAAATTCGAATCCGAAATTCGCCATTATCAGGAGGAGTTGGATAAATTGAAACTTCAGTGCAGTAAACAAGCTGAAGATAATGAGACCATCCGGGTAGGCATTATAGCTTACAACAAACAACTGGAGGAGGATAGACAGAAACTCACGAATGAGCTTCAGGAATTGCAGGCTACTGCAATAACTCTAGATAAATATGTAGAAGCAGCCCAGTTAACTATAGGTAATATAGACCCAGCTGTGGTATCTACAATGTTGGGAAAGACATCTAAAGATGCAACCCCAATTAGATACAGCCCATTCGTTGATGATGGGGCTGACAAGAATGTGGTATCCGGAATCTATAAGAAACCGGATAACGCTGCAGTAAATGGAACCGCATCTAAACCAGTAGTTCCAATGCTGGATACGATAGGACCAGCACCACCCATACCAGATTTGAGTCACAAAATCAAAGCGACTCACGATGGTGCCACAGGGAATAATAATAATTCACCCGTGGCACAACCAAGAGCACCCGGACCAATGAGACATATGTTGACACCACCTTCATATTTCCCCCAACCCGGCCACAGTACACCAGCAGTACCAAGATTACCGAATCCACCCCCAGGTTCTGGTAATGGTCCTACTGATGGACGTTTTCCGAGACCAAATCCGCCACAAAACAATATCAACGGCGGTACGCACCAACCGAGAACATCTTCCTATGGATATAGAAATAATTATAACCCATCGGGAAGTGGCAATTATCAGAATGGTAATAGCTATAACCAGGGATGGAATCAGAATGATTCTTACCCTAGATATGCTTCTTCTGGAAACACCGGTCACAATAGTGGATATCCTGGTGGTTCATCTGGAGGCTATAATAATAATGGTCCACCAGGAGGAAACCCTCCAGGCGGCCCAGGAGGATCCGGATTCGGAGGATCAGGATCAGGAGGAGATGGCAGGAAACCTAACAGGAGAACTTCTATGCCTGCAGGGATGCAAACCATCTTTGATAGAAGCCAATGTATACAAAACCTTGGCATTGACTGCTACCGAAAGGGAGCAGACGGCATGGAAGTCATGAACTGGAGCATGCGAGAAGCAGATAGACTACGCGGATGTAATAATCCGGCACGTAGGCAGGCACGGATACCCCCTCCATATGATTCTAATGATCCATGGAAGGACAGGTATCAAGCTTTTGTTGACGAAGTCAATTGTAGTGGCTGGACAAAAGAAGAAGCTCTGCCATATTTGATCTGTTGGTTAAATAAAGGCGGAAAAGTAGCCCTCAACCAATGGAGAGCAGCTTACGGAATATACGGTACTTATGATCAACTGGTCGAATGTGCCGCATACCTTTTCGGATCAATCGTTAGAGAAGATCCGTGGGTAAGCTTTAAGAAGAGGACACAAAAACCTAAAGAATCACACAAAGTCTTTGGTTTGGAGCTACAGGACTTGCTTTCGAAAGCACGTCCAAATTGGGCTCACGATGATGATTGTTATCTACAAGAATTGTTTATACAATTCTACAGTGGATTGCGTGATCCGGATCACAAGCAAGTGGTCTGGGACTCTTGGAAAGATGACACTTCCTTCAGTGATCTGTTCATAGCAATCGATGGACATGACATGAAGAAACGTTTGGTAGGTCTCGGACCTAATCCAATAAGAGCAGCTCCATTCCAATATGGTGGTACACCTGCTCCGGTATACGATACTTCCCAATTAGCTCCGGTTGAATCGAATGAAGTTGATGAGAATGATGAATATGTCTCCGATGAAAACGGAGATTATATTGGTTCAGTGCATGTAGCTGGAAAGTATTACCGACAAAAGCGGTATAGGAAAATACATTCGAGAGGGAGAGGAGGATCTGTTGCTGGTAAAACAGCTTCCGGATCAACTCAACCTGGCAGTGTAGCCTCTACGGCGAACCCAACTGTAGCAGCCACTGTTGCTCCGACTAACATGATGGAAACATTAATTGCCGGATTAACAGAAGCTCTAAAGAGACCGAGAGTTGACAAATCTCAGAGGAGATGTTTCAGATGCCAGAAACTGGGGCATTATGCTCCAGAATGTATGGCTGAAAAACCTGTCCCTCGTAGACAGGAGAGTGTCTCTGGAGTAAGTACAGAGGAAAACTAAGGAGGGGTCTCCCGAGGGGCAAAGAAGGGGATCCCAGTGACAAATCTTGCCATGATATCACCATCCGTGATGATAGTTCACATGAAGTAACAAGATCGCCTAACACCGAGGTGGTTGTAGACACCCGGAAGGTTAGGGAAGCTGATATAACAGGTGCTATGGGAGCACAGGGGAAACCCAATATCAGTAACGAGGCAGGCGGCTATTCGTTAGCCAAGGTCTGTGGTGCCCACCTGCCCCCGGGTCATCCTTGTCTGGAATTCTTAAAAGGATGTGGATTGACTCCTGGTGTGAAAAATGACGTTCCGATTGTCACGGACATGCCCTCTGTTCTAAACGGAAGGCGGTGGTATGTTTGCCTTACTGTTAACGGAAGGTCTGCCGAATTCCTTGTGGATACGGGAGCTAGCCACTCTTGTATCTCCAAAGGGTTCTACGACCTTATACCGGATGAACATGATACTCTCAAATCGGGAGGAAGTGCTCAGACGGCCGACGGCAGTACCTTGCAAACGTATGGTAGAACTTGTGTGAGACTACAGTTAGATGGTATACATGACTATGTCATGAGCGCCACCGTTGCGGATATAGCAGATGAGGGGATACTCGGGTTGGATTTCGCATCCCTGTATGGTGCTGTATTGGAACCCCAAACAGGAGTGTTGAGTGTGAGATACCCGTACCCCGTGAAGGTTAGATGTGCACTGAGACAAGTGAGCAGTATGGCTAGTGTGGCACACACTGTGCGAATCCCTCCGGGAGTAGCCTGTGATGTGCTTGTAAGAAGTGATCCTGCAATGCGTAACAAACCTGCAGTGATAGAACCGGATGTAGTTACTTTGTCAGGTATTGGATTAAATTCTGTAGACACTATAGTAGCGAATGCATCCTGGTCGGTAGTACCTGTCTCCAATACTGGAAACACTACTATCTACTTGAAAAAGGGACAAGTTTTTGGAAACGTGACCCTTTCGGAAACTGTAACGGATAGTAAGCTAAGCTTACAGAAGGTAACAGGAGATGATGAAATTTCGGAAGACTTACTTAAGTTGTATGAAGAAACTTCATTAGAAGATCCGGAACACCGGAAAGAGTTCTATGATATGCTCTGTCAGTATCATACTGCCTTTGCCAAACCTGGTGAAAAACTAGGTACGACAAATAAGGTATTACATAAAATAGATACTGGAGATGCCGAACCCTTTAAGATACCGTATAGACGGTTACCCTTAGCAAAAAAGAGAGTAGCTGAGGATGAAATAAATAAGATGTTGGAACAGGATGTAATAGTCCCTTCCAATAGTCCATGGAGTAGTCCTGTGTGTATGGTAACAAAAAAAGACGGTACGATCCGTTTCTGCATAGACTACAGGAAGTTGAATGGAATAACGAAAAAGAATTCGTATCCATTACCGAGAATAGATGAAACCATTGACTCCTTAGGAGGAAACAGTTGGTTTTGTACCCTAGACTTGCAATCAGGCTATTGGCAAGTGGGAATGAACCCTTCAGATATGGAGAAAACTGCATTTTCAAGTCATATTGGATTATTCCAATATAATGTAATGCCGTTTGGATTGTGCAATGCACCTGCAACATTTGAAGCAATGATGGAAACAATTCTAAGTGATTTATTGTGGAAAAGATGTCTTGTATATCTAGACGATGTCATTGTCTTCGGAAAAACATTCGAAGAATGTTCTAATAACCTAAAAATGGTACTAGAACGTATTATTTCAAATGGTCTCAAATTGAAACCTAAGAAATGCCACATGTTTAGAAAGTCCATAAATTATTTGGGCCGCATCATCAGTGATGAAGGAATAAAAGCTGATCCGGAAAAAATCGAATCAGTCACGAATTGGAATAGACCTAAAACACCCAAGGAAGTGAGGTCCTTTTTAGGATTCTGTTCCTATTACAGGGAATTTATTCCGAATTATTCTAGAGTCAGTTACCCATTACAATCAATAGCTAACTGGACTCCAGGAAGTACCAAGGAAAAATTTCCTTGGACACATGAACAGGAAAACGCTTTTCGAAAGCTAAAAGACCTGTTCACGAGTACTCCCGTATTGCAATATCCGAATGAGACGGATCATTTCATACTGGATACTGATGCTAGTAATGATAGCATTGGTGCAGCTCTCTCGCAAGTCCAAAATGGGAGAGAAGTACCAATTGCCTTTGCCAGCAACACACTGAGCAAGACTCAGCGCAATTACTGCACAACCAAAAGAGAGTTGTTAGCAGTAGTCGTATATACCAAGAAGTTCAAACATTTTCTATGGGGAACGAACTTTACTCTGCGTACGGATCATTCCTCTTTAAGGTGGCTACTGAACTTCCGAGATGCTGAAGGCATGTTAGGCCGATGGCTAGCCCATTTATCCGAATATGGGCTTGAACATCAACAGATTCAGCATAGACCCGGAGTTAAGCATTTAAATGCTGATGCTTTGTCTCGAATACCAATCCGGAAATGTGATAATCCGGATTGTACTGATTGTGGAGCTCATAAGGCAGTGTTAGCAGGGATTCGAAGACCATTCGTACCCCTAGTTGCCAGTATACTGGATTGGTCTATGGATCACATACGACATTTCCAGGAAGCTGACTCGATAACTGCACAGCTACTGCAATTAGTACCAAAGGGTATACGTCCAGTTAGACCAGAGGTCTCTCTGGAAAATCGAGAAATGAGAAGGTTTCTTGCTCAATGGACCGAGCTTGAAGTCCGGAAAGGCGTGTTATACCGTTGGAAGCCATGTAATAATGGTGATAGAATCATGCAAGTGGTGATACCACATGCCATGAGACATGACATTATGTACTTCTGTCATGGACATCGGACCAGTGGTCATTTCGGAAGGAAACGCTCGCTAGCACGACTTTCCAAGAAATACTATTGGCCTGGCATGACACGGGACTTGCAAAGATGGATAACCACCTGTCCGGATTGTTGTAAAAACAAACCCGGACCCGGGATGGGCAAACTTCCCCTATCCCAAGAACTTTTCGGAGTTAGATTCGCAAGAATCGGGGTAGATATTATTAGTGGATTTAATACAACCGCTAATAATAATACCTGTATGATGGTAGTGTGTGATTATTATACGAAATACACTAAAGTATTTCCACTACCGGACCACAAAGCAATTACTTGTGCCGAAGCTTTTGTAAAAGGTTGGGTACTAAGCTTCGGTGTACCATTAATGTTACACAGTGACCAAGGCAGAGAGTTCGAATCAAATCTCTGGCAGGGTATGTGCGAATACTTAGCTATTTGCAAGACTAGAACCAATCCGTATAGACCACAAAGCGACGGATTAGTGGAAAGGTTCAATAGAACCCTCATCCAAGTCCTAAAGTCACTCGTTAATGAACATATGGATGACTGGGATGAGCAATGTCATTTTGTGACACATGCTTATAATAGTACGGTACATTCAAGTACAAATTGTTCTCCGAACCTTTTAGTATTCGGAGAGGATTTGATAATGCCTGCTGACCTAGTTTTTGGAGTCGTAGGAATGGACCCTGAACTACCTTGCCATGTAGTTTTTGTGGAATGTTTAAGAGACAGATTTAGAAAAGCATATGAGTCTGTCCGAATTGATTTGGAGAAAAGTGCCAAATGGCAGAAAGTAGGATACGATACCGATCTAAAGCATCGGAAATTCCAATCCGGAGACAGAGTCCTCAGATTACACGAACCACTTAGACACATAAAATTAGCGTCTAATTGGGACGGTCCCTTTACTATAACACAAATTATCAGTGATTGTACCGTAATTATTAAATCTGACCTTGGTCGACTCTATAAGTCAAATGTGGCTAGATTAAGGAGATGGTCTGGGAGGGAGACCTCCACAGAAATGTATGGTGAAGGTTCCGAAAGGATCCTGAATCAGAATCGCATAATAGACCAGGTAAAGAACACTACAGTAAAGCGTGGTCGAGGTAGACCCAAAAAGTGTTCCGAATCAGTGACACCCACGCCAACACCGATTAAGCGTGGGGGAGTTAAAAAAGTCTCGGCAGGTGAAGACAGAAAGAAGAGGAAAGGTGTTTCTAAGGCTAAGAAGCACCTAGAGAAAGCTCTTCAGACTGTCAGGTCCGATAAAGAACTATCCGAGAAGGGGAGATACGTTCGCCGCAGCCCCCGAATTGCCCAGAGGACTGCAGTGACCTAACCTGTATACACAACGAGTGTAATGTTTACATTTAGAGGAACGGATGACAACTGACCCTAAAGGCTTATTTGTCGCCCCCGCATGATGTACCAATGGGTAGTGGACGGATAATCCGGTGGATTTGCTTAAGCTTTCCATAATCTCCACTTAAATCCCCAGTCGAGTCATCGGGGTGAGCGATAATTACCTAAAAACAATCAGTTTGTTGATGTACCGCCTGTAGCACGTGCGTTTCCGCATGACGTCACCGTGTCCAGTCTCGGCTGACCTCTCGTGACCTCGCGGACCGCGGGGAAATGACGTCACGAAAGCTGGCCTGTCGCCATATTGTTTTTCGGTAACGTTCAAGACGGTCGAGCTCGCTCCCTTCTTGGATTTTACCGGCTAAGCAAACCCCCCGCTGCTCCTTCAGAGTCTGTCTCCTGGTAGACAGACTCCGTTTGTGCCGGCCCCGGCGCCGTAAAAGCCGGAAAAAGGAGTAGTTTACTCCCGTGATCGATTCCCCAGTCATGGCTGAGGAATCCGTAGCTGCAGCCAAGCTATCCGGTGACCCGGATAAGCTGACTCCGTCCGCAGAAGCTTTTCCGGAAGCTTTGTCGCCTGTTACACAGGAAGAGAGCGAGATGATGGACGTGGAGGAACCCACGGATCGCTCGTTCGAGGAGAAGCTGGCTTCATTCTCACTCAATGAGCCAGAGAAACTGCTATCTCCACTCCCAGCAGAGGGATCCGGAGCGACTGCGAGTGCTGAACCCGCAGCGACAGAGTCCGAAACTACCCGCCGCATGACTGCCGAACAGGAGGCACAGGAAGAGGCTAAGAGGGCCGCGGAAGCACCCGCACCTCCTATCCCCGACCTGAAGCTTGCCACCAGAAGCTCCGCCAGTGCTACATCAGCTACCGGCAGCACTACTACTCCAGTAGAAGCCACGACCTCCAGCACATCCGGAACCCAGGAACCGGAGGAAGACTGGAAGGTCAGTAAGAACCGACGATCCGCTGCTCGGAAGCTCAAGAATCTCCCGGATTCTGCGAGAGCCGAGCCGAAACCCAGCACCTCAACCACTGGTAGTACTGCCATGGAGGTTGAGTCGTCTGACGAGGAGTCGGTGCACGAATCCTCGGTTGAGTATGATGAGAAGGCCACTCCATCAACTCAAACCGAGGCCGAACGTTGGGCTAACGCCAAATCCGGATTCAAAACCCGGATCCCGACGTGTTTCTCCGACTGTGCGTACGGAGTTAAGAAGGACGGCTCTACCCTCTATGCCTGTCCAGACTCAATCAATAAGAACGATGAGTCGGATGATGAAGATTGGATGCGCCTTTCGGACGAGGACCCCAATCCGAGCAAAGCCTATCGAAAGATGTGGCTTATGCTAAACCACACCGAAGGGTATTACACTTATACCCAGAGGAGGAAGCTGCGTTGGGCTTTAGAGAAGTGGTACGGTGACGATCAAAAGTCCTGTCCCTTCTCTATCTGCCAGGATGCGAGTGATGTCTCGATCCGGACCTGGAGTACTCCAGCCCGGTTCCAAAGGCATCTGGTAGAGGCCCACTTCCACCATCACCCGGTTTACATTTGTGATCCGAGTTATGGTAAGAAGGGCAAGAAGTGTACTACGAAGGTGCAATACAACCGACGTAGTGATCTGGCTAGACACCAGAAGAAATGCCACGCAGAAGGTTTGGACGGGGCCCGGAAGCGCATCATGGAGCTTCATCAGGAACTCATGAAGGAGTTCGATAGCCTGAGCGAGGATGCTTGGTCTAAGATCCGACCAGGGGACCAAGTCCTCTGCGAAGTTCCGAAGACCAAGGATTCGAAACTCCGAGCAAAGATAGTCCTGACTCCTGGAAAGGGTAAACTGGACATGCACGAGTCTCTCTGGCAGAAATGCGAGGAATCCGGAAAGGATGCAAAGAGAGCTCGTGAAAGGAGCAGGAGAGACCAGAACCGTGGCGGCAATGGTAATGGTCAGAGCACAACAAAACCGAAGGTCAGAGCAGAGGACCGTTCCAGGTCCCCTCTGACAAGGCACCCCGCAGAACAGGCTCAGGGCACTCCGGTGTTCAAGAAGCCTGAACCTGCCGGATACGCTGGAGCCGTATCTAAACCTGGGAAAGTGAGTTCTCGAAACTTTCCGTCCTTAAACCAGGGACCTGGACCTGAGAGCCAGACCTTGGTGGTAGGAAAGGATGGTCGCCTTATGCCAAAGAAGACCACCGCATCTGCTGCCGCCGGATCTGCATCCGCTCCAGCCGCCCCACCAGTTACCTTTACCCAGGAGCAGTTAAACATGTACCTGCAAATGGGACTGAAACAGAACGTACCACCTGCCTTCTGTGTACCAACGACAGGTGTGTCCGGGAGTCCTAAACCCGGAAGTGGTCCACAGGCCGCCTCGACTCCTCCCAAGGCTGTCGCGGCACCTGAGAAACCAAAGGACGCCATTACCATTAAAACTGGTAATGCGGAAGTTTGGTTTGAGAAGTCTCGCCAAGGGGAGGCAGATGTCCAGAAGGCCATCTACACCCATTGGGAGAAGACCGTTCGTGAGAAAGCGATCGAGTTTCATCAGGGTCTCCTAAACGAAACCCTGTTGTGTATGAAACAGGTGGGCGACGCTGAAAAGCAACGTCTCGAGACTCTCATCCGGGACGATGTAAAGGCCCAGGAGGAGGCTGCCTCAGCTGCTCAAGAAAAAGCAGCTATGGATGTACACGTGTTGGAAAAGCGTGTAAAGGAGGAGATCACTCGGAACACCAACCTGAACACTAAGTTCATGAGGGTGTTCGGAGTCGACTTGGACGAGTGGGACGGCACTCCCGAGTCGGCTTTAGCTCTTCTGAAGAAGAAGCATGCTAAGAAATCCGTTTAAAGCATGCTAGGGTTATTTCTTCCATAATTTTTTTTCCAACACCAAATGACCAGATATAGTCTTTGCGGAACCCTAAAGGTCTGCGAATGCTTTTACTAGTGCATGAACACCTATGTTATGTGTTCCGGGTTCCTTTGACCAGTCTATTATTCAGGTTGTATAACATTTACTACACCCTGAATAGCCTATTCGGATTTATAATTTCATCCATGAACAATCCGATAGTAGACTTGCTGCTGTGAGACGTATCCGGATGCCAGTTCCAGACTCCTGCTGTTACCCGTGCTAACCAATTACTAGGATGGACTTTACGATTTACCTCTACAACTCATCTGTACTCCCGAATGGACTTATATCTCTACTACTATTACTTCCGGATCAACTTATATCGGACTATTATTTTACTTATGTCAACTAAAACTTAAAAAGGATTACGTTCTCTACACAGTTGACACATCCGGACTAATATTCTACAAATCTACACCATTCGGATATACTATAAACTTTAGCACTACTAGAGGATTGTGGGTAGCTGCCCCAAATCAACTACCGTGTTCACTCAATATAAGGAAACTATAAACTTTAGCACGTCCATCCCGTGGTTAGCTGACCACACCTACCTACTAGTACCCGGAGGATACAGCAGAAGACTCCAGCAGCATTTATAACTCCTGTATATTGTATATAATGTCATATTTCTATTTTTCTATAATATTATATGTATGTACATATCTACTAGATACATATTATAATACGGGTACATAGACATTTCCTGATACGGATCTCTAATCACTATTAGTATTTATATTATAAGATCCGTTAAACTTCACCAGATAACACATATTATTGTCCTGCGAGACAAAATATATAATAAGTATAATGATCTGGTGCTATAAAGGTTATTAGGTACACGGTGATAATATATTATTATATTCATTACCACACCGTGATGTTTTTTTCTTTTTTTTCAAGTGTATGTTATAAATAATCATATTCGTACTACTCACGGAATCCTTAACGGATTCGTATAATATTAATATACGACATGTCATTAGATAGTGATGTTACTATAACAGTCTTCTTTAAGACTACATATTCAAATGTGTTGTCAATGACTACAAACACACATACGGATGTTATTTTGTGATATGTTTTATTATCGACAGTTCCGTTACATATAGCTGTCATTATCACATGTATACGATTCATATTACTTGTCCTATTAATTATACCTGAAATATAATACAATATTATGTGGTATAATAATTAAATAGACAGTTCCGTTTCACATAACTGTCTCTTCTTCAAGTAATTCGTATAATATTTCAACATCCTAATCGTTATATGTAACTAAAATTCACTATCGAATATATATATATGACATCTGGTTCACAATTTATTTAGTGCTAATGTTATACCTATGGTTGTACCTCTATTACTAAAGGTTTAGACATGTAGAAATGTTATCCTAGTAATATTATACGTATAACACCCTCCTAAATGTCTGGGGGAGTGGTGTAGAGGTACACTTTACTACCATAGGAGTTGGGTACCGTCTGACGTGGCGGGTGAGTCGAGTCGTCGGACGTTCCTCAGGTTCCGGATAGGTGGCAGCACCGATCCGGGTCTGTGGGGACATCTGACGACGAACACCTGGGTCCGTATATAAAGCCCAGGGCTCAGCCGCTACGTCAGAGGCCCTTCTGGCCTCCGCACTATGTAGACCACTGCTTTTTAATATTAGCTGCCTCTTTGATATCATTCGGCAGCCGTGAGTGTGCATTAAGTAATAAACCTAACCGTTGGCATACACTTGGAATACTGTCTTACTCTTTCTTTCCGAATCGTAAGACCCGAACCCCCCAGGTCCGTAAGGCCACAAACCCTTACATAAGCATGAGACAGTAAGATCAAATTTATTGAAAAGAAAACCAAAGACAGCACCTTTGCGATGGTGGAACGACAGCCACAGTTACTGGCATGGGGGCATGTGGCATGTGAACTTACTGTATTTCCTATATACTTTCAGGAGCCAGTAGGATACAGGACCATTTATGGACCTAAACTGCACACTCCTGTATAAATAAAACATGTAAAAAAAAAAAAATGGGGCGTAATACACAATGTGAACTCACTGTACTTTCTATTAACTGGGGCATAATACACAATGTGAACTCACTGTACTTTCTATTAACTGGGGCATAATACACAATGTGAACTTACTGTACTTTCTATTAACTGGGGCATAATACACAATGTGAACTCACTGTACTTTCTATTAACTGGGGCATAATACACAATGTGAACTCACTGTACTTTCTATTAACTGGGGCGTAATACACAATGTGAACTTACTGTACTTTCTATTAACTGGGGCATAATACACAATGTGAACTCACTGTACTTTCTATTAACTGGGGCATAATACACAATGTGAACTCACTGTACTTTCTATTAACTGGGGCGTAATACACAATGTAAACTTACTGTACTTTCTATTAACTGGAGCATGTGAACTCACTGTACTTTCTATTAACTGGGGCGTAATACACAATGTAAACTTACTGTACTTTCTATTAACTGGAGCATGTGAACTCACTGTACTTTCTATTAACTGGGACGTAATACACAATGTGAACTTACTTTACTTTCTATTGCTCTACTATTCAAAATGATATTTAAAGAAATCAAATATTACGCCCCCCTCCTCCAATGAAAATATGCCAATTTCGCTAAAAGAAATTTCCCAAATCACGCACTAAGGTCTAACGTTTCATATTCATTTGGGTTACTTACGGGCTTGAATTAGATTATAATTATGATGCTATTTTGAAGCCCCCATCCCGACCCATATAGGGGAAACAGGCACCAAGCATCCAAACAGGGACCGGTTGGACCATGGAGAAGGGCCGGAAAATTGAATTCCATTAAAAAAGATCAAATACATTAACCTGTACCTAAATTCGAAGAACATTTCATCTACATGTACAATGAGGGTAGGGTCTCAAACTTGTCTATAGACGACAGCTGGTGAATAGTTAAAATGTTGTAATTGTAGCGTTTATTTTGTCATCTTTATTTCGTTCCCTACCCTTTTTCATTTGGGTGTCCGTACCCCAAAGTAAAAAAAAAGGCATGGCCTTACCCTTGAAGAGTAATCAGAGCTGTATTACGAACCGTGCCAATATCTTACTACAAAATGTATTTTGACATTCTAAACAGGGTTGGCATGATGCACCAACGTAGAATGCCGTTGCCTCGCCAGCACTGCATTGGTGTATCATGAGGACAGATAGACGTGGAAACATTATGTGGCCACTACAAGACTTAATCAAATGGAGACATATCAATACTTCCGTGAAGTAGGGCCTATTACACTATTGAGATACTAATGGGACATTTGCCAAATTACGTGACAGCCAATCAGCAGCCCCGTGACATTTGGACGTCAGTCATCAGGCCGATATCTCTTGATAGAGCAATGACCTTCAATGACCTTGCCCTTTGTTAATCGGCTGTATACATGTGTGTAATGTGGTACTTTTAGAGTGCTACAAGACAGGCAGCCTTCTCTCTGTCTTATTTTTTTTCTGCTCTCTCTCTCTCTCTCTCTCTCTCTCTCTCTCTCTCTCTCTCTCTCTCTCTCTCTCTCTCTCTCTCTCTCTCTCTCTCTCTCTCTGTCCCTCCCTCTCTCCCTTCATCACTCTCACTTCTATCCTACTCTTCTAAGTCTTCTCCAAAATAATAATCATTCACCCTCTAATAATTCTCTAAAATTAAGGCTTTTCACTTTACTGCTCGCGTGTCTTTCTGTCTGTAGTCCCTGCCTTAAGATTTAGCTGATCCAATACATGTATATAAAGTCTTTGAATACATTTTGTGGGTCTACCCGTCGAGATTTCACTTTGTATACTAAAACTAGGCCACAACTAGCCGGTGAGCGGACAGAGAATGACATACTCCACAAGCCTAATTCCTCTACATATGGTATTTTTCATATGTATTTTTCCATGCTATTTATCCATGAATGCTTGCCACAAACCATTTTTCTATGCGATATACATTGGCCGGCAGAGGCAAGCCCAATATGCCCAGGGGCAAGTTAAAGGTTACTTATGGAAGTTGTCAATGCATTGTCCCACAGCCACAGAGGTCAATTTCAGAACTATTAAGAATGAAATCTCGAAATTTATGTTCAAATGTTAAACGTTATGTTATTGTACCTATGAACGGAGATGGAACTGACAAGTCTCAAAAAATATACTGAAACACCAAACGGAGGCCCTGCAAAAGGTTCTTTGTAGATCGTGAATAGCGGTGTGCTACTCAGCACAGATGGCTCAGGGGTCTAATGTCAATGAACCCCATGCCCAATGACCCCCCATCTCTCATCCACCCATTATAAAAGGGACCTGAGCCAAACCTCCATACCTGCCCTTCATATAGGAATTAAGAGTTGTTGTTGTTGTTAAATTTATTGGCTTAAGAGGGAATTAAATTATCATCCAAAAATGTCTTATTTCTTTGACATTTTGAGGTTGACCTAATAACACTATGACTCTGGGAGATCCTGAGCCAATTACAGCTCACTAGAGCTAAAACGAAAAAAAAAGAAGGAAAGGAATCCAAGAAACCCCACTTCCATCCCTGTATATATATGTAAAGCCCCTATAGATACAAGTCACCCAATTCAGATAGACTCTGCAATAACGTGGGATATAGAATATCCAATCTAATGAACACAAAAAAGGCATATACATGCATGGAAAAAAGCAATTACCACTGAGCTCAATTACTCTTTATTGGGGATGAGAGTGCCAATTATTGGTTTTATGTCAATGACAGACAATCAACTATCCCTGTGTAAAATGACAACCCTTTTTCTATTTCGATTACTTGCTACCCGTGCATATATACTCTGGCCTAATTGCTTAGAGAAATTGCCAACAGAAAGTCCTTTTCAAATGGGCTACTCTGAATATTGTTTGATATGCCCATTTCCGATTCATATCGTTTACTGTGTCTGCTCTAGATTTTCTTTTTGCTTCAACATAAACCTCTTACCATATTTGGAAGCCAATAGGAAAATCGAGACTAACTTAAAGATCATGAAGATGGAGAGACATCTCCTCTTTCAATATGGCAGAGGTGGAGGAGGTTTCATACATATACCTAATGTTAACACGCTGGGGTGCCCAAACTAATGATGAAGGCATAATGGGCTTCGCCCATCTCAAATGGCAATTTGGTTGCCACATTTCTGCATGTGTCTGATGTGCTCATAACGAAGAAGATGACTTCCAAGATATTAAAATCATCCTATTCCTAAAGGTAACAAAAACGTAAAACGTCCATTACCACTTATAAAAAGGAATAATTAGTGTTTACATTCACCTTCGATATCTGGGGCCAACTTAGGAGCTATTTCTTTTCTATTAGGTTATTACCTTAGGCCATGCAGTGTTATCTACCTTTACCAAAGATCCGGCATTAACAGGTAGGAGTACTGTCTTTTTTTTTTGTGGGGGGCGTAATCAAACCCAGTATATATCACTATTAAATTTTTGCATAAACATTAGGGAGGCCTATAGAATATTTGCAAAGCAGAGACACAGCATTAAAATATTCTATAATTAACATCTTCCTATGCGATGTGATCATGATAAAATCCCATCAGAAACAGTTTCCAGTGTTAAAAAAACTTCAAATGGACATCGGCCAATGTGGACTGTGTAAAGGCCATTCGGCTGACCTGCAGGCATTCTATTTACGACATTTAGGCCTTTCTAGTGTGCTTTTTATGAATGAATTATATAATTCTAAATAACTGTGGAGACAGGTTTGGAAATATTGAAAATCCTGAAAAAGCATTTGTGGAATATGGACCTTCCCTGCTATTATAAATATTATATTTTATGGTCTACCATCCTGAGCAGTGCCTAAAAGCCTTACACTGCCTGGTCCTATTCAGGTATTGATGGCATATACCCCGGCATATACCCAGAGGCCACCTGTTTTAAACCTCAGTTCTGGGGACTAGCTGGTGTGCCAGTGTAATCCGACAACACTGAACCCCTGTATGTATCTTGTAGTGGTCTGTGTGTTACTGTTACCAACTGGTAATTACTATTTTATTTGTACCATGTACCTACCGGGTATAATCATAATGAAAACTGTTCACAAATGTACCCTTTAATCATCTTACTGAGTTACATAACTCATTACTCTGCCGAGCGTCTCCCCGCCACATGCAGGCGCTTCATGTTAATTTCAATGCTAATTAGTCATGTGTTCTTCGGGGTCAAATTTTTTTTCGCATGTCCGCGCACAAACCCACCAGCCCCCCCCCCCCATTGTTAAAAAATGATCACTCCCTTACTAAATGGGCCAAAGACAATGATAGTCTTTTAGTAGATAACAGGAGAAGACATATTTATTATTATATATATATATATATATATATATATATATATATATATATATATATATTGTATAGGTAATAGGGGAAATGTTACTAAAGGCCCTATATGCTACATATATATAGTGGAAACAGAATATGGGTCAATATAAGCCATCAGAAAATGACTATGGCATTGATAAACCATAGTGACCCACAGATATCAATAGCCTTTTATTTGGGATGAGCATACCAATTACTGGCCTGGTTTATGTGTGAGTGACAGTTAATTATCTATCTGACAGGTAGATGACCAGCCATCATTATACCTTGAGTAAAGGCTAATTGTGTTTAAATAAGGTTGGCCTCATTACCTCTGGTCAAGCTAAATATGGGCTGTGACATGTGCAAACTAACAACTACCCCACTTATTCTGTGGAATATTAGGTTCGGTTTGGGTACAAATTGTGATACCGATCCCACAGAGTGGTGGCTGTCGACGCCTGGACAAGGGGGGAAGGGGAGGGGGACTCTCCATTGAATAAGACTATAAGATCAAATATATAGCAGCTATCAAAAGCCCCTATAGGGGCTTTTGATAGCTGCTATAACTGGTATGGAATCATAACCTAAATATTGCATAAAACCATCAAAGAGCTGTGAAACAACCTAATCTCAACTGGAAGAGGGCCCCACAAGGGGGTGGGGCTGTAATTTTACTTCTTTAAAATCGGGGGGGGGGGGGTCTTAATATTCAGCTGCTATATAATGGGCTGTCAAAAAGCCAAAAGGTGGGGATGTAGTTTCACAGTTGGTATCAATCACCAAAGAGTAAGTGCTAACCCCGGGTGTTGATCTCTGTGAAGTGGGTTTCTTTGGAAGCAATTACATCATTATACTATAGTGCCTTTGGCGTACAGCATATAGGGTTGACCCGGGATACATTATCAACCAATCAGATCATTCCCTGGATTCAAAGCAGAATCTTTTGGGTACATTATGTAACACCTGGTACCCATCATGCTGGTTCTTATCAGTGCTTACCTTGCCAGGTCACAGATCCAGCAATGGCAGACTCACTAGGCCTCCATACTAAGCCCTATATGGCTTAGCGTGTTCCTTAGTGGGCCGACCCCTGCTGAAGCTGATACCTTGTGAGATAAGGACTGATAACAGTGAGCTTATGGGTACCAGGTGTTATGTAATGCACCCTGAAAAGTCGGCACTGAATGAAAGGAATTTTCTCATTGGTCAATAGTGTATCCCGCTTGGTTGGAATACATGATCTACAGCATCGATGTTAACATCACCACAGGCACCTTATCAGTTCCTCCAACCCACCCTTTATCTCCTCACAATCTTTCTATATCTCCTTCCTCTTGTTACCCTTCTCCCAGGAAGTTTCCCACCTATAAGGACCTCAAGCTCTGTCTTCTGTCAGGCGGCGACTTTTAAAGGTTGCATCATGCCTCTAGGTTCATCTTTAGTCGCCATGATGCACCAATGCAGTGCTGGTGAAGGATCAGCATGATGCATGGATGCAGTTCTGGTAAGTAACTTTTACAACTGAGGCCATGCCAATCCCTGCAGTGGTAATGCATCATATATGGGCATAATGCATTAATGCATTATGCGACCATTAAGGGGTTAGAGCAGAGAGTGTAGTGTGACTACATGAGGTGGTAGAAGATCAATGGTAATTATGGCTGATACCCCTCATAGTGTGATATATCTATGTCGTACTACCACCATAGAGTGGCCTTATTTGGGTGGCTGCCATATATGTGTATCATGTCAGAGATACCCATTAACATGTCACAGATTGTATCAGTTTATCTTGGAATCTGTTATTAAGGATCCTCCAAATATAAGCTGACCACATAGTCCTCAAGATTCATAAAGTATACCCGGTGGTTATTACAGAATAAGGCAAAACAAGCTTTTCTGTGAAACCAAGAGTAGAGAAAAAAATTGCATATTTTGGACTCCAGAATTTGCTCAAATCCTGGATGCGCCACTGAAACAGCATCACATAAAGTAGAGAATCGGGCCTGTAATAACAGTTACCATCAGAGCCGCTACCCAATCCCACATCAAGAATATATCCAATAAGGTATTCGTCTAACCACAAATTGCCAGATGGTACCTGGTAGAGCATAAAAGGCTATGGGGCGGTCAGAGTCAAGAGAACTGGGTGAATTTTTCCATATTTACATATGGCAAAATCCTCCGATGGTCAACATTTATCTGTTTCCTACTACACTGTACTTTATCATTTTATTTCCAATATTATTGTAGCATGGGGCTACACAATCGTTTTGGTATCAATCAAGTTCTGTCTTCTCACCCCAAAGGAAAGCCTCAAGATCACAGCTCCATGTGCCACCCCTTTCTGTTCAAAAATGACCACTCCCATATTGCATGACAGCAACAAGGTTACAGCAGAAAGGGATGAGCTGGGATGATGTGCTCCCTATGCGTGTGACCTTCACCCAGGTCTCTGCTTCAAAAACGAGAAAGATTCCCTCTATTCTTGATCCTATCAAAAACAATCCCTGAATGCCTGCCTGTAGCCCCCAAAGCCAAGAGGTCACGGAAGTATCAGTGGCCAGGATCTCTCATCTTTCATACACTATATTGACATAAGCAATACCATAAAAAAAGTTTTACAGCCAACTTCTTACTGTAAAACCTTGCATATCTGAAATAATTTACATTATGTGGCTCATAGCTTATTCCCAGATTCTTGGCACGGCTTATACAAAAGGCAGAGCTTATATTTTACATTGAACTTGACTTAAAATGGTTCAAACCAAGACCCAAGCTGTAGCCTATTATAGCTAATCCACACATTTGTGGTGCGGCTTATATGCAGGGTATGGCTTAAACATGAGCCTTTATGGTATAATACCATGTTATCACAGATTGAATGCAGCTCATAATAGTCCTTTATTCTATTGTCTTAACCTTCCCTGGGACTTTTTGCATGTTAACATTCCGCGGGGCACCAACCTTGACATTCAGCTACATGTATTTTAAATGGTATGGAATGTTTGATATGATGATCTTAAAGTATGCTTCGAAGGACCATGCAATGACGATACTGACTGTTTTTATTGCTAAACATAGCAGCACAAAGTTTGGAAGTGTTTCATGGCCATCCTTAATCATTTACCATTTCCTCGCCATCGTTTCTTTATCCTACTGCAAAAGTTTGTATAGTTACTATGTAGAAATATGAAGACTTGGATACCCAACCTTTCTCTGTGAATAGTAAAACCTTCCCTGTGGAAATGCTATTTATCAACTGTACTGTTCCCAATTAACTGATAAATTGCATATATGCCCGGCGTATGTCTCCTTTTTACATTTACAAACTCTCAATGTGACTACATTTGTATTAATTTATTGAGTTTTACTTTTTCTTCCGTCTAGTAAGATTACAAAAATCGGGACAACAACAAGTCGCAATGTCTTGCACGTTGGTCTGTGCGTCCCTGTTTAATACCCCCAGATACCAGCTCAACACAGGAGTATGTACCATGTCTAGTCATGTGGAAAGGGTTGCGTGACTAACGTCACTAACTGAGAACCAAACCCTGGTCCAGAACCTGACCAGCACTTCATATAGAGAAGGATTCACATAGTACCAATGCTACACTAAAATAAAAGTTCGTTTCTGGTTGAGAGGATGAGGATTTTAAAAGTCAGTAGGTAGGTAGGGATTTTTTTTTTACATTTTTATTTCGCAGTGGGCGTGGATGAGTGCTGCTCCGTCCAGTTTTCTGTTGATTTAATGAGTTTTCATCAAAAAAACAAAAAAAATAAATAAAATCTTCCTGGACCTGAAAAAAATGTTTTTCATAAGCACCTCTCACACTCATACGGTCTCTCAACCAGAAACAAACTTTTTTTCAGTGTGGCCCAGGGTCATTTAGAATCTGGTATCAAATCCTATTGTCATTTGGAATCTGGTGTCAATTCCAGTTGTCATTTGGAATTTGATGTAACTTCCAGTTGTCATTTGGTATCTGGTGTCAATTCATATTTTCATTTGGATTCTGGGGTCACTTCCAGTTGTCATTTGGAATCTGGTGTCAATTCCAATTGTCATTTGAAATCTGGTGTCAATTCCAATTGCCATTTGGAATCTAGTGTCAATTCCAATTAGTGGATAACAGCATAAAATCATTTAAAGTCAACTTGATGCTTAGTAGGCTTAATGCACCGAAAGGACCAGCACTGCATCAGTGAATCAGGGCAGGATTTTAGGAGTGAACAGAATCAGTATAACTGGCAAGAAATATGAATAGGTGGCATTGTAGCTTACTCACCAGAGCTAACATTCATTCAACTGAACGACAAAGGATAATAGTGCATTGACGTGTTGTGCAGCACTTCAGAGGTTTTCACTTCCCATTGCCTTATCTCAATATACATTAGGAATACCGTATTCATTCTAATAAGTGCACATGCTCTAATAAGCGCACACCCCTCCTTTCTGGGTGCCACCCTGGTGTAAAATCAGTCAAATGAAGTGTAAAAATAAAGATTTTTAAGGCAAAAACAACGATTTTAGGCTCTTGGGGTGCGCTTATTAGAATTATTTTTTCTTATAAGGTTCTGAGCACCTAACAATTCATTTTCCGCACATGTGCGCTTATTAAAACGAATACGGTACCCCAAAATATGCTTCAGCTAAAGCAAAGAGCAGAACCAGTCAAGAGGTGCTCTTTTACAGTAGGACCCCCATAATATCTTAGCGTTGTGGTGTCAAATAGTGCACCCAGTCCATCCAGTAATCTGGGTGTATTCCCTGATTTCCATAATTGCCATTTTTGACCTCTTAAGGACCATTGTATGGTACTGGAGTTGTCAACAAATGCGTTTGTAACAAAGAATGACAGGTTACTCCCCGGAATATGACAATCCAAGCAATTTGTGTTCACAACTCACGGGTGTAGGTTGAGCACTAATTAGCTTGATACTTGAAAACAGGATGTCAATGGGCATAGGCAATGGGCAGAGGAGAAATGCCTTCCATGAAACCAATCCAATTTAGAACCCTTCGATATATATATATATATATATATATATATATATATATATATATATATATATATATATATATATATATATATATATATATATATTCAATACACTGAGCGATGCAATGACGTCAATTCGACGTCAAATCAATTAAAATTGAATTAAAATACCACTCCCCCCTAGTCCGTTACATAACCCAGCGTGATCGAACTGGTCATTTGAATGACCTACCGAGGGGCTGGCTTATAGCTAAACAGATGGCTCTCTGCTAGTCTCATGAAGGATTTGGTGTAAATGTTTGATGGCATCCACCTTGTCCAGTCCGGGAATGACTCAGGATGGTGAAATTGGTCTAAACCCATTAGTGCATCATGCCCAATTGTTAGCATCATGATGCATGATTAATGCAGCCCTGGCGGATATACTCCCCAGGGCTGCATTAAAGCATCATGCCGACCCTGCAGGGTCGACACACTGACTTCTTAAGGGTTGGCATGATGCACCAGTGCAGTGCTGGCGAGTAGACTCGCCAACACTCGGGCTTCTCTAGCCCACTTAAAAGGGTCCATTTCTCCTCTTTCTTATCCCCTCAGATGTGTGTGGTGCACATATGCGCGGGCACTGACACATTCCTCTGTGAAATTGTGTAATGTAGTTCTCGCCATGAATATGACCTTAGCTGTCGAAATGGCATTAAACATCTATTACTCACTCACTCACTCGCCAGCACTACACTGGTGCATCATGACGTCCAAGGAACATCACATTGAAAGCATTACATGGTCATTAAAGGTTTAATGCATTCATTTGAACTGCTCTTTGTACTGAGCACTGTTTGACGTTGGGTGAGCAGCTCGCTCCAAAGACTTGCTCACTCGCTTGATTAATCGGGGTGGGGTGTTGTTAGTTTGTTTCCCTTCTTGTCATTTGATTGTTTGTGTTGATGGTTCAACGTGTTTCCTCCACCTCTGTTTGTTGGGAAAGTTAGGACATGCTGAGCCCATATCAACAAACGTAGGAAACTTGCCATTTTGTTTCATGGGAAGTTGGATATCATACAAGTTTGTAATCCCTATTAATTTACTTCTATTATCAGATGAAACAAAGTGTCTTATTTCATTAATTGAATTGAACTTATTTCATTCAGGCTGACCGATTCATGTGATTGGTGATTGAGTTAGAACTCTTCAGTTTTAGGGTTCAGACTAGAAGAATGTGGGAGTACTGGCTCTGATTTAACGTGTATAACCTACCACATTGACCTGTATAAGCGTCGGGTATTTAAATAAGCGCCGGTCTTGAATAAGCGCCAGGGGTACAGGGGTATTGAAGTTTGAAAATCTACTATAATTTAAGTCTTGAATGAGGGCCTGCGGTATACCCTACTTGATATTAATGAGTGCCCCGGTGCATATACAGACCTATACGGTAAGTCTAACCTGCAATGAAAACAAAATGTACCAAAATAAAAACGGGAGTCCAAGGGACACTTTAAAAGTGGATTGCTGTATAAGTGAGTTGCACTAGTGAGTTGCTCGCCTTCATTTGAGCTATAACATCATTCATAAACCCATTATGGGTATCTTGAGTTATTTTGCTGGTCCCAACGATAGCTAGTGGGTACCTTTAAAGAGTCGGAGCGTCGATAGAGTCACACTATGCAAAAATAGGAGGTCTCTCCTATACAAGAGAGCTCTTTTCTTGAATGTAGGTCGATGAAAAGAGTTGCTCGCCTGCAGCTGTCAGAAGGCACCTGAAGATGATGACATAATCAATGCCACTAGCCCTTCTACCCAGCACCCATTCCCTGAGTGAAGATGCTCGCCAGTTTAGCCTCTCCCATACCAGGGGCGTAGGAAAAGGGGGGGGGGCAGGGGGCCTGGGCCCCCCCCAATCATGAAGGAGGTGGGGCCTGAGTATGTCTGGGCCCCCCCAATATTTTCCAAGAACTCATAAACACAATGGAAAAGAAGCCAAAACTTTACATCTCAAATTAGATTATTATGGTGATGTCATAGGGAAAATGGGGGTCTGAGCCTAAAGTCAGATCCAAAATTTACCAAAAGTTACTTTTCTATATGAATTCTATATACGCATTATATAGACACCATCACGCATCAGCCGACAATTCAAGGTGGTCGCGACGGTGCCCTCGCCGGGCCCCCCCCCCATGAAGATTTGCTTCCTACACCTCTGCATACAATATCGACTGGGTATAGTCTGTTACATTCTAACCAGGTGGAATCTTTATGACAACCTTCCTTGCGTTATATAATTAGATATAGATGTAAATTATGACTATAGATTAAAAAAAACTTTCGACTACTTCCGTCTCTGTCTCTGTGTCTGTCTCTGTCTGTCTGTCTGTCTGTCTGTCTGTCTGTCTGTCTCTCTCTCTTTCTCTCTCTCTCTCTAATAGGCTAATAGGGATAACTCTGCTCTCTGAGAGAAAATTAAGTCTCGTCTTGACAGCTTTCTGCTCGGCCTCTGTGTACATTCCCCTGGGACCCAATGAGCTGCTCGCGAGCAACAACCAAGGACATTTACTCTGAGAAGAAGGGGAGGCAGCCGAGCGGAAAGAGTGTGCTACTGCAATTGCATATATTATGCAACAGGATGCAATGGGCTGTAGTCCATGGCAGGATAGATCAGGAGTCTAGCGGGCCTTATGTGGTCTCATAATGGCCATATTGCCATATTGCTATGGTAAATATATAGCGAGGGGGAAAAGGGTTGGATACAAGAATCAGATTATATAAGCTGTCAGCAACTTGCTCTTGTTATGGTAGAAACAACACGTTATTGTTTTGGTGCACAGGCAGAGTAGATATATTACCCAGTAATAGTAAGGAATAGTAACCTTTTCAGACCCTAGGTACGGCTTATATCTTATCCATAAAATCGGGGTTCAACTCACACACGGGTGCGGCTTATACACGTAGAAAATAAAACCTGGCGGGAATCACTTTGGCTAGAATATAGTGTGAGAAGCCATTTTGGGTTCCTTGTAGACATAACCTGTGGTCGTATTTCATTCTAGTTTTACATAATTAATCACGTTTTATGAGGGATCTATTTTGGGGGCAAACACAACATGGTGAATGGCAACGTTACTAGGAGTTGTGGCCTCTGACAGGAGGCTTCATACTTAATTGATAATCTGTGGAAAATGAGTTCTATAGCCATGGTTGACGGCTAAGTAAGACTTGTCAGATTTCGTTTTAGATAGATGATATTGAAACCTAGACATCTCAAAAATCTGTGTGAAGAATGGAAGATTGTCGTAAATTCCCAATCCTGTATGTGCGATTCAGAGGCTTAAAGGACGTTTGGGTACAGACTATACATGAGGTATTCATATCTATATTAGGCCTACAGCGCTGAAAATCAGTGAAATTCAAACACATGGTGAGCATTATAAGATCCACGTAAGGTTTGGGATTGGCTTATTTGTGTGATTAACCTCATACATGGGACTTTACAGCACACAAGTGTGGTTTAACCGATATATAGTTTATGAAATATGGTATACTATCACTAAGGAACAACTGGATCACACCTACTATTACACAACGCATATGATAAGGGGTCACTGGTACTATCATTGATATTTATAGTGTAATATGAACATAGCATTTAATTATCAACGAGCATATTCTCTGGTTCCCCACCACTACAACATTATTATAGGTTAAAACAAAGCTGTGTAAGCAAAATCAATGTCGTCATAATCACGTACCACAGTATAAACAAATAGAGTTTATCCTAAAGTACACTGTAGAGGACTGACATGAAAAATGATAAAAAAAAAAGAAGTCAAGAGTGCCTGAACAGTCAACACCTGAGCTTTTCCAAACATGGCACATACTATAGATATAGATCATCTCAATACCAGGCGCGTAACTAGACGTCGTCCTGGAGCAGTTCGATTTCAGTTTTTTATAGGCTGAAACTCAATTCAGTTCAATGGTGGAACGTGGTGAAATCTCAGGAAACAAATGCAAAGGGTGACTTGATTTCTCGACGAAATCATAAGTCACGTGGGCCATGTAAAATAGAATATCTCTCTGTGAAAGCCTTTCTCTGTAGTCTAGAAAATCTAATGTTTGTCTGATTTTGAGGCTGTAAAAACAGGTATATAGCTTATCATCTGCACTTAATCGCACCTACCGTACCTGATATATTTCAGCATGTTACCTGAAACAACCTCTTTTAAGCCCCGAGACTTGCAGTAATACTGTGAATGCACCAGAATTTGCCATTTTAAAGTCTAATCGTAAAAAAAAAAATCTCCGATGGTGGGGGGGGGGGGGGGAAACATGTCCCCAAACCATCTAGAATCTATCACAAAAAGTACATTTCTTCTCCAAAATTAGCAATGGATCGAATGAAACTTTATATTGAGTATGATCTTCAAAAGTTTCTGGGGAGGGAGGATACATCTAACTTCTACCTTTTCGTAAATGGCCAAGGTTAGATGCAAAGATGAGACCCAATGACAACAGATTGTGCCTGGAAGTAAGTATCATAAAGCAACAATCCTTAGACTAGATCCTTCCTGAGGGTTTGGGGATACTGTGCCACCTAAAACAAAAGCATATAGAATCTTTCAACAAAGCCCTTACTGGCATTTACCGCTACGGTTTAGTTGGTACTGCTTTCGTCCATATTCTTGTGTTAGTTTAGGATATTGCTCAACTATCAGTAGGCCCCTATGGCAGTAATTTGTTGGGACATTCCAGCATGAGCTACACGCTACTATAGCCTAAAGATCCCCTTTAAGACCCTAGAGAGTGGCCATTGTAAACAACGGGAGGGGGGTTTCGCGCCCCCTTTCTTATATTGACTATTCTATAGACTAGTAGTAGTGCGATAGCTTTATTGATATTAAAAAGAGGTGAGTTTTTTGCCTTTGTCCCCTGCCCAAGAGGGGTCTGAAATTTTGCCCCCCCCCCCCCACCCAACCAACCAGCCACACCAGCACCCCCTTCACACCCGGTGACAGTCGTTGTTAGAAAAAATGCCACCCCCTTAATATTTTGGAATTTTGGGAAACTTACCGTAGGGTACCGGAGGGAAGTTGAAGTAAAACTTCTTATTTTACCGAGGGAATACGGGGTATTGGAGGAACAGATGAGATAGGCCGCTAAATAGCTCAATGGTGCATCATAATAGGCCACACATGCCTAATACGGGGTTCTGATAGCATGTCAACATGGTTTTTCAATAAATCATCAGGTCAAAACAACAACTGATGATGGAATTTGATAGAAACAAAAGGGTTTCGCACCATGGACCAGTTCATTTTGTTCAGGTCTTCAGATATTCTTATCTTGAAAATGATGAAGACATTTTTGAGCATGGTGCTTTTCCGGCCCATATGGGACCTACAGAGGGCATTTTGTCTAGTCTGGCATGTATTATGAGGGAATAATGCATAGCAAATGTTTCTATTTTCATATTTTGTTATGATTTTTGAGATAGAATCATACACAAGACTTGTCTTCTGCAGCATATGCAAAAATGTCCCTTGAATTATTTTTATAGGGTCAAACTAGGGTACCGGTACCGTAGTAGTCTGCATATAAAATTCTAAATCACAGATAAGGGAGTAGTATTTTTTAACAACAACCTGAACAGGGGAGTGGTGGTGGATTTTCAGGTGGGCACATGATAACTTTTTTTTGCCCTTCCCCTCGGAGGGGTCAGAAATTTTTAAACCCCCCCCCCCCTTTGTGCGCGGGCTATTTCACTAAGAAAGGGTGAAATTTGTTTTTCTCTCCCACCAACTTGCCACTTGGCCCAGAAGGGGTCTGAGTTTTCTGCCCCTCCCTCCCCCCCCCCCCCCCCAAAGGGCCCAAACCACCACCCCTCCTGTTGTTAAAAAAATGACCACTCCCTAAATCAAACTCCCCCCAAATCAAGTATGCCTAAATTAGTAAATGGGAGAACTGAGATTGTGAGTAGTCTTTCATGGCTGGTAGTGGTAGTAAACAATCACAAATGACCTGATGGACATGGGAAAGAGACCGTCTCAAGCCCCGCGCTGACCGGGCATGAAGAGGGATACAGGCGGCGAACACCACCTGCTCCTTACGGGGAAGACCGCGAAGTGAAACCAGCGGTCGACACAACCCAACTCTTACCTATTTAAGCACCTTGTGTGTTGTTTTTCTGAAACCAATTCGAACTCTGCACATTCAGACAACCCTTATGGCACTAGCTAGGGGAATATATAACTTGATACTTACATACAGCCTCAGTAAGAAAGGAAAATATATATTATTCCCAGTGCTCGACGCTGCAGTCGTGACTTACATTACTCGTGAACGGCACATGACCGCCTGGATGTTTACAAGACTCTCGAGGAAATAAACACTCCAAAGGGCATAATTTCATACATTGAAATAACCAATTAGATTGGCATTTAAAAACTGTTTTTATAGAGGGGTGTGTGTTATGAACTGTCTTGAAAGTCTTGTTTGTTCTTCAAGTTCTAGCGTAGGTTGTGTATGGTGGCATGGTTCGTTCACAAGCTGTCAAAGTTGCTCAAAGTCTCCCCCAGGTGGATTGTACTTGAACTACAATTAGGACTAAGGCCCAGGGCGAGGACCAGGCTGGAAACCTACCCCTGAATTCCGCTCCCGCTACTCTCCCACTACATATGGGGTAGGTGGAAGCCTTGGCCAACTTGTTGGAAACTGTTAGATGTGCATGAGTGAGCACACTCTCCCAGCAGATGTTATCACTGATAGGTTATCTGAATATATGGGGGAGAGTGTGAAATGAGACTGAGACGAGACAGACACAGGGTGCAGAATAAACATCCACTAATCACCCCTAATTAAGGGATTAGGATACGAATCTCTTTGATAACAAAATTATATTTCTGTAATCCTCCCTCTCTGTCTGTGACCTGACCTTGACACAGGAGGAAGTAAGAGGAGAGGGGTTGGGGGTGGAGCCCTATGCCTGTGGTAGTTATACAGACCGCAGATGCCCAGCGTAGGCAAGGACAATTAGTGCACTATTAATAAGGCAGTGATCATTTTTTAACAATAGGGGGGGGGGCTGGTGGGTTTGTGCATGGATGCATGAAAAAAGATTTTGCCCCCCTAGTGTCAAAAATTTTTGACCCCCGGAGGGCCGAAAACCACTTCCAAACGCGCCCTTTTAACCTAAAGTAACGCACAGGTTTTTTTGCTGAAAAGAGATGAAATTATTTTGAACCCACAGTCAAGGGCTCAAAATAATTCCGACCCCCGGTCAAGGGCTTGAAAAAATTCGGACCCCCCCTCAAACCCACCACCCCATCCCCCACCTGTTCATGACCATTCACGGGTATTAAAATTGGAAAATGCACTATTTTTTAATTCTTGAATAAGCGCTGGTCTCAAATAAGGGCCAGGGGTAGAGTCAGGCTGAAATCAATGAGCGCCCCTGTGCTTAGGGAGCGTTCATTATTTATGGCAGGGGGGATGACAATCTGTCAGAATGAATACCGGTACGTCAGAAAGAACTGACCCCCCGCTTCGGAATGGGTTGAAAAAAACTGACCCCCCCCCCTTTCGGAATGGGTTTGAGAAAAAATGACCCCCCCCCCCCTTAGGAATGGGTTGAAAAAAAATGACCCCTCCCTCAGAATAGATTGAAAGAAAATGACTCCCACCACATTTAACTACGTTCAACAGAGGCTACATCAGGCCCATTTATTATACAAGGTAATATTAGCAGCTTTTGAACCATTTCAGTTATATATGTCATCTTTTGAGCAGTCAAATTGTGAAGGCTCCTACCTTAAGGGGTGGCTAGCATGGGCTGCTACTAATGCAGCTAAAATAGGTATGTCTTAGCAAAATATTCCATGTGACCTACTCCTGACCAATGGAAGAATTGTTCTGATTGAGGCACTTGGTTCTGGTTTCTTTTTCAAAATTTGTGTATACTGTACAGAAATAAACTTTTGTAGCTTGTCTTTCTCTATAGATTTCATTGTAATCTCAGTTTTATATTAATTTGAAAGGTGTTATAGCCATAATTCTTGTCAGGGTTGATTTCATAAAGGGGTGAAAACAAGAGTTATATCTGGAAATGCTGATCGCAAGTTGCAGTGATTTTAGCATGTAACGTTTTTTACTACTGAGAACTTTGTTTGTGTCCTGTTCACTCTTGTGATGTGTATGGTGTAGCACCACAAAGTGCTGTTTGTGGCATACCAGACCCTTCCCAGTACTCATTTAAAGGAAAGTATTTATTTTCATGATGACATCTTTTGAAACAATCAGCAGGGCAAGCAAAAGAACATTGTGTCACAAATTGGGCCAAATACTTCAATCTCAAGAGCTGGACAGTGTTACACCCCAGGGAAAACTGTATACATATACCATAGTGGTAGTGACTGGCCTCATCCATGTTTTAAAGGGGGCTGGCTTATCATGTCAAATTTTAATATGAATACCTGCCATATGATCTTTCAAAAATCTGTGGGAACCAGCAGAAAAATTACGATGCCCTGATTGGTCAAGCAGTGGACATGTGAGTTGATAACACAGGTACATCTTATCCATGCTAACCGCCCTTTGACACTCAAAGGAATAAGACTCCCATCATATAACATAATCAAATGGATATGAATTAGAGGTAACTGGTAACAAAATGTTGGGCAAAATTATATCTAGAATTATTACTGAAAACCAAATAGTTAAAATTTGTGATGTGCCGCAATTGACACATTGGCAAATACTCCCCAACAGGAAACTACCTGGCCCTCGGGAATGGGTTGGAAAAAAATGATCCCCCCCCCCTCTAGGAATAGGTTGAAAAAAATGCTCCCCCCCTCTCTGAATACCCGGTACCTCCAAAAAAAAAGGCCCCCCCCCCTTCATTTGGCCATCCCCCCCCTGCCATAATTAATGAACGCTCCCTCAAATAGGCCAATATGGTATCCTGTCTAGTACCTTTTCCCACCAAAATAAATTTGAGTGATGAAAATGCCTGATATGTAATTAAATGAATTGTCCATTCCTACTTTAATTAGCAGGGGAAAACCGAGGTTTTTGCCAAAGGGAGATGAATATGCAACACCACAATGATTTCTTCTTGGGTGGTTCCAATTCAAATACTTTTGGGAAAATGCACTTTGTGGGTCCCCCATGAGGGTTCTACAGCGAACCCTTTACCCACCCTAACGCTAATCGTACAACGTGGTAAGGTAGGGACCCAGATTCTGCACCCTACCTGCAGGATGCAAGCCTATCTCATGCATTGTATGATGTCGAAATTTATGAAAAAAAGACATATATCACAGTATTGACTGCACAGCACTCTTCATCTACAAACAAATGACAAACATGTACATGCTTATTTCACCTCGATAATTAGCATCAAATAATCCAACTGAGATATCCTACATGATATATTGAAAAGGTACACATTAGTAATTATGCACATGGTTGTAATATCCACCAAGCATAATCAATGCAGCATCTGATGAATTCTGACCAATTGTGATGAAATGCACCAGAGCAGCCTGCTCCCTGCCCTTTTACCTGCCCTTTTGCTAGCAGCTAGATGTTGAATTGATTATGTCAGAATCTCTTTATTCAATGTTATTAGGCCTACTCCCAAAAGAGGTAATTAAAAAGGATGGTCCAGTTTCTTGAACAATCATGTTGTTTATATGAAAGTTGATATAGCGCAACTATACAGCCTTTAGACACGGCCGGCTGGGTCGGCCGATCGTGACGTCAGGGACATCTGAGGGGTGGTCCGATCCAGCCGATCAAATATCATACATGGGTGCCATTTCCCCACACCTAAGTCTAAGACTAGTAAGAGGAGTCTGAAACTTTTTTCTCCCCTAAGCCAACACTCCCCCCTCCCCCGTTATAAAAAAAAAATGACCACTTCCTTAGGCTTTACCTAGCCTACTGGATATAGGCCCGGGGGGGGCACTTCAATTTTTTTTGATACAGGTGTGTGGCTGAACCCACAACAACCCTTACCCTTGCTATGGCACTCATTCGCGGGGTTTTTCTTCGAAAGCCTACCCTTGCTAGGGCACTTTTGACTCAATAATCCTAGATTTGTTTCAAAATGTCTTAAATTTACACTGACTGGGGAGAAAATTGAATTTGGTTCATGCTATTTTCATGAAAACTCTGCTTATGTCCAAGAAAATTTCGAAATTTCCTGCGTAAATCGGGGTATTTTGCTGAAAGTTGACCCTTGCTAGGGACATTTTGCTGAAAAGTAGACCCTTGCTAGGGACATTTGTGGCTGAAACAGGAGGCTTGCTAGGGACCTTTCCTTGAAAAAGTACCCTTGCCAGCCGCACATATGTGTATACCTTAGGGAGTGGTCATTATTTATCAACAGGGGGGGGGGTGGGTTTTCGCGCGGACGCGCGAAAATTTTTTACGCCCCCCCCTCGACGGCAGTAAAAAAAAATTGCGCCCCCCCCGCGCCAGAGGCGCGGAGAGTTTTCGCGCCCCCTCTTTGATCTATAGTAGCGCGCGGGCTTTTTTGCTAAAAAGAGGGTAAATTTTTTTAGCCCCCCCCTCAAGAGGGGTCAAAATTTTTTTAGCCCCCCCCTTGAGAGGGGTCAGAATTTTTTACGCCCCCCCCCCTCAAACCCACCACCCCCCCCCCCCCCTGTTGATAATAAATGACCACTCCCTTACATAGAGAGTGCCCCCCCCCCCGGTGAGGTGAGGTGATTTTTTTTTCTGAAGCAAGCTCCCGCCCGGGAGGAGGAGCGGGGGGGGGTCTCCCGGGGAATTCACAATACAAACGTCTTCCTCGTTGAGACTAGCTTAGAAATCTAAACTCTCATCTCTATACCGCCGTGAGCACACGGCGGTACAGAGATGAGAGTTTAGAGTCTAAGCTACGTTGAGGCGGGAAGTGGTAGTGCTGCGAAGCGATGCTGTGATGGACATCGGATAATAATAGTTCCTAATTTTACCACTAGATGGGAGCGATTTTTAGAAAAGTTGCCTCAACCAACACTGAGACACCAGCCGTCATCGACAGCAACAACTTTTGGGCGCAGTCAGCAACTGGATAAAAGAGGCCACTCTACAGCTTCTAAATCCATTTCTAGTTCATTTCAAGTTGCTTTCTCATCGGGGATCAGACCGCCAACAGAATATTTTTATCTACATATCGGATTTACATCTTTAAAATGGCGACATTCTTTGACAAAATGGCACCGAAGTTGCAAAATCTGCAGCCGGACTCCACCGATCGCGATGTTGATCCACAAGTTTTCCTGGCTTCAATCACAGGAATGTTACCATTTTTTGGTAAGTGTTGATCCGGGGTGTTGATCACAGAGTTACAACAAATCATGTTTTATTATGTTGTCTGGGACTTGGTGGATTTCCGTAGATCGCCTAGGCTAGGAACCTATTTAAACTTTATAGCCTAACTTTAATAGTAGTAAGATTAACGTGCTCTGCTAAGCCTAAGATAGCGAAGTCAGCCAAATCTGCCTGCCCACTCCGCACATCTGTCACAGTGGTAAATAGGTGCTGGTAAAACATTAATTCTGCAGGTTCCACTGGACAGATTTACTTCAAATTAGTATCAAAATAAAGGGAAAATGTACCTCTATCAGAAGTCTATCTCACTGATATAGATTTTCACTTCTCTCATGTGATTTTCTGTTGATTAGAACAACATATAGATGGTCAAGTTTGTAAATCCTGTCAGCTGACCTGTGTCAGTGTGTGAGTTACCTTAACAGCCCTGCACTTATTGCAGATATATATGGGTATTGTCTTTTCTAAACATAGCTAGACATAATCCATTATTGGGACCTTGTCACTAACATATAGACCTACATTTTGAGGTGATTTTAAATGATATCAAATGATTATTAAGAGAAGGGCGGTCTTACAAACTTATTCAACTTTGGACCTATTTTCCTAAATAGATATTTGTTACTGAAGCTAACAGAACCAACAGGGTTATTCTTCAACATCATTTTATTCAGAATATAATCAGTTTATACAGCAATAGTGCTGCGATTTTCTGCGATTTTGAAATTGCTGGATGCATATTACCAAAATATTCATTAAAAAATTATTCAAATCTCTGAATTTAGCTTGATATTTAAAATACTTATCCCTCTCATAATTAGATACAATTTGGATATGTTAATCTGCTATTATTCAGCTTTAAGAAGGTGTCTTTGGTTAGTAGATCAGCCTTTCCAGTCAGAAGATATTAGTATTTATATGCAATGATGCCTAAATACCCCACGCGCAGTGCATGTTTAATGGTCGGTCTTATCTACATATTTTGCCGAGAGTGTGGGGCAGAGAAATGACAGAAATTTTTTTATATTTCCAATATATAAATTGGTGTAGAATCGCTTCTAGTATGGGTATCAAATTGATTTAAAAAGCTATGAATTGCACATTTTAATCCCTTTCATATGCTGTATGACTTGTCAAATTCTGTTGAAGTCCAGATTTTTGGCTGACTTCGCTACCTAAGAGAGTGGTCATTTTTTAATAACAGGGGGGTTTGATAAAATTCTGCATGTGCACGGCGAAAATTTCCTGGTTTTTGTCGGCCAGTGAGTGGCATCTCTGGAAAGGGCTCCCTTCCCTTCCTAGCCTATGTTAGTAAAGCCGTAAAACCCCATGTATACATGCATAAGCCACACCCTGAGTTCCTGGAGGTGCTTTAAGCCCCACCAGAGGCATGAAATGGTCTATAAGCTGCGGCATATAGGCAGGATTTTACTGTATCACTTGGTAGGGTCAGGCTACCTAAAACAAAGAATTGTTTTTTGGGCCAATACATATGCAAGTTTAAGCAGATGGATATATGTACGCAAAGGGGGTAATTACCAGTACCGGTATATCCCATGCCTGCAACTTAAGTATTGTTCTATATATGCGGGTTAACAGTAGGCCTAATTGAAGTACCGTATTAACTGGAATATACTAGAGGATGACTGTTACCGTAAACTCCCTCGTATAAGATGCGTCTTATACGCCAAACAAAATGCTGGTGCGTCTTATAGCTTACTGTCAAGTTGGGGGTGCTTCTTATATGAGGGGTAATTTTACTATAGAACAGTACTGAATTTACAAAATTGAGCCCTAAGAGGTGCGTCTTATACGCAAAAATGCCTTTGCTGAGTTTGGGGTGCGTCATATACGCGCAACGCATCTTCTACGGGGGAGAATACGGTACATACTCCAGACAAAAGCAAATCTAGCAATAAAAACATTTTGAAACTTGAACATGCACAAGAGCCTAGCTGGGTAGGGCTTGTCCAAGATTTCGGTACGTTCACGCCATATTTTGTAAAGTAGGATCTATGGGTTGATTTGGTCATACTTATTTCCCTCAGGAGATCCAACCTGAGTAGGGAAGATTTAATTGTAGTTTATAAGACTAACATTTTGAGTCTATTTGACTATGTGGATGGGGTCAAATCAAAACCATTTCAGGAGGCCAGAATGAATAACACATCCAAAGGAATGTTGGCAATGAATTAACAGTGAATAGGATCTCCAGTCCCGCTTGGAGTTGGAGCCTCCAGTGCCGAGAGCACCTGTTACACTCTCTATAGTATTTGCCTAACCTGTTTTAATACATGTACACTCAGTGTTCCCTCCATCATAAGGCCACACCAAATTAAAAGATTGGTCTATGGATTTCCCGCCCCTGTTTTTCAGAAATTAAAATTTTATTTTTATTTGAAAAATAACATGTCTATGGATCCCGCCCGCCTCATTTGCAGGGATTTTCATTTTTTTTTTGATCAAGCAATAAATATATGATTAATAATAAAGGTACAGGAATGGCAGACACCTCATTGGATAGGCATAAATGGGTCAGGTCGCCAGAAAGCAGTAATTTTGTGTTTTTGGGTCATTGTGGACTTTTATGGCTCTGGAGAAAGAAGTTGTGAACCAATCTTGTCTTACTTAGACTCATCTGATAGAGAACACTTAGGGCTATCAGAAAAATGTAAATTTGTGGTCATCCATCAAAAACTTTAGGACTTATAGCCTGCCAAAGTGAAAAAACGACCAAATTTGTTCTTTTTTTATACTTATTTTTATTTTTTACAAGTGTCCTGTATTGAATAAAAAACACTATAGATTATCCCAAAGTTATTTTTTGTATTGTATATGATCATAGGTATCATTTCCATGAGGTTTGGACATGTTACTAAGTGAGAATTTTTTATGATGTGTCTTTGAAAATGGAAATCTGTAATTTGTAACGTCCGGTACCTAAATCTAAATCGGATCTAAAACATGGAAAAAAATGAAGCTTCAAAATCTTTGTTATTACCCATATGAAGGGCCTTATCATCCCCTACTTTGGTGAAGAAATTGTGTGTCTAACAGCATTTGTCTCCATATGAGAGCAGCTTATGTGAAATAATTCTGATAAAAGTACCGGACGTTACGTAACGTCCGGTACTTTTTTCATCATGTAGGAAACAGTCTAATGTGCATGCATAACTCAAATTTTGTTCCATTCTGTAATTGAAGTCAATAATAGACATATTGGCCTTGTTATTTCATGTGTTTGTTATGCATAATGGGACATTCTTATATTACTGAGAGCAACTTCAATTACCTCCATATTTCATTATTTTGGTACTGGATGTTACATGATACAAAACAAGCAATAAAAATGGAACCGGATGGCCTAGATCGGTATTGTTTGGTCTTCTGAGCTCAGGAGATGTACCTTGACAATTTTGTTAAGGTTATATAAAGTAATTAGAAAATTAGTTTTTCAAGGCCTTCAAGGGCAAAATCTTACACTTTCTGACGACCTGACCCAAATATGCAATGGCCAAAAAAAAAAAAAAAAAAAAAAAATCGCCCTCTCCATATTTATGATGTTCAGAATCCATAGACAATAATTAATTTCTAGAAAATAAAAATAAAAATTTCGCCCTCCCGCACCATATTCTCAAAATGAAAATCCATAGACCAATTTTTTTATTTGGTGTGGCCTAAACTACATGCTTTATTATATATATGTCTATTTTTTTC
Source organism: Acholoe squamosa (assembly GCA_949317995.1). Classification (NCBI taxonomy): domain Eukaryota; kingdom Metazoa; phylum Annelida; class Polychaeta; order Phyllodocida; family Polynoidae; genus Acholoe; species Acholoe squamosa. Next base: position 64,395,338 of record OX439041.1, on the reverse strand, counting down.
ATCATGGAGGTTTCTATTATTCTTCAGTGTGATTGATAGCCGTTAATTCTGTTATCATTCTGGGATAAGCTCCTTGTGAAAAGATTTTTTTCCGCTTCGCTGACTAGCGTTTTGAAGAATAAAGATGGATTAAAGAAAATTTGACTACCGGTAGCAATATACACTGTACTAAAATTTATTTCTTTTCCTCACAGATATGCTGGGCAAGCCATTTACACCAGTCAAAAGTGATATCAATGGAAATGTAACGGTGAGTGATAGATAACAGTAGATAAGATATAACTGTTGAGGTTACACCTTCCTCTTGTGTGTTATCACTGCTTGGCCCATCTCTACTTATTTCCCTTGTGTGAATGATGTGATGTCCTCTTCACGACTTCACCCCCCCCCCCCAAAAAAAAAAAGGGGGAAAAATCTTTTAACCACAAGTGTTGGCTATGGCGTATGTATACATGTATAAGGAACCCAGACTCAGGGGATATGGGGAGTAAATCACCATATTAGAATAACGTAAACTCTCATCCATAAGCCACGTCCACATATAAGCCACACCGAGACTTTGAGAGAAGGCCACATTAAAGTTGTGCCTGGGGACTGAAAATTGATAGTTTAGGGTCATTCCCCTGATTCCCAGACCACTTGTAAGCTGCACCAAGGATCTGGTTTCCATATAAGTCACAGCTTATATAGAGGATTCTACGGTATTGGTACTTTATGGTATGCCAAATTTTAGGCATAAGTGTGTTAATGCCCCAAATACCGTAATCTCTCGCGTATAAGACGCGTCTTCTACGCCAAACAAATGCCTTGTGCGTCTTATAGGAATTTCTCAAGTTGGGTGTGCGTCTTAAACGCGTTGTTTTTTTAATCATAGAAATGTACTAATCTTACAAATTTCAGCCTTAAGATGTGCGTCTTATACGCGAAACAGCCATTGGCAAGTTAGGGGTGCGTCTTATATGCGCACTGCATCTTATACGCTGGAGATTACGGTGCCTTAAAAGGTTTAATGACTTGAGGATATGTGCCACCCCACCTCTTCATATCAGCAATAATAAACAAGGTCTCTGAATCATATCTGCAAAACCCATAGCATGCCCAATAATCTACTCATATAGAAGAGGCTGTTGGTCTCTTATCTTTTGCCTATGTAGATCGCTATCTGATCGGTGATAAGCTGTCACTTATACAAGTCACTGAGATGATGTCATCCTGGCGCTTTGTCCGCAGGGAGATAAGAATACAGGAAACGACTACAAGGAACAAAAACAAATATGTGTATACAATCTTTTAGATATTTCTATAGTGTGTATTTCAAATGGTTAATCCCTCTTTTAGCATTCACTTTCCCTTGAATACTGAACCTCTACTTCCATTTTCTCATGAGTATGAATAAAGGAATCGAAGAAATATTTTTATGAGCATAAATGAATTGATTGAAAAATTATATGAAGACTTTATTGAAGAAATAACAGGACTATTGATGAAAACCATCAATTAGTTCATCATAATATAAAGTATATTTTGGTAGCCCCTGGGTAAACCGATATACCTTGTATTAAATAAGTAGAATTTATGTAACAGATTAGTTGTAGGTTTGCCACGCGTCTCAATGTGTGGCAAACAGAGCATGTGGGTTCCCATTGATAACATGTCAAGCCAACTAATATAGGTGTGTGCGTGTCATGTACTGGTAGGGGTGCTCAGTCTGGTTAGGCCAAAAAAATAAATTGTTTTTTTTTTCAGGTAACCCGACCCTACCTAGCAAAACAGGTCTGACCCTAAATTTTTCTCTCCATTTTTTGAAGAAAATATAGGTTTTTGGCCAAGTTTTCAGCGAACTTAGCCATCCCTTCACTCGCCCTTAGTCAAGGGAATCATTGCGAGTCTTTGTGTAAAAGAATCACAAAATTAAAAAAAAAATCCGACCTACCCTACCTAATTTTTAGACCGGAGTTCCGAACTCGGGTCTACTTCTAGTGGACACGTTTTCGCCGAAGGTTTTTGCGTATAGGGGTAATGTGCACCATAAATCGACCATTGCAAATTGGTATAGAGTGAGTGAGTAATTTGCAATGGCATTGGATACATATTGTGTACACATTTATGTTAAGTTGACCCTTGTAAAATATCATAATTCAATTTGTAAATCATGATAGTATTTTACAATATTACTATGAAATAATTTGTAAATTGTATTGGTTCTGTATATAGTGTAGGACGATTTATGGTAAGTCTACCCACAGGCATATATATACCAGTGAGTAGCACGGCTCACTGCCTCTTTGATAGCCTTTATATAGCTGACACTGGATGCGGTTTGTGGTTGGTATAAATGCTGTGAGTAGCAGGGACCACTGCCTCTTTGATTATGTGTATATAGCCGACATAGGGACGCTGTTGGGGCTGGTATAAATGCGGTCAGTAGCACGGACCACTGCCTCTTTGATTACGTGTATATAGCTGACAAAGGGACGCTGTTGGGGCTGGTATAAATGCGGTCAGTAGCACGGACCACTGCCTCTTTGATTACGTGTATATAGCTGACAAAGGGACGCTGTTGGGGCTGGTATAAATGCGGTCAGTAGCACGGACCACTGCCTCTTTGATAGCCTTTATATAGCTGACACTGGATGTGGTTTGGGGCTGGTATAAATGCTGTGAGTAGCAGGGACCACTGCCTCTTTGATTATGTGTATATAGCCGACATAGGGACGCTGTTGGGGCTGGTATAAATGCGGTCAGTAGCACGGACCACTGCCTCTTTGATTACGTGTATATAGCTGACATAGGGACGCTGTTGGGGCTGGTATAAATGCGGTCAGTAGGCTGATGCATTGACACACAGTTAACCCTTTATGAATAGCATGATGCATTGATGCACTTTAACCTTTAATGAAAGGCATGATGCATTGATGCACTTTAACCCTTTATGAAAGGCATGATGCATTGACACACTTTAACCCATTAAGAATGGCATGATGCAGTGATGCACTTTACCCTTTATTGGTGGCATGATGGATTGATACACAGTTAAACCTTTAAGAATGGCATGATGCATTGATTCACTTTAAGCCTTTATAGATAGCATGATGGATTGTTACACAGTTAACCATTTATGAATGGCATGATGCATTGATTCACTTTAAGCCTTTATTGATGGCATGATGCATTGAGGTGCAGTTAACCCTTTATAAATGGCATGATGCATTGATTAACTTTAAGCCTTTATGGATGGCATAATGCATTGATGCACATTTAACCCTTTGTGGATAGCATGCTGTATTGGTCCACAGTTAACCCTTTATGAATGGCATGATGCATTGATTAACTTTAAGCCTTTATGGATGGAATGATGCATTGATGTGCAGTTTACCCTTTATGGATGGCATGATGCATTGAGGCACATTTAACTCTTTATGATTGGCATGATGCATTGATGCACATCTAAACCTTTATGAATGGCATGATGCATTGATTCACTTTAAGCCTTTATAGATAGCATGATGGATTGTTACACAGTTAACCCTTTATGGATAGCATGATGCATTGATGCACGGGCTTCCCTAGCCCACTTAAAAGAGTCTATATCTCCTCTTTCCTCTCCCCTCAGGATGTGTGTGGTGCACATATGCGCAGGCACTGACACATTCCTCTGTTAGATTATCAACTTGTGAAGCACGGGATAGCCACTTAGTGCCGCTAAAGTGCTGTAAAACACAAATCAATCAATTAGCATTGATGCACATTTAACCCTTTATAAATGGCATGATGCATTGATGCACAGTTAACCCTTTATGAATGGCATGATGCATTGATGCACATTTAACCCTTTATGAATGGCATGATGCATTGATACACAGTTAACCCTTTATGAATGGCATGATGCATTGATTCACTTTAAGCCTTTATGAATGGCTTGTAGCCTTGATGCACAGTTAACCCTTTATGGATAGCATGATGCATTGATGCACAGTTAACCCTTTATGGATGTTACAAAGCATTGATGCACATTTAACCCCTCATGGACAGCATGATGCATTGATGCACATTTAACACTTCATGGATAACATTATGCATTGATGCACTTTAACCCTTTATGAATTGCATGATGCATTGATGCACTTTAACTCTTTATGGGTGGCATGATGCATTGATACACAGTTAACCCTTTATAAATGGCATGATGCATTGATGCACATTTAACTCTTGATGAATGGCAAAATGCATTGATTCACTTTAACCCTTCATGCATAACCTGATGCATTAATGCACTTAACCCTTTATGGAATGCATGATGCATTGATACACAGTTAACCCCTTAGGGATAGCATGATGCATTGATGCACAGTCAACCCTTTATTGATAGACAAGGCATTGATGTGCAGTTAACCCTTTTATGGATGGCATGATGCATTGTGAGCAAATATGTCAGTAATAATGCACTATTTGTCAGCAATTAGTCAATTTATGTTAGCAATTACTCACTTTTTGTCAGTAATTACTCACTTTTTGTCAGTAATTAGTCCAAATATATCAGTAATAATGCACTATTTGTCAGCAATTAGTCAATTTATGTTAGTAGTTACTCACTTTTTGTCAGTAATTACTCACTTTTTGTCAGTAATTAGTCCAAATATGTCAGTAATAATGCACTATTTGTCAGCAATTAGTCAATTTATGTTAGTAGTTACTCACTTTTTGTCAGTAATTAGTCCAAATATGTCAGTAATAATGCACTATTTGTCAGCAATTAGTCAATACATGTATATGTTAGTTATTACTTACTATTTGTCAGTAGTTGTAAAAATATATCAGTAATAATGCACTATTTGTCAGCAATTAGTCAATACATGTTAGTTATTGCTTATTATTCGTCAGCAGTTCATCAACATATGTCAGTAATCACTCACTATTTGTCAATACCTGATTGAATATTGAAAATTGAATTGAAAATAGCATTAAAAATTGCATTAAAAACTCGGGTCTTTTATGTCTTAGACCTAACCTGCTCCATCTTTTTTTCTTATACTGTAAAACCTTTGTATATAAGCGTCATTCCATATCTAGGGCTTTCCATCCCATAAAGCAGGATTTGGATGCAAACCCCATAGAGTTATAGAAGTCTTTCATTACATACTATCTAGTAGCCTTTGTGTGCAATGCCTCGTGTATAAGCTATGGGCAGATCCGTGGCTTATTTGGTTTACGGTTGGTGTGGACTACTGGTGCTAGGTTAATTTGGCATTATTACAAAAATTGATTTGGGCAACTACATGTGATGGAACAATACTTTGAACTATCATTGCATCAACTTAGAAATGCCACTGCCACCCTTGCTTAGTGGTCACTGGTGCATTTATACGGGTCCCATTGCAGGTGTAATACCTGCTTATGGTGTCTGTCTGTCTGTCTGTCTGTCTGTCTGTCTGTCTGTCTGTCTGTCTGTCTGTCTGTCTGTCTGTCTGTCTGTCTGTCTGTCTGTCTCTCTCTCTCTCTCTCTCTCTCTCTCTCTCTCTCTCTCTCTCTCTCTCTCTCTCTCTCTCACACACACACACACACGCACGCACGCACACACACACACCTACCCAAACATACCAACTGTACAAAACTGTAAATTTGGGTTGCGGTAGATATCCTTGGAGCCACGCCAATAATATTATGAACTGTTGAGTCATGCAAATAAAACCAAATGCTTTGGGTATGGGATAACCCTGTGGCCTTCTAGAGTTCAAATATAATGGGTGCTAACATTACTACTACGGTAGTAACAGGAAAACAAACTCCTTTCTTTTGAAGAGTCTTTCCCTGAAAGGCAACTTAGCCTGAAGAGCCTAGGTATATCCTGGCCAACTTAGGCCACACCAAAAAAATTAGTTGGTGTACGGATTTCCCTCTCTATATTTTCGGAAATACAAATTTTTTTTTCTTTGAAAAAAATCTTGTCTACGGATTTTGCTCGCCTCACTTTCTACATTGGACACCAAAAAAATCTTTAAAAAAATAAAATAAAAATTTCACTCGCTCGCACCATTTTTTTCAAAACCAAAATCCGTAGACCAACTTATTTTTTTGGTGTGGCCTTAGTAAACTAAAAAAATGGAAGTATTTGAAAATTAAACTTGAATACTCAAATACACCTCTCGTACTATGTAAAGGGTTTTGTTATCACAGCCAAATAACGGTATTGTTCCTGAGGAGGGAAATATCAATAAAAATATTTCTCCAGCAAATAAATAGAACCTGAAATTGTGAATGAAAACAATTTTTAGATATAAAAAGGGAAAACATATGTGAATAAAAGCAGATGACCTTTTCACATACAAAAAAAACTTAAATGGAAAAGTTTGAGTGACTTGATGTGACTAATTAAGTGACTTTCAAATTTCCATATACCGTAGCTTCTAAACCCACTAGCAAATACAACAGTATATGGATTAGAATAATGGGGTATGTCTGGATGTGATCTGGACGTCAGAGCCTACTTAACGAGTTAATCCTTCAACCAAATCCACCCTTGTATGTAATACCTACCGTACTGATTCCACAATACATTTCAACCCAGGGCTTCTATTGTTTTGTGTAATAACCCGTAAGTCCAAATTAAGAAATTAGAATCCTTTTGTGTGTTACTATTGGGTGATTATAGATAATCCTCATACTGTTTTATTTCCTTCAGTTAAAGCCTAAAACAAAGGGTGGAAACTACTCATGCATTAGCTAATCCACCATTGTTTCTGGTTATGGCCTATAACCAATGCCCCACATGGTCAGTCAGTTCAACGTCTTTCAGGTCAAAAAGAATAAAATTATTTGTATTAGGTATATAAACATGCTGAAAAAATGTAGCGTGCGTCGGATTTTTTAATATATGTTGATTCACGATGACTGGGGGGGGGGGGGGGGTAAGTTCATTTAGATATTGCCCAAGAGACCTCTAATTTCCTGAAAAAATCAAGAAAGAATTCTAGGCACGGCTCTGTTTTGCTAGGTAGTGTAGTGTTACCGGAAACATTTTTTTGGCCTCACACCAAACACCTTAGGATACATTGGTAAGAAAAAAGGAAAACTAGAATAAACTTCCTATGCATACTCGGCGCAACTTTGTGCATCATTTCCTCAAACAAATATGAAACTTTGAGCATCATGTCAGCCTTAAGCCAAGTTAAGGGTTAACTATGTGAATAGAAGTGTCTCAGTCTGGTGAATTCTAGATGAGGCCGATCAGGTACAATAATGGGTACATTGCATGTTAAGGCACAGCTTCTGACATCATAAAACATGTACAAGGTGTAATCCGTATAACCTTTGGCTGTACACAACTAGGTCAGGAAGCTTTTCTTGTAACCTATGATCAGCAAGCGAGCCTTGTAAGCTTTTTTTTTCTTACTTCTTTTACGGTATATTGACTCCTGGAATGTCATTTATCTATCAACTGTTACCGTAATACACTGAATATAAGACATGACTTATACGCGGGGATGGACTGCTAGTGACCCTTAAAAAAGTCAAGTAATTAAAGTTATTTTTTGCGCCTTATACGTGAGAATTTCAAGCTGAGGAACTCACAGTGTGTCTTGTACGCAAGGTTTTACAGTATGATCTATCATCATTGGATGGATATACAGTAAAACCCCGGTCATAAGCCGGCCCCGGTCATAAGCCAGGGGGTGAGTTCAGGGAAATCCTATAAGCCAATTTTAGGGCCAAATTTTCCCTATTTTCTCTTTAATCTATTGTATTAAAACCCCAGTCATATGCCAGGGGTAGAGTTGGAGCGAAATTTAGAAGCCGGTTTTAGCCCAAAATAGGAAAAAAAATCCGGCTTATGACAGGGTTTTACGGTACCGTAAATTCTCTCGTATTAGCGCATGCCTCATATAAGCCGCACCCCGACTTTGGGAGGGACTATAAGCCACATCCAATGCTTGAAAAAGGAAGGTTTTATACTGTCCTATAAGATTAAATACCCCCTATAAACCGCACCCTGACTTGGGGCATATTTTATAAGCCTCCCCTTGAATTGGGTTCTAATATAAGCCGCGGCTTATACAAGAGAATTTATGGTACATGTATATTGTTAAGTACGGTGTATAGGATTGTACGTAAGTAAGAGCGTTATTGCACACTATAGAATCTTTCTGACGTAAGTGTGTGGCATATAGACAAAGCTTTTGAACCTAATGTGCAGTACTACCATAAATCCCCGGTCATAAGCCGGCCCCGGTCATAAGCCGGGGGGTGAGTTCAGGAAAAAAATAAAAGCCGTTTTTTGGGTCAAATTTTTACCATTTTCTCTTTATTCTATAGTAAAAAAAAAAACCCGGTCATAAGCCGGGGGGGGGGGGACTTTGGGAAAAATTTAGAAGCCGGTTTGGGCCCAAAATAGAAAAAAAAATCCGGCTTATGACCGGGGATTTACGGTAGAATTAATAGATTAAACTTCTGTGTGGTTTTTATAGCATTTTCTCAAAGTCTGTGTGCAGCTTCTAGGAGCTGCGAGGTAGACGGGATAATTTATGCTAATTATTAGATTCAGCTAATAAAATAGAATATCAAAGATATATTTATCATGTGGATTATCCTTTCCGCTTGACATTTTTGCATTGTGAGATTTAGTTTATTCTTTGAGCAGCCATACCCAAAGGATGCTCCATGAGAAGGGCGTCATTTCTGCATGGCTTCTCTCATGTGAATGAGTAATATATATTTAACGCAATTTCGATGGCTAAGGTCATATTTATGGCGAGAACTACATTACATAATTTCACAGAGAATTGTGTCAGTGCCTGTGCATATGTGCACCACCAACATCCGAGGGGATAGGAAAGAGGAGATTATGCCCTTCTAAGTGGGCTGGCGAAGCCTGCCCCTGTCATGTTCACATACAGTAACATGTGTGACTTGCACACAGTAGGGGGATACCGGTAGATATCCTTAGAGTGGTGATTACTAGTCTAGTAGACTACCGGGAGTCATAAATATACTGATGTAATAGATTATGGTTTATACTGGTAGGAGTGATACGGTGGAGTAAGCATACATTTTTTGGGTCAGTTGTAAATGTAGGCCCCTCGGAATGGGACTACCGTAATCTCCCGCGTATAAGGCGCACCTCACGTATAAGGCGCACCCTGAGTTCAGAGGAAATAATAAGGAGCACCTGGGGCTTGATTTTCAAGGGTTTAGTACTTTTCTATAGTAAAAGTACCTCGCCTATAAGACGCACCCCCTCTTTTGGAAGGCTCTATAAGGTGCAGTAGGCTTTTGATTCACGTATAAGACGCGCCTTATAGGCGGGAGATTACGGTATGTACAGTACTGTAATACAGGGACTTATCAATATCAGTGCCTACTACATGTACCTTATTACAGGGTCTCTACTCTTCTTTAAAAGACAGATAACCCTTTTCTTTTAAAGTCAGGTTAAAAGATATTTTGGGAAAAAGTGAGTTAAAATGGTTTTTTGACTAATTTAGGGGGGTGCTCTGACCTTAGGAATATTACGCAATAATGCATTGTTTCATATTTATCTGCATACCCATTGTTCCCAAAAATGTTATTTCAAAACTAATGACCTGCTTGGTTTTGTTACTATTTCAGACTTTACAGAAGAAATATGACAGTAATCCAGAGAAGTACAGCACCTTCAGGGCCATGCTGGAGGAGGAGATTGCCACCTCAAAAGACGGCAAAAAGGGACCAGCGTGTATAGCAGTTCTCTGGTTGAAAAGGTAAATATTAGGTCTAAAAGAATTGTGTTTCAGGTAACCAAGCTATACAGGCCAATCCTAGCTAATGTACGTTTTTGGGTGACTTTTTAGTTGAGTTAGTGGCACGAGTCGTGGATCGTCGTAGCATTTAGGGAAAAAAGGTCAACGAAGTAAAAAAAAAGTTTGACTTACACTACGTAATTTTGTAGCATGTTGATACCTCTCTCATGTTGATACCTCTCTCTCTCTCTCTCTCTCTCTCTCTCTCTCTCTCTGTCTCTGTCTGTCTGTCTGTCTGTCTGTCTGTCTCTCTCAATCAGTATTGCTACAGGTTCATATATATGGGTGTGTCTATCTCGCCTGGCTGGATAATCCAATATATGTGGGCCAATCGTACCATGATGGCTCATGGAAAGAGTGGTATCGAGTGAATCTAGACCAGAAACATTCATATAATATTATGGAACAGATGACATCTTCAAACAAAGAGCAGACAGACCGTTATATAACACAGCTTTACATGTACATTTCAGCTGGGATATTGTTTTATACAAAAAAAGCTTTAATATTCCTCTACATGTATTTGAGTGTTAGGGCACGCACAGCAACTTCTCTTTGGCTGCTAACAATGCACTGACAAGTCAGACAAGTGCCTTCACACCAATTTCATATTTCTGTTGTGCGTGCCAGTAATCAAACACAAGCTTCATACCCCAGTAGCAGATTTGTGAGCATGGCGAGGAGCACCCTAATACATTTACCGTAATCTCCCGCGTATAAGACGCGTCCTCTACGCCAAACAAAATGCTGGGGAGTCTTATAGGATGTACTGAAATTGGGGGTACGTCTTATACGAGGGGTAATTTTACTATAGAAATGTACTGAATTTACAAAATTGAGCCTTAAAATGTGCGTCTTATACGCGAAAATGCATTTGCTAAGTTTGGGGTGTGTCTTATACACGCAGCGCGTCTTCTACACGGGAGATTACGGTATTTGTTGTTAACGGGTGTGGCTTCTCTGTAGTTATTTTGTCCCCGTTTATTACGTGGAGACGGGGGGGCGTACTTTTTAGCCCGTCCTAGAAGAATTCCACCACCCCCTGTTAAAAGATAAAAAAAAAAAAAGATGACTCTCTTTAATGGGCCCATGTGCCATAGCTCATAAGGCGCAGCTCGCGTATAAGGATCAGGTCTCTGTATTGTACATTTTGTTTTAGCGTTTATTTTGTTTGGAATAGCACATACACATGGCTCTAAATCAGCCCTGCAGAATGGATCATCCACGCCTGGCTGCTTACTTTTTGAGTACATTACTATCGGGGTATACCCCTTTGTATCTTCCCCCCCCCCCCCCCGTATGTTAGAATCTAGGTAGAGGTAATCTGTGATACACGTGTATGCACCTGGGGACAATCATCGTTTAACCATAAATTTCCAAGTCGTTCTTGTCTAAAATGTGGTTTAAGAAATGAAACATATCACACCTCAAGGTAACCACATATTTTTCTCTGTGTGGCTGTTTAATGGCCTTAATAGACCCCCCCCCCTCCCCAGCCCCAGTCTCCAGTTTATGCTCTTGTCTTATATAAGCCTTGTGCTGGTCTCAGGCTGCCACCGATCGACCCCCACCGGCCAATCAGGGCCTGCCAATATATGTACTGTGGACTCGAACCAAATACGGTGTAGAGGCTGGCATCGTTGTATATATTGTAGTGGTTCGTCTCGTTAAGTTAGATTAAATCATAACGAAGAGAGAGAAAAGTTTCCGGGTAGGCAACCAAGCTTTTATTTCATAGCTTATGTTACATACGATCACAGCCTCAGAGGACTACATGCTACTAGGGCATTCGGTTACCCTTTCGGGTAACGACCTGGTTGAGCAGTGGGTAAACCACTACTGAAGAACATGGGCTAGGACCAGCCTTATATAGGGGAAAAGCCCGCGAAACTCAGACCGGCCACGTGACGTGTGGCGGACGAGTGGTAGGCCCCCTGGTGTAATGGATACGAACCTGCCATCCGGATTCCCCCACTACACCCGAAGGACCTAGGTCTGAGTCTCACGGGTACATGAACGTAAAGTGTAAATACCATACCCCTACACTATATTAGTGCGGTTCATCCGAGAGACGTGCTCGTGTGGTACTCGTTCCTTTGTGCCAACCAGGTGTCGCCTCGCGATACCCGTTTGGTACAAGAGGGGGCAGCACCATGCCTCGCGTCCAGCTTCTACTAAGAAGCCGGACGATCCGCAGAAGGGGACTGGACCTGGTCCAGTCAAGACGTATACCAGACACTGAAAGTACGTTAATAAAAGGCCTACCCGAGCGGTAGGGGTGATCTGGGGCTTTGCCCAACCCGAATCTCTCGTGTTGTGTTGGTGTCTTTAGTGATAAGCAAGCCAACGAGCCACCCAACATTTAAGTCGATACGAACCTTTACAACTGTAAACCACGTACATAAGGCACACATAGGGTCATATTTGGGGCATAGAGTATTGTGCTCTACGGTAGTATAAAAACCTCGCCTATACGCTCCAAGAGGGACTTGAGATTGTTCTGGGTGACATGCATTGATAAGAGCTGATATAGTGGGGAACAGCTTGTCCCTGGAAGTGGGTGTTATCCAGGGGCACAGTATCCGTCATGACATGTGTTATCGGTGTGTTTTGCCACTTACGGCAAACCTATAGATTGTACTACATCTGTACTGAGCCTATCTCGGAAGTGCCTTGTGCCGCCCTCTACTGCGAATCTGGATGAGCTAGCAAACCTAGCGAAATTCAAAATGGTGGACCCACTGGGCATGGGCCTATAGGGCATTAGCACATTAGGCTATGGAGGCCGCCATTAGACCCCGACTGCACTATGACTAACACCTTCAGCCCCCGTCTCCGCAGTAAATGCCAGGGATGCTTCCCATTGGTCAATAATACAATAGCCATGTGCCGTATACGGACATAGCAGGTTTAATTATTAGCCAATGAGATAATCCCAACTATTCACTACGGCCCTGTCGGGGGCGAACTGGTACCCATCTGATAGGTGTTATCAGTAGACCAGGGATGTAAGTCTTCAGGATTTATCAGGATTTCCTGATTTCTGAAATTTTTGAATGACATTTATTTTCCTTACATGAGTGGTAAGGAGGGCTATTTGTGAAAGATAGAGGGCTTTTATATCAAGTAAATGTATGGCTTCCTGATTTTTGCCTATTCCTGACTTACATCCCTGAGTAGAACTCCCTGGTAATAAGCTCCAGCAATGGCGGCGCCCATGGGACAACCTGCTAAGGGTCTATACACCTTATAAGGTGGACCTTTGGAATGTCCATATACCGGTAACTCACAATGGGCGTCTGGTCCATGTATTATCTGCGGCTTATATGCAAAGGATTATGGTGTCTTTTAATACCGGTACTTTGATTTAGTCTTAATGTAATTGATATATGATTGTGCATGTAGCATAATGCTATAATATGAAGTACCCAATGTGTACGGAATATGCAACATGAAAATGCGAAGAAATTAGAGAAAAAAATACCAATACTTACCCTAAGACTAATGATGATGTATTATGGGACATGTGGACGTATATGATTAGCCAAAAGAAGGGGTGCGGCTTATAGGAGGGTATTTGGTTCTATAGAACAGTACTGAAACTACAATTTTCAAGCAACAGATGAGGCTTATAGTTTCCTGTAATTCCGGGGCTGCCGCTTATACTAGGGTGCGGCTTATATGAGAGAATTTACGGTAACAAATTCTTTATTTGATTTTACAGAGCACTACAGTATATCCAAGCATTCATGGCCTTAGTCATTGAGGACTCCAAGTCAGGTGCGAAAACAGAAAACCTTGTACCCTTCTGTAAGAAGGCGTACGAAGACACGCTCAAACAGTATCATGGTTGGCTTATCAAGAAAGTGTTCTCTGTAAGTTTTATCTTTCACTTCCACATTAAAATTTGTTTTGTACGGTGTATGTAAATGTGTCAGTGTCAATGGACGTCTGCGTGCCCATGTTTGTCTGCTTTAAACTCGATATGTGATACATGAGAAATAACACTGTTTTATTTTTCAGGTTGTATCTCATGCTACCCCATGGCGGAGAGACTTCATGAAGACATTGGCATATGGGAAGGAAGGTCTAGACGACGAAGTAAGTGAAGCAAATAAAGATACATTTTTACCATTGAACCAAGCAGAGATTTCGATCTCTGACTCATTTAAGATGTTAAGTACATCTACAATGCACACATGTATCTACATTTTCTTGGGATATTTTGATAACTGGGACATTTTTTAACTTGTGAATTACCCGGGCAGTCAAGAATATGCATCAGGGTGAAAACTCGAACTAGTCATTCTTGTGATTTGCACAGATCCATTGAGAAATTATTCTAACATTAAAAATAAAGTGAGATCTTAGATTTTTCAGGCGCCCAATCCCATAAAATTCTTCTCAAATACCACCTGGGGGAGGAATTTTTGGCACTTTGTCAGAAAGTTCTTCCAACCTAAGTCCTAAGCCTGAAAATATCAATATCGTTCGACGTTGGGCCCCACCCAGCACTAATACAACACAAACCCCATTCAAATATATGGAAAAAAAATGCTGACAAGAAATAATGTGCTTCTCTTCTTATATATCCTAAGAAATATTTCACTTGGTTATATTTTTCAGGTCATCCTCCACATGGATAAGTTCGCCGTTGACTTGGCGACCCATATCACCGTATTTGACATGTTATTACAGGATCTGCAACTCGACTCAAACGAAAGAGTATGATTCTCACCAACATAGACTCGCATTTGTATATTGTCCACCTCTTCACCACTTCATTACGACTCATCATCTGAGACACCCAGGATGCTTTCACAGACAGACGCGCCCATCGATTTCCGGTTACTATTTCAACCGTTTACACAGACCGCACGCTTTATGTGATATTCTGGCTAAATTTACCGGTTGATGGGTTCATATCTTTAATGTTATAGCCTAGGTGTGTCAAATCTAGGCCTCTTTAAATCTTAAGGTGCTTTATCCTTAATACCTTAGCAGAGTCTTTGCGCCAAAAAAGGGGTTTTCTAGGCCTATAGGTGCCCTCCCCGAGGTAAATACTACTAGGTAGAAGCATTTTAATGATTTTCGAAAGTATCCATAGACATAACTGTCAATATTTAACGCTTCAGTCAGAATGTAGGTCTGCGGTTCAGGAATAGACTACCGTTTCAGGAATAGAACCGTCAACTTTGTGTCGCATACATGTTATATAGATTTATTTGCTATTGGTAAGTTCCCATTAGCAAAGGATCAGTGGCAAACAAAATGCTTTGCACTTCTCACATTCATCGCCAAATGTCTCGGATATTTATTTACATGTATTTGAGAAATACATCTCAATATCACCACTGATCCTCAAAAATGCTAAACGAGAAAGTAATAGAAGGAACTTCTAGCCGATCTGTGATTTAGACTGTTGCCTGCTTAATCAACTAAATGGAATTTTTTGTTTATAACTAATTTGGTAGCGGTTAGTATATGATTTTTGTGCTTTATTGAAATTCTAATTCTTGTAGAGGGCACTTCCGCTCATCTAAATTAGGAGAATAGAATGATAAAACACTTTTAATCCCTTTGCTTTACTGTATACTGTATGGTGATTAAACACTAAAATTTTGTCTGATCAGGAAGCAATCAATTATGGTTATTTCTAGCTTGCTGTATTCCTGAATCTTATGAAATGAATTGGTTGTACCAAATTTTGGCCTCCACGATAGAATCATATTTAGTTTGTGGTTGGCCTTAGGTAATCAGAAGAAAATTTAGTTATGTATCATTTACTAATATGTGGATGAATGCTTATAAATAACTACACCACAAAGAGATTAGATTTGTTTTACTGCTGAGTTAATTATTCTCTGACATTGAATATTTTCAAACAGCTGACACTAAGCTCCCTAAGGACTTTAAATCCTTTATACCATAAACTCCCGCGTATAAGACGCGTCCTGTATGCCAAACAAAATGCTGGGGAGTCCTATAGGATTTTTTCAAGTTTGGGGTGCGTCTTATACGAGGGGTACTTTTACTATAGAAATGTACTTATCTTACAAATATCAGCATTAAAATGTGTGTCTTATACGCGAAAATGCATGTGCTAAGTTTGGGGTGCGTCTTATACGCGCAGCGCGTCTTCTACGTGGGAGATTACGGTAGTTACAAATTGGTTTATTCGATACTGTCGATGAAACTGAATCTTACACTGGTAACACAGTTTCCTGTATTTTCCAAAGCATGGTTCTCTTAAATAATCCATCACCAAATAGTATTTTGTTAGAGGTATTAAAAAAAGTTTCCATGTGTTCTATTGAAGGCGACATCTTGGTTTGAAGCTGGTCTTTTTGATTGCTTTTAAGTGCGAGAAGAATAGAGCAGTTTACATATTGGGTTTGTGGATAGCCCAATGGACTTAAACCTCCAGCCAGACCTGTATACATTCCAATACAAATGTACATATGAATTTATTTATTGGATTTTTGTAAAAAAAAAAAAGAAAAGAAAAAGAAAGAAAGAAAATCAAAAAAGATGGTGCGTCTTCATGCATTAACTATCTCTTGACCGGTCTCTTACCAACTACCAATTTTGTCACTGAAAGTTCTGAAAATTTTATAACTTTGGTTAGCCAACATTTTATCAGTTTGTCAAAACTACGTAATTTAAAAGATTACACCCACATATGATCTTATTCCTGTAGCCCTACAGCAGAAGTTAATTTGTCAACATGATTTCTCATTCATATGCGTCAATTGAAACTAGACTGGTTGATAGATGACTTGTTGAAGATAGCCAAGTCGGCATGTATCAGTAGTCATGTCTAGAGTTACCTGTTATCATTTATATCCTGTTATCTTTTTCTTTTGTTTATTGTTTCCATCTTCACCATACCACGGGTCAGTCGTGGTAAAATTGAGAAATCAGTATTTGCTCTGTAAAGTTTCTAAATCAAAAGTTCTTAATGTGTATTTTACTTAGTGTTTCTTCAGAGTTTGATCAATTTGTGGGTATTGACTGTCTCCTCAAGAGGCATTAATGTAATCGAAAATAGAAACCATAGATCAAATAGTAAATTTTAATTGAAATGTTGAATAATAATATTATAAAAAATAATGAATTCAAGCGTAGGTTTTGGAGTATAGCAAAAGTATACATATGTAAGATTTCAGATATATATGTCGATAGATTTGCATAAAGACACATATGATATCAAAATGTTATAGAGGATATTATTGTTTGACATGAATTAAGTTAGAAATAATGAAAAACAGTCCAATAAGTGACAAGTGAGTACATAAAAGAGATAGTGCTTGTACACAGGCAGTAGTCTTATCTAAGGCGCCATATTGAACTAAGTAAAGCTTTTCTCGTTTTTTTTTTTTTTTTCTTTCTTTCTGTCTTTCTTTTTGAAAATTGGCTAAGAAGAAATGGTACAGGTAATTCAAATATAATGAATAAGAGTTGTATACATGTAGTTTTATAGAAAATAGTCACTATTTTTCATAGTGCTATCTGAATAGAGGATTACGACAGTTTGCATTATCATTACTCTACAATTTACAGCACAAAATTTACACATGATAGAACTAACATCTGTTACAACTAGAATGCAATGTACTGAAAAAAAATGGTTTCACAAGATAACCAATATTGGTGAAATAAGGAACTAGCCTCATTCAAAAAGAAAACATATCGGTTGCATGGTAAGGATAAACATGTATATTTTTGTCAGTAGGCCCTTCTTGAATAAAAAGAATTCCTTGGATTCCAAAAATTTAAGGATTTCGAAAAGAAAGGAGCTTATATCTTTATCAATCATGTTGACAATCTATTGTATTTAGAGTGAAATAGAATTATGCAAAAGGTGTGTACGGTTGCTTTCCCTGCTGTGTCAAATCCCTTTGATGTCAAATCCTGAAAACCGTCCAGAAGGAAACTACCGATACTTAGATTACATTGTATACTAAATGAGTTTAGTTGAGTGTATTGTAGCTACAGTGGTGCCATTCATTGAAGATGCAGCTTATGCTGGAAACCCACCTTAGGAGAACCTCATATATTCCCAGGGTTAGGATTTGCCTTATAGGCGAGGTTTTTAATTTACAAAACAGCACTAGAACTTCAAAAAGTAACCTCCAGTTGCACCTTTTAGTATTGGCTTTAACTCTGGCTGTGCAGAGGCATCTCTGTAAAATCAGAGATGCCACTTTTCCTGGTTTACCGGGAATCCCTGGATTTGATTCCATAATTTTTGTATCAAGTTATGTTAAATTTCTAGGAAAATGTGTCCAAAGTTCAGTTTTACTGGGTTTTGTTGGCCAGTGAGGGCATCTCTGTAAAAGGTGGCGCCCTGTGGACTTTCAAAGCTATTCTCCTATCATAAATGATGTTTCAGCAGTTAATGAGCACTCATCATCCTCTATAGCTCACATAGCCATTATCAGCTGGGGGCCACCATTAGACCCCGACGGCACTATGACTAACACCTTCAGCCCCCGACTCCGCAGTATATGCCAGGGATGCCTCCCATTGGTCAATAATACAATAGCCATGTGCCGTATATTGAGGACATGCTTATTGTGATGGGTTTAATTTTATTCGATTGAGTACAGTTTGGGAGAAACCTTCTGTCATTTTGTAAAGCTTTGTGTATCGCATGATGTAAAAAAATTACTACGACTTTATCAACTTTCATGGTTAACATATAACGTAAAACCAAGTGTATATGCCACGGCTTATAGGTCATTAAGGAGGCTTATGGCATCTTATATGATAGTTTTGAATTCAAACAAGCAAATTTCAAGCCCGGGTGCAGCTTACACCCAGCTGGCAATGTCAGTGTGCGGTTTATACATAGGGTATTGAGTAATACATGTAACGTAAAACCCCGCGTATAAGCCGCGGTTAATAGACCATTTCAAGCCCCTGGTGCGGCTTATAGCATCTCCAGGAACTCAGGGTGCGGTTTATACGAGGGGTTTTAACTATATATAGACCTGACTAAGGAATGACAACCATTTCAGGGCCCTGATGTGGCTTATATCATTCTCTCAAAGTGGGGGTGCGGCTTATACGCGGGGTTTTACGGTAGTAACCATATCCGTCCAGTGTACACTGCTGTGCAGATAGGTATTGTGAAGACACACCGTATTGATCACGTTAAAATGTCTATTAAACTAAACCCATTGCAAATTGTAAGGCTATTCCATTACAGTTAGGTTTCCAATGATCATCTTAGAAGGTGGCAATTCTCGGATTTGTTCTTGTTTGAATCTAAAATATTTTGAATTAATTTTGTCAAGAACTATTCTATTTGTATAAGTTGGCTAGGTCTGATCTTATTTCCAGTATTTCAAACGATCTGTTATGAAGCTATTTCGTTTTGGTTGTATAATTTTCTTTTTACCAATTATGTGAAAGAAGGAAAGGCGGGTAATGGTCCAAGTGGAGGAGCTTGTCATTTTGGCATATGAATCACATGTTTCACCGCAAGTATTAAATGTCAAAATAAAAGCACCATATTTTACAAACTCTGAAAATGTGTTCACTTGAATTCCTTGAGTCGAGTAAGAGATGCTCTGTAGCGTATGAAAGTTTGGCAATCGTCAATAAGAGATGAGCAATGTCAAATTGGATTTGGTTTATAAGCCGAGGCGGGGGGTGCACCTAATGTGCAGGGATTTTGCCACGAAAGAATTATACACTTCAGAGATGCCACATTTTCTACTTCCCCCCCCCCTCCCCCCTGAACTCCTGGTATTGGCTCAAATGTCCAGGTGCGGCTTAAATACCAAGATTTTTTTTAAATCAAAAAGATTTGGGAAAATGGCTACTGGGTATTTCAAGATTTTACAGTGGTGGGAGAAATCAAATCCTTCAACCTTTGAGGATTTCTTTGACACAGTACCTCCAAGTCTGTGCATTGTTCCAGGTAGCTGTAGCTCACTGATAATTTAAGGACCTGGTCCTTGGGCCCAAATGAGCTTCTATTGTGTCTCAGTCTGTCACTCCTGGACCAATCACGGATAGTGAACTAGACGGTGCTTTTTTGGAGTGCTACATGTCCAGGAAACCCAAATCAATTTGTGAGACGTCTGGGTTGCCCAGCTTAGTAAAACTAGAAGAACATGTAATGGGTCAATGTTAAAGCATTGGTGGTCTGTCTTGATGCTGCCACCTGATGTTGGATATCGGCAGTATTGCCAATGACTACTACCGGTAGTAGTCAATACTGCAGGGCATCTTGCAGGATAATACTAGGCTGAGTTGTGCAAAAGGGTGCATGCTTTGAGAATCAACCTGGCCCTCCGCGGAGATGAATGTTGAGACTGTCGCGGTACCTGGGTGCCCGGCACCATTCCCAGGGTTTGATGGATGGGGTAGGGACACTATCCTTAGCCCTTTAATTGTTTCTAGTTCTGTTAGAGCTTGGAGTATGATTATTTGGTTCACTATTAATCCCAAATCCTTTAAATTCCACCATCATTGCCTATGGGCGCCCGACATCATTAGATTCAGATGAGATCTCATCTGAAACCCTAAGATTCAGATGAGATCTCATCTGAAAACACGTCCCGACACTGCTCTGAGGAACTGCAGTGACATAAACTTTTGTCTCCAGTGTGACGTCATACGACTTACGGCCAGGTCGAAATCCCAAGTATACCCCCAGATGCCTGAGCTGGGCAGCCAAATTTCTAGCAAAGTGATTTGGGGTCCTTGGACATACCGTACTACCAATCCTAGAAGCACTGTTAGGTTTACTATCCAACAGAAGTACTGAAAAGTGTCTGTGCTCCAGGACTAATATGATTTCTGAAAATATATTTTTATACAAGATGTACAAAAGCCAATTGATCTCTATGTACAGATTTTATTCACATGGTGCATTGTCATGTACAAACATTCACTCTTCAAAGTACTTCATCATAATTATGATAAATTCACTAAATTCACTGGACTTATTTCCCAAATGTCATAGTCTGTTCTACTTGTGTCACATCTTTAAACAATGTCTGTGCTCTCTCTTTGTATTTCTTGGCCAGTTCTTCATTCTTTTCCACACCATCACCCTTTAGATACATTCGACTCAAGTTGCCACAGGCATACATATGGCCCATATCGCATGCCTTTTCAGCATACTTAAACGCCTGTTTAAAGTCCACTGGCACACCTTCGCGCCCAGTGATAAAGTATGTGCTTAGCAATTGGCAGCTTGGGACATTATTCCCTGTGCAGGCTTTTTCGAGACACTCCTTTGCCTTTATGAAGTCTTTCTTCCCATCTATCTTCCCAAGGTGATGCATCAGAGCAATATTATGGCAACTGGACATATATCCAGCATCACATCCCTTAGTATGATATCTGAGAGCTTCGGACATATTCAATGGTCCTGCCTTTCCTACCATACTGTAGTTGCCCACCTTGAAACAGCTATGGCCAAATGAATTCTCATCACAGTTCATTTTGTAGACAGCCTTGGCCTTTGTGAAATCTTTTCTGAAAGCCTCAAAGAAGTCTCCCAGGCGGTGACAGCCATCCGGTCGCTTCTCCTTGTAGCATTGGAACCGGTATTCGATACCGATAGTGTCCAAGTACTCCTTCGCTTGGCTCTCATCTCGAAGGTCGAACATATTCTGGAGCCCACTCATGATGACTTTAGAAGCTGGGGTGGAAACTCAACGCTGAAATGTAAAAAGGGATTATTTCATAAATGCAGTCCCCTTTTTTTGCAGAAAGATCTATAACTCCCAATCAAATGTTGACGATGAGAATTACATGTACATGTAATATACCCAGGTATCAAGAGTTAGGCCTACTGGTGCATTAACTATAAATGCTTTGCTATTTGCATGAATACTAACCGTACTTTACACAACAACTCTTCTTGGGAGGTGGGGGGGGGGGCACTGGCCAAATTTTGGATACCAGGGAAACTGGTCAGCCTACTTTAACTTAGGCTACTACCATAACTAGTAGGCTTGATGGATTTTGGCGGATCAGCAAAACCCACCAATCATGACACCAGTATTTTATTGCGACCATAACCCTCCCCCCACCCCGAGAATGGATTTTTCAACCCCCCCCCCCCTACCCCGTCAGGGAGTGACCATTATTTTAACAACAATCCTTAATCAATCCTTCTAAAAATTTAGATATACATACATCCAACCCTCCTTTAGCTTTACGATTATTTTAAGATAGGAAAAATTGAAATTTATTAACCCAGGCCGAATTGTGCATGGGCAGGATGCAGCACCAGTAGCTGAAGGGTCTCATAATAAGAGAGGAGCCAGAATTTTTTCACGCGTCCACGCGCAAACCCACCAGCCCCCGTTGATAAAAAAAGATGATCACTCCTTAACCATGGAGGTATATCTCTATGATCTAACGATAAATGACCCAGCCCCTTGCCACGGTTTTCCAGCGGTAGATTACTTTTTGGGCCATGCCTCAATATACAAACAATAATCATAATCATAGTGTCAATATCATTATCAACCAAGGTAGGCACTTTAACATCGCCACAGTGGTGTGGGAGAAAAGCTGACAGGCTGGTTTGACACCTTTTGCCAGGTGTGAGTGCAGCCTGTATTTGCATCCTCGCCGCTTTCATTAATATAGGGCATTATTACTTTATTTTCAAGGGATTAAGATAAAAATTCCCAAAGTTTAGATATAAAGCTACCCATCAGCGAAATCCGGGAAGAAAAATACCAATTATTAACCATTTTACACTAACTTGAATGTGAAGGTAATTTTTGTAGGCTTTGAAAAAACACAAAAAAAATGGAGACACCACAAAACTAACGCCAGACACAGTTTTAGTGCACACTAAACTACTAACAATTAGTAACATATGAAGTTTCATGCATTTATGACTTTGCCCACTGATACCTTTAAGAGGACCAAAACATGAAACATAAAAAAGAAATAGCAATGTGCATTGCCGCTATATCATGATTTTTTATTAGCATTTTACCCCTACTTAGAAATTATTTTGAAACTAAGTTTTGAAAGCTAAGATTCTAAATATTATAGAAAGCTAAACTTCATTATGATTGGATCAGTAGAACATTGCTTTCTGTGTACTTCAATATCAAGTGGAAACACAGAAGAGTGGTGTCAGTGCATGCTGCCACACACTGGTCCCCTGTGCAGTTGGACCCACATCACAGAAAGTTGACACCCTTTCCACCACTTCTATAGACTATAGTGCTACTTCAGTACTTGCCTTCATATTTCGGACATTATTTGCCCTATATCTGTTTCTAAACAAGATACAAATCTAGTTCAAAAAGCATTTGAAATATCTCAATGACCTCTATCGAAGGTGATCACAGACATTTTTCAGTATTTAGTTTCAATTTTTGTTGAAGTGCCTAACCAAGGCCAAGCCCAAGCCTGAGTGCTATACGCCCATAGAGAGTGCCAGGGCCTGGGCCCTGGCCAAGGACTTGACACCAAATGGAGGTCTATTTCTACCTTAATAATGATATTATATTTGACACTTACCCCACGGTCTGTCAACGGTTCGAATTTGGCTTTCGTTTTCAGAGTTCTATAATACAATTCAGTTGATAGGGTATTTTGTAAGTGGATTCATTGCACTTCAGTTTTGTCCTCTGCTCATGTGTTTTGTAAGCCGCTTGTTACTCCTAGTCCTACCGCGTACCAGCTACATAACTCTCCCAACAGATTATTATACAGGTCAGCCAAGGAGGTAAAGGTAGAGAAAATGATTGAAGAGCGCAGATACACGTTGGTTTCTTTTATGTACACTAGATGGCAACCCATACCGGTAGTGAGCGACCTCTTTAGAGGTCTCTTCGAACTGACGAGCGCACTTGCCAATTGAACAACTGAACCTTAAGGGAGTGGTCATTATTTATCAACATGGGGGGGGGGGGGGGGGTTTGAGGGGGGGGCGTAAAATTTTCAGACCCCTCCCGAGGGGGGGGCTAAAAAAATTTTGACCCCTCTTGAGGGGGGGCTAAAAAAATTCACCCTCTTTTTAGCAAAAAAGCCCGCGCGCTACTATAGATCAAAGAGGGGCGCGAAAACTCTCCACGCCTCCGGTGCAGGGGGGGGGGCACAAAAAATTTTGACTGCCGTCGAGGGGGGGCATAAAGAATTTTCCGCCAGCCCAGATACTCTCGACCTTCCTTTATATTGAGACTGGGGCCCGAGTCTAATTGAACCTAGGAGGTACTGGGTGGGGACCCCTTGTACTTCGGTGTTCATATAGATAGAACTAAACGACCGTGGTGTACAAGGTGGCCGATCCACCACGAGGGGGGGGGTCTCCCCCGAGGGGGAGACTCCCCCCGAGGGGTGGAGCGGCCACCGAGGACACCAGGGGAGTTTAGTTCTATATTTATTTTATGTCTTTAATTAACTGAAAATTAACAAAATTTGTTACCGTAGTGCCCCGTACGAGCGGCGGTCCGCCATTTTGAATGTTTACATGCACCCAGAACGAGGCTGCAGTGATGGATCTGCCGCTGTGGTGGATCGACACACGTTACGCCACTGGGGGTGTGGCGATCGGCTCCGCAATGCTATCTCTACGGGAAGACGTTATTCACATAAAATAAAAACCAGGCTGCTACTATATGGTGGAAACAGGTGAAATTATTTTGACCCCCCTGGTCAAGGGGTAGAAAAAATTCTGACCCCCCAGCCCCCCCCCCCTCGTTGTTAAAAATGATCACTCCCTAAGTCTCAAATTATTAGGAATATTATGAAAACCTGCACTGCAACCTATAGTTGAGGACAATTGAATTCATGTGTTTGAAAGCAGTAAATTGCCGAGTCGTTTTCAGTAATCCATATTTATTTCAACCATTTCTTAATACAAAATACAATATTTTCCAACAGTTTTGACAGCAAAACGGTATATCACAGAAGCTGCACAATTTTTATTTAACAACAGAGAACCAAATCTTACACACTAAAGTACAGTGTATCTACAAATAAGTACAAATATTGAGGAATTCGTGGTTATCATAGGAAAGCCTTATGATTGAAATTATTTCGAGTTAGATCTATTCTTTAACTCTTCATTTGTTCACGGACTACTGGACTGGTCTAAAATACTGCAGCAGCAGACTTTGACAGGATCGAGCGCGTTTGACTTTTAACCTTTGAAGGATTACACGGTGCCCTGCCCTTGATGCTCTATTGTCATTTTGAATCAAAGTGCACCACTGGCGAGTATGTATGTAGGTAAGTGGTTGTTTGCGTAAAACGTATCTCAACAGGAGCGCGCTGCATTTATCAAATATGGTCCTCGTGGTGCAGCACTGGCGAGTTACTCGCCACGGTTACATCCATGCATCAAGACAACAGAAGAGCCTAATGCACATAGCAGCCCTTAAAGGGTTAATAGTCGATTGTCACTGGACATGATTCCATTTTAATACAGTTTAATATGGATGAGTAACCAGGGTATAATGGTTTGGACGGTAAGTGTATGGACGATACTATTTTACACTTTACTGAGATGAACATTGATTTTTGACAGTCTATTTTTGTAGAATAAATTGTTCGATGAAGTCATTTTGGTCGGCCTCCTCCTTCAGTAACGACTCATGCTGGATCCGTAACCTTTAAAACAGAAAGAAGAGAATTTGTAATTATGTTATTAATGTGAATGACTACGTTTATATAAGTGTACTGATTTAGGTGACAGAATATGTTGTATAAATGACACAAAATCTAATAGAATTCTCGCTGTTTTATCCATTACAACATTAGCTTTTGAAACAATCACTATGTTTTTCAAAACACGTCCTATATTTAATTTTCTCTCTTTTTTTTAAGCTGTTTAGAAATGAGTGGATACGATGTAACCTTAAATGCATTACTAGAAGAAAAGTGACATTTTTGCTCAGGAACATATCAATCAAATCAAAAGGCACTACCGTAATCTCCCATGTATAAGGCGTGTCTTATACGTTTTTTTTTAGTTCTCCCTGGATCCACAAGGAGGACACCAAGACCTTTCTTTTGATATGTGACACTCCCATGTAACCCAATCAGCAGCATATGGGGTCCAGAGGAGTCCAGGGGGTCCAAGAAACACACAGCTTTTCAAATTTTGAAAATTCATTCAGTAGAAAAGAAGTTATGAATTTTTCATTTTTCTGGCCAAATCCTAAAACTCTAGGTGCGCCTTATACGCGGGAGATTACGATAATAGCTACCTTTCAGATTGCATCCTCTTCTCGGCTATGAGCGCTTGAAGTTGTTGTTGCTGAGCTTCCCTCTGTTTTGTTACAGACTTCAGCAAATTTCGAGAGCCAATGGCCTGAGGAAGAAAGAAACAAGTCAAATATTACTTTATAGCTGAAGTCCACCACACCTAAGGTATCTACAAATTAGACACCGAAGCAAGTGTTTTGCACCAAGGCTGTTATCCATGTTAAGACTTAGTTTCCACACAATCCGTACTTGGTTCTTTGTTTAAACATAAAAAAAAATAAATAAATAAATAAAATAAACACCCCCCCCCCACACACACACACAACTACACAAACGATGACTTTACTTCTTTTTGGTGAAGATACAAAGTCTTACCTTCATCTTCTCCTTTTCAACTTCTTTAGAGACACTGTCGACAAGTTCGATGAAACCTCCAACAATCTTTTGGAATTCCACCATTTCTGTAATGAGAATAAAAATATATCATCTGTTAGGAGTGCATTTGGTATTTGGTGTCTACATATGTAGTGGTACAATGAAGAACATGGAGTGCTGTTATCTTAATAAATTATGTTATTGATGTTTCTTCTTTTTCTTTTTTTCTCTTTTTCTTTTTGTCAGGTAAGTGGTTTTAATGTAATACCATATGCATAGCGTAATTCCTCATGTGAACGGTGAATCAGATAAGGATAGAGCCCTGGTGCACCTTATAGAAGCAGCTTAAGTTAGGGGCGCACATCATAGGCGACGACATAAAATCAGTATTACCTCGTCCAAATCAAGCACAGGTGTGCCCCATTGGATCTCCTTATATTAAGATGCACCTTTTATGCGGGGTGCGCCTTATACATAAGGTATTCTTTGTTGGTTGCTTTTGAAAATGTGAATTTTCTTCATTGATGTTGATGAAAACTGGGACAATTATCTTAAAAAAGTGTGAAAATTTTAATAGAATCTCTGGCATTTTCCCATGAAACTGAAAGCTGACTCTAATGTGTACAGTTAACAGTTACCAGTACATCCCTCCTGTTAGCTTTAGGTTGCGGTTGTTGTTGGGTGTGCGAAAAGGGACAAAATATAGCGAACATTTTACTTAGGCCAAAAAAAAAAATTGTTTGTTTCAGGTCACTCGACCCTACCTAGTAAAACAGGGCCACCCTAAAGTTTTTTCTTCGTTTTTGAAGAAATTATACATTTTTTTGGCTACTTTTGAGTCAATCGAGTCTTCCACGAGTTGTTGTGAGTCACTGCGAGTTGTGTGTCTTTGTTGTAGTTAAAAAAATTTACAAAAAAAAAAAAAAAAAATCTGGCCTACCCTACCTAATTTAGCATGTTACCTGAAACAGACAACTTTTTTTTTTGGCCTTACCCCAACGCTTACCCTATCACGTTGCAAGACAGGGACCCAGATTCTGCACTAGGCAAGGCCCTCAGTTTGATGTTATTTCATTCCCTGATAATTAAGGTTCTTATCTAGCCTATTCTAGGAAGCAATGGATGGTAATTATTATTATATGATAAACTAGAGTACACATCTAGTGGAATATAGGGCTGATCCCAGGCTATTGAACTGGCGGAGACTGTAGAGCAGCCTCACAGTGCCAGTGGCAGGCTTGCCCTCTCCAGCCTGTGCTGTCACGGGCTGGCTTCAGACCTTACTCTGCAGTGTTGCCAAAACTTTTTTTAGACGCAGGCCAAAGTGACCTGTGTCATGGCATCTTATGCAGGCCATTTCCATCTCACAATGGCCATATGAACATTGATGTTTTAAGGTACTCATATAAAATTTAAACTGAGCCATTCAATGTACCCATGATAAAATAAAAACCGTTAAAAGAAATCACAAAAATCGTTGCCATCGAGGCCGAGGAAGTGAACCAGTTCTCCCAGCAGAGGCAGGACTACTCTACATCTGCTGGAGTCTAATACACATCCCAGTCCAATTAGATTCTTGACTTGTCTAGGTCAAAGCTAAAGCAAAGGGGGTAATTAGGTTATAAACTGGAATGCACATCTAATGGAACATAGGGCTGATCCCAGGCTGTTGTACTGGTCGAGGCCTGGGGTCAGGCCGTCACAACCCAGGCTCGCCCTCTCCAACCCGTCACAGTACGGACTGGTTGCATCCATTCACCTGAGTCATCATCGATGACTGGGCGGTGGGCTAGTTCTCCCAGCACAGGTACTACTGTTATGTACCACCTAGCATCAGTTGGAGAGTGAATACACATCCCACTTCAATCAGATTCCTATCTGGAATCTGGAACAAAGGGGGTAATATAACAATAAAATTGGAATACACATCCAATTGAGTATAGACTAGCTGATCACAGGTTATTGAACTGGTATAAATAGACGCTGGCCGAGGCTGGTTGCACCCTCAAAGAGCCAGTGGTCACTAGATCTGCCAACCGGTCCCTCGGCATATGATGTTAGGGACCGGCTCCTCTCGATTATGAGACCTTTTAGCTACTGGTGCTGCACTATTCGGCCTGGCCCTGGGTTAATAAATTTCAATTTTTCCTATCTTAAAATAATCGTGGGATCCCCAAACTTTCAGCGACGCTAAAGGAGGGTTGGATGTATGTATATCTCAATTTTTAGAAGGATCGATTAAGGATTGAAAGCATGAGAGGTGCACGGAAAGTCCTCCCGCAGGGCCGAAACATTTGCCATTATAACTATCCCAGGTTACTGGAACGATGATCCCAAGGAACGATGATCCCACGGGAACAATGATCCCATTTTCTCCTCCCTAGGAACGATGATCCCATCTTAAGGAACCATGATCCCACATTAGAATATCTCTCATTGCTTATATTTACTGACCCATCTGCACTAGTATTCCATGATTTGTTGGTGATTTACGCATGGAAATTGATAGAAATGATGAATAATAATGATTAAATGCCCAGAAATGTCTGAAAAGGATTTTTTTCCACACTGCAGGCTACTTCTCCAGGCTACTTACAAACCCTACACATAATAGGCACAGTAATTTTTAATGATTTGTTGGTGATTTATGCATAGAAATAGATAGAAATGATGAATATGACTAAAATGCCAAAAAAAAAAAATGTCCGAAATTGTCTGTACCTATAGAACTAGATCTATCAATGAGTGATTTTTTTCGTAATTATTTTACATAGAAGTAATTATTTTGTATATATTTATTTTTTACTTATATTTCTTTTGATTATTGGGGATACATATCATTTACATGGATTAATCATAGGGTTTCATGGATTAACAGACAAACTGTGAGTACTGTACCTACACACACATTAGCATATTGTCACTCTCAAATTCTTCCTAGATTTCATGGAAAACTCTTCATCTAAATACCACTTTGTCAATTACATGTTCAGAGATAAGATACAAACACAATATAGCCAAATATTTGAAAAGTGGGGCCATCATTTCGTTAAGATGGGATCATAGTTCCTCAAAAGCTGGGATCATCGTTCTGGGATCATCGTTCCTTGGGATCATCGTTCATGTAATCCTATCCCACACCGTACAGAGCTCCCTGAGCGGCAGACGGTGTGGAAACCCAAACACTAGTGGTCACTTGTCAAGTTGAGGGAGTCAGAGGTTCAGAGTGTCGGTAGGGCCACACTCATGACAATCTGTCACTTACTAGGCCTAGGCAAGTAAGTAGGCTTGCCTGCTCGTGCTTAGCCACTCTTGTAGCCCTACGAAACTCAGGAAACTCAGTCTAGCTCGGGCTAGGCTAGTGATAGACTGAGTTTCGTCTGTGTCACGGGTTGGGCTACGACTCACGAGAGTGGCTAGGCTAGTGATAGTCACTGTGCGCGACTCAGTTAAGGACTGAGTCACTGGTACTGCCCTAGCTAAAACTTGCAGGTGCTCTAGAAACAGCAAGTTTCTAAGAATAACATTTGAAAGAAACAAATCCCCAACAATCAGCTTATGGTATTGACAAGAGTACCACCTTAGTTTTGCTGTCTGTGAGTGGGAAGAGCGTCTTTTGTTGGAAACCTTTAGATCGCACCTTTTTCCAAGGTTTGGCACATGCTGTGTGGGCTGCAACAGGTAGCTATCAGTAGGTACATTTTCTGCCAGACAGGAAGTCAATCTCCACTCACCAAGCAGATTCTCATGGATAACATTATTTCATGAATAACACCTCTGTTGTGAGACCTGAAACCACTTCCATCATGGCCGATTGTGGCGGCTAAACTTGATGTGAAGGCTAACAGATTTGCAAGAACCAAATAATCTGGGCCCCCGTATGAAAGGTTTCTCACAAAATGGCAACAAACATGTCTTAGGAAGCCATCCTTAAGAGGAAATTGACATAAAAAAATTATGTCCTTCAATTCCAGCCACCTGACAAATTAGCCCTATGCAGGAAGCCTGACTCTCCCGTTAGGTAAGAGTCAGCGCCCGCCGGACAAGGCTAGTGACAGTGTCAGTGAGTGTGACTGGAATGGCCCAGGTTCATACTCACTGTCTAGGAAGTCCTTGCATTCTTCTTTTAGTTCAGTGGTCTGCTGTGATACTTCTGGTTCTAAAACTCGAATTTTGTTCAATTCGTCGAAGTGAAGACCAGCTTTTGCAAGCGCTTCATCTGCCATGATGATGGTTTGTTTTGTTGCAACTGGAATGTGTTTGCGTAAAACGTAATACACAAAATGAGTGACGTCATAGACTTCAGCAAACAGATGCTATATTAAATTTTTCTACTCCCAAAGTAAGCAAAATTTATTACAAATTACCCAACAAAAACATCAAGTAACTAAGACATTTTATTTCTAGATATTTTGATCAACTGTCTTCTCATGGATTTAGATTGAAATAAATATAATTATTACGGTCTGCGAGGCAAGTTCTCACCGCAGTTTCCCTTCCTTCTGTGAAAAATTATTAAATTTTGGCCAGAAATTCTGTTTTTTTAAGCGATCGGTGGCAATTGCCACCTGGAAGAAGACTGTCTGACTGAGAAAGAACCTATGCCATCAAGTTTGTCACAATGTCTGGGGAGCAAAGAACTGTTATCAAGGGCAACGCCTCAAAATACGTCAAATTGAATGTCGGCGGATCTCTTTTCTACACGACGATCGGAACTTTGACGAAACATGACAATATGCTACGTGCTATGTTTAGTGGAAGAATGGAAGTTTTAACTGATTCAGAAGGTAAGCAGCGATGATCTCTATTCGACCGTATGTCACTTGCGATGAGATTAACACTCACAATGTCCAGCCAAGACTCAAGAGGCAACTCTTGAGTCTTGACAGGTGACTGAGTCTGACTCTCTGAGGTAGGTATGTGACTAAAAATTTTAAACACATGAGATCTCTTGGTTTTTGGCACAGTCTTTTCCGCACATATGTGAGAAGCAACATGCTTTTTGAATTGTAATTTTAAGGTCATTTTTGGGTGAGTGATTGAGGTTTTTGTGAGACAAGGTTGGCCAAATTTTCGTCATGAAATTAAACTCTACAAAGAGAAATTGTCTGTGACCTTTAGCTACATTATTGCCATAATTTGAAAAGAGATATATCATAGCAAACCATATATTTCCAGAAAGCCAATGACTTTACGGATACAATGCAGTTTAAATGAAGCTGATATGACCACTAGGGTCAGAGATATGAATTTATGAATATAAAAAGTTGAGAAAAACCATCAAAATTAGCTGAAATTTAAGTTGGCTGATCCTAGAAACCTATGTGCTCGTCGATAGAATTCCTTCATATTTGGTAGAGATGAGGTTAAGACTATGTACTTGCTGTTCTATATGTTTTTGTTTGACTTTTTAAGTTCTATCATATAATTAAAGTGGTAATTAATTAACTAATTAGAGTTCATACAAAATTGAAACACTAAATCAAAGGAAATCTTGTCTTCTTGGCAGATAAATTAGCTTTAAAATATATAATTTTAAAGCTAATCACTGAGACCTATCCCTGCACACACCTCCCAAACCTGTCACAGTTTTCTAGGACATGGTCCGTGCTCATAGCAGCCCTTTCATTCACATACCTATCTGAGGTGATACCAAGTTGTGAGTTGTCACTGTTGTGTACTCAGTACAGTACTGAGCCAGAATATGCCAAATGCTGGAGGGGAGTGATCACTTGTTTAGTAATAACAGGAGGGGTGAGGTTCATGCAGAGGTGCGAACAAAATTTCTCCAGTGTTGCCGAAATGATGCCTGCTTTTGCTAGTGTGGGGGATTCCACATCGTCTGCCGTTCAGGAGCTTGTAGACTGTACGGTGTGGGATACTTATATTCGTTGACACGAAAAGTCCCGTTACCAAGGTGACACTCCGACAGCCGTGCCAAGGGTGCCGGGGACAAAGTGGTGCTCTGCGCTCCCCGTTACATAGCATAATAAAATTGCTACACTGGAGCCCGGTGCAACTTTTGAATCTATATTACGGTCACCACCCTATTCAAATCTCTTTATCGATGCACACTCTGTGCTCTTATTTTTAATTTTAATGATACTGGGTGAAAGAGGATTACATAAGTGCCAAATATTTTGAGAATTTGGACATTGAATGGTGTATGCAATACTGAAGCACACAAATCTGTCTCCTGGGGAAAATGGCGCTGGACGTGCACACATGACTCGTTACCTTGGCGACTTGCTACGATATGTGGTTACCCTCCGGACGAATCAGCAAATGTTTCAGTCCTGTGGGAGCACTCTCCACACATCTCTCATGCATTCAATGGCTACAAATGAAACCAAAGATCATTTTCACCCTCTGCAAAAACAAAAAGGCAGAAACAGACTCAGTCACCTTTTAAGATCAACTCCAAGGGATAGAAAAAGTCCATAGTGAACACCTGGCGGTGTACACACTGAACTCAGAGTTAAGCATATCTTGCTCAACTGTAGAAGGACTGCAAGCAGCAAAAGAAAATATCTTAAAAATGCATCAACACTGAAAGCTGTCTTCAACACAATAGAAACAAAAGGACTCCTGAACTTCCTCAAAGAATCAAACTTATATAAGTACATATAGATCATATATACATATAATTCATTAAAAAAAAAATAAAAAAAATGGCTGGTCCGTCGGTGTCAGGATAATGTGACCGGCCGGGTGATGTGTCTACAATTTGTGACATGTTACCTGTGTGAGGCAGCACGATAAAGAGGGGCCTTGAGCCACGAGTAGTATTTCACTGCTACGACCCGAGGTAGGCCTGCAGCCTACCATTACTATTGAATAGTTTAAAATTCTTGAATGTCTGAGTTCCTCGATGGCCCCTGGACGTAAAACTAAACAAACAAACAATCATGCATTCAATCCTTAACCAATCCTTCTAAAAAAATAGATATACATACATCCAACCCTCCTTTAGCTTTGCTGAAAGTTTGGGGATCCTACGATTATTTTAAGATAGGAAAAATTGAAATTTATTAACCCAGGCCGAATTGTGCATGGGCAGGATGCAGCACCAGTAGCTAAAAGGTCTCATAATAGAGAGGAGCCGGTCCCTATAAACATCATATGCCTAGGGACCGGTTGGCAGGTTTAGCTTTTGCTGGCATAGAATCTAAATGGCCAGCGTAGGGCCTTGGCTTGGGAAGTTGGGATGCAGGCCAGGATTGCCTTCCATGACCTGAGCTTTCTATTATGGTGAAAGAATTTTCCAATTCGGTCAATTAGAAGCAAAGTTACAGCTATTCATGTATAATCACATATTTTCCTTTTTTTAAAGTTTTTGTACAGATCTATGTAGAAAACCATTTACGATGAAGTTATACCAGTGCCTTAAGATGCCAATTTTCATATGGCCTACGTGAGAGGAAGATGGCGTGCGTAGGATGCAGGCCACATTGGCCTTTGTCGAGAAAAAGTTTTCAGCAACATTGCTTCTTGTGAGGGCCAATTTACCCCACCCCCCCACTTCCAGAGCGGCCGAAAATTGTGCATGAATGCGCCTTTTTGAAAACCCCCTTAAGTCCCTTTATGCGGCATATAGGATACTCCTGCACTTAGGGTGCAACTTAACCCTAACCCACCGTCACGTCCTAAACTGTTAATAAGTAATAAACTTATTTTGTGGAGAGTTTAAAAGGCTGGGCTTCTCATGGATTCCGGCAGCTTAATATCATGGTCCATACATTTTCCCCTCTGTAATTTACACACCTTAATCTTCCATGAAGTAACTTTTCATTTTTTAATTTAATATACACAGGCTGGATCTTAATTGACCGATGTGGTTCACACTTTGGTCGGATATTAAATTTCCTCCGGGATGGCACAGTACCATTGCCAGAGACGCGGCAAGAATTACAACAACTGCAAATAGAGGCAAAATACTACCTTGTTCAAGAACTCGTCGAAATGTGTGAGGTGCAGCTGAAGAAGAAAATGACAGAGATCCGACCGCTGTGTCGAGTACCACTCCTTACATCACCTAAAGAGGAACAATTATTGATATCCTCAACAACAAAGCCAGTGGTGAAATTGCTCTGTAACCGGCATAATAACAAGTACTCCTATACAAGGTTAGATAAGTCCTTTTCTATAGATTTAATTTGTTGATGAATGCCAACTGCAGGGCAGTTCAAGTTAGAATAGATATAACTGACATTGAAACATATTACCAAAGTTGATACAAGTCCAAGTTGTACCTGTTTCCTCAGTTTATACTCATTTGAGTCAGAATCCAGAAATCGATGCCTTATCTATGAAATATCTATTGGAAAGGAAATAACCAAATGGAAACAATGTATATTCCCTCTCTCACTATTTTTAGCCATCTCAGATCATTCACCCCCGATAAAGGTGTTATCAATTTTCATTCCAGCAATTCGGATGAGAATCTCCTTAGGAATATAGAGCTGTTTGATAAGCTTTCTCTACGGTTCAATGGACGAATACTATTTCTTAAGGACATTTCTGGAAATCAGGAAATATGCTGTTGGACATTTTATGGTCATAGTCAGAAGATAGCTGAAGTTTGCTGCACGTCAATCGTTTATGGCACAGACAAGAAGCATACTAAAGTGAGTACATGTTTTGATAAAAGAATGTTTATTACCGGTATGTATATTTTGTGTACCGTTTTCATATACCAGAAAACCCCGCATTTTAGCCGCACCCGCACATAAGCCATACCCTGAAAATGCTGTATAAGCAACACCTGAGGCCTTATTACTTAGTCTATAAGTTTAAAACCTTGCACATTACTTAGTCTATAAGTTTAAAACCTTGCACATAAGTTGCACCCTAAGTGCAGGAGTATCCTATATGCCGCATAAAGGGACTTAAGTAGTAAGCCATAGCTTATATACAGGGTTTTATGGTGATTACATTTCCTCTATCAGAAGAGACAGGAGATTTCAATGGAAAATTTGAATCAGTCATAGAATATCACTTTGAAAAGAAGAATGCAAGTACATGTACATGTATATTAAAGATTTTGTCAAGAGATCCTGTTTGCTTTCACAGGTTGAATTCCCAGAGGCGCGGATCTTTGAGGAGACACTAAATGTTCTACTGTATGAGAATATCGAGAAGGGCCCTGACCAGGAACTTATGGCCGCCACCAAAGGTCCACATGCGCCACTTGGTTACCATAGCGACGAGGAAGGTGATGACCGTGGGGACGGAGCTCGAGGTCGGCGGAAGTGACTGGGGCTGCGCGATTCCCCACCATTCTCTGCATGACAAAGAATTCGAGGGGAAATTTCATGAGATTGATGGAATCAAAGATAACCTGTCAGAGGAATATTTATATAATTAATATAATTTTTCCTTTTTTTTTCTTTTTCAATCTCACCTGTGAATCTTAGTATTGCTGCATGCCTCCTCGTTATCATTATATGAATTATTGTCCTTGTTTTTTCATCATTGATATGACAGGTGGGCTCAATAGACTGTATGTCCCTTGATATTAGGTACATTTTCTCTGTAAATAGACTCTTGAGCAATGAAAACTGAAAAGTAGGTGGAATTGCAAGAAGTGTGGGGGATTGTTGCCCAAGTTGAAATGGTTTGTTAATTTTGTTTACCATTGCTCCCCCCTTTTTTCTTTGTTGCGAAAGTGTGGAGCGCGCTATATTAGATTATGGTTCTGTTGGTCTGTGTTAATCATGGAGAGGTAACAGTATTTTGATATAACCGCCAAATAGTCACTCAAACAATCCCACTCTTAAGTCTGCCTCCAAATGTATAAAAAGATGCTTGATCCTATTAGTGTAAGAATGTTCCCGTCATTGAGGAGGCATATGATCTATAACGCTAGATATCTTTCTAGCGTAAACTTCATAATGTATTTCAATTACAAATATATTTACTTGTGTTTCGATGAATTCATTGTGGCATAAACAATGGGATATAGACGCTATTGTCAGTAAATTTGCAAAACTATACACATGGTTTGAATGGGAGAATGGAATGAGAGTGAAGCAGAACGCGTATGATTGTTATCTGCTGAATAATCATATACACGAATTTCATATTGGCGTCACAATAGAGCATGTCTGTGAATATACATTTGCCCCAGTGAGAATGATACTTCTCACTTGAATACCGCGAATTCCCAAGTATCAGTTGCGGTTTATATGCAAGATGCCTTCTGCAGCTCATGTAATGTGTAAAAGTCAGGGTGTGACTTATACATAGGTATTTAGTACTGTATAACTGTATGAGACTTCAATTGTCAAGCCTTTGGTGCGGGTAATAGCTTCGTCCAAAGCTGGGGGTACGGCTTGTATGTGAGCGCATTATATGCATGGGAATTCACGGTAATTGTTTTCATGGGAACTTTCACAGATTGGTTTGATAAGAATGCGATGAAGTCGATCGGTATCTCATGCGTAATATATGTCATACAGGGGTAAATATGATAACTGGTGCAAAAGCAAAATAAGGTGTATATACTCTAGCATGTTCTGAATATCAGTTTTCTGTGGTTTATAATAGAGCTGTTCTCTTCAAGCTTTGTTGGACAGTGCAGTATGCGACTGTAAAAGTAAGTCGAGATAGTGGACATTTTTTTATTTTTTTTTTTTGCAATTTGAAAGTGTTACCCACAGGTGGTTTTTAAAATCATAAATGTGATAGAATGCATAACAGTGTATGTAACAAGTAGAGAATGAGCTTTGCCAAAGACAGGTGTGTGATGTCATTTAACTTTGGATATGCATGTGATTATATTAACTATTGATGTCGAGCAGTTGTCTGCCATAATGAAATGTGGACTAAGTTGTTCAGCATTACAAGCTCAATAGAAGGAGCATTCATAATTGTACAGTATATGAATATAGGAAATTAAAAGCGCTTTCTAAGTAAGTTATGTGGCATCCATCCTGAAACATTTATTATGAAACATTTATATGTTTTGGTAACGAGACAAAATGAGTGCAAGATTCGCATGCACTTACATGTACCATTTTGAACTTATAACCTAGAGAAATAGCGAGTGGAATTTGTAAGTTCTAAGAAAGTTGAAGCCATACCAATTTGAAATAATACCTAGGATATAACATTGAGTCTGGCATAGTATTCTGTGTGGTCGTAAGGTGAGCATACAAGTGCTATTTGAGTACTACTGCAATCTCCCGCGCATAAAGCGTGTATACAAAGTCTGGGTGTGTCTTATAGGCTGGGCATTCTACTATAGAACAGTCCTAAACCTTCAAGCCCCAACTGTGACTTATAGCGTTCTTTTAATAAAACTCTGGGTGCAACTTATACACGGTATGCGCCTTATATGCGGGAGATTGCAGAACAGAAGGTATCATGTGTCAAACGTACAGAGCAAAGTGGAAACTGGGCTGGTACCACCCCCAGTACGCGTAGTGTCTACAGGGCAGGACATACGCCCACATGAGGTATGTGCATGTATAAACATCTGTTACCGATGTCTTCGGAATCGAGTGGTATTGGGGTATGATACCTGCCAAACTATGCGAGAAACGAGCAAATATATGTGCTGAATGCGAGTCTTGTATGTTATCTTTATGGGCCACAAACTGCATCTCTGGCGCCTGGTGCGCTTTAGTCGGAATCTAGATCTGTAAGTTGAAGGCCTGTGAATTTGTATCAATGTGCTTATGGCTTGAACCATCACCTTTAACCCTATAACTTAAGGGTAGCATGATTCCCCGTGGAAGCTTGTGTCCCTTTGTCAGTGTCGGGAACCAATACAGTGCTGGCGCGTCTACTCGCCATCACTGCATTCCTATACCATAATGATGCTTTGGATGGTACCCATAGCACATAAAGGATTATTTTTTTAAATGCAGCTCTGTTGAGTTGAGTTACAGGGTTGCATCATATCGAGCTATGGACAGGATGCATTAAGGCGCCCTGTAGAGCTCACTTCATTAAAATTTGTGAGAATTGAAGAACTTTTTATTGGAAAATGTTAAGATACACTTACTGCCTAGTGTCTATATATACGTGTAAAGTGTCTAATACTATAAGACCACTGGTTGTAGGTCTTGCGCGTTAAAGCATCTGAAAACTGGAAATGTCGTTTGTGCATGAAGTCGGCCCTTTCCATGACATAATTTATAAGGTGTTTCCACGTTTTTCATATCTACTGGTACATAGAGCTAGCAGATTTACATGATCTGTATTCGTGATGTTATAGCCTTAACTATGATAAAACTGTCTGTATAAAGTATGTTAACTATATTGAACCATCCTATTATCCTGTATGTAACGCATAGATCTATGAGCATAGGACATTAGTAGAAAATGGAACAAGTATATAATATTCTAGGATATAATGGCTATGGCAGTTGACTGTTTTAGATATGTTACAAAGTTAACAGCATGTTTGTTGGTTTCAGTTATAAAGTATTATCAATTCAAGTATTCTAAGTTGACCACAATTTCCGTAGATATCACGAATATAGACCTATACTGCAGTGCAATTTTAAGCAGCGAGTATTGATATATATTGACACAATCAATGGACTGCGATATGCTTGGTTTCAACACAAGTTTCTATGCTCACGAATTGATGATTTGGACAGAAGACCTCTGTGGTATAGAAACTGATATTACGTTTAAATAAAGGACGATAGAGTGGAGATACTACATTTGAGAACTGCTAAAAGCAGGATTCCAAAATCATGAGGAATTGTTGTAATATGATGTACATCAAACGAAATAAAACAGTTCATGGATTTCTCATGCTATTTACATGTAGAGAAATGTTGCTTTCATTTTTAAAG
This sequence comes from Acholoe squamosa, assembly GCA_949317995.1. Lineage (NCBI taxonomy): Eukaryota > Metazoa > Annelida > Polychaeta > Phyllodocida > Polynoidae > Acholoe > Acholoe squamosa. The sequence continues at coordinate 64,356,172 of OX439041.1, read as the reverse complement.
AAGAAAAAGATTCTCAATAGATCCAGGCCACGCAGCTTCCTGACAAATATCTTTTTTTTTTTTGCTTTATGATTTTTCATATTTGGCCTAGAAAAAAAACAAAAAAACAGAAGGATAAAAAAGAGCAGTCCATAGACAAACGTACTGGTTGGTGTGGCTAAAAAAAATGACCTACCGTAATCTCCCGCGTAGAAGGCGCACCCCCAACTCAGAGAAGGCCTTTTCACGTAGAAGGCGCACGTACCTCCTCTGGATCGATTTCTGGAAAAACCCGCATATAAGGCGCCCCCCCAACTCACAGGGGGGCTGTTTCGCGTAGAAGGCGCCCCCCCCTCCCCACCCCCCTATATGAGTTCAAGCTGTCATCGGCACACGGTCGGCGTAAAAAAACGGCGAGCAAATCTACAGCGACCGGTCTGCCGCAGTGCTGGCTATATGAGTTCAAGCTGTCATCGGCACACGGTCGGCGTCAAACCCGCCGAGCGCCCGTCGACACCTCCCGGTCTGCCGCGCTGCTGGCTATGAGTTCAAGCTGTCATCGGCGTATGGTGGGCCTTATCCCCGGCGAGCGCGTCGACACCTCCCGGTCTGCCGCGGCGCTAGCGCTATGAGTCGATGCTGTCATCGGCCCACGTGTTCCCTTCACCCCGGCAAGCCACACCGCTTTGTCAACCTGTTGAGTCTATGCTGTCATCGGCACACGGTCGGCTTGAACCCGCCAAGCGCGTTGACACCTCCCGGTCTGCCGCGGTGCTGGCGCTATGAGTTCAAGCTGTCATCGGCGCATTTTCCCAAATGAGATGTTGGAAAAACCCGCGTATAAGGCGCACCCCAAACTCAAGGCAATTTACCTCCCGCGTATAAGACCCAGCAGCATTTTGTTTGGTGTAGAAGACGCGCCTTCTACGCGGGAGATTACGGTAGCCAGTTACAGTAACAGAAGTTGTGATAAGACTTGAATACAACCACGCCATCCAACTGGCTCTCTTTTCTCTGAGAAAGGCAGGTCCCCGGATAAGGCCCAGTTAATGTTACTGTTGCTAAAGTTGCTCTGTACATAAATGTGAATATATTTACATGTACATTGCCGAAACATAAATAAAAATATGTATACAAGGTAACCAGACTTGTCAGTTACCATAATATGCACTCAGTACCGTAATCTCCCGCGTATAAGGCACGTCTTATATGAGTTCAAGACCTTCATTCTGATATGTTACACTCCCCTGAATTCCTGGTAGGACATAAGTGATTTCATTGGGGTCCATGGGACACTAGCTACATAGCTTTGTGAATTTTTAAAATCCATTCAGTAGAACAAAAGTTATGATTTTTCTATTTTTCTGATCAAATCCTAAAACTCTAGGTGCGCCTTGTAGGCGGACTGCGCCTTATAGGTGGGAGATTACGGTATATAGCGAGGAATCAGGCCATGAAGAATGCGAAAGTCCTGGCGTTGAGATCAACATGCCTGTCACCGCTCCAAGCCAATGCGGCACCGCTAGTTCCAGCAGTCAACAAGGATAGTATGTCGGGTCTGTAACATTCGCACAGGAAAATGCAAGATGGGTTGATCATGTCCACGTACACGCATCCTCCTGATTGGTCGCTATAAATCGCACCCTGAGTTCAATGGGATGCTATATGGTGTATTTGGGGCTCGATTTTGGACAGTTCAGTATCGTACTCTTCCAGTTACTTTAATAAATCCCCAGATGTAAGGCACTCCATCCGACCTTTACACAAGGTGCATTAGGGGGCTCAGTCTCACGTATAAGCCACACCTTTTTAGGTGTCGTGTTATGGTACCCTTTATCACCAATACCATAAAACGCATATTATACAAGATTAGACTATTAAATAAACCAAGCATGCCCAAGGGAACGGGAGTGATGCATTAATCAATACGGATTTACTAAAGGTTTCTCCATCCTGTACAGCTACAAGGGGATGGTGGTGCTGTGGGCAATGAAGTTTCAGAAAATCATAAAAAAAAGGAAGACAAAATTCTTGAAAAATCAGGAAATAATTATTGTAAAATATAACATGTAAAACCAGTCAATCTTGTCAAGAATTCACTTCTATATACGTGTAAGTGGATAGACTTGTAAAACAAGAGCTAGTAGTAGTGGGTCCCAATTGGACCTTATCTCTTATCCCCAATCTCAAAACTCTACATGTGACCATATACTGTGGGAGTACGATCGAGAAACAAGCCTTTCATTCAGCTATAAATTGCAGGGACTGCCCTACTACATAACACAATATGGACAAGGAAAGAATAGGTCTATGTATCTTTAAGTTTATTTTCAAATACTCTGATAAGCTTCAAAAGCTCATTCTACTCAGATCACAAAGTTGCTGTACAAAATTTTAAACTCTTCTTATCCTACACACAACAGGTTTTATCTTAAACATGTTTCAGTCATCCTCTTTTTCCACTATTACTTTCTGTGTCTTTTTCCGTGCTAAATATCGAGCCCTTGCATCACTTGCAAGTGCTCCAACAGTTCTCTTAGCAAACCTCTCAGCGAGCGACTGTTCCTGTTTAGGACCTGCCTCTGCTGCTAACGCAGGACCCGCTTCCTCCTCCACCGGCTTAGCAAGAGTATTTTCAACAGAGGGCGACCGTTTACTCTTTTCCGGTTTTCTTTCCTTTCTGTCTTTGTCATCCTTGTCACGCCTTTTATCTCTATCTGTTCTGTCTTCATCAGCTTTTCTTTTTCGGTCCCTATCAGAGCCTCTGTCTCTACTCCTATCTCTATGTTTATCTCTGCTCCTACTGTCCCTGTCCCTATCCCTGTCCCTGTCGTCTCTGTGACTTCTTGATGACCTTGAGTTCCTATCCCTTGACCTTGATCTACGTGAGGTTCTGTCTCTTGATATTGACCTTTGTGACCTTGATGCTGATTTCTTCGACCTTGACTCATGTGGTGACCCTGACCTTCGCCTCTTTCTGTGCGAGTCTGGTGATCTGGATTTTATGCGAGGTGCTTCGCCTTCACTGTCGTCCCGTCGTCTGTAGTTTCTGCTCGCCTTTGACTGAGATGATTCTTTTTCTGATTTACTCCTGTTAAAAAAGAATGAGAAACAATGCTGGAATAGTTTGAGTCCTTATTACCGCAAATTCTCTCATATAAGCCACACACTGACTTTGGGAGAAACTATAAGCTGTACCCAGGACTTCAAAAGTGAAGGTTTTATACTGTCTGTAAGATTAAATACATATGAGCCGCACCCTGACTGGGCACAATCTATAAGCTGCAACTTGGCTTTGGTTCTAGTTTAAGTCGCAGCAAGAGAATTTACGGTACCTGATATAATGCAATATACCAGAGGTTTATAAACGATAATGCAAGGGTAAACGAGACAAAACAGCACAAATCAAAAGAGTGCTTAAAAGGCATTTCAATCAAAAATATTTAACAAAAGTTAGTACCCACCTGACTGGGGACGACTCCCTACTACTGTCACTGTCTGCACTGCTTGAACTTCTCTCATCATCGCGGTCATCGGGAAACTGGGTTGCACTAAGACGATCGCCCGGCTTCTCCTCCACTTCTCTATTTTAAGGACACAAGTTTTTGCACTGTGAATTACCTGTATATCAATCGAGGCTTTAGCCATACATACACCAATGCTGTATAAATAGACGTTCAACAATAAAGGTTTATACCAGGTCCAAAAGCCCCCATATTGCATATGATACATTTTAAATTCTGAGTGATCACTAAGATTCTAAATGGGAAGTACCTGTGAAGCTCACCTATAACTATAAGCCGGGTGTCATACAATAAAGGGGGGCTAGCACCGCAAACTAACAACATGGGTACCGATTCAAAGAGTGATCATAAAATCGCGGGAACCAGCGGAAAAAAACATGGCACCCTGATTGGTCAAGGGGCGGTCACGTGACTTTTTAATGCTGGCATGCATTACCATGCCAGGGCCCCTATTAGTCAATCTGTGCTACGGTACCTAAGAGTATAAAATTGCAGTGTGATTTTTGTAATGTGGAGAAAAGATACTTACTCTTTAGGTTCTTTGACCTTTGTGTTGTCGGGGATAGCCTCCTCCCCTGTCTGTTGGTTTAACAAGTGTCTATAAAACCCACTCATGTCCTTCTGCTTAGTCACATCCATAGCAGCTAAAGTAGGAAATGAAAGATAGTCAATTTACTATAATATCAAAAATTGTCAATTCACTATAATATCTAATCGGTTGGGAGTATTGGAACTGACAAATAATCATCTTGAATACCTATACATCAGGGATACCCCTCCGCAGTCGATAAATTACAAAAGCAAAATTGTGACAACAGTCTGCAAAACTGGTATTCAATATATAAAGATTCCTTTGAGACATCATGCTCTCTTGAAAGGGTTATGAGAACATCCTCAAATACAAAATCTCACCTTCCAGCCTTGCCTTCCTCTCCTCTTCCTCTGCCTCCTTCTCCATTTCCAGCATCTTCTTCTTGTAGTTAGATGTGACAAACTTCTCCTTATCCTGAAATTCTCCCCTCTCTTCCTCCTCATCTCTCTCCTTCTGGACCAGTCTCTCCTTCCTTCTCTCGTCCTCCTTCTTCCTAGAATCTGCTGCTTTTATCAGGTTGGCAATGTAACGAGGCTGCAATAAAAAGTGAATTTGTTCATCAGAGTAATAGATGTTTAACGCTATTCCAATGGCTATGGTCATATTCATGTTCAGAAAACTACATTACATAGTTTCAGATGAATGTGTCGGTGCCCGTACATATGGTAGCTAGGATAAAGAGATTTGAAATGCTTCATTGACTGTATCATGTATTCAATGTAAGATAGAGTTAATAAAGTGGATTCTGGAACTGCAATCCATTTACTTCTATCTTATCTGGTAGACTGTAGGTGACATTCCAAAGTACCCTTTCCAGGAAAATGAACCTGTCAAAATTACCATCTGGTATCTCCATTTAAATTGGTCATAGTGGTCACAAGGTAGTGCCACTGGGTGCATAGAGGCCACTGCTACTAATGGATGATTGAACTTGATTGCTCTTTAAAGTGTTATATCATATCTCTAGGTGCCTAAGGAGGGTATTTCAAATAGAATGTATCTACAAATAAATCCCCAGAACACAAATGTGGCATGAAATATTGCTATGAATCAAAGGGTTATGTTGATAATTAGTGGTTGGCCTATGTATTGGTGGGGGTTCAGTGGGGGTGGTCTATAAAAGTTACCTTAATCCTACCAGAAAAAGTGTCCCAGGTCAGAGTGAAATGTGGGTGTTAACAATCTTTTCCCTATCTAAAATTACCCTTTTTATTGAATGAACCAATTGTAACTTTACATGTCCCTAAAGATTTAGACCCCTCCTGTACTACTGATAGGCTATAATGTGCCCTACATCCATTAGAGACAGTCCAGGACATGTGTAAAGTTGAGGTCTTTAGCACTGTGACACATATGGAAGTGAATGTTGAATGAAGGGCTGTCCACCCTACATATGTGCACCAGACAGACTGAGGGGATGGGGAAGAGAAGATATAGACCCTTATTAAGTGGACTAGGGAAGCCCCAGATGCATTTAGAAAGTCAGGCTATTACAAAACTCATCTTAAGTAATGTTTGCCTTTGAGACGCAAACTCCTAATTTTTCCCTGAAGTATCAAGGAAGGTGAGTTAACGTGACGTTTCTTCCTCTTTACCACAACCGCGTGAAGTATCAAGGAAAAAATTGTTTCGCTCCGTATATGCATACCATGAAAGTGAGTTCAACCTACCTTTTTGTCTTTACTCCCTAAGAGGGGAGCACTCTTGGCAACCTTCTTTTCCTGCATGTCGTCATAGATCTCATCATACTCATAGACTGTGGGGTCATCTTGCATTGCCTTCTCAATCTCCAACTGTGTCTATTGAAAAAAATATAAAGTGAGTTAGAACAGTTAAATCTGGGCTTGGGGATAGATACTTTAAATATTACTTGTCCATAGCTCACCATTATCAATACCCCCTCCCCCTTAAATGTATGGCCATATGGTACCATAGTGGTCTGAATAAGTGCCCAGGTGCTCATTGATCTCTGTACGTATATACCCCCGGTGTTTATTCGAGCCCGGTGCTTATTTGAGACCCTAGCGCTTAAACAGGCCATTACGGTATGAACCATGCTACCGTAAACTCCCGCATAGAAGATGCACGGCGCGTATAAGACGCACCCCAAACTCAGCACATGCATTTTCGCGTATAAGACGCACATTTTAAGGCTGAAATTTGTAAGATTAGTACATTTCTATAGTAAAATTACCCCTCGTATAAGACGCACACCCAACGTGAGAGAAAGCTATAAGCCCCCCCAGCATTTTGTTTGGCGTAGAGGACGCGTCTTATACACGGGAGGTTACGGTAGTATCAGATTATGAAATATTTTAAAGCATTATGACAACATATTTCAACCTACCTGTGTTTTAAGTTTTGCATTATTTGTGTTGCTGAAAACGGGTTTCTTCTTTCCAGGGAGCGGAATATCCTACCAGACAAAAAGGAATTATCAAAATCTTTATTTTAGGATATCCATATTTCTAGATCAGATCTACAGTACTGTGCAGCTATTGTTACTGCCACAAATGAAATATTTTTACCCCAACAGTACAACCGGTATTCGAGCTCAAGTAAGGGCTACTCCACACTTGTGCGCATTTTCATCTTTTAGATCTAAAAACTGCTGTGTTTAGGTAATGAGTAGGGAAGTCTTTTCACTCTACAAACTGCTTCTATAAGCCTAAAATGGTTTTCTTCGATGGGCATGTGAAAACTCAGAGGAGGGCCCCAAAAAGGGAAAGCCAAGAACTAAGGGGCGGCTTATACACGCCAACACGGGTGTGGCTGCGCGGGTTTTTATGATTGAAATGTTGTGTTCAGGTAACCCTCTCTTACTAAGTTTTTTGGCCATATCCTAATTTCTTTATGGGCCTCTTGGGGGAAAAAAAAGAATTTTTGGCACTGAATCAAAGATGGCAATCTTTTTTTCAGAATTCTGCGCCCCAAAGGCACGGAAATTTACAGCTGGTCTTAAAGTAATTCATAAAGAGAAAAAAATCCCTACCTATTACCAGTACACTAATGTTTTCCAGACTCTGTTACCTGAACGCAACACCCCTGCTTTAGAGTCTGAAGAAGACTCTGGTATCAATATTGAAAATGCATTACAGGTAAAGAAAACCAGTTGAAATCCCGTACCCATGGGAAGAATTGCCAAGAATTGCCTTTGAGCATATTGATGATGATTTATTTGTGGTTCGTGAATTCCCTCCCATTCTACCCAGAGCTCAGAGAAACTGGAGAAATTCCTGATCTAAATATCCCCAAGTGAAGCGTAAAAATCTAAAAAATTGAAAATTGTAGAAATTTGAAAAGACTGGTCTTGTGAGACTTAGTTACCCTGGGCCAACCCTCAATGGGTTTTTTTTTTATCATCAAAATAAGTCGCAAGAGTGTTAAAAACCTGAATTACTTTATTTAAAATGTTAGGGATGTATATCAATTGGTTACTGGGCATAAATAAACACGTTGACATTTGTTGTTGGTAATGACTCCACAAAGGACTCCAAAATTGATGTACCTGTCAAACCATTGTCAATAAAACAGTCATGAAGAAGGCCCTAACAGGCTGAAACGTCGACCAAACAGAATTTGCTGGTTGAATTATCATTTCAGAGCATGAAAACCCGAAGAGGGTTTAGGGAATATTTATTTATTTCTATCGCCTTATTAATATTTATAAAACGGCTGGCAGTGCTCTGCTGCACGATAGAAGTGACCTTGAGTGCATTATAGGAGTACAATGCACACCTGAGGCTGAGCAAGGTCACCATAGCTGTAAACCAGTCAAGTATCATTAATTGGTATAAAAATACCTTGATTGGGTACTTGATTGGTTGGAATGGAATGTACAATGTTTTATAAAGACAATAGACAACTACTTCTTCAGATGCATTTGTGCATTATAGGACAACAGACAGTCTTGATGTGAAGAAGATCGTTGTCTATTCTCTAAATATATTGTTCAAAGGGGAAGTCTGTTTTACAATATAACACGGTGCATTATTCAAATACACATTTTTCATATTAAAGAGACATACTGTTTAATACTTACTTCATCATCACTTTCATCGCCAAAAATGTTCGGTTTGAGAACCTTTTTCTTTTCTGCACCCTTCTTTGGTATTATGAGACCATAGACGCTGAAAATACATCAAAATCATTAGAGCATACCAATACAAATTCGAACGGAATCCTTCTGGTTAAACTCAGATGCAAAATCGAACGGAATTCATCTAGTTAAACTCAGATGTAAAATTTCGCAAGTACTAATGGTACTGGGAATTTTATCATATAAGCCGCGACTGCCGTAATCTCCTGCGTATAAGGCGCATCTTATACGGGAGTTTTAGTTCTTGTTGGATCCACAAGGGGGACACCAAGACCTTTTTTTTGATATCTTACATGCCCCCTTGGTCATAATAGGACATAAGCTACACATGTATATGTTTTTGAATTTTGAAAATTCATTCAGTAGAGCCAAAGTTATGAATTTTTCATTTTTTTGAGAATTTTCCAAAACTCTAGGTGCGCCTTATAACTGGGCTGCGCCTTATACGCAGGAGATTACGGTAGGACCAGAACCCAAATCAAAATGTGGCTTACAGGATCAGCCGAAGGAAGGGGTGTGGCGTACATCAGGTGTATATGCATGAGGAGGGGGGGGGGGGTTTTGAAAAAAGGTCCCCTTGTTGGGGGGGGGGGCAAATCCCAATAGTAATACACAGTAAGCCCACACACTCGGGATTATCCACAAATGACGTCATACTGGAGGGCGAGGGGCTTCAGGCCCGGCATGAATTTTCTGTATAGGACATTAGCATATTAAGCTATGGAGGCCGCCATCTTGGTTAGGCCCCAGACTCCAGAGCAGGGTATTCTGGGTAAATTTCTTATCAGTCTCCAGAACAATGGTCAGTGATAGGACTGATAAGCTGCATCCTGCCCCTTATTTTAATCACCCACAGTACCCCTCCATTGTCTCAGGTGTGAAGTAAGGTGATAACCCTGATAGTGGGACAATGGCCTGATTGGTTCACCTTTGGTATTCAGCTGAAATTCCAATGACCTATTGCTCTTTTATTTTAAATATTTAATCTATTTCTAGATCATCTACTTAAAACTGTTAATATGGAGAATCCATACATATAATTTATAGAAAAATCCCATGGATAGTAATTAATTGGCAGGTTGTCAAACTAGACTACACAAAGAGGCCAAACGATAATGGCCTTCTCTATGAATGGGTCGCTAAGGGAAAGTTTATATCGCTGGAGACTGTAGGATAAGGGTGTCTGTGACAGGTGGAACAGAAAAGTGGATTCTTGTAGGAAGAAAACGGAAAGGATTCATTTTAATGTAAACACGGGTAAAAAGAACTAGTATAGCCCTATATACTGGATGATATTTTCAAATATAATTCGGTTAGACTAATATAAAATACAGAGATTGGTCTCTGTTGTAAATTTCAATAGCTTACAATGTATAGATGGGCCTTGTTCCATTACAGACCCCCTCCCAGAGATTAATCTCCCTCAACATTTTAGGGAAATTTTACTGGAATGAGCAATCTACAAGCTCCCAATTCAAGCCTGGCGCCAGGTTTGTAACTGTAAACCCTCTCTCTCTCTCTTTCTTTCTTTCTTTCTCTCTTTTTCTCTCTCTCTCTCTCTCTCTCTCTCTCTCTCTCTCTCTCTCTCTCTCTCTCTCTCTCTCTCTCAGACTTAGCCAATGCTCGGCCCCTCCACTATCGTTCCAGGGCTGATATTCACCCTCCTCGCTCAGAGGTAACTGAGAAAAGAAATGATCATTGTGATAAAATGGCTTGGTGTGTGGTCAACAAAAGTTGGGAATTATATTCCTACCATATAAATCTCCCCCTCCAGGGTGTCCTTACTTCTGTATATCCTATGTAAACTTTAATCCTGGATCATTTTGTGTTCAGACTGTGTGTATTCCCTCACCATAACCTGCCATGTTGGGTTGTTTTGGTACAAGTGAATAGGGTCATGCACATCAGCACTTCCGGTACATATGGACTGATGCATGATAGTATGGTCAGCGTCTGCAGGCTGGGTGGCACAGTCTCCTGTGTCAGGTTGCTGGTACTTTCATTCCCCATACCCATGACTGGAACAGATACAAATAAAATGATTGAAATCTTTACTGGGGCTACCAGATCTTTATATGAATATGATATATTTAATAGGTGATTATTTTAGATTGACACATATTTTTTAGTAGAGTAATTCAATGTGGCACAATCTCCTGTGCCACAACAAACAAAAACAAACCATGATCATTTTCCACAAGGCACATGCTGCTTCCTGTGAAATGGACCATGTGGACAAATGAAAATATTCAGGCAATATGCTCCATCAATCGGTCATGTTTACATATCTCTTAGCCTGTCAGATGTCTAATTATATCAGCACATGTGGTAGATCAATCTTTTAAAGTGCATGGAGGTAAAATACATTGATTCATACACATGCCACATGTCCATGCACCATTGTTTATTTACACCTGAAAGCCAGTTTGCAGTGCCATCTGGTGTATACAAAGCGGTATTGATGGTTGCGCCATCTAGAGGTAAATAAGCCCGCACTCCCTGGTTATACTATATTAGTGTTCTCTGCTTGAAGAGTGGTGCTTCCTGTGAATAGGGTTACAGGGATGTAAGTCAGGAATGGGCAAAAATCAGGAAGCCATACATTTACTTGATATAAAAGCTTTCTATTCTTCCAAACAACCCTCTTTACCATTTGTATAAGGAAAATAAACATCAGTCAACAATTTCAGAAATCAGGAAATCCTGATAAAACCTGAAGACTTACATCCCTGTGGTTAGAACAGGGTAATTATACAGTGTTGGCCCACAGTACAAGGCATTGATTGGTCCAGGCAATCAGCCATGACATGATTGAAGTGTCAATTGAGGGCTGATAATTGGTAAACACCAACCAAAGCTGCCATACATACAGTGGATAGGTACATGGGAGAGCACACACTGTGACACTGGTCTTAAAATACCCTGGAGTTACCTAAAAACAATTATGTGGACTTGAGTCTTAACAAAGTAGGTACCTATGAGTATTGGTATGCTATAAATCTGTACATGTTCTTTAATTATACCCAAAGTTAGCCATTTCACCACAATGATCTTTTTTGACACAGCTACCCTGTCCAGTGAGGAGTGACTGCCAGCGCTAATGTGCTGTTTATTTAGGAGTTATAGACCGTTTGCTCTACTGCCAATTCCCCCTAGATGATTCGCTCTGCTCCCCCCTGGACCATTCGCTCTACTAGTACTACGAGACCATTCACTCTAGTCATTCAAAGCAGAGCCAGGGCAGTGGATGATTCGCACTCCAGCCCAGGCCCCATGTGACCCAGGCTATGGGCAGGCTCCTGTGTGCCGGGTGACCATCCAAATTTGAATTAAGACTAAGTTGATTTGGAAATAAAAAGATTTGGGATTAATAGTGAACCAAATAATCACACTCCAAGCTCTATAAATAGAAAAATTTAACGTGTGATATACATCACATATGGCCCAGGGTCTACTACCCCCCCCCCCCCCCAATATAAAAATTGGGCGTTGTGCATTGAAGCACAGAAGGCTCAGGGTAGGTACCATAAAACCCTCTATCAACCCTGTAGGGTCACAGGAATCAGCACTTGCGAAATATTGACTACCTGGTAATTACTTACAAATAGAGACTACCGTAATCTCTCGCGTATAAGACGCAGTGCGTGTATAAGACGCACCTAGAGTTTTGGAAAATTCTCAAAAAAATGAAAAATTAATAACTACTGAATGAATTTTCAAAATTCAAAAACCTATGTGTAGCTTGAGCCCCCCCAGACCCCCCTGGGCCCCCTTATATCTTATTATGACTAAGGGGGCATGTAACATATCAAAAGAAAGGTCTTGATATCCCCCTTGTGGATCCAATGAGAACTAAAACCCCACGTATAAGACGCGGCTTATACGCGGGAGATTACGGTATTATCTACACATGTACTGACACCAGTCTGGCATAATCCTCTCTTACTAAACCCCTTGGACTGCTGGCCCCCTGGTGTGCTGGCCCCCGGAAACCTGGCCCCCCGGACACCTGGCCCCCTGGAGACCTAGCCCCTGGACACCTGGCCCCCTGGAAACCTGGCCCCCCTGGACACCTAGCCCCCTCGCTCCCAAATCCCTCCCTCATAAATCTATTCACTTGAGCAAGTCAAATGTCAATTCACTGGGAGTTAGGCGTTGTACAGAAAACTTTATCCTTAGCATGCTTAGTTTATCGCTCAGTTCCCAATGTGTTATGTGTATAGCTTGGACACTGTAAACATTGCCTGCTGAAAAAAAAGTGTCTCACTTGGTGATTACCCATAGGACTCCATGTGCTAATTTCATCGCCAAAATCTATCTGACCCATAGACCCAATGGTTAAAGGACTTGTAGTCAGTATATCTCCCAAAAACATGACGTAAGTACAGCAGCTTTTTTCCGTAGAGAAAGACATCACTCACCATAAAGAACAAAATGTTGTCTGATAGATGAGATTTGAAACTTTCCTTTGGCTTTTGAAAAATGTGTAAACTAACAGTATATCACTGAATGATTACACCCTAAAGTTGGTGATTACAATTTTGTGGATCTGGCTGAAAACCCGGCTCCAATAGCCCAAATGGTCTCAGGGGTGGGCACATCGCAAAGTGCTGGAGCAAACATACAAACCGTCGTAGCAAGTGCAGGCAAATCATTACGAGAAAATTTTTAGCTTCTACTTGTCAAAATTGATGAGTTTGGGAGGCATATTTTCAAATTCAGCCTTGTTTAATAAAACACTAGTTTGGTTTAGGTGGCACATTGCTGCAAGAAAAATTTAACCTTTAAAATACAGTGGCGGAATTGGATGGGAGTGGGGCTGGGGCGCATGCTCCCTCCTTTTTGTCAGTACTTAAGAGTTTGTTTTCAAAATCCTGGATCTGCCACTGAAATAGGTGTTATGGGAACTTTTGGGGCAAATTGCTCCAGGAAAATTTTCAGATTCTCCAGGGTTCTCCACACATAGGAAGCACACAGGCACTACTGTGCGCCCGTGTTCTTTTGTCTGCCGCCCGTGTGTTTTTACTGGAAATGGGCCGCCCGTGTGCTTTCAGCTCACTGTGAGCTTTCTATGCTGTTTTAAATTTTGTTGATCGGCCTATTAGAACAGAAGTTAGCCAACTTTTCATGCATAGGACCTTATAAATGTCTATGTGCACTGTTTTTTTTTCCTCTTCCCCACTTTGTCTCACAATTTTTTTTAAACAACCCTAAAATACTTTTGTCATAAAACCCTAAAATCTCGAACCAGAATACCAAGAATTTAGCATCTAAATTTCCCAAATTTTTGTGAGTGGACATCCCCCCCCAACCCCTAGCCCCAAGATCTCCACTTTCAGTAGAGCAAGTGTGCGCTATTTCATTCACGCGGAATGACCTGTGTACTTTTTCATCCTGTGGAGAACCCTGTTCTCTGTTTAAAATTGGGGTATTAGGGGATAGGGAGGAGTCATAGCACCAAAACATTTCAGATTCTATGTTTCAGACATCAAGGCAGGCACTTTAATAACAGCACAGTGGGAGGTGAGAAAAGCTGGCATGCAGGTTTGACACTTTTTGTCAGGTGTGAAGGTGGCCGCTCTTTGCGATCATGCTGATATTGCCGATTTTGAACAGAACTAAGCTTTTTTCCAGATATCTTGATAGATATATTTTAAGTTTAGATATAAAGCTACCCACCAGAGAAATCTGGGTCAAAAAAGAGCAATTATTAACTGATTTACATAAGAGTTGAATATAAAGGTTGATTTGAAGCTTTAATAAACATATCAAGCATTGGAGAAACATAAAAACTACCACCATAAACATGTTTTATGATATTAATTGACCAGTGTGTAAAATTTGATGCATTTCTGATTTCATCCAGAGATGATTTAGAGCTGTCCAAAATATGAGACATGTATATTTTTTGCCCTGAGTGACAGCCACAATGTTGGTGATATCTGACACCTTTTCATGAGCATTTTAAAGTTACTTAGGTTATACTTGGATTAAATTAATACCATTGAATAGCCAAGATTTCAAATACCTCAGAAATATAAATTTTGTGAAAATTGTACCAGGAGAACCCTTTTATTACAGACCCTTATAAATTGGAAATAAAGCACACACCACTGTGGCACTGACACCTGCGCAGGTGGCCACTGACAGTGGCTGCACTCACATCACAAAAACTACCGTAACACATATTTCTACCACTTATATAGTGCTACTTGCCTCAGAATTTAAGGCACATTTTTTTCTTGTAGCTGCAGTTCTAGACAAGATAGAAACATAATTCCAAAAGTTTTGGAAACATCACAAGTAGCTCCACTGAATGCGACTTTAAAGAATTTTCTGTATTCACTTTGAATTTTTTGTTGAAGTGCCTAATCAAGGTGAAATCACAGTCAGGAATATTTATATTCTAACTAAATTTGTGTTTTAAAGGGATGTGGGATACTATGTATCCATCCTTAGTCAAATTGAAGTGTTTTTGATCATATTTTTCCAAGCCCTTTAGAATGACGATAGACATATTATAGGGCTCCATGTGAAGAAGTATAAAAAGTTTACATTTGAATCATTTTGCTCAGTGCCCACTTGGCAAAAACGTTTTCAAAACTTTTTTTTTTCACCAATTTTCAACCAAATAACCAATAGGGAATCCAATAAAAACTTTATTTTAACATAAAAAAAACGTTTTTATGCCAAATGGATGTCCTACATATTTTTAGGAGATTTTGGGCATATATTGAAAAACTCATAACTTTTGTTCTAGTTGGAGTATTTACAAAATTCTTTTAGATTTAGAAATTCCATATCATCCACAGTGACAATGTCACTGTCGCATTTCCCAAGCTCTCTGTCGCACATATTTTGTGACACTGCGACAGCTGCCCACCCATGGGTCTAGGGCGAATGCGTAAGTAGCACGAATGTGTATGTAGTGCGAACAGGCATTAGAGCGAATCGACCATTTCCCTTAGTTAGCGCTGGAGTATAGCTAAGTCAGTAGCTAGGATAACGAGATTTGAAATGATGTATCATGTATTCAATGTAAGATAGAGTTAAAAAAGTGGATTCTGGAACTGCAATTCATTTACTTCTATCTTATCTGGTAGACTGTAGGTGACATCCCAAAGTACCCTCTCCAGGAAAATGAACCTGTCAAAATTACCAGCTGGTATCTCCATTCAAATTGGTCATAGTGGTCACAAGGTGGTGCCACTGGGTGCATAGAGGCCACTGCTACTAATGGGTGATTGAACTTGATTGCTCTTTAAAGTGTTATATCATACCTTTAGGTGGCAGTAGCTCTAAGCATGTTCCCTGCCTAAGGAGGGTATTTCAAATAGAATGTATCTACAAATAAATCCCCAGAACACAAATGTGGCATGAAATATTGCTATGAATCAAAGGGTTATGTTGATAATAAGTGGTTGGCCTATGTATTGGTGGGGGTTCAGTGGGGGTGGTCTATAATAGTTAGCTAGTTACACCTTAATCCTACCAGAAAGTGTCCCAGGTCAGAGAGAAATGTGGGTGTTAACAATCTTTTCCCTATCTAAAATTACCCTTTTTAGTGAATAAACCAATTGTAACTTTACATGTCCCTAAAGATTCAGGGATTTTGATAGGAATTTTTCCAATGAGCCAATGGCGCATTCATGGCCAAAACAATGCGCCATTTTGGAGACCAATGGGCCAATATATACATTTCAGCCAAAATGCTATGGCAGTGAGTGGGGTATGATTATTTCTTCGTTTTTTTGTTGTTGTTTTTTTTGGGTAGTTTTATCATACTGTATTCAACATAATAAGTGCACAGAACAACCATAAGAATCAAAGTGAGATGCACCTAGCTGTTTCCGTTATGCTCTTGGCTTTCCAACGATATATTACACTACTATATGTCCTATACATCTCAGCTTGAATTGAAACTTTGAAAAACATTTTGAGACCATGCCCATGATGCCAATGCACCAATGGCGCATTTTATGGAGTATTTAATGCGCTATTTCTGTTTTAAATGCGCAATATGCGCGTTGCGCAGCCCTTTCAAAATCCCTGAAGATTTAGACCCCTCCTGTACTACTGATAGGCTATACCCAGGTAGCACACAAAAATTTGCCGATGTTGGCCTGACGCAGCGGGCCAACGTCGGGCCATCGATGGCTGCCCATCAGGCCGACGTAGGCCCGACCAGTGGCATTTGCCAACCAAATGCCAACATTGGCCCAACGTTGGCAGGACATCGGCAAATGGTCGGCCCCTGGCTGATGTTTGCCGACCAAAAGCCAACGTTGGGCCTATGTTGGCATTTGGTTGGCACCGTCGGGCCTACGTAGGCAGGATGGGCAGCCGGTGGTTGGGCCAACGTCGGCCCAACGTTATGCCAATGTCTCTGTGCTATCTGGCCGAGGCTTATTATCATAGCCGTCGGCAATTGGTCTATGCTACTGTAGGCTGGAAGGAAAATACAGCATCGTTTTGACCAGAATTGATGGAATTTGACCAATAAAAATGCACCCGAATAATCCCCCAGCATGAATCTCCCCCTACCTTTTTTTGTTGAAGTTGTCATGCACAGAAATTAAGTAAATCCAGGTTTTTTCTGTCAGAATTGGGACTGGTGTTCACAAATCCACCATCTTGGAAAGCTGACAACTTCCTGTGGGCTAGTTCTAGACCTTACACCAGGGGAATGATGGCACTACTACTAGTGGCGCTGCACTGCCTCCTAGTGTTACTTAGGTATAACTATCACTGCTCCCTCTAGTGGGAACATCATAATCTAAGCAAACAGGAAGGATTTCTGGCTGTGAAAAAGTGTGGAAATACAAATGAGTGCATACAGATGTTAATTCATGCAGACACTGGACAAACAAAGGTGGGGTAAGATTTTAAGTATCCAAGGATTTTAAGGAGGCATTCCCCAGTAACATGCCATTCTCCTGAGACTCAAAACCAATAGGCCAGAGCCTACTGCCAGCGTTGATCCACGATAGTGAGCTACGCTGGTCTGTTCCGTCTAGGCCCTGGGTAATGTGCCCTACATCCATTAGAGACAGTCCAGGACATGTGTAAAGTTGAGGTCTTTAGCACTGTGACACATATGGAAGTGAATGTTGAATGAAGGGCTGTCCACCCTAAAGTCAGACTCAGTCAGTCTCTCACTGTCTCACTCTCAGTTAGCGAAGTCAGCCAAAAATCAGGAACTCAACAGAAATGCATGAGTGATATATCAAATGGAAGAGCTTTTTGAATCAAGTTGATACACCCACTAGAAGCATTTTTATATCACTTTATAATTTGGAAAAGTGAAAAAAATTCTGTCAGTCCCTTCCCTGTATATTTGCCCAAATTTTAAGATAAGACCGCCCATTAAACATGCACTAGGCCCATGGTTTGTTGTACATAATTACTGATATATTCTGACTGAATAGGCGCATCTACTAACCAATTACACCACCTTAAAGCTAAATATTAGCAGATTAACATATCCAAGTGGCACTTTGGTATTGAAGGTATAAGTATTTTTTTCTTGAATATTTTGGTATGATGCATCCAGGAGATTAAAAATCGCAGAAAATCGCAGCCATATAACTGTTTAAACTAGCTATATTCTAATAAATAAGATGTCATAGAATAACCCTGTATGTTCTGATAGCTTCTGTACTGAATATTAATTTTGGAAAAACCGTCCCAAGTTGTATAAGTTGGTCAGACCGCCCTGCTCTTAATAACCAGTCAATATTTCTCAAAATCCCCTCAAAATGTAGGTCTATATGTTGGCTGCACATGTACAATATTATATCTCATCTAACTTTTACTAAAAATGGAAATATCCATGTGTTTCTGCAATAAGAACATGGCCGGTCAGGTCACTCAACATTGTGGTCTGACAGAATCATTAATTTCACTCAAAAGTTTACTGCCTGAATTTGGAGAAAAAACAGGTGAATAAAGTAAATTACTTCCAGTGATGTAGAGCTTTGTTTCACCTTTCATTTGATACAAATTTGAAGTAATTCTGACCAGTATAACCCCCAGAATCAACATTCTACAAACACAAGTTTATCATAGTGACAGATAAGGGGAGCGGGCAGCCAGATTCGGCTGACTTCGCTATCTCAGTCAGACTCTCTGTGAGTGTGAGTCTGTCTGCGACGAAGTCTGTACCGTGTACGCCAGGGTTGGGCGTATTTTGTACAATTTATCACGAACAAACATCTAAACACAATACTACTTAGAGAATAAGTTTTAAAAACATCCGTGCATGAATGGCACTGGAGATTGGATGTGTTTTTCTGGACAGTTTTTGAGAAAATATGAAAAATTTAGCCGCAAACTCACTTCTTTCCGTAGCTTGCCGCCATGTTGTCTATCTAGGTCACGACAGGGCTGACTGACTTGCGATTTTCTGATTGGTCAATATATATCTGACCCAATGACCCAGTTAAATGGGGGCGTGGCGCGCGTGAATCTGAACTGAAAAACACGCAGAACACACGTTTGTGTTAGAATTGATAGAATGGGTGATATAGAAGCGACATCACCAGGCTTGACGATTGGAGGACAGCATCTCGGTTAGTTAATTCATTCTCACAGTTAGAGATAACCCCGCCGGGGAGATAGCAAATGACAAGCAGTCCGGGCAGTAGACGGAACCATCGCTAAAAGGAGCGATGGCAAGCGGTGGCACTGGTATTGTGGTGGTGGAACTTTCAGAGTAGTTTCCCAAGCCCCCAATAAAAACTGGGTCCCTAGTCTTATGTGGGGATGGTCTTTGATATCTTAACTCTAAGACCTACCTACTTGTTGTGTATTGTTTTGAAATGTAACATAATATGCCATGCCTTTGCTTTTTGTAACCTGATATCTAGAACTCAGTCAGACATGTTGGGCAAGGTGGCAAGTGCTGGTTCCTGGTCAGTCTGACTGTTGTCTTTGTAGTAGTACAGGTGGGAGGGACACAAGGTCCCTCTGGTGAGTAAAATATGAACTGTAAAGGCCTGCCACCTAGGGACCATCTAGGGACAGGAAGTTCAATCCCAACTTGTTGGATGAGATGTTTTGTTGACATTTGAGACATGTGTGATCAATTCCAACCCACAGGGAGGATATATTTACAATTATAAATTATCACAGTAAGTAGGACAGCTTCTTAAAGGTCAAAACAAGACAGGGGTCTACTTTAATTAATGCACACAGGCATCATTTGGCCACAAACTGCCCTCAAACCCATGGGACTTGGTTTCAGTGGACATCAATTGCTGGGCCTCTGAATGAACATATCTAGGGCCCAGTTAGCTGGGTATCCGGGCAGCTGCCATCAGCAAAAACAGTCCTACAGCCAATAGTAACTATATACAGGCTACACTACTAGGTTACCCCCCGGGGGGGGGGGCACTTCAATTTTTTTTTATACAGGTGTGTGGCTGAACCCCCCGACTACCCTTACCCTTGCTAGGGCACTTGTTCGCGGGGTTTTTCTTCCAAACCCTACCCATGCTAGGGAACTTTGTACATAAAAGTCTTAGATTTTGCTCAAAATATCTTAAAATGAACTTGTTTGGGTGAAAATTGTATTTTGTTCATGCTATTTTCATGAAAACTTGGAAAATATTTCTAAATTTTTCTAAATTTTCCACGTGAATCAGGGTATTTCGCCGAAAGTTTAGTCTTGCTAGGGACATTTTGCTCAAAAGTAGACCCTTGCTAGGGACATTTGTGGCTGAAACAGGAGGCTTGCTAGGGACTTTTCCTTGAAAAAGTACCCTTGCCAGCCGCACATATGTGTATACATTACATAGAGAGTGCCCCCCCGGGGGTTACCCTACGCCTACTAGCTAGGCTACTGAGTCTGTAGCTCAGTTCCTCAACTCTCATCTCCGTGCGTTCCTCTGTGAGAGGCCCTCAGCCTACTGAGTCTCCGGAGTCGGAGGTGGGGGGGGGGGGGCTGGTGGGTTTGTGGGGGGTCAGAATTTTTTTCGACTCCAATTTCACCTTTTTTCAACGAAAAGGCCTGCGTGTTACTATACTATAGGTTAAAAGGGCGCATTTGCACATTTTTTTCGCTCCTTTTTTTTTGGGGGGGGGGGGGTTAAAAAAAATTGACCCTCGAGAGGGGGGGGGGGGCAGGGGCGAGAATCTTATTTGCGCATCCACGTCCACCCAACCCGGAAACCAACCCATATTCTCACGTTAGTTTCCCCCCCCCCCCACTTTATCCCCGCCCCGGTCATCATTGTAGACCCAAGGGCCAAGTTGACTGGACAAGTCAGATGAGGGGAGGGGGGCGTTACTTCTTCAGAGATATTTATTACTTTATTAACCCCCCACCCCGTGTAGGCTAAACTAAAGGTTTCTAAAGTTTCGCCCTATCCCCCTCCCCCAATAGCCCCACCCCCCCCCCCCCGGCAATAGATGAGTCGTCCCTATTAAAACGTGATCTGAGGGTACGCCAAGGGCATAGGACTAGTGCATCGCAGGTGTTTCAATGTGATTATATATAAGCCTAAATTATGTTGTATCACTAGGTGTCTGAAGATACATTCGATAGTCTTATTTTCTTTTATTTGCACTCCCTTATTGTCAGGTGTGTGTGTGTGTGGGGGGCTTTGAATAGAGGCCTGTTTCGTTAATAATTAGTGCTAATTGACCAAAAAATAAATGAAAAAAATCTAGATAGGGTCTATTCGGGTATATGCGTCGAACCCCCACCCCCTCCGAGCTTACTGGGCCAGTAAATTACTTTAACCCCCAGCCCCACCCCAGCTGTGTTATGTACTGCCAGGTTTCACCGCATATCCTCCCCCTCCTTTGTAAATATCTCCGACTGCTGTTGACTTTTTCCTGTGTACATACTACATATGGTATTTCTTTTATTTTCTACCTTTTGGGAGTGGTCATTTATTGGGCCCTACTATAAACAGGGTGTGGTAGTTTGGGACCAAATAAGTCAAACACGAGACTGACCCCATTTGAGTGGGAATGTTGAAATGGGGACCCTTTTTAGATACAAATAATAAAGCATGTGTATTGCTGTATAGATTTTTTAAATATAAAGCATGTGTATTGCTCGGTGATTCTATCGGCTTTATAAGAGCACAACGCGAAGTGGAGTGCTCTTATTTGCCGATAGAATCACCTCGTGAACCCCTATTCGTTATCTATGTCCTTATTATACCAATGCCTT
The DNA here is from genome assembly GCA_949317995.1 of Acholoe squamosa. Taxonomy (NCBI): domain Eukaryota; kingdom Metazoa; phylum Annelida; class Polychaeta; order Phyllodocida; family Polynoidae; genus Acholoe; species Acholoe squamosa. The sequence continues at coordinate 64,334,795 of OX439041.1, read as the reverse complement.
ACACCACTTCTCCCTTACATGACAGGTCTGACATTGGGTGTGCTCCTGCCGCTGGTGGCGTTGTACATTGCCTTGGCCATCTTCATCTACAAACCAATTTCTCGTCAAACGGCCAGGGGGCGCCACCCGACGATTCTGGACTGGCAGACGACATCCAGCAACTCTCAGTATCAGGCAATATAAAGTTGTCCTACAAAAAAGACATTCTAGGATAACTAGAATATTACCCACTGTAAAGAGTCTGTTGCATTTGTCTTCTGTGTTTTTTTTTTTTTAAACGCATCATTTCTTTTAAATATACGCTTGATGATGATGTGTAGGGTCTATTATCCGGATATTGCTTCATTTTATCCTTTTATCATTTTATCCTTGATAGATCTTCAGGAAAGAAAATTGAAACTGAGGTTTAAAAAAAGGATATGATGAGATGGACTGTACACCTTCGTTTTGCATGCAAAATGCATAGGCGTAATCAGAGGCGTAGGAAGCAAATCTTCATTGGGGGGGGGGGGGCCCAGCGAGGGCACCATCGCGACTACCTTGAATTGCAGGCTGATGCGTGATGGCGTCTATATATGCGTATTTAGAATTCATATAGAAAAGTGATTTTTGGTAAATTTTGGATCTGAATTTAGGCTCAGACCCCCATTCTCCCTATGACATCACCATAATAATCTAATTTGAGATGTAAAGTTTTAGCTTCTTTTCCATTGTGTTTATGAGTTCTTGGAAAATATTGGGGTGGCCCAGACATACTCAGGCCCCACCTCCTTCATGATTGGGGGGGCCCGGGCCCCCCTGGCCCCCCATTTTCCTACGCCCTGGTAATCTTGCATATCAACTGAATATAATTGTAGGGTGATTACGATTTTACTCTGTGCTGTATATAGGGACTCAAGACAATCGGGAAATACAGAGGACTAAACAATCGTCTTCATGCTTTATATCGATTGGATGAAATGCCACCTGAATTTGCCCAATCATAACTACATGAAATCAATTACGGATTTGATTATTTTACAGGAATGTTACCCATGTACATATTTCATCCAAATAACACCGATAGTCACCATCATGGTATTGAATAAGGTACAGAACAATTTGAAAATAAAGAAGAGAGAGAAGAAAGGTTGAGCTTTGATACTCAACTATGTTTCAGGTTTTTGAATTTTTTATTGTCAAAGAATATAGGAGTTCATATCCGTACATTGTGGCCTACTGTAGCATTCACATAACACAGGAAATGTTGCAAATGGGAATAAAGTGCTCCAAGAGCTGAAGGGCAACAGTAAAAATTACATCTGCCCATCAGCTGTAATGAGAATTAAGATGATAAAACAATGATGCATCTCTCCTCCATGTGTCGCTTGTTTTTGGAAGCTGTTCATGTTGCCCTTTTTTAGAGAGAAATCCATTACTGGATTAAATTGGACTGACGAAAGCCCACAGAGTGACTGTTTATTTTAAGATACTCTTTCCTGAAATGTCACATGCCATTTTTTTGTTCCAGTAATTAGGAGAATGCCAAATAATCTGGGTATTGTGTGATGTATGTAGGGTAAAAGTCAATAATTATACAATCCTGTAACCATTTAAGGCATAATGATGGCTCGAGCTTCCTCTTGATTTGTCCTTATGCTGCAGCATTGAAGGACTGGCGAGTAACTCGCCGGAATTAGGCCTAGTGCATCATACAGGTTCAGGTTCAGCGCTGCCCACCTGACTCATCAAGCTGTACACCTAACTAGTCACTTCATCTAATCATTATAAGCATCTTATCTTGCATCTTGGTTATCATATCATAAGAAAAGGTAAGGTTCAGTGCTTAAGCATTGCCCCCCATTTTATATTAGTTGCACCGAGTCATCACACTTATGATAATTGGTTATATAATTGTTGCTATTTACCTTTCTGTTAGGTTCAGTGCTTCAGCATGATTTTGCATCGACATCAAACTTATTGACCACAGAGCCTCAGGAATAATACACCTATGGCCTCACTTTAAATATCAATCGACACACTTGATATTACTTAAATATCCCACTTCTGAATGTACTAGGAATGAACATTTTCTTGTCCAATATCTACTGCCCACCTGTACAGTACTATGCACTACTTATAATCTATTCTATGTTTTTGTTTGTATTGGCTAGATGAAATTTCGTAGTGTGAACTGCGTAACTAGCCCAATAAAAAAATCAATCAATCAATACCGATCCATCGCGAGTAACTCCTGAATTCTTGGTCTGCATGCATAGCCCTGGTGAGGAAGGATATCTGGAAAAAGAGGCATTAACATTGCAGGGGCCACCAATTGAGGTCCCTTATTCCAGTAGATGTCACAATTCTGTAGTGTACAGGTTGACACTTGCCTCACAGGACAAAATAGTCATCCTATTTCGAGTTGATATTCTAGACAGGTTCAATATGATTCATAATTAAACATATTTCAACACATGGGTGTTGGAGATTTCTGACAGCTAGATTCCATTTATTGTGTATCAATATGTTGAGAATATTGGTCCTTAGAACGACAATTCCCTGTTTTCTCTTTTATGGTTTTGCACCAGATAAAATTGCAGACATTAAATTCACATCTTCACAGAGGTTTTGTGGATGTCACATGCTACGATATATGTGTCCACAGGCCCCAATGCAATAAGGTTGTGTCAACTTTGTGCTATAGTAATTGCAACACTTCGTTTGCCTCTCCTGCAATACTTGAAATATGCAGATACAACCTTGTTGCACTGAGGCTACTGATATTTTCTGTTTGAAAGTATCAATTTACAGTTGATTTCACCACAATCTCTAGCCTGGCCATATTTCCTTGTCCATCAACACAGGAGGGAAGCAGTCTCGATCATCCAGTACATGTGTAGCTCTTCAAGTATAGTGGGGCTGGACAATTCTGTATTGAGAGGTTATACCTAATGAGGAAATGAACTGGCTTGTTGGATCATTTATAATGTCATGAGCTACTTGTATACGAAAGTTCTATCAAGGATATACAGTAGATGGCGTTAGTGTCGACCAAGCCAAATTGCTCCTGCTACAGGGGCATGGTGAGTTCCTCTCTTACTCACTGCCGAGTGTACCTCAAGATTTGAAATGCAGTAGGTGTTTGGTTCATTTTTTCAATGCAATATTTATGGGATATCTAGATACACTATTACTCTCTGCATATCTGATTGTTCAGATGGTGTACTATACCTCACAACAGGCCAGACAACCAGATGATTTTACTGCTATAGACACTGCTCTAGTCACTGGGCTTCCCCTAGCCTCTTTTATGGGGGATTTAATTTTTTGTCTAAGGCAAAAACATATGACCATAGCTGTCGACCCCAGACTGTCGACATATCAATGAACAAACGTTAGTCACTCAAACATAACTCATACACTCAATGCCAACCAAAGTCCTAAAGCCAATCCCAGACTACCTTTTAGCACAGTACATGATGCGTTCGAGACTTTTGGGAGTTTTTCCCAGTCCCACCACTAAAATGATGGATGAGGTGTTAGTGTTAGGGTCAGTGGACAGTCCATCTTATCCACTCTGCACACCTGGATAACCATGTTACGGACCGTCCATAAATGGCGTCATATGCGCCAGGGCCCAGTAAACAAAGAAACATTTCCCATGGCTCCTTATCATGACCAAACATTTAAAAGCGTTAAAAAGATGCGTTTCATGTTATCTTTTTTCCTTCCCCTTCTCAAATGGTTTCTTCGTTGCTCTTCGTTGACCATGTTACACTGAATGAGAACAACTCAAGACTATTAAAATTTAGGATTCATAATCAGAATTTCCATCCCATGTACATAGTTAAGATCATTCTTAGACCTAGACTAGTGGCTTCGCCACTAGATTTTAGTGCATTGTCATCCTTGACAAATCGTGAGATCTATCCAAGGCAAACTGTGGGCTCTATCCATGGCAAATCGCGAGCACTATCCAAGGCAAATCATGGGATCTATCCACGGCAAATTGTGGGCTCTACCCACAGCAAATTATGGCAGAAATTATGGATTGTATCCATGGCAAATCATGGCCTGTTTCACAGTGCTACTGACGTTGCCTAGTGACATGATGTTACCAAGTGATATGACGTTACTAAGTGACGTCGGAAGTGTATATCACAGTGTCGCGTAACATAGCAACAGTGCATTACATAGCAATGTAAAACAATTTTACACTCTCCCAGCAGATACTCTCGGAAGTAAGAGTTTGTTAAGTTTCTCTGGAACTACTGGTCATATCTTATCATATGACCTAACAGATTAAAGATCTCAGAGAGTACAATTCGGATCTCTGATCAGGGCACAGATTCTTCTCTAAACAACATTGGGGAGGGCAGTGGTTTCTCTGAATAGAGATCAAAGATGGCGCTGTCATATTCATTGAGACGAAAAGTCCAGTAACCTTGGTAACGTGCTGACTTCGGCACACCGGATGCCGGGGACAAACTGGTGCTCTGCGCTCGGCACTCCACTTTACGTACCACACTAAAATGCTACACTGGAGCCCTGATCATATTTCAAATGGGTACCACGGCCATAAGAATGCCCCAATCCCTTCTTTATTGCGGGATGATTATCTTCTCTGCCATTGCTTTCTATTCTGCTATTGAATGACCTTTGAGTCTTAACATACATGAGGAATTTGAACTTTTAATAGTGGACGTAGTGCTGACGCACACAAATCTGTCCCCCGCACAATATGGCGCAGTCCATGTGCACGTGACACGTAACCCTGGCGACGTGCTAGGCATCGTGGTTACCATCCGCACGAATCCTGAAAGTCGAGCATCCCAGAAGTTGGCCGTAATTTTCAAAATAACTTTACCCGTTTCATATTTCTACGGCGTAGGGACAGTATCATTAGGGTTGTTGTCCTTTCAAGTTCTATAAGATGAGAGAGATGTTATCATGGTTTTTATGTTTTCAAAAAATTATTTATTTTCATTGATTTTTGTGGCCCATGAGCGATAATAGGCTTAAAACATGGATTGCTCATGTGCAGCCAACTTCTGGGATGCGCCAACTTCTGGGATACGACAGCACCTATTGCAGCTGGTCAGATGATTTTTGAGGCTATAAAGCATTTTACCAAGCAATCAATCTAAAAAATCTCAAAACTAAAGTATCAGGACCAAATCAAGTTTGTAAGACATCCCTAAGTTATAAAAATATTTTTGTTCAAATATTAACTTATCATGTCGAGTTAGCTGGAACTTTCCTACCTGATTCATAGCCTAAAAATTTTGCTTCATCTGGTACCCCACAAGTACCCTAGGCTAAAGCAGTCATTTATTGTGAATATGTAACCAGCGATCTAGTAACCCATTTTTATATATATATTGTAACTAGAGAGACGGAATAAGACACAAGATAACCTTACACTGTTTGAACGACTTTACTCAGGAATACCAAGCATTATGTTCTTTCCCTTTCTTTCATTAAAATCTATTTCCAAAACAAAAGAGTTCCTAACCATTTTGGAATCTTCGATGATCCTATATCGTTCTTGTAAATTCGTGTCTCTTGACTAATGTTTCCTCCACAATGCGGCTCTATCAGACAACATTTTGATGAAATGAAACCAATTACCAAGAATCAACCCAGAAGTCCAAAAACAGTTCATGAGTGTATATTCGTTTTGTACATTATACTTTAGTGAAAAATATACCACAACACTCAAACTTCTAACTTTATCAAGTTCTGTCTATACACGTAATTCTTTAAATGCCCACCTATTCTGAGATGCAAAAGAGGGACATGTAATAGAATACATTAATGCTACACATGTCAAGGAACGACCTACTATGACTAGCAAAATATCTTCACACTGTTTCTGTATTGGAGACATACTTCCATGAGAATGAGTTTAAGATAGTTCATACAATTATGTGTTTTGATCATCAGAGGTTCAATTGCAGAAACTATTTTGTTCTGTGTTGTTTTCTTTTGGATTTCCTACCTTCATGGTTAGTCACAATTGGAACTTTATCATCACAATATGATTGCATTGCCAATCAAAATGTCAATGAGCAGGAATATGGGTAAGAACATCCACACCTCACACCTCCAATCTTCCCACACCATTCATAATGGATTCATCTTTTCCTAGATAATTTATAAGTACACATATGCATAATTATGCATGCTAATGAGGGGATTATTCAATATTGTTGCTCCTAGTTGGTCATATGACGCCGGACTTTTTGTTTGCGTGTCTCGGAGAAAGAGGCTGGTCGTTGTCATCTGTGTCCATCGGCATGTTTGTCTGTGAAGTCGAGGACTGCGGAAAGGTATTCAATACAAACCTTATCTGCCCAACTCTCAAGGGTTCTGTGCTCAAGGAAGCCACAATGGCCGCCATGGTCAGTAGTTACCAGCATGAAGTTAGGATACATCTTGAAGAGGTCCATGGGGATATTCTCCCGAACGCAAACCGGATCATCGCAACTGCTAATACAAAGAACAGGAGTTGAAACATCATCAATGTCGCGCATGGGGTTATTCTTTTCCCAATATTGAGACATGTCGCGAAAGCCATACATCTTACAGTAGAGGCTTTCTTCGAATTGCTGAAGAGTTGAACTGCGCATAGCGACATCCATATCAACTACCCTCCGCAGAGCAATTGCATGTTTTGCCACAAGACGCTTGAGTGAATACAAGAGAAGGAAATTGTATGGCTGCTTCAGATAGTGCCCAAAAAGTGACTCTGCATCATACCCAGGGCTGACACACACAGCTGCTGAGATATAAGCTGATGAACCATATTCTCCTAGATATGAAGTCAGTAATCCAGATCCTGCACTCACTCCAACTGCTGTTGTACGAGCACCGGGGAATTTACCCCGAACATACTTAACAACCTGGCGGAAGTCTGAGGGATCTCCAAAGCTCTGCAGCTTTGGAGTAGTAAGCGGGCTCTGGCCATGGCCTCGTTTGTTGAAGACAACCGGTCGAAAGCCTTTGCGAACAGCTAGTCGACATAGGAATGTTAGTCCACTTGCATCTCCAGTCAACCCAGGAAGTACAAACAGCACAGGGCTGGTTTTGTGAAGTGTCCTTATTCCAGTGATTCCCCAGTCCAGGGCCACAACGCCTTTGTCCTTCATCAACAGGAACTCTCGCTCGAAGTGGAACACAGTTCCACGAAGGAACGTTGGCAGAATCGTCTGCACATGTGCACTCCGCGCCCAAGATGGCAAACAAAATGGCAGTGAGAGACGCTTGGCTTTCTTGATGATGTAGCGTGCTAAGGTGGAGTCTCTGTAATGTAACTGGGGTGTATCCTCACAAGGCTCAAAGAGACTCTGGATGTAAAGCACGCATGTCACAGCCAGTATTCCAAGCAATGTGACTGTCACTGGGAGTGGGAAGGAAAAGATGACATAGTAGAGAAAACTCAACATCTTGGTGCTGTAGTCTGCAGGGGAGAGCTCACAGCATGGTTCTTGCAGGTCACAGGGTTCTGTAGTGACTGAGTTAGACATTGGATCTTCTCCACCTTAGCTCTTTGCCCAGTAACACGGCATGGTTATTTGTGGACTATGAACAATTCACCTCCATGTGCACTCTGACAATGCTGATTACAGCTTTTTGACATCAAGTGATGTGTAATTGATAACAGAGCCTATACTCTTTGTATTGTATATCTATTTTTCAGTGTAACTCAAGTTACTCAGTCAAACCTCCTCTCTCAATTGAATTCTATATGGTATCTCTGATATCTGTAGAGTCTACTGCAACAGGTGATAATAACTGTGGACCTTGTCAGCTGCTGATAAGGACAGAGGATATTGAACTAATGTCATGTAGATAACATCATAGTCCTGTCACTAGCTTATATTCCATAATGCTCAAATATATTGATGCACATACACCTTTGGGCCCAAATGCCTTAAGTGGTGTCACTATATGTGACTGTAGACTAGCTACTACATTGATGGCCACCGAAAGCTTCTGCTGTGATTCTTGCTGACGTTGGCAGGTTTTTAAGCCAATTGTGTCAGGTGAGAATTGAGGCTCCCTCATTGACCAAACAAGGTTTACTGATAGAAAAGCTGTGTGTGTCACAGAGGGACCAGTACCAGACAGAAGCCTGGATTGTCAAACATGGGGACCACTGGGGCAGGCACATTCCAGCAGAATGATGGATGCTTGCTCTAGATCCTGATGTGTCTCCTCCCCTGGAAAAGATAAAAAGGAATTATTATGCTGGAGAATTTGGGGATGTAATTTTTAAATTTGATACTGTGGTAATTGTGTTTAATTGATAATGGAACAAAAAACCTTTGAATTCATAACATTATCTTCTATTTCTCATAGATTCTTAGATTATGGGTGATTATGATGCGAATGAAAAGCATGGGTGTAAGCGCCGTACGTAATTGATTTGATAGATAACTACTATTCCATATGGGCAAAGATGCAGAAAAAAATAGGTTATTTTCCCAAAAAAACAATATTCTGCTATACATACACTGGTTATCCCAGATATAACTGTTACATAGTCTCTTTAAACTTAAAGTTTCTAGAGGGGCTGTCTTGGATAGCGAACCCATTATTTAACAGCACATCTATGGTCTTGACAACACTGAAAGGCCCATACGCCTATGGCATGACCTTTCCCATAATTCTCTGAATTGTAGGAACACAGAACGCTATCGCTTATTTGTGTATTTACAGGACACAAGGGGTCTTTTAGGATGACTCGGCTGTCTACTGAATTTGTCATTATTGGATGTCTGTACGATGAACACAAAAAAATATGTACCACTGTTAATATGCCTGTTCTCATCTGCCCCTCATACAACTGTCAATGTATCATTGATGGATTCCATATCAAATGACTTTCATCAAATGTTTAATGGTGAAGTCTCGTGAAATGGGCTCACACAGTGAGGAACCATACATGCCGTATCTCTTACTTCCTTCCCCATATAGTAAAGTTGGGATATCAACACCAAAAATAGTGTACTACATTTGGGACACTATCAAACTAATGGCTATGAATGTACAGGGGATGGAAATAATTATGCATATGGTTCTTCATTGTCTGACCCCACTTCGCGAGACTTGACCAAATGTTACAGTAACACTATGCTCTTTATCCTTGTTATCAAGTAAATCAGTGTACACAGTAAACTGACTCGGGTTATCAGCCAATAGTGCACTGAAAACCTAAGGTTACAGAAAGTTATCGGCGTCAACAACTTCAGGGTCATCAATTTCCTGGAGACGTGGGAAAGTGCTATTCCCTCGTTAAGATAATCATAATATGAACACCTAAGGTCATGAAAATGAATAGTTTCTATTAATGATATTACCCCATATGATAGATTGTGAATGGCATATATCATATTATTGTATAGTAGTAGTGGACCTAAGTTAATATATAAGGAACGCACCTTCACAAATAGCTTTTCCACGAACATAGGTTTTCAGATATTTTCAGAGAAGGAGTGGAAAGGACACAGTTTCCATAAAAGGGTGGCTAATAGCTTTGTGACTAACATAAAAAAAAAAAGAAAAAGTAGGGTCCCAGGTGTGACAATTTGAATTTGACAGATTTCGTTTACTTATATATGTTGCTCGCTTTGAAGCCCATATATTTTAAATACTAGAGGGAGACTATCGTACTTTCCATTCCGAGGTCCCTCTTCACATCTTGGTGTTTTATACTTCGGTAGATGTTGTATGCAATGTGCTATGCAGAAAAGCCTGTCCGAGGCAATCTTACCAGAAAGATCTAACATGGGGATGATGAAATAGAACCACCTTCAGGTTCCTACCATAGAGGGCCTTAGATCCTACATCATGATCATCTTATCGTTAATTGCCTTATCTACCACGAAATATACTTAGATTCTGTCACAGGAAAGGGTGCTTGTAAATGGAAATGAGAGTAAGATTGAGTCTCCTTTATGTTATGTGATTTGGATCTACCACATCTTTTTGTTCTATTGATAAAGCACCAGAACGGTTCTCATGCACGGAAATCAGTTTCTGAATAATGAGCATGCATCGGATGGTCTCTGTGTCTGGTCTGTTTTCTAGTTCTGTCCCTCTCCTATCCGATAGTTCTATTTCTATTTCATATCATGAAGGATGATGCGTTTCATTTGCTGCCTTTACTCCATCAGCTGACCCATCAGAATCAAAACACACGTTTGGGGTGTGAGGGAGTGGCTCGCCTTGGCGGGATCTCCACAGACATTTCAGCTGACTTTATTTGTTCATATCTGGTATCAAAATACAGTCAACCGAAGGGCTAGTGGATTCTTTTTTTATAACAATTTTTTCATAAATTGAAAAAATTGATCATACTTGTAATTAAATTTACATGATATGCTCCAATACAACAGTTATCTGACGGTGTTAACATTAACTGATTGAGCAGTATAATGTATAGGCCTTACCCTTACTCTGGCCTAGGTTATGATTGTACTTTACATTTTCAAGAATTTGTCGGTCAATAAAGTTTAAATTTGTTAAAAAAAGATAACATTTTTGCTTTAACCTCTACCCCTATACTGTATTTTAAGTAACGAATACCAAGAGAACTGCCTAAATTGGGCATGTTCAGAAATGGCAGCGGAATTGGATGGTGCATTAGTGGAGGTAACGCATCACTACTCATCAATTCCAGGATCAGAGTCAACCTTCGCCTCAGGTTCTAATCATTCCATCATGAATGATACCCTGGAGGCATTACCAGCCAGATGCAGGGAGCGGTTTCCAGGCACTTCCCTCATTTACTGCAGTAAAAGCTGCTCACTCGATCTGGGCAATGAATAAGGTATGAGAACAGATACACTCGATAATTACTGCCTTACGGTGATAAAGCCGACCAGGGGACATTTTTACCCTTTTCTGTTGTTTTTTTTTCTTATCTTTTATTCTCTTTTTTTTTTTCATTTTATATCAAGGCTTACAAAGGGCGTTTGAAAAAGAGCAACAATGCATTAGCTGCCATCATTACCTTTAGTGAAGCCCCAATAAATAAGACTTCAATGTTTAACACAGAGGCAAAGTCTCTTTAATAGAGTGGGTCTATTTATCATTGCACCAGTGGGTCCAATCCACAGCATCATAAAAAATAGCATGTTTAAGTATATAAACAATCTGTCTATGGTGCAATTATTTGCAGGCCTCATGTATATGCCCATGTTTTTATTGTCTCTACCCTCTCTCACTCAATGGATTTAGTTCTTTTATTTGGTCAACAACATTGCAGTATTTAGAAATGAAACTGGACGCATTCTAATCAATTACAGCATATGAGCATCTAATATAACAATGTTGGACCCCATACAGAAGAGTACATACACCTCAGTTTACTGTAATACGTCACATAGAAAGCACATGCAGTCTATACGCAAAAATGGGCCCCTACTGCGGGTCAGCAACATTGGGCGTGCACCTTTTATGCGAGGTTATTGAAATATAAAACAGTGAAAGCATGACCTAAATTGACTCCATGTGTACCTTAATTATAGGACTGGCCTGAGTTCAGGGTGTGCCTTATATGCGAGGTGCACCTTGTATAACGTGGGCTATTATAGTAGTAATAATTAAGTGGGTGTGGTTTTCTCACTCTCAAAGTTCTTTTATTTTTACACGGGGAGAGAGAGGCATATTGTCAATCTCCTATATATTAAGGCCTACATAGATAGTGTGCATATATATGACACACTTTGGTTCCCATGCTTTATCTACATAGAGATATCCTCACTGAGCCCCCATTTAGGGAGGTGTGTCTATGTTATATTTTGCTAACACATGTAGTGTCTAGTATTGTATATGTATACCAGTTCCTCCTTCCCAATCCTTACGTTCACTTCCCACTATAGTGTACAAATCGACCAGGCTGAACCATAAATGGTTGACTGTTTTGCCATGACCAAGAGTGCAAGGTAGACATTTTGTCCTCAACCTACCTCCTATAAACTCCGTGTCTCTGGGTAAGAGAAACAGCAGAAGGTGCAGGGTCATTACTGTGTGGCTGGTCCCTTAGAAAGCTTCACCTTGGTATCCATACCTTAACAGTCTCCCGGCCGAGACCTCACCTGGTTTCATTTCATTTTTGTTTGTAGGTCAAGTCTAGACTGTGAGATTGATGCCTTTACTGTCATAGGTTCAAAGTAGGACTAGACTATAACCTCCCCTGATGTGGTAGATATAGGGCGGTTCTCTTTGTTTTCACAGAACAATTATGTGTGAGCAAACAGGCCTACATGTGGTTAGGTAAGTGGGCCATGAGTGCAAATCCCAGGTGCAAATACTTGTATATCACATATAAGATATTGTTTAATATGAAAAGAAAAATGTCTTAAAGTCAATGTCCCGAACAGACCTGGAAATGTGAATTATAAAACTATACAGTGAAAAGGGACAGTATGTATTTTGTGACACATATAAGCCTATTATATGCCCTTTTCATTCTGTCACTATATGAAATATGGTGCATTTAACCCTCGGCGGACATCTGCCACGTGGCCACCAAGTGACAGATGTTTTGAACACGGGCTTTAATTAGAAATAATCATGAAACTTTATATACCATCCACTACAAAGTCCAGTTTCTCTGACATTATCAATGTGTAGTCTGATCTGTATAAGAGCCATTAACTAGGGGAGAGAACAAGGTCTTAATTTCTACATTTCTTAACCTCAAAGATCCCATCCCTATATATCACCGCCCGTTAAATGGACGACTTCATCCGCTTTCTATAGGCTGTAGGGAAGGTTAACCTAAAGACGGCCGTTCCTGTACAGGTTTTCAATGGGGGATTTGTGATACGCAAAAAATCTTAGACTAATAGTTCCTCATGCTTCCCCAAGGTGCTGGGTGAAAGTTGATTATTTCAAGATTTGTACCTGTTACATTTCTGAAATCCGTGTACTTATTTTTTTTTCTGGTTTCCCACCTTCTTTGAGAACAATCCAATTAGTCTATGTTCACCTTGAGACATCCACTTTGCACCTTGGGACAACCACTTAGCACCCACCTTTCTATTAAAACCCTTTACATTAAGTCATCAATTTAAAAGTGAATAAGTGTCTTCCATGAATATGCACTTAAGTGGCATTGTTTTGTGTTGTTTTTTTTTTTGTGTTTTTTTTTCACTCCAGAGGCACCTTCTGTGGCATGAAATCCTATATCTGGAATTAATTCATTTTTATAAAAGATAATTTATTTAAGGATCTAAAAGCTGACAATGTCATACACCTTGTATATACCTCAGAGTACACCTGGTGAGACCTAATGGGGTCGAAACCTTGTTTTATTCCACCCATATTGGATAAAGTCTAATATCCTCTAAACAAATGCTTGGAGTTCAGCTCCAGCACTTGGAGAGTGTAGCCTCTCCAGGCCCTGAAGGATGCATAACTAAGTTATGTATCCTTGGTGATCTACGCATCATTGTTATTGATGACAATGGTCGCCCTGGAGACCCCCTTATCAACCGGAGTTGATGAGGTGAGGCGAGCATGGCAACGGTGCCATTTGAAGCAAGGTAGTGCTGAGGTGCGGAGGTCTCACATTTGTCCTCTTGATAAAGTGGCATTGTTAAAACTCCTGCATCACAATGAAAATGTAGGTTTTGTAGTGGCTGGATAAGAATGGAAATTGGAGACAATCTTACACCCATGGATATTGTAATTCCCATCAAAATATAACTGGCAATACTAATCCTGCATTATAGAGGATTTGTATTAGGTATAATGTAATAGACTTTAAATATGAACTATGGTAATCCATTCCTAAAAATTATTCACATGCTCTCAGTATCAAAATATAGGACAGCATTTTGCAATGCAAGTACCGTAAACTCCCGCGTATAAGACGCGTCCTCTACGCCAAACAAAATGCTGGGGAGTCTTATAGGATTTTCTGAAGTTCAGGGTGCGTCTTATACGAGGGGTAATTTTACTATAGAACAGTACTAATCTTACAAATATCAGCATTAAAATGTGCGTCTTATATGCGAAAATGCATGTGCTGAGTTTGGGGTGCGTCTTATACGCGCAATGCGTCTTATACGCGGGAGATTACGGTAACTCGAAAGGGCACTTAATCTCTTCTTTTAGGCCCCTTCTGATACTAACCTCATGTTTTCTTCAAGCATTATCACTGTCAATAGTTAAGCCTATGGAGAATACACCCATTATCGCTCGCATGTTTCATTGGCGAATAACTCCTCTCCTGGCAAGTTAAGCATTGCACAATATCAGCAGGTGTTGAATAAGGATCCAGATTAACCATAAAAAGGCATGGGACACTGTCATTCTCCTCCATTTTGTTATAATCCAGTAGTTTCGATGGCACCATGAGTCGATCATCTCGCTGTCCGCCATTTTGGATTTTGATGTTCTGTGTGCATGCGCGACCCCTCCTTGCCGGAAGTAGCATTTTCGACGGAGAAATGATATATTCTATTGATTTAACTTGAAATTAATGGCTTTTTTGAATATAATCCATGCATTTTTGGCAATATCAATCAAATTGAATCGAATATATCCTATCTTTTTACTGTTATAGCCCCACAAGTTGATCGTCTCGCTGTCCGCCATTTTGGATTTTGGTTCTGTTTGCGAATGCCCGACCCAATTTCCATGGGGATTTGGGTCAATTTGCACCACCACGGCTTTGTGATGCGAATTAACGACAGGGCAAACACATAATTTTTAATCTTTTTAATAAAACATATCGATTGAAATCATATCCTTTGTCCATTCTTTATCATATTTATATATTATAATTTACAAAAATCGATATCCGCCATGTTTGTGCCGAAATTACGACATTGGAGACGCGCGCATGGATCAAATAATGGCAAATTCATCAACATTCATCAATTATTTGCAACACACCGGACCAAAAATGCGGGAACGTTGATGAAATTCGCACCTGTTATGGGATTTAACATAGACCGGAAAAGCGTCTTACTTTTTCTCTCCGTTAAGAGGCACTGAATGGGTCTATTTTTACCCGACTCTTATAACTCTTTCGAGTTAATAATTCCTCTACATATTGATTACAGTAGAATTACAGTAAAGGTTGAAATGTATACATATAGTGGTTGTCTCATGGTGAAATTGGTAGGTCCTAGAAAATAAATCCTACACTGAAAGTATTGAGCATTTCTGTACTTTTTCTTATGCTATCATCTAGTTATGTCATCCATCTACACCTGTAGTCAATATGAGGTACATGTGATCAATTCTAATGTTCAAAATATACAACAAAGGTTGGAAAATTCTGATGAAATGGCCAGTTTGTCACGATAAAAACAACTCTTGAGAGAAAACATGGGTACTTGAGTGCATCATTACTCAATGATAATTACGTAATATATCCCAGTAGATCATTCCCTGGAGAGCAATAACACCTCCTTTTCAGTAATATCAGGGTCCCAAGCCCAGGGAATAGATATTAATGTAAGAAAAATGAGGTGACAGATGGACGACTCAAGGTATGTGGTCGTCTTTAGGTTAATCTACCATATACTGCAACCTGGAAAACCAACTAAACATAGGTGGACTTCAGTAATGCCAAATGAGGAGAGATGGAACATTAGCTGTAGGAATAACCAGGGGGAAAAGTCTCGCATCTGCTTGCGATGCCAGCAAATGCCAGGGCTAATGGTGTCCCAGCAGGAAAAATACCTCTTAGTGAGAGCCTCTGTTTTGGATTGCCATACAAGAGTGTTTGGTAAAGGGCAGCCAGCTGATATCATGCCACTTGGTTTCGTGAATAACCACTATGTCCTGGAGGAATTATGAAGCTTAGAGTCTCTGTATTATTATTGAAAGAATAGTGTGTTATAACGCATAAATCCCCGAGCATACATTTCATCGGAGGATGCCAAACTGTTCGGGTAAAAATGGGATGCTAGGACCATTTTGATTGATATCAATTCATTTAGAAGATCACAGTCAAAAGTCACCTTTTTTTCTCTTTCTTTTTTATTATATAGAGGTGATGAGGAATCATGTCAATATGGTGTAAATCAGACTAATTTTGCTAGCTGGGGCTCTACTGGTATCTACTAAGATAAGATCACCAATTACCAGCAGTGGTATCCTCTCACAGGCTCTTCTCGTGTTACCCTGGGACAGACAGATACAGACCTGTTTGTTGTCTTGTCCAGAAAGGAAACCAACCTGGCCTTACAAGGGGAACATGAGCCTGGACACAGCGTACAGAATTCAATGATAGCGTGTCGGGTCATTAGATAGCCAGGTACACATATGGAGGGCCATCTGAGTAAAAATCATATAAAAAAAAGAAGGATCCCTGAAGCTTATGATGTGTATGATAAGCTGTGTCATTCATGCAACAATTCAGTGCTGGGAACGTTAAAAAAATACATTATTTATTTTCCAGGAGCTCTTTCAATGAATGTCAATTGAAATAAAATTGTCTTTCTTGAAGCTTTTATGTCTATAATCAATCGATAGTCCCCAAGTACCAAGGACACAAAACATCCTATTCAAAGTAAGGGCAGGTCTTCCCTTTAAATGTATGCCATTCACAACCATAGCATATACTGAAGGTAGAGTCTGCGTCATGATGGAATGGCCTGGGAATCTGAAGATTCTAAATGAACGTTTTAGGAATGTTGGTCCAGGACAGCGGAACAGCCAGCAAAGTTTGAGAATGGTTTAGTCAATGCCAGACACAGAAGAAGGCATGGGGTGGGTGGATGGGGGTGAGGAGGTAGTGTTGGGTTTATAGAAGGTGAGGGTGGCAGAATGACTTCTGTCTAAGAAAAGGAAGCTTGCTTATCCTACTATTGTTGGAATACCTTGAGGGCATTTCTCAATAACGGTTATTAACATCCTGCTGACAAAAGCCCCCTCCCCCTCCCTTAAGGAGCTATAGGTATACACACTTCATTTTAACAAGCAAGGTAGGGGCAATATTTTGTGTGCACTATAGTCTATACTTCACCAATACCAAAAGGGAAATGGGATTGAGAGATTAAGCCCTTCTCGTTTTAGCCTAGTGCCAGGTCAGATGTGTGCTTGTGAGGTGGTGGTAGAGTAAATTCTACAACCAGGGTTAGAGTTCAGTCTATATGAAAGCTTTCAAACAGTCAGCAATATCCAGCTAGAATGACCTTGGTCTGGGATGGTGCATCAATGATGCAACATGGATGCAGCAAGGATGGAACATGGATGCATCAATAATGCAACATGGATGCAGCAAGGATGCAACATGTATGCAGCATGGATGCATCAAGGATGCACCATGTATGCAGCAAGGATGCAACATGGATGCATCAATGATGCAACATGGATGCAACAAGGATACAGCAAGGATGCAACAGAACTTCAGTAATGCAAAATGAGGAGAGTCTATCACCAACTAAAAATAGACACAAGTTTACAAGTCGTCACGCCATGTCTCACAGGACTATTCTTTACTATTCTATTGAAGTCGACAACACTACGGTTTTGTCATAGTTCACACGTCTGCACTTTAAGATATCGATCTCATGGAGAGGCAAATGCATTTGATATTATCGACACCGTTTGGCATTCAGTATTTGACTCCCCAGGGATAATAAGATCCCTGCAGGCCCAGAATTGCAGCTGCAGTGTCTGCTTTCTGAATCATTTGTTTCTGTCCCTATTTTGCTATGCAATTACAACTTCTGAGAACTACTGATTACTTTTCTCAACCAGACTACATATTAGAAATGGGTAAGGTATGTAAGGAAATCTATTGCAGATTTACCAGATCTAATTAAGGGCCAACTCTAATGAGAACGTATCATAAGTTAAGCCAGCATAAACATAACTTTAACTTCACCAGCATATATACATTTCAGGGAATGTATCAAATGTATTTGTTACTTTGTGATTACCATTAGTTGGTGCTTTTACAGCTCAGGGCGCCCAAGTAGTATAGAGGGACCGTTGCACCAGGCAAAGCAGGTATTGGACAGAGATCTTTGATGTGGTCAACCCCAGTTGACAATTGCACAGATACCGGCGGAAATTGTATTATCAAAGCTGACTACTCAAGACATAACCAGAGGCCAATCTGGGACAACTGTATGCTCTTATACAGGCTCCTTAATACATTCAATTTCACCAAACTAGCAATAAGAGATACAGACAAAAAAAAGGCATTTAGAGAAATAAGAGTGCAATCTATTCTAGAGGCCCACTAACTTACATTTGTAGAGCTCATCATTATCATTTGATGTTTTATTTTAGAATAATGCAATACTCCTCTCTTCTCTGATACATCAAAATATATTGCTTTCCTCCATTGTGCTTTTATTACAATAAACAGACGAAGACAACTGATGTAAGCAGATGGCCATCCCAGGTGAAGATCAATCTTCATGATTAAGTGTCCCTACAGCATGCCCATTTTGACTGCCACCCACACATAAAAAAGGAATAACTTCTCAGCAACCACCCCTTCCCTCTTCCATATATCTCTTTATAGTCAGCCTCTACCCATTATGGGCCCCTTTAGGAGATGGATGGTCGTTGCTGCGTCTGTTCCCAGTCCCTGAGGTGAGCTTGAGACATCCAGGGATTCAGGCTCAATTTATCTCCAGGCTGCAGGAGGGGAATGTCAATGTCCAGCTATAGATCTTTGGTCTGCAGGTCTGGTCCAATTATAGTAGGGTGCCCAGGGGTATGGGCATAGGATCTAAAGGACTGGATGGCAAATGCAATGGTTGGGACACCTTGAGAGGAAAATACCAAAGAAATATGTACTTTGTTATCTTATATGCAACATATTGCTTGGAAATGTATGTGCATTTGTTGGTTAGAGAACAGTGGCGGATTTAGATGGGGTGTGGGGGGAAACATTCCCTCCTTTTTTTCTATAGTTATTGTACATTTGTTGGGTAGGGAATGTAAGGAATTCTGCTAGAGGGGGATGTATTGCTAACACAAGCTAGCAAGGTATACCTTTATCCTTATAAATAAGCTGCCTTTTGGACTTTTTATACGCACTTCAAATCAAATGAAGAATGAACAAAGGGGGATAAGATTAATGGAGATTAATGGTCTTTTGAATTATCAAGTAATTGGGGTTTTCCTTGATAAAGGAACATGGTTCAGTGAAAATCCCTAGGTGAAGGATAGCCAACACTTATTGATAAAACAGATGATCCATCAATTAAACAACATCCGTTTTAATATATTGCCCTTCAGCCATTGAAAGTTTGGACATTATCGGTATCACATACAGAACAGAATGGGGAATCAATGCTCCTACAGAACATCTGTCAATATAGAGTAAGTACTGTTTAATTACCAATTTGAACAGTGCCTTTCAGTACTAAAAGAATATAAGATCGTTAAGATATCATAATGATTATAAGATAAATAAGTAATAAATAGATAAATAAGCACTGTGTCTTCAAATGAACTGCTTTTAATGACATAGGTGAGTCTTCAATCTCAAAACCTATCAGTATAACGACCCTGTACAAGGACTAACAATTCATACTGACTTATTTTATTTACTGGCTTTAACTAATTTTATGCTGGTCACCTAGAAGACCATGACAGACATTTATTTTCCGACTGCTGAGGTGGAAGTACACTGTGTGCTGCCCTTGTCCAGATTAGATGGCTGGCCTTTCACAGTCCTCAAAGGGACTGTGTGAGTATGTAGACAAGGTGTCAGAGACCAGGAAGGCATTTCTCAAGATGGTATGACTTTTAACCTTTCACATCATTTCAGAGTTTGTAGAGAGAAGAGTAGAAAAGTGTAAATTGGAAGTCCCCTGTCTCCGTTGAGCACTAGGTTTTTGAGAAAAAAAAACAAGTTGATACATACAATGAAAGGTCTCATCCCTTCTATAATCCATAATAGTGCTCTTTGTGTTCAGAAAATATGATTTAACTGAACACTCCTCTTTAAGGCACTTCATGTTAAGCCCCCCCCCCATCTGCTTTGAGCCTACAGTGAAGCAATGGGTACCAATATGGTGGCTCCAAGAGTGAGGGAAATTACTATTTTATAGCTTCATTCTCCTACTCGATATCTAGATCCAGTTCTCAACCTTGCTCTAGTGCCATTTCAGCCTTGCACCTAGTGGTCAATAGCAAACCCTATGCAATTACTACTTTAAGTGCTGGTTGTACAAATTAGTCTTAGTCCATTACCTAGATCACCCATTCTAATTTAAGGGCTTCAAATTCTAGTACAACCATTCAAAAGGGAATGGTGGTGTTTGCCTTCTAGGCACACTGATTCCCAATGTGTTTTTTTTCAGTGTACACTATACAGTGCCCAGTGACAAGTGCCCAGTAAAGTGTAGACTTGTGACTAGGTGTGACCAGTTGCATGCCAGAAGGTGTGGCAAATACTAATGTTTCTGTAGGAGAACTGCCCCCAGGGTCTGCCAGAAGCCCAAGAGCTTATCACCTGTACAAGAGCTGAATACTAACGATAGCCCCTGGCATTCATGGATAAATGGAGTGCTTTGGTAAGTGTGCCTAATTAAGAAAATACAGATATGATCAACTGGTTCAATCCTGATAATGGCATAGAGCACAAGGGTGTCAACTTCTGCCAAAACTGCACCTTGTGAAATAGGGCTGATTGCATTCTAATTGCCCAATGTTGTAGCATTGTGTCCCAGATTTCTCTTGAGCCGTAATAATATAGTGAAGTGCTTGTGCCTACTGAGGGCACACCCAGAGAGTCGGTGAGAATTAATTGTTCATGTCTGTTCTCACACTCTGAAAGTCCAGAATGAAGACAGATTAAAACGTGAAGAAATATTTGAATTCATTTTCTTACTGTTTTCAAAACAATTTACAATACCTCTGAATAAAATCAGAACAAAATTAATGGTGAGACCCCATAACACTGCAGGAATGGCAGGCCGTAATTATACATCAGAGGCTGAAGCCTGGTGTGTGCATGGGCAATGCTAACAGCCTAGGCCATGCAGTGATAATCAGGTGAGTCTTCCCCAAACCCTGATTAAGTATGGTGGTTTTCGGGACAAAGGTGTTGGACATGTAATCAGTAATCTGAAGGCAGGATATTCTCTATCTGAGGAAGCCATGCAAAGGCTTGGGTGAGTACACGAGTTCACCAAAGTCAATTGCAAAAGCCTTTTCCGAAGTTAAATCACATTCTCACTTAATGTCCTATCTTGTATTCAACAATAACATAACATGTTTTTTTTTATTGTTTTTAATATATCTCCCCCCTTGATAGAATGGGATCAAAAAGGCCAAATCCTCTGCATGAAAATGACAATTCAAGGGGTATGTGCAGTTTGAAAACATTCAGACCTACTTCGATGGTTCAGAACAAATAGTACATATTTTCATCAGGCTGTGTGGAATTGAACTTTTATAACCCTTTTATCCCTGCCTGTGCTGGAATAGTAATGGATCCCGGGTAATGGACTCCTTCCTTCAACATTTCACTGATGAGCTGGTCCAGCACTTTGAGTCCCACATGCCCCTATCAACTGGTGTGCTGAGCAACTCTATTTTCAGCATTACCCATTTTCTGTAAATGTTAATGTTAAATATACTGGTTGATTTAGAATGCAGATATTGCTGCGATCTATGGTTAATAAAAATAGAAGTTAGAATGTGTTTATAAATAATGAGCAGATCCATTACTAAAGTCCTAACTGTTATTTTGAACTTAACAAAGTTTCTGACTGCCAAACAACTATAAAATGGCCTAGAGAAAACACCTTACACATGTGGTTAGAATTCAAGCTTCAAGTGGCACTGTAGTCATTTTCACTTCATTAGGGAGTGGTCATTATTTATCAACAGAGGGGGGGTGGTGGGTTTTCGCACAGATGCGCGAAAGTTTTTCATGCCCCCCCTCGATGGCAGTCAACATTTTTTGCGCCCCCCCCCACGACGGAGTCGCGGAGAGTTTTTGCGCCCCTCTTTGATCTATAGTAGCGCGCTGGCTTCTTTGCTCAAAAGAGGGTGAATTTTTTTAGCCCCCCCCTCAAGAGAGGTCAAATTTTTTTTAGCCCCCCCCTCGGGAGGGGTCTGAAAATTTTACGCCCCCCCTTCAAACCCACCATCCCCCCTGTTGATAAATAATGACCACTCCCTTACTGTAATCAAGTAGTATAAAACCAGGACAATATCTGGAGTGTGCTTGTCAGGGTATTTAAAAATAATTGTTGACGTAATGGCTCCTCAAAGATGACTATTAAGAGCTTCTTCATACAAGTATCATAATAAAACATTCTCTGAGTGTCTGTGGCAAAAGGGGCCACTAAAGAGAACCAATATTCATAATGCAATGCTCGATAAAGTACTACATGTATTAGTTGATTGTCAGTTTTATCGATACAACAGACAGTTGTTATCAAGCATCATGTTATTTTCACTCTCTTAGTGTCGAACTCATGTTGCACATTGACTACAACTGCTCCTTGTTCTTCCAACTGTGTCAGTGGTGATTTACGTCTATTAAGAATGGAATGATAAGAAATTGATTGGAGCCCATAAAGATGATTTTATACCTGCTTGTGCTGAGGGGCCATAGACTTTGCATTACGATGCCGTACTTCAAGTATCTACCTATACCACTGATTATGGATCCAATAAAAGTGCAAATGAATATGGCCGACCTCTAGTTTCATATCTTGAGATCACAATCAAAATTAGTCTGCATCTCTTTTTTGACTAACTCCTTCTTTCTGGGGGCGCCTTTCCGGGCCTGTTAAAACCTACTTTGTTTTGAATCATCTATAAGTTAAGGTAGGAAGCATGTGGTCTTAATTAAGACAGGTTTGCTCCTTCTGTGGACCTCCTTATAAGACAAATGGAACCAAAAGCAATGCCAAGATCCTTACACAGCCAAAAGATAATTTTCTTATACCAAAAGTATAAGTTAAATCATCTGATGTGGAAGATGAATTATTTGATGTTCAAGAAAATTGAATATGATAAAACTAAGTGTGTCTCCTTTTCCATTTGGTAAGGTTGCTGAAGATTGTAAATCATTTTTTTGGCTGTGAAGAATTTTCAAATAGCAGGTGAGAGTGATTGCTAATAAAGCTCAGCCACCTAAGGCCACTAAAAAAACTGGTTTCTCATCACCGCACACATCTAAAAATTATGTTTTGAACTTTTTTTTCTTTTTCTTTTTACAGACTTTTAGTCAAAAACAAGACGAAAATTGACAAATCGCCCTCGCCATATTTTTTTTTAGGGGTTGGTGATGAGAAACCAATTGATTTTTTTTTGAGTGGCCTAATAAAGGAGTGATCATTTTATAGGGAGGTATTGGACCCCACCCATGGATGGGGCGAACATTTTGTGTGAGTGTTAATGCTGATAACTTATTCTCAATTCCTCCTCCCTGGTGGAAGAGTAAAAATGTTTTTGATCCCCTAAACTTTATTCAAAAGTAACCCCTCCCTAACAGTGATAGGGGTAATAGTGAGGTTATTCTTACCTGTTAGGAGGTTTGTGACCTTCCTGAGGAATCAATGTGATTTAAATCACCAGTAGCTCCCTCCATATTAAAGAAAACAAACAGGCAAACCAGTTACAAGCTAACCATATAGACCTAGCCTTAATAAATTATTTGCATTCATGAATGTCTTCCTTCTCCTGATGCTCTATACTATCCAGTGTCTCTTTAGAGCAATGAAAACCTTCTGTCTCTCCTGAGTCTAGTGTATGGCTTCTCTTGCCAGAATGTATAGTTCTCACCTCTCCCATGCAGTGTTGGACTATTAATGCATATACCTCCTTCCCCCACACTATGTTCTACTTCCTTTCACATTTCACTAATGAGCTGCCTAACTCCTGCACCAGGAAGTACCAATCTAATGCGAGAGGTGCTGAACACAGTATTCTTCATATCAATCAGCTCATACATGTAGAATCTAATGTGATATAGCTGCACTTATGGCCAGTACGAAACGGTATAAATCCATATAATTTGATTTTCTCAAAATCATTTGCTTCTATAGAGGTATAGTAGTCCTTTCATTTCATATACTGTGATTTCCTACAAGCCAGGACAAAAATATCTGTAGTGTGCTTGTCAAGATATTTAAGAATACGTGGTCAATTGCACTGAAAACCTCGAAGATTCGAAACTAGTCAGCGGTGACCACTTTAGGTCCTCAAGTTGACGATACCTAAAACTACAACTTTAGGTTGTCAAAATGACTACTTTAGGTCATCATCCTGACGACCTAAGTCATCAGTATGACAACTCTGTACTGTCAGTATTGTCATACTGACGACTCAAGTTGTCAGGATGACGACCTAATGTCATCATTTTGACTACCTAAAGCTGTAGTTTTAGGTATCGTCAACTGGAGGACCTAAAGTCTTCACCCCTGACTAGTTTCGGATCTTTCAGGTTTTCAGTGTGATGTCAGGAAAGAGATGTCGAGCTCCTCCATGGATTGCAACAAAACTTTCTCTCTGTCTGTTGGCAGGGGGCTTGTTACGGAGCCCCTAAAAGGACATACCACAAATAATTTTTCCCCTGAAAAAATATTCTTGCGGATACTGATGAATTCTTGCGGAAACTGAACAATTCTTGCGGAAACGGAGCAATTCTTGCGGAAACTGAACAATTCTTGCGGAAACTGAACACTTCTTGCGGAAACTGAGCAATTCTTGCGGAAACTGAAGAATTCTTGCGGGTACTGGAACATTCCTGCGGATACTGGAACATTCCTGCGGATACAGGGACATTCTTACAGCTACAGGGACATTCCTGCGGCTACAGGGGTATTCTTGTAGGTACAGGGGTATTTTTGCATGTACAGGAACATTCCTGAGAGTACACTACACAAGGATAATTCTAGCACCTACAAGAATTCTTTGTGCACCCACAAGAATTCTTTGTGCACCTGCAAAAATGTTCCTGTACCTGCAGGAATCTTCCAGTACCCGCAGGAATCTTCCAGTACCCGCAGGAATATTTTTTTCATGAAAAACATCTTTTTGGTATTGTTCAGTATCCGCAAGAATTCTTCAGTGCCCGCAAGAATATTTTTTCTGGGGAAAAAATTATTTTTGGTATGTCCTATTAGGGGATGAATTGTTCAGTATCCGCAGGAATTGTTCAGTATCCGCAATAATTGTTCAGTACCCGCAAGAATATATTTTTCCACAGAAAAAAATTATTTTTGGTATGTCCTATTAGGGGATGAATTGTTCAGTATCCGCAGGAATTGTTCAGTATCCGCAATAATTGTTCAGTACCCGCAAGAATAAATTTTTCCACAGAAAAAATTATTTTTGGTATGTCCTATTAGGGGCTCCGTAGCTTGTAGTACGGAGCCCCTAAAAGGACATACCACAAATAATTTTTCCCCTGAAAAAATATTCTTGTGGATACTGACGAATTCTTGCGGAAACTGAACAATTCTTGCGGAAACTGAGCAATTCTTGCGGAAACTAAACAATTCTTGCGGAAACTGAACAATTCTTGCGGATACTGAAGAATTCTTGCGGGTACTGAAGAATTCTTGCGGGTACTGAAGAATTCTTGCGGAAACTGAACAATTCTTGCGGGTACTGAACAATTCTTGCAGGTACTGAACAATTCTTGCGGGTACTGAACAATTCTTGCGGAAACTGAACAATTCTTGCGGAAACTGAACAATTCTTGCGGATACTGAACAATTCTTGCGGGTACTGAACAATTCTTGCGGGTACTGAACAATTCTTGCGGATACTGAACAATTCTTGCGGGTACAGAAACATTCATGTTGGGGCTTGAGGAGTTTATCATCATTCAGTTTCCACAAGAACAATTTAGTATCTGCAAGAATTGTTCAGTATCCGCAAGAATTGTTCAGTATCTGCAAGAATTGTTCAGTTTCCGCAAGAATTGCTCAGTTTCCGCAAGAATTGTTCAGTATCCTCAAGAATTGTTCAGTTTCCGCAAGAAATGCTCAGTTTCCGCTAGAATTGTTCAGTATCCGCAAGAATTACTTCTGTACCCGCAAGAATTGTTCAGTACCCGCAAGAATTGTTTCTGTACTCGCAAGAATTGTTCAGTACCCGCAAGAATTGTTCCTGTTCCCGCAAGAATGTTCCTGTTTCCGCAGGAATGTCCCTGTTTCTGCAGGAATGTTCCTGTACCCGCAGGAATATATTTTGCATGAAAAAAATCTTTTTATAATGTTCCTGTTTCCGCAGGAATGTTCCTGTTTCCGCAAGAATGTTCCTGTTTCCGCAAGAATGTTCCTGTTTCCGCAGGAATGTCCCTGTTTCCCCAAGAATTTTCCTGTTTCCGCAAGAATGTTCCTGTTTCCGCAGGAATACATTTTGCATGAAAAAAATCTTTTTATTATGTTCCTGTTTTCGCAGGAATGTTCCTGTTTCCGCAGGAATGTTCCTGTTTCCGCAAGAATGTTCCTGTTTCCGCAAGAATGTTCCTGTTTCCGCAAGAATGTTCCTGTTTCCGCAAGAATGTTCCTGTTTCCGCAAGAATGTTCCTGTTTCCGCAGGAATGTCCCTGTTTCCCCAAGAATTTTCCTGTTTCCGCAAGAATGTTCCTGTTTCCGCAAGAATGTCCCTGTTTCCACAGGAATATATTTTGCATTAAAAAGATTTTTTTTCATGCAAAATATATTCCTGCGGGTACAGGAACATTCCTGCGGAAACAGGGACATTCTTGCGGAAACAGGAACATTCTTGCGGAAACAGGAACATTCCTGCGGAAACAGGAACATAATAAAAAGATTTTTTCCATGCAAAATATATTCCTGCGGGTACAGGAACATTCCTGCGGATACAGGGACATTCCTGCGGAAACAGGAACATTCTTGTGGAAACAGGAACATTCCTACGGAAACAGGAACATAATAAAAAGATTTTTTTTCATGCAAAATACCCGCAAGAATTGTTCAGTACTCGCAAGAATTTTTCAGTTATAAAGAGAATTTGTTCAAAAAAATCTATGCTGGATATGTCCACTTAAGCAACAGGGCTACTTGATCTCCATCTGACTTGTATGAAACTGGTGAAGCTAATGTATAGACAAAGGTTAATTAGAAGTGGGTCTGACTGAGGATTATCTCACACGTCCTTGCCTCATGAATTGTTCAGTACCCTCAAGAATTCTTCAGTGCCCGCAAGAATATTTTTTCTGGGGAAAAATTTTTTTTTTGGTATGTCTTATTAGGGGATGAATTGTTCAGTATCCGCAGGAATTGTTCAGTATCCGCAATAATTGTTCAGTACCCGCAAGAATAAATTTTTCCACAGAAAAAATTATTTTTGGTATGTCCTATTAGGGGCTCCGTATTCTAGAGATCCAGTATCTATAATGCAATGTTGGTGAAATACTACTCTGAGTAACTCATAAATCATCATTTTTACCAATGCAATATGGGGCAGTTGTTGTCATTTGTTATAAATTTACCTTTACCTGCACGGTAGAGCGTGGTCACATGCCTTGTATGGGGGTCCCTGCCGGGATCTCCACATTACTTTTATAGTGTGGAAGTCATTTTGTATTTCAGTTACCAGTACATCTGTTCCCAGTTCTTCTAACGTTACCTTTGGGTAATTGCCTCTATTTAGAATGAGTTGCCAAGAAATTAATTGCAGTAATATCAAGATGATTTTATGTTGTCTGCTCTGGCATCCTCTGTTTGTAGCTTTTACTAGGGGCATAGCACAATCTTATGCCATTACCACAAAGGCTGGGTCTGCACTTATTAGTGGATGCAAAAAAATTCAAAAAATCAGATTGTCACAGATTTAGAAAATGAAATCTGTAGAACTGCATATACTACAGGGTTAAAAATCTCCAAGAAGACTTGAGACTGTAGGTAAATGCGCTATGTCCACAGGGTGATAAAATTTACCACGACAAAATATGTTGTCCATTTCCGATGATAAAACCACTTTTATCGTCTATTTGCGGAGATAGAAATCAAACATGTTAGATATTACGGCCAAAATAGGGTGAAAAAATGAGTTTTGTTGGCCGACTTTTCAATTGTCGGCCGACAAACATGGTTATAGCAGCGTGTGGACACACGTCTTTAGTGAAGGAATTGGTGGCATGACTATTTGGTTGGTGGAAGAACTTATCATGAACTTTGATTTTTAAAATTTTCCATGAACAGCTGCAATGAATGCATCTAAATTCTCTGCGTAGACCTTGTTTTAGGAGCAGGTGGTATTCAGTATCAACTGGGGCATGGGCACTGGAGCATCAGGTAATTGATACCCATCTGCATTATAATCAATATATAGTTGATGACAACAGAGATGGTTGCCCTTTCTCCCATTGTCTGGTCTCTCCTTACAATCAGGCAGTGGCTGCTAATGGCAATAAACCTACTGCATAGATACTAGTAGCGCAGATAGCAAATCTCTATCAGGCCCCAAAAAACGTGTTTTGTTAACACTAAGCACAGACGCCAAACACTATGGCCATATTTAAGGGCTCACACAACCAATATGGTATTAACATGACATTAGTTGTTTTGTTAAAACTAAGCACAGACGCCAAACACTATATATATGGCCCTATTTAAGGGCTCACATAACAAATATGGTATTAACATGACATTAGTTGTTTTGTTAAAACTAAGCACAGACGCCAAACACTATATATATATCGCCTTATTTAAGGGCTCACACAACCAATATGGTATTAACATGACATTAGTTGTATGATATAGATTCCTCATGGTATTTCTATGGGTATGCTGATTGTGGATCCTATGAAAGTACAAATGGCACATCCCTCTTTGTCACAATATACTGCCTTTTCTTCCACATTGACATGTACATCCAAAGCCACCCATACAAAATAGGCGTACCTGAGGAGATTACCTAGTTTCTTTAATGTAGATCTCTATGGTCGTATTGTTACCATATACACAGTGGCAGGCATTAATATATCATGATCAGATATAGCATGTGTAATTCTAGAAGCCATAATTATTTATCTCATTATTTATGGGGTTCTTTAATAGTTTCGTTCTTGACTCTCAGAGGTTAACTTTACCCACAACTAAAGGTTCCAAGGTACACATTCTCAATTATATCTACCTCAAATTAGCAGAAAGGGAAGGAACATGTTAACATTTTGCAAATAATCTCTTTATGATTCCAGTCATAATGATATAAGTCTGGTCAGTATTACTATATGTCCAGCAAAAGCTTCATGCCAAAATCTTTTCAGACATTGCTTATATTTCTACAACTTCAAGACGGTACTGAGTCTAACATCCAATCGCACCTAAGACTAGGTTCCATCAACAATGTGTAGCTATCACTAAGCCCTTGCTATCCGGTTAAAAAATATTGCAAAGCAAGATTCCCCTAAGGAAGGCCATACTGAAAATATAAGGCTTAAAAAGGTAAGCTGTAGTGATCACCTTTGTTCATCTTGTTGATGAAGTCAAGGGAGAGTACCCATCATCTTTAGGGTGATCAACTTGGGTGATGACTACAGAGTACCTGTCTGCCCTGATCGGAAAAGAGTTTGGGAATGATTACTCTGTCATTAATTAAGATTTTTGCATAAATTTGTATAATTCTCCCCACAACCAAACATTTGTGGTGGGCACTTACAGATGACTTATGCCCTGATGAGGCATATATGTAAATGTTTGTACAAGGAATACAGTATTAGCGAAGGGAGTGGCGATTATTTATCAACAGGAGGGGTGGTGGGTTTTCGCACGAATGCGCAAAAGTTTTTTACAGACGCCAAACACTATGGCCATATTTAAGGGCTCACACACCAATATGGTATTAACATGACATTAGTTGTTTTGTTAAAACTAAGCACAGACGCCAAACACTATACATATGGGCCTATTTAAGGGCTCACATAACAAATATGGTATTAACATGACATTAGTTGTTTTGTTAAAACTAAGCACAGATGCCAAACACTATATATATATCGCCTTATTTAAGGGCTCACACAACCAATATGGAATTAACTTGCCATTAGTTGTATGATATAGATTCCTCATGGTATTTCTATGGATATGCTGATTGTGGATCCTATGAAAGTGCAAAATGCCACATCCCTTTTTGTCACAATATACTGCCTTTTCTTCCACATTGATATGTACATCCAAAGCCACCCATACAAAATAGGCGTACCTGAGGAGATTACCTAGTTTCTTTAATGTAGATCTCTATGGTCGTATTGTTACCATATACACAGTGGCAGGCATTAATATATCATGATCAGATATAGCATGTGTAATTCTAGAAGCCATAATTATTTATCTCATTATTTATGGGGTTCTTTAATTGTTTCGTTCTTGACTCTCAGAGGTTAACTTTACCCACAACTAAAGGTTCCAAGGTACACATTCTCAATTATATCTACCTCAAATTAGCAGAAAGGGAAGGAACATGTTAACATTTTGCAAATAATCTCTTTATGATTCCAGTCATAATGATATAAGTCTGGTCAGTATTACTATATGTCCAGCAAAAGATTCTTGCCTAAATCTTTTCAGACATTGCTTATATTTCTACAACTTCAAGAAGGTACCGAGTCTAACATCCAATCGCACCTAAGACTAGGTTCCATCAACAATGTGTAGCCATCACTAAGCCCTTGCTATCCGGTTACAAAATATTGCAAAGCAAGATTCCCCTAAGGAAGGCCACACTGAAAATATAAGGCTTAAAAAGGTACTCTGTAGTGATCACCTTTGTTCATCTTGTTGATGAAGTCAAGGGAGAGTACCCATCATCTTTAGGGTGATCAACTTGGGTGATGACTACAGAGTACCTGTCTGCCCTGATCGGAAAAGAGTTTGGGAATGATTACTCTGTCATTATTTAAGATTTTTGGATAAATTTGTATAATTCTCCCCACAACCAAACATTTGTAGTGGGCACTTACAGATGTTTGCCCTGATGAGGCGTATATGTAAATGTTTGTACAAGGAATACAGTATTAGCGAAGGGAGTGATTATTTATCAACAGGAGGGGTGGTGGGTTTTCGCACGAATGCACAAAAATTTTTTACGACCCCCCTGGACGGCAATCAAATTTTTTTGCGGCCCCTAGCCAGAGGCGCGGAAAATTTTCGTGCCCCTTTTTGATCTGTAGTAGCGCGCTGGCTTTTTTGCTAAAAAGAGGGTAAAATTTTTTAGCCCCCCCCCTCAACAGGGGTCAAATTTTTTTTAGCCCCCCTCGGGAGGGGTCTGAATTTTTTATGCCCCCCCTCAAACCCACCATCCCCCCTGTTGATAAATAATGACCACTCCCTAAACCCCCTGCTTATAGCTATGGTTTGAGTGACAAAAGAGGTATCAATTATTGAACATGCTTTTGCCTTTAATAATTATGACCAAGTAACCTTTTTGATCAATGAGGATTCCAGAGTGATGATATTATTCACATCATCCATCTTATAAACACTAATGATCCAGAGGATGGTACATACAAAACCAACAAAGCTCACATAGTGACCATTGCATATCCCATTGATGTATACTAGGGACCCCTGGTGGCAGAAAAATGTCATCAGAGTGGTGACCTTAGGTGATCATCATGATTACAGTAGGTCATCAAAAGGGAAAGATCACCCTAACTCATTAATAGTGATCACCTTCATAGAAATCTATATTTTCAGTGCAGGAATCAATGAAGGCTTACACTAAAGGAAAGCCAGTTGAAATGGCCTGGAGCATGCCTTAACAATACCTGAGGGTATTCTCAAGTTTAAATGTGGAAGCAACAGGAATCCACCATTATACTACAGGAGCGGGTGCCTATAAAGAAGAAGGCATGCCTTATTCCGATATTGGGATTTGAAAGCAACTATTGGACTTAATCTTTAAGTAACAGCACACATTTATCATTTTACATACTTTTGTCCTACATATCTTAGTTGATACATTATGGTCACCAGATAGGCTGTAAGATGTACTAATAACATTTTAAGCATAAGCATCGTATACTCTGTTGATTTACTGCCTTGTCTTTGTACCATCAGCTCCATTAT
Source organism: Acholoe squamosa (assembly GCA_949317995.1). Lineage (NCBI taxonomy): Eukaryota > Metazoa > Annelida > Polychaeta > Phyllodocida > Polynoidae > Acholoe > Acholoe squamosa. Next base: position 64,302,804 of record OX439041.1, on the reverse strand, counting down.
AGATAGCTCCCTTCTATTCCAATAAAGCTGCCTTTGCCGCATTAGATTCCTTTCAGCAGGCCCTGCTAGGGCCAGACAAAGATTCAGCTGTGGCAGGTGGCACATGTCTCACGTTGAATTGAATAAGAGGTGGGCTGTAGATCCCTAGACATGGCACAGGGTTACTGATGGTGACCAATAGTGGCCCAGATGGTAATACTGATGTATTATGGAAACAACTGCACCTCTGGAGCCACTAACAGACCAAGAGATTATCACCTCTACCTGACCTGACTGGAAAAGACCTAGCCTAAACTCAGAAATAATTAGGATGCTGCTTATAAGTCTAAGGTAAATACAGGCCTCTCTGCAATGACCTTAAAGACTGCCTAGTTGTGCTAGAATGTATACATGTACATGTATTCCCTCTAGAGCGACTGCTTTTTAGTATACTTGTATACCTTGTTCAATCACAGGCTGCTAAAGGACAGGTTTGCTAACATGTCCACACCCCCTTCTCCTTCACACTTCTTCCCACATAATCTTTCTGCTTAATAAACATGTCTGGTGTGGCACCAATTGTCCACCACAGCAAGAGGCCACATAGGTTTGTCTTGGCTACATGACCTGACTTCCAAGGGGCACTGTCTGAGATCCAAAAGCAATAGACTGTTGGTCCTCTAGCATTTCCAGATTTTAGCTTTTGATAAGACTTTAGCAAAAAATCTCTCAACATCTCCTTTCATTTAAAAGACCACCTACCTCTTTCTTATAGAATCTAAAGTGGAGGTCACGGAGGAATGCTGAGTTGAGTCATACATAATATGTATGATTCTGTAGATGGCAGGTGAGTGCTGGTGATAGTGCATCTTTACAATCTCAGCTATTCTCAGACGGCTTGGACTCCTTCTACATTCCTAGTCACACAGACTAACAGGGAGGTGTATTGAGTTTGAAACAGCTTCGTAAAGTGACAAGCCGCAGGCAGAAAAATGAGCCCCTATTCAGGTAGGTACGTAGGGGCCACACTAAATCCAAAAATTGGTCTATGGATTTTCCACATGATATTTTTGAAAATGCAAAAATATTTTTGCGACAAACATGAATGAAGAGTGTGATGAAGGGTGACACAGAAACAGCAAACCACTCACTCAATGTTGATTTATAAATATCCAATAAAAAGTAAAAGGTCATTTAAGTAAGAGAGAAACTGAAGCTTGCTCGAACAAACAAAAGAAATTACCCTCTCAACATAGTTGGTTTTACATAGACTCCATAGACAAAAATAAATATTTAAAAAAAAGAGGATAAAATTTCACCATCCCGCACATTTTTCTTTTCAGAATGGAAAACCAAATACCAACTATTTTATTTGGTGCAGCCTAGGTAGGAAAGAATTTTTATCAAACAAAAAATTCCTCTACTTTTGACACAATTTTCATCTGTGCGATCCAAACAAATTTACCATTTTTCTCAATAAGTACAAAAAAGCAGTGATGCCGAAATGATGCCAGATCATCGGCACATTATAAGCAAAGATAGAATTTTTTTTTCTACCATAAACCCTGCATATAAGCCATGGCTTATGGACTATTTCAGGCTTCTAATGTGGCTTATAGCATTCCAAGGAACTCAGGGTGTGGCTTGTATGCGGGGTTTTACTTATATATGACCCATCCTTACAAGATGGTTCAGAAGTCACACACAGAAAATGTTTAGATATTGCCATATTCATTTACAGCTAATCAGGAGCTTTCATTTTGGTATATAACACTTGCATATTTGAACAAGGTTGCCCTTTGTGGATCTTCTAGCAGTAAATGTAGTCGGATCAATTATTAAAAGATTAAACTGAGATAATTAACATATTAATCATATAATAATTTATAAATCCTATATAATTCCTATGTAATTAATGACCACAAAAGCTATAGCTATGTCTTTTAGGTATTTGGGGCTTAAATTCAGTTTAGGAAGCAAGGATTCTAAAAGACATCTACCCATATGTTAGAAAAATGCTTAAGTATCAATTTAGAAAATGTTGATATATTTCACACTATGCAACTTTGAAAGGCCATGTCTAGGCTTCTAAATGTGCAACTTCAGTACCAATTTGTCAGGATGGGTCACATATGGAATAAAGCAAGGAATGGGGACCATTTCAGACCTCTGGTGCAGCTTATAGTAATGCCCTGAACTCAAGGTGCGGCTTATATGTGGGTGCAGCTTATACACAGGGCTATATGGTATTTCTTTTTAGATACAATGGAGTTAATATGGGTAACTTAAGACATCAGTGTTCATATGGCCTGTATGAGAAAGAATTGACCTGCATGAGATGCCGTGACACAGGCCACTGTTGATAAAAAAAAAATCGGCAACACTGCAAAAAGATTTTTTCAAGAAATAGCATAGGAAAGTAGGGGTAGTGCCAATTGGTAGTGCTAATAAAATAGGGTAGGTAGCCTTACCTGAACATATTTTTTAGGCCTTGCTGTTCATGCATTTTCTACTACTGTAATCTCTTGTGTATAAGCCGCGTCTTATATGCACAGCTTTATTTCTCCCTGGATCCACAAAGGGGCCACCAAGACTTTTCTTTTGATATGATACACTCCCCCTAAGTCATAATGTGACAGGGGAGTTCAGGAGCTTCCAGGAGGCCCCAGCTACACATAGCTTTTCGAATTTCCAAAATCGGAACATTAGCTGTAGCAATAATCAGAGAATTCTTTCATCTGCTGGCAATGCCAGCAAATGCCAGGGCTAATGGTTTCCCAGCATGAAAAATACCTGAAAGTGAGAGCCACTGGTTTGTATTGCCAGACAAGATTGTTTGGTAGAGGGCAGTCTGTTGATATCATGCCACTTGATTTCCAGAATATCCTGTCCTGGATGAATTATTGAGCTATAGGGAATTAAGAGCGACAATTCGGTCGCTATTGTTTGAGGATTTACAATAGTAATCCTGGAAATAATATAAAGACGCAGGGTTCCTCCATACCAAGTATCTATAGGTATATTCCTGTAGAATACATAAATGTTCGTTATAAAGTATATGTTATAAAGAAAGAAAACTTTTGAATGCAATATGTCACTGGGAACAGTTAAAGAATGTCACTATAAGTCCTTAGTCACATGAAGCCTAGAGTGGGCACGGCGTGTTATGGCCATATAGGATGCCAGGTGCGGCTGTGAAGGCTGAGTCAGTGTATTGGACTTTGCCCATGTAGGTCTTGGGGGTCCCGGTGGCAACAGTGGAGATTATGTCCTTATGAGTGGATGGGTGTGTCCTCTATAAATGATCTGTTAGAATACCACCAGGTTTAAAGTTCAAAGGGTGTCGGATGGCAAAAGACCAAAACCACCGGCAGTCTCGGGGTATATAAGGCTGGAACTGAAGGTGCTGGGAGCGGATTGTGCTCAGAACTAAGGGATCCACGGTCCGTCATGGAATTAGAGGGGAAGAGATTTATATTCGGCAGCCTACAAGTAGGAATCGATTGAAATTCTGAATAGTATTTACTGGAGCTTTGGTCACTGTCTAGAGTGCTTTCTGAAGTCTTAACTTCATTCAATTGGAGATCTAGACACACTCTAAAGGATCTGATTATTACATAGAGGAACCACACATCAGAAGGACTTAGATTTGATTAGCTTTCACTTGGTCTCACTACCCATTGTTATATTCTCAATGCTTACTTGAACATCTCACTATAGAGTTATTGATTTAACTTGGAGTTATGCCATGATGGAATTTGAAGACACCAACTGTTTGTGATTTTGTATTGTGATAGCCATTTGTGATTATTGATTTAGCTTGGAGTTATGCCATGATGGAATTAGAAGACACCCACAGTTTGTGATTGTGCATTGTGATAGCCATTTGTGATTATATTCTGAAATTCGACGACATTTGTGACTTTGTGGTTTGAAGATACCCTCTCATTATGGAATTTTTAATGAGGATGAAATTTGTAAAGGTTTTATAATTGTGTAGAATTAAGTACATTCAATGATGATGGAGATTACTCATGCCCGAGATTGGGTATATGATGTTATTGACGAAATGTGGTGGCATTATTATTTGAGATTTATGGATATTGACACCATTGACTTTGAAAATTAATCGGATCTAAATTATTGAAATTCTTTCTGTTTAAGGCGTGTGTTTATGAATACTAAATTGAAATTTGAAATCGACTCTGGAGTCTGAATTGTATTCAACCTTGGATTGGCATATATACCTATTAAATAAAAACCCCTGGAGAGGAATTACCCAATTGTGTTTTCTTTCCAAATGGGCTATGGGATTTAAACACTGCTCTACTACTTGACGCTAGCTTGAGAACATTCCCCAAATATACAGTTTAAACTGCGAGTGGAGATGGGATTGAGGTGAACATAACTGGTGGAAACCCGAGTTGGATTGTATTATAGCTTCCCTTTTGAGAACCCCCAAAACACGAAAACTCCAACTTTAGAACCTAAACCCCCTCTCATCCCCTCCGCCTGTGATAGCCTATTATGAAGCTTACCCCCTTGGCAGAAAAATGTTTCGAACATTAAAAAATGTGTTTAACAAACGTTTATTTTTCAACGTCAAAAAAGTTATCACATTTCCTAAAAAAAAAACTTTTTTGAGATTCTTATAAAAATGTTTTTATTTCAGGTTAAAAAATCGTTTTTAACATAAAAGAAACCTAAATAATAAAGGTTTTTATTTGTTTGAAAATTGGTTGGAAAAGCAAATGTTTTTATTTGGTTGAAAATATGTTTAGAACATTTTTTTTCAACGTTAAAATAACATGTGTTTTTTTAAAACGTTTTTACCCAAACCAAATAAAAATGTTTGCAAACGTTGAAAAAAACGTTTTTGCCAAGTGGGTAAAGTCTCTGTAGTATCATTGGAAGAATGGTGTTCTAAAGCATAAATCCCTGGACATAAATTTCATCGTAGGCTGCCAAAATGCGAAGCTGGGACCATTTTGATTGATACCAAGGAGACCACAGTCAAGGGAGCTCGCCAACAGATTTGACAGAGGGTCTAGAATAGGAACTTATTATCAAACTACCAATTTGTCCTACTTCTAGCCCTGCACTCTGAGATAAGGGCACCACTATATAATTACAAGCAGCCCAGTCTACAAAAAACGTTGCAAAACGTTTCAGAACGTTTCCCAATGGCTCCTTATCATGGCAACACGTTTTAAAACGTTAACAACGGTTTATTGACTGTAAATAACGTTTTTTTTTGTTGACTGGGAGTGGTTTCTCCTCTACCAACCTATTCTCGTGTTACCCTTGGACAGATGCAGACCTGTTTGCTGTCTTGGCCAGAAAGGAAACCAATCTTGCCTTACAAGGGGAACATGAGCCTGAACACAGAGTACAGTATTCAATGATAGCATGTCTTGTCATTAAATTGTCAGGTACACATATGGAGGGCCATCTAGGTAAAAATGATATTTGAAAAAAAACAGAATCTCCGAATCTTGTGATGTGTATGATAAGCTGTGTCATTCATGCAACAGCTGGCATGTTCATTAATGACGTTATTTATTTCCAGTAGTTTTCCTTTTTTACTTCTTGAATCTATTATGTCTATCATTATCAACTGAGAGTCGCCATGTACCAAGGACCCGGATCATCTTATTCAAAGTAAGGGCTGGTGTTCCCTTAAAGGTATGCCATTCACAACCATAGCCTACACTGATGGTAGAGCCATAGTCATGATGGAATTGCCTGGGAACCTGAAGGGTAGTTTGCTATCGATCAAACCGTTCTAAATGAAAGTTTTAGGAATGTTACCCCAGGACAGGGGAACAGCCAGCCAATTTTGAGAATGGTTTAGTTGATGCCAGACACAGAAGAGGGCACAAGGGTGGTGGATGGGGGTGAGATGGCAGTGTTGGGTTTACAGAGGGTGGTGGTGACAGACTTGTCTAAGAGGAAGCCTGCTTATCCTACCATTGTTGGAATACATGGAGGGCATTTGTCGATGATGGTAATCAGCAGTGTTGACAAAAGACGCTCCCCCCCAACCTCCCTCAGGGAGCTTGGTATATACACCTCATTTTAACAAGCAAGGTTAGGGCAATATTTTGTGAGCACTATAAGCTACTATACTAAAGGTCCTTCACCAATGCCATAAAGGGAAAATGGGATTTCAAAACTACCATATTCGTTCTAATAAGCGCACATGCTCTAATAAGCGCACACCCCACCTATTGGGACCTAAAATTATGCAAATACAGTGCAATTTGAGGGCAAAAACATCAATGTTGAGGGCAAAAACAACGATTTTGAGGGCAAAAACATCGATTTTTAGGCTTTTGGGGGTGTGCTTAGAATTAATTTTGTATTGATGTTTTGAGAATCTAACAATTAAATTTCCGCACATGTGCGCTTATTAGAACGAATACGGTAAGTCCTTTTGGTTTTAGCCTCATGCCATGTCAGATATGTGCTTGTGAGGTGGTAGTTGAATGAAAGCCAGAATCAGGGAAAAGCCACAATATCCGGCTATATCTCATGCAGGCTTCTTTGAAAGATATACTCCAATAAGACCAGACTTATGACCCATTTTTGAAGAAAGATGACTCATTTTTTAAGAAAGATGGCCCATTTCTGAAGAAAGATGAGTCATAAAAGAATGCGATTGGCAATGGGGTGCACTCACAAGACAGGTGCTTATTCAGAATCTAGTTTTAGTGCTTAAGGAATATAAATTTCATGACCCCTGTAACCCCAGCACTTATTTGCATCAAGGATGCAGCAAGGAAGCAACATCCATGTATCAAGGATGGAGCATGAATGCAGCAAGGATGCAACACAGATGCAGCAGGACTTCAGTAATACAAAACAAGGAGTGGCTATATGACCAACTAAAACAAGACACAAGATTGCAAGTCGCCATGCCATGTCTCATAGGACTATTCTTTTAAGTAAGTGATCTTTTTTTAACAACAGGGGGGGGGGCTGGTGGATTTGAGGGGGGGTCAGAATTTTTTCAACCCCTCTGATGGGGGGGCCAAAAAAAAATCCGCCTGTTTTCAGTGGAAAACCCTGCGCGTTATTTTAGGTTAAAAGGGCACGTTCGCTCGTGCGCAAACCCACCAGCCCCCCTGTTGTTCAAAAATGATCACTCACTAAAATCTACAAAACTACGGTTTTATCAGCTGCACTATTAGAGATCAAAGTTCATCTCATGGAGAGGCAAATGCATTTCATATTATACGCACCATGTGACATTTAGTAGGATAAGACCTCTGTAGACCCAGAATTACAGCTGCAGTGTCTGCTTCCTAATCATTTGTTTCTGTTCTAATTTGCTATGCAATTACAACTTCTGAGAACTACTGATTACTTTTCTCAACCAGACTACTTATTAGGCATGGCTTAGGTATGTTGCTATTGTCCTAATTAGAAAGGTGTAGGGCAGTGGTGGTAGGGTGGTAGTGGTTAATGAGAGTATGAGTGCAATCTTCATTAAATCCATAATATCATAGATGTGTTGAACAGTGACAATCCTTTATGGTTTTTGTGAATGATCAGAAATCAAAAGTGAAATTACATAATCAGGCTAGAGGGTATGGTTTCTCTCCGGGGTAATTCTGTTGTCACCAGATCTGAGTGTATTAAACACATTTAACAAGCAAGCGTAGTGCTTTCAAACTTTTTCATAAAATATACAGTCTGCAGAGACTTTAAGGAACGAGTCAAGTTTGGCTTTGCAAGAAATCACCTCAATTTCCTCAAAAATTCCAAGAAATCACCTCAATTTCCTAAAAACGATTCAGAGAAATATCCCTCAATTTTACAAAAAAATCACCCAAAGTGCCTAAAATTCCAGAAAAAAATCTCTAATTCTTAGAATAATTCAAATCCTCAAAAAAATTGGCATTTGTTTTTATTTTGAAGTTTCAACAGTGTCCACTAGATGTCTTCCGAATTTCACCCTGACGATTTAGGGCCACCCCCGAAATAAGTTCTGGCCCTCCCCTTCTCGAGGATCAATTTTTTTTGGCCCCCTAAGGGCTGAAAATTGCACGCAAACGACCCCTTTTAGCCTTTAGTAATGTGCAGGCTTTTTCGCTGAAAACAGGTTAAATTATTTTGACCCCCTGGTCAAGGGGTCGAAAAAATCCTGACCCCCTGGTCAAGGGGTCGAAAGAATTCTGAACCCCCATCAAACCCACCAGCCCCCCCCCCCAGTTGTAATAAAATATCACTCCCTAAGTATTAAAGTTTTCAAGATTGATGTATTTTGAAGGGATAATTATATCGATACGCTATATCGATAGTAATGTGGTAATGCCACCTGTCGTAAAAGCAAAGAAGCTGCCGATCCGATGTGGCGGCATCCCAAACTTTTGCGAAATGTTCTTTTTTACGATGCTAATATTTCCTTTTGAACACCCAATATAGCCCCCCCCTCTTTTATTTATGAGAAAATATGGCAGTCTGACCCATAATAGACAAATTACACATTAAAAGATGGGAGGAAACAGCATTTTTCGACTGAAAAGGCCAGCCTGCGCTCGGTCCCAGATTGAAAACAAACATGCCGGATTTCCTCCTTTCTTGGACATGACTCGTATGTAAAGAAAACCTTTTCTACGAAAACCAAAACATTATTTTTGCTCTTGGCTATGCCCAAGGGATAAGGAAACTATACCAGCTTATATTATAGATAACAGATGAATGAGAAATAGGAGAAAAGTCGGTCGTTTTAAGCCCTTCACCCCATTCCCATACGCGGCTGCTGTAGATGATATCATGTTAAACTTGAGATATTGATGCTTACAAATGGCAATAATAAAAAAAAGACGGGATGGATCATTAAACTTCCTTCGTTGAAGACAAAGATAAATGAAAAAGGCAAAAATTCTTTTTAATTTTTATTCAAGAACATTACCATGGTCAAGATCAAGCTCGTTACCATGGAAACGGTTATTGTCTAAACCAAACTTTGACTCGTAATATGGAAACTAAAGAAATCAAATAGTCTAGTATGTAATAGATACTCCCACAAGATTTACTCTTCTCATTGTACAACCATTTTTGCTGAGAAGGAAATCTATTGCGGGCTTACCAGTTCTGATTATCACACAAAGGGCCAACCCTAATGAAAACGGATCATGGCACATAAATATCATGTTACAGTTAACTTAACCAGCATACATATATATTTTATATATTGTGGCGTAGACTGAGGGCTTGGCGGAGGAGCTGGAACCACCCTGGCATGGGGGCGGTGAGGCCGTTAAGCTTGGAGTCATGTCAGAGGCCAACGATGGCTACATGTTGGCGGAGTAGGTCCCCCGACGCTGGCTGGCCACCGTTGGAGGATCGGCTAGTGTATATAAACCGGGAGACGATCCACCGTAGGGAGTTCGAGTAACGAGCTGATCAGGGACGTTCTCCAGGGCTGGCCTCCAGTATTCACCTACAAGTATTGGACTTAGATGGTGTGGCGAAGACTGCCAGGTAATAAAGTACAAAGAAGTTGAACACAAGTTGGCGAGTGGTGTCATCCTTTATTCAGACGGAGTAGGCGAACGCTACATTGGTGACAGCGGTGTTTGAAGGATCCACGGAAGAAGGATGGCGGAAGCTGCAAACTATTCAACAGACAACGACAATGTAAAGATTGAGTTGGAGGGAGGTAGGGAGGATAAAGGAACTCTCCTGGAGATAGTTGACGAGGAGGTGAGGTTCAGAAGGGGAGGGGTGGCCCACCAGGCGGAGGACCACCCAGAGAGGCAGGCGGAGCCCGCCGACAGGGAACCCGAAAGACTGGCCGATGAGCCCCAGGTCCAGGAAGACCAGCAGAAATAAGATGATACTTACCGGTGGCCGTGGGAGACGGAGGACAGAAAGGACAAGGCGGGGGCGGCCCCGATGGAAGGTGCCAAAGATGTATGGCCGGGGTACGTCCCAGGACGAGACATGGGACCCCAGAACATGTGGTGGACCGAGGGGCATTGGGCTGAGATAAACAAGCCACGGGCGGCGGGTCGGAGGAGAGAAGGGAAGGAGGTCTAGGCGGAGGAAGAAACACTCCTTGACAGAAAGACTGTCAAGGAGGAAGGCGAGGCACAGCTAGAGGCGGAGAGTGGTGCTGAGGCTGCGAAGGAAGCAAGGGAGGATGTTCCCAGGGGGGGAGCCGACGGAGAAAGAGGTGGTAAGAATAAACCAGTGGTGAAGCCCACTAAGTACGATGGGACGACAGACCTGGCCGACTACCTCAACCACTTCGACCTGTGCGTGAAAGTGAATGGATGGAGCCTGGCGGAGGCAGGGATGTTCTTGGGGCTTAGCCTGTCAGGTGTCGCAAGCCGACTGCTGGCGGGGCGGAGGCCAGCTACGCCGGAGGGTTATGCGGAGTTGCGGAAAGCTCTAGTCGAGCGGTTCGAGCCCACCAACCAGGAGGAGACGTATAAAGCCTTCCTGCGGACCAGAGTGCGGAGGAAAGGAGAGGGGCTGCAGGAGCTGCAAGAAGATCTGATGAAATATACCAGATTGGCCTATCCGGAGGCGGATGCTCGGACTACGGACACCCTGGTGGTTGACAGGTTTCTCCTGTGTTTAGATAACCCGCTGTGACAGTGGGTATACCAGACACAGCCCAAGAACTTGCAGGAGGCGGTGATGATAGCGGTAGGGGCGGAGGCCTATCTGAGGAAATGAGCAGGAGTCTCAGCAGAGGGTGAGGTCCGCCGACGCCTCTGTTAACGAGCACCTCCAGTCCAATGAAGAGAAAATGAGTAAAATGGCGGAGCTCATAGAGAGGCTGGTAAAGAGGTTGGATGAGCCGGCTGCAGTAGGAAAGAAAAAGAGGCAGAGCAGCACGGCGTGTTTCGGGTGCGGCCAAGAAGGCACTTCAAGAGATAGTGTCCCAATAGCAAGCCCAAGGAAGGGGGCCAGAGGTCGGAGGAGCAGGCACCTTCGGCGGCGGGAAACTAGAATCGACCTATACCGAGGGCCGGGTACAGGTCAGAGGAAATGGGCCAACAAATACAATCCAGGGTCGCAGAGAGAGAGGCGGCGGAGGATTGATAGTAGAGGGCCAACTAGCCGGAGCGCCTATCCAATTACTAGTGGATACGGGGGCCTCCTTGAATCTAGTATCAGAGGGATGGTAGGATCGACACGGCAGAGAAGGGGCACTCCGGGAAACGGCGGAGAAGTCTACTCCGTGGACGGGAGACCAATGAACATAAAAGGGAAGGTCCGAGCCAATCTACAGCTGGGCCATATGTACTTTGTTATCTTATATGCAACATATTGCTTGAAAATGCATGAGCATTTGTTGGGTAGAGAACAGTTTTAGATGGGGGCGCGCGTCGCCTCCTTTTTTCTGTAGTTATTGTACATTTGTTGGGTAAGGAATGTAAGGTAATGTAGGGAGTTATGCTAGAGGAGGATGTATTGCTAACACAAGCTAGCAAGGCATACCTTTATCCTAATAAATAAACTGCCTTTTGGACTTTTTATACGCACTTCAAATGAAGAATGGCAGAGCATGCAACATAAAATTGTACAGTCCTGTTTGAGGCACTTCATGTTAAGTGTCCCCCCCCCTCTGCCTTGAGCCTACAGAGAAGCAATGGGTACCAATATGGTGGCTGCAAGAGTGACGGAAATTACTATTTTATAGCTTCATTCTCCTACCCGATATCTAGATCCAGTTCTCGCCCTTGCTCTAATGCCATTTCAGCTTTGCACCTAGTGGTCAATAACGAACCCTATGCAATTACTACTTTAAGTGCTGGTTGTACAAAGGAGTCTTAGTGCATTACCTCTCAGCCCCAATTGTAAATCAGCTATTAATACCCCTGTCAGTAGGCAGTAGAACCACTTGTAACTACAGCACTATGCACATCTAGTGTGTACGTTCATGCCTACACAAGGTAATACTGTATAGAAGGATAAAAAGCGTTCTACTGTATATTAACTTGGGTGGGCTGACAGTGTTGATCACCCACTCTTATTTGAGGGCTTCAAATTCTAGTTCCCCTTTGACAGCCTACATCTGCTTACCGAAACCCTGACAAAGCAGTTACCCCTCACACTGGTTAAAGGGATCCCATTACTGAGATAACATAGCCTGCCTCAGACTGATAAAGACATTCACATGTACAACCATTCAAAAGGGAATCAAAGCCCACAAAGGTCTCTGATTCGACCTGTAGACTGTACTTATGCAATAACCTACATCAATGTGGAAATTATACTGTATTGGAGAGTGAGACGTTCTGTACCTTTTACGATACAGGTGAACTCCTCTGAAAGGATAATATATTGAGAGTTATACCACGATTTCTGGCTTACACAGTGCTTTTTGGGGTCTATTCCCATCCACATATCTGTCGATATTGCACACCCTATAGGCTGTAACATCATTTTTGGAAGGCGTGCGGGTATCCAGGTAAGGCGTGCGGTTATCCAGGTAAGGCGTGCGGTTATCCAGGATAACCGCACGCCTCTCCCATGTCACATGTCACATGTCACGTGTTAAAACCCACGGAAATTTCAAGGCCAGGGCAGGGCTCGAACCTACAGTCTGAGATCCCTAATCCAACTCCCTATGCATTGCGCCACAGGGACTGACGAGAAATGCTCGGTTCGAACCAAGTCTGGATATGATACAAAGCCGTGTGCGCTGTCGCTGTCCGCTGCCGGGCGACGAGGTGTATTCTACACAAACATAACAGCGAGACGCGTCTTTTTTTGCCTTGTGCGCTGTCGCTGTCCGCTGCCGGGCGAGGAGGTGTATTATACACAAACATAACCCCGAGACGCAGTGAACGGAGAAGGCGCGGTGGTCTAGCGGTTAGCGCTTTGCGCTCAGCCGTGAGAGGTCCATGGATCGCGCCCCGGTCCGGGCGCATCTTTTTTCGCCGTGTGCGCTGTCCGCTGCCGGGCGCAGAGGTGTATTCTACACAAACATAACAGCGAGACGCATTGAAATCTTTCGCCGTGTGCCGCTGCCAAGCCTAGCCGAGACGGGCGCTGCCGCTGTCCGCTGCCGGGCGAGGAGGTGTATGTCCCGATCGTGTACACACAATGGCTGGCATCGAGTCCCGGGGAGGGGGAATAATTTTTATTTTCATCTTGAATTTATTGGTATAATATTGATTATTTATTGGTTTCGTGGTATAAAATAAGTAGTCAATGGATAACTCATGACTTGTGGGGGTTATCGACGATAATAACACCCACGCGTCATGAGTTATCCATTGGTTACTTGTTCAATAAAGGGCACAATCACTCCAGGACAAACACAAAATATATGAGTGGGTGTTGGCATGTGAGACATAGATGGTGTTTGGCTGAGATGAATAGTGCTCCAGAGGGGAAAAGAAGGTGAAACGCAGGTGGTGGGATTATCAGTATATGATTTGTAAAAGGCTTTGGCCATTTACTGTATTTGTATCTATGTCTTCTAGGCACACTGGTTCCCAACGTGTTAGTTTCAGTTTGTTTGTTTGTTTGTTTGTTTAGTTTTACGTCCGGGGGCCATCGAGGAATTCAGACATGTGTACACTATACAGTGCCCAGTGACAAGAACAGTTTTTGCAAGGTAAAATACAAGGGCATGGACCATTGGATAGAAAAGAATAGGTTAGAATGGAAACAACCAATTTTTCATTAAAGGCATAGTATCACCCTACTCTCCACCACATCCAGCTATCTATGACCGTTATTGGTATTATTACGTAACAATTATGATTATTAATATTAATATGTGATATTATATGTATGAATTATGACCACAAGGATGGTAAATAGTCCGCAATAAGGACAAATACACATTATAACAAGAATATATTATTGATACTGATATATATTATGATTTATTATAATGGCCTTATAAGACCCCATGCATGAAAACTCTACTATTACCTTATTACCAAATATGGACATATACATAAAACTGGTGTCAGAAAGCACCAACAACTTTCACACCTTAATGAATAATATACTTACCATATATGAGCATGTATATAAAAACTTTGAACCAAAAGGTGCGGCCGCTTTCACACCTCAGGCCCGCCAGGCGGTGCCCCCCTGAGGCTGGTGAAAGCTCCCGTTGCACCAATCAGCAGCTAGGTTTATTACCATGTGATACTCCCCACCAATGATATGATTTGTTTACTACATGTACCGACCGGTCACCATGGAGACACTGACTTCCTGTGCTGCCCCAGGGTTGGGATATAAACCCTGGAGTAGCCCTTAGAGATCATCAGTCGCCTCCAGGTGATCACTATTGATATACTTACTCAATAAACCACATACACTTCAAGATTATGCCTTAGTTGAACTCTGATCATTTATAATGGCACTTCCATGCCCACAATAGGACAGCTGAACACCTCAGTTTGTGCAATGTATGTATTAATATGAAATATCTTATCCTGTTCTCTTTGCTATTTTAATGCCTCTTTTTAGCGACCAACCTTAGCATAAACAGTTCTTTTCTATACCAAATGCAGCAGATTTTTCCATCTTTTCTTTCTTTCAATCCACCCTGCCCCATCTAAACACAAAGAATAGATGTTAAGGTCGACACGACACTTTTAAATCTATTCAGTAGTAAAATATAGACTTTTTATCAGGTGACTAGTTGCATGCCAGAAGGTTTGGCCAATACTAATGTTTCTGGAGAAGAACTACCCCCAGGGTCTGCCAGAAGCACAATAGCTTATCACCTATACGTGAGCTGAATACTAACAATGGCCTGTGGCGACACGTTCATAGAAAAATGGAGTGCTTCGGTAAATGTTGCTAAGGGAGCGTTCATTATTTATGGCAGGGGGGGGTGAGCAAATGAGGGGGGGGGTAAAAAATTTTAGAGGTATTCAGAGGGGGGGTCATTTTTTTTCAACCTATTGTGAGAGGGGGGGGGGTCATTTTTTTTCAACCTATTCCTGATGGGCGGGGTAATTCCTTTTTTTGGGGTATTCGCCAACACAATGCAAAATTTCACAACACAGCGCGATTTTTTTTCGCGAAGTTCACAATTCTCCACCAAGTAACAGTACTTGTTAATGATTGCAGCCACAATTTTGTCAAACATTTTCTCATTACCTATCATTCATATCCATTTAATCATGTTGGTGCAAACTATAAAAACAGAATTGGTCAACTTGATTACATCACTAGACCTGGTGCTCCTTTAGACGTTGCTTAAAGGTGCTCATGATTATATTTTTAAAATTCAATAGTACCTCACATATATAACGTGTGATTTGTGGATAAGGCACACTGTAGTAGCAAATTCAAAAGATCAAATGAAAATATGAAGTTGGCTCCAGAAATTCCAAAAACATTCTTGGGAGATACTCTCATACTCCATTATTATTGCTCCCATGCTGTACTACTTAACTAATGTGGTACAGTAATAAAAATGAATTCTCTTGCATGAAGTTTGTATTTAGGTACGTTTTAGTCCTGACTACCTAATGTCTCGCGTATAAGGCACCCTCCAATGTCGCGTTAACACCTTAGCAAGGCTTTCCCCACAACTTAGGCCTATTCAATGTACATGTAGGTTGGCTTTTACAAAGGTTGGGGAGGCTATGTCTTAAAGCATATTTCAAAAGGTTGGGGTGCACCTTATACAAGGGTTTTTTAAAATATCAATCCAGAAGCAGTAGGCCTCGATGATCTAGAGATCCATGTCGTAGATTTCATCTACCAAAGTCCACACAGTGATTTTGCTGCAAGATTACGCAACAAAATTGAGAGGAATTGGATGCTCAAATTATCCACCCAAA
Source organism: Acholoe squamosa (assembly GCA_949317995.1). Classification (NCBI taxonomy): domain Eukaryota; kingdom Metazoa; phylum Annelida; class Polychaeta; order Phyllodocida; family Polynoidae; genus Acholoe; species Acholoe squamosa. The sequence goes on along the minus strand of OX439041.1, from coordinate 64,287,034 downwards.
TCCCCAATGGCCTGAATCTGATAGATGCACCCAACTATTGATTCATTCTGGTACTGCCCCAACCCCCCTAGCAAAACCAAAACACCCCTAGTATTCGCTGAAAAACAGCTATTACCGGCTGACTGCATGTATAGATATCCTCCTGGGAATACTTGCAAATATTTTGTTGGTACACCATTTGGAGTTCCTGGCAGTACCAATTAACATAACCACACACTTAAAAAGTGTATTGCTATGTTATCTCCTACACATTTATTTAAGATAAATTTCTAAATTCATTATGTGTAAGACACCAACCATTGCTCTAATGGTTGAGACTGTGGCAACACCATGGGCCTTGATTAGCTTTTATGTGCCTGATGAGACCTATTGGTTGAAACCTTGACTCATATTCACCACCCAGTGAATATCTTCTGGGACCCATTTTGCTAGAAATATGTTTGGCAATAATACCTATGCGGGGAGAGTGAATTCATTATAACCCATAGTTGATGATGCAATCATTGATTGTCTCCAGGACAACCACACACATTTGCGTATGGTTCCTATGGTGAATACACCAGTTGTGGTGATGTCACACCTGGTTGCTATAGAGACCCTGGTCTGGTCTGACTGTGTTTTCTCACAGTCATCAAGGTAGCACAGCTGAGAGGAGTCACACCTCTGCCACGTCCTTTGAAGTTAGGTGTGCCTTATATGCAAAACACACATCTCTGAGTTAGGGGTGCACCTTATATGTGAGCTCCGCCTTATATACGCGGGAGATTACGGTAATTATGCATCGTTATTTAGGGAATATCTAAATTCCAAACTTAGTTGATTTACAACCACCCTGGGTAGACTGTAATCAAGATAGCACCATGGATAACATCCAAGATTCTGAAAATGATAGCCAGCTATTGGTCGACAATAATAAATCTAAAGTTATCAAATGCGACACAACTTGGCACCCTGGTGCAGTTCCAGTCCCTTTACAGGCATATATCCTATCGAATGAAATCGATTTGAACAATCTCATTGTAAAATCACCTTAAAAAAACAATATATGCAAAAAAGAAAAAACCTCCCTTAAAAACTTAATGAAGAATCGCAGTATAGTCATTAAGCCAGCAGACAAGGGAGGTGCTATAGTCATCCTTAACCGATCTGACTATGTAACGGAGGGCCTAAGACAACTCTCAGATACTAGTTTCTATAAAGAGGTACCAGAAGACCTGACCCAGATACATAATGACTATATCAATGATCATATTGACAGACTCTTACGTCTGAAAGAAATGACCAAATCCTTCTCTGAGAAGCTTAAAACAAGAAAACCCAGAACAGCACAATTGTATCTTCCCCCCAAGATACACAAAGGTAAATCACCCCCCCCCCCCTGGGCGCCCCATAGTCTCAGCCAATGGATGTCCCACTGAGAAGATATCCTGCCTTGTAGACTATTATTTAAGACCTTTTCTCCCGTTGACAAGGTCTTATTTACGGGACACCACTGATTTACTGCTTAAATTACAGAATTTGGGTACTTTACCCAAAGGCTGTATATTAGGCACCTTAGATGTCACATCTCTCTACACCAACATTCCCAATCAGGAAGGGGCAATGTCTACATACAAGTACTTGTATCTAAACAGAAAACCCCTGAAGGGCGAGTTATCAAATGAGGCAATCTACACCTTGCTTTGGATTGTGCTCACTAAGAATAACTTTGACTTCAATGGCAAGCATTACCTTCAAGTTGGTGGCACAACCATGGGCACCAGGGTAGCACCCACATATGCTAATTTATTCATGGCCCATTTAGAGGAAACTAAGGTCTACACCTATAAGCTTATAACCATCACTTTGGCTGAGATTTATAGATGATATATTCTTTATTTGGCCACATGGCCAAGAAGAATTAGATAACTTCACTCTCTACCTGAACAGGATCCATGACTCCATCAAATTCACAGTAGTAACATCTGCTACTAAAGTGGATTTCCTGGACACCACTGTTCAGCTGGATTCTGAAGGCACCATTACCACTGACCTGTACACAAAACCTACAGACAGTTCCAATTACCTGCACTTCACCTCGGCCCACACCCGACACAGTATAAAAGGTATTCCATATGGCCAATTCCTACGATTAGGAGCATTTGTTCTGGTGATGAGAAATTCTTAGAACACTGTATCAACAGAGGCAAACATTTTGTCCGCCGTGGATACCCCCCTGCCTTTATCTCACAGTGCTTTCTCAAAGCCAATGAAAAGAGTCGCTTGGAACTCCTAAAGGCAACCTCCAAAAAATCAGTGGGAAGGGAGAAAAATAGGGCCAGTTTCCTAGTCTCCACCTTTACCCCTGGTTTTAACCCATTGAGGGCTAGCATCGACTATAGTCGACACCATGGCAGGCCTAGCGTTGACTATAGTCGACACCATGGCAGGCCTAGCGTCGACTATAGTCGACGCCCAGTATATCCATTATATAGGATTAGTATAGGAATTGAAAATAGGCACTTTTTCAAAATTTGTGCCATTCCAGCGGTAACTGCCAAACCAACCAGTCACCCCGTACTTTAACACTAATAAATTCCAAACTTAGAAGTGAATCTCCTTAGCGAGGCATGACATGAGCGTTTTATATGATTGGGACTCTCCCTGTATTCAGTGTTAAAAAATAGATGACGAAGATGAAAATCACTATGGTTTTCAGCTTTCCTATAATCTTGGTGGCCAAAAGAGATCGCAAAGCATATTTTTCTGTAATTCCAATTAACATTATCTTATTCCATGTACCATGTAATTAGTTCAGGGTGTCAGGAGCAGTGAATCATTATCAAATCACCTTATCATCTTATATCTAGCACAAGGGTCTTCTGTCAAGAAAGAGAGAATGGTAAACATTCTCCAATCTGTTGTGGACCATCAGAATAGATGACAGCAGTGGCTTTCTAGAAGTATACATAGAAAAGGGGTTGGCATGGGTATGACACAAACAGGACTGATGCATGTCTCTTGAGCTGAGAGGTGCCAGCAAAGTTCTCAGTGGTAAAAAAGTCACCTACTATAATCACAGCAACTACTGATCAGAACCTCCAGTGTCTAACCCTTAGTTTCACTTTTGAAATCAATGCTGTTGCGATTGATATCCATCACACCTACCGTAATCTCTTGCGTAGAAGGCGCGTCTTCTACGCCAAACAAAATGTTGCTTGGTCTTATACGTGGGAGGGACATTGCCTTGAGTTTGAGGTGCACCTTATAGGGGGGGGGGGTATTTTAACTATAGAACAGTACTAAACTGACAAAAATCTGCCCTCAGAGGTGCGCCTTATACATGAAACAAACCTCCCTGAGTTGGGGGTGCGCCTTATAGGCGAGCTGCGCCTTATACGCGAGAGTTTACGGTACGAAATTAATGTTAAAAAATGAGATCAAAATGAAATTGAAACACTAGAAAAATATCAAAAAGTTTGTCTTTGTATGTGCAAATTTTGAAAAAGACAGCTGCAAGTGCCTCAATAACTTCAGTTAGTCAGGAAGAGGTTGCATGATATAACTGGCTAAGACATCCTGTATTTCCCTGTGTATAAGCCCATACGGGCTTGTAAACACACTTAAGTGGCAAATTTACCAGGTTTTTTATAAACAGGGCAGGCTTATACACAGGGCAGGCTTATATTTCTCTACATGAAATAATGAGGAAGTGGCAAACAGTTTGCTCAAGACTTATCTATGGTTTGTACATAATTCTTTAAACATTTTCTATAATCCTTCATCTTTCTTTGCAACAAATATAGGGGTAGCGGAAATTAATATAGCTGAAAAAATATATAAATACCATATGTTGAAGTATGGTAATGGTCCAAAATGCTTTATCATTGAGCACAGAGGCCATACACAGGGAAATAGAGTACCCACTTAAACTGCATCAGTAGTGGCCCATGCAAGCGCCCCCTATGAAGGAGCCTTCAAAATAGGTACTATTACAGATGTCAATCAATCAATGGCAGGGTATTCACATTTAAATTTTTCAAAAGATCGGAACCATTTTGAAATAGGCTTTGCATTTATGCAAAATGAAAGCTGGCCAACGGCTGATAGCTTTTACGACATTCTAGAACATTTTTAACACATAATTGGAATGGTTTAAATTCAGGTAGAATACACTTTAGCTGGCGCACATCTTGCTGCATGGTAGGATTAGCATAGGGTTAGCATTAGGGTAGCTAAAGGGTTCACTTCAGCACCTGCTAAAGTGCATTAGTCCCTCAATTTCTCCTAATATGACGGGAATGAAGAGACCTGATGTACACAGACTTTATTGAACATGGTTAAATGTATAGACTGTTCACCGGTTGCAAATCTCGGGCCTTATCTCGTGCATTCACGCCCCTCTCAGTCAGGTTCCCTGCATTTTTCCCTCTTTGTGATGTTTACTGCTATGGCTTATAACAAAGTACCCATATATTTCTAACAATATATCTGCATATATTTGGATAGAGGATGACTGTGTCTAGTACATGTATATCAGAGGATGGTCAGATATGTTTGGTTATTGAGATATATGAGTGAAAAGTAAACTTCACAAAGAGGGAAAAGTACATGGAACCTGACTGAGACTCAGAGGAGCGTGAATGTACGAGATAAGGCCGAGATTTGACAACTGATGGAGATTGTATAAGGTAATGTGATGGGAATCATTTTCTCTCAATCAGTTCTAAGGGGGGGGTCATTTTTTTTCAACCCATTCCTAAGGGGGGGGTCACTTTTTTTCAACCTATTCCCGAGGGGGGGGTCATTTTTTTGACGTATTCATTCTGCCAGATTGGCACCCCCCCTGCCATAAATAATGAACGCTCCCTAATTAAGAAAATACAGGCTGTTTTAATCCTGAAAATGGCATAAAGCACAAGGGTGTCAATTTCTTCTGAAACTGCTCCTTATGAAATAGGGCTGATTGCATTGCAACTGCCCAATGCCGTTGGCATTGTGTCCCACATTTCTCTTGAGGTGTCAGGGTTCTCCACAGGATCAAAAAGCACACAGGTCATTTCTCATGACAGCAACAAACCTAAGGATTTTAGGCATGCCTCCAAGAGAATTTTAGATTTAGGTGTTAATTAATGCATTTTTAGGCATTCTGATTTGAGAATTTGGGGTAAAATGAATGTGGTATCAGGTACAGCTCTCATCCCCTATGAGGATAGAATTTCAAAAAGAATCTGAGATAACTATAGGACAGCATTTTGCAATGCAAGTAACTCTAAAGGGCACTTAATCTATTCTTTTAGGCCCCTTCTGATACTAAGGGAGTGGTCATTATTTATCAACGGGGGCGGGTGGTGGGTTTGCGCGCGGACTCGCAAAAATTTTTTACGCCCCCACCTCAACGACACGCAAAGTTTTTTTGCGCCCCCCAAACCGGAGGCGCAGAGAATTTTCGCGCCCCTCTTTGAGCTATAGTAGCGCGCTGGCTTTTTTGCTAAAAGAGGGTAAATTTTTTTAGCCCCCCCCTCAAGAGGGGTCTGAAATTTTTACACCCCCCCTCAAACCCACCATCCCCCCTGTTGATAAAGAATGACCACTCTGTTGATAAAGAATGACCACTCCCTAACCTCATGTTATCTTAGTGCGTTATCACTCTCAATGGTTAAGCCTATGGAGAATGCATCCATTATCGCTCGTATGTTTCATTGGCGAATAACTCCTCTCTTGGCGAGTTAAGCATTGCAGATTACCAGGAGGTGTTGAATAATGATCCATATTAAAAGCTACTTATATGCGCGCATATAAGTGGTGATAAATGGGCAGTAGCAGTTCCCAATGTATTACTAGATGTCACCACTTCCATTCAGGTGTTATGTAACAGGTTCCTTCACTGGTGGCCTTTGTAGTCGGCCATATTGCCTAGCCCAAGGAAGGACCACCGGTCTCACATTGGAAATTTTTTTTGGAAAGTCCCAATCATCATGACTAAATGCGTGGCCTGTGATACTTCCTACCATGGTAACGCGGCCAAGTGCCCGAATTGTGGGGTGGCCAATCCGGGGAAACATTATTCTCCGGAGGATTCGGAGTTATTACCGGATTCAGTGGATTCAGCCGACCGTGATGAGCAGGGGGCCACGGAGGCTAGGCAGAGCGACCGGCCGCCTCAGGGGAAGGACGGTCAACATGGTGAGCTTGGCAAGCTTAGGGAGGACTCTACACAAAATGATTTATTGCATCAGATTGAGCTGGAAAAGGCCAGGAAATCAAAAATTGATGAGATGTGTAAATGCAAGGAGTTGGAGTTAGAATTGGCCAGTCTACGGGCTGAAAATAACAGGTCTATTCGCCAATTGAACGATGGTGTACATGCTTGGCAAGGTGCCATGGGTGCGTTCGAGGCCCAATCTTTTTCTCTTACTGCTAGTCCTATGTGTCTGGATCCCTCAGAGTTGGATATGGTAAGGAACGAAAAGGGTGACTCGAACGCACCAGGCTTCTAAACAATCACAAGCCAGCTCAAACCTTTACTGCGGAGTCCAAAATGGCTGCCCTGTACTTCCGGAAAGCCGGCTTTCGGCCGTAAACAATGCTTTAGGGCCTAATTCTAGTGTTATTGGACCCTCCGCAGGCCAATCCGGCCTTGAAACCAGCTCAGGTATGTTTGATTTACCCAACTTGTGTAAAACGCATGAGACAGTGTAACTCTCCTCCATTTTGTTATAATCCAGCAGTTTCGATAGCACCGTGAGTCGATCGTCTCGCTGTCCGCCATTTTAGATTTTGATGTTCTGTGCGTATGCGCGACCCCTCCTTGCCGGAAGTAGCATTTTCGACAGAGAAATGATATATTCTATCGATTTAACTTGAAATTAATGGCTTTTTTAATACAATCCATGCATCTTTGGCAATATCAATCGAATTGAATCGAATACACCCTATCTTTTTACAGTTATAGCCCCACAAATTGATCGTCGCGCTGTCCGCCATGTTGGATTTTGGTTCTATCTGCGCATGCCCGACCCAATTTCCATGGTTATTTGGGTCAATTTGCATGACCACGGCTTTGTGATGCGAATTAACGACAGGGGGAACACGTAATTTTTTTATATTTTTAATGAAACATATCAATTCAAATCATATCCTTTTGCCATTCTATATTTACAAAAAATCGATATCCGCCATGTTTTCGCCGAAATTACGACATTGGAAATGCGCAGATGGATCGAATTACGGCAAATTCATCAACATTCATCAATTATCCACAGCACTCCGGACCAAAAAGGCGGGAATGTTTGTTTTTTTGCACCACCTATGGGATTTAACATTGGCTAAAAGCGTCTTATTTTCTCTCTCTGTTAGTCTACTGTTAGGAGGCACTGAATTAGGGTGTATTTTTACCCGACTCTTATAACTCGTCTTTCGAGTTAAATATATTCTACTTTGCCTAGAATTTATGCTAACTTCTGTTCTAATAGGCCAATTTACAAAATTCAGGAAGCTTATGGTGAGCTGAAAATACATGGCCGGCCTATTTTTACTTTAATCACACGGGCGGTAGTGAAAAGTACACCTGTGTGCTTCCTATGTGTGGAGAACCCTGGCTGTAATAATATAGTAAATTGCTTGCGCCTGCTGAGGACACAGACAGGTGGAGAGATGATGAATTATTTAAATTAAATTTCTGCTTGCAAACCAATTTACAATACCTTGAAATAAAACCCCATATCCAAAGTCCTTTAAATGATGTATTCATTATTGAGCAGTCCCTTACAAATTACAATGTGGCAATAAAGGTGACCGAGTCTCCAACTTTTAAAAGGGCTTCCCAAGACATTCAATTGCCGCGTAAAGTCTGTATGTGTATTTTTCCATTGTCTTTGTGATGCACCAATGCAGTGCTGGTGTATCTGCGAGCCTTGCATTGCTGTATCATGCCAACTCATCTGGAGTGTATCTCTAGGGTCAGTACAATCCATTGAAGCAGCTTTTGCGATTAGAACTGTGTGGGCTGCATTCATGCATCATGCCATAAAAGGAGCTTAATTCAAATGACCTTTAAAGGGTATAGCCTATATGACAAACTTAATGGTGAGACCCCTTAACACTGCAGGAACAGCAGGCAGTGATTTTATACCAGTGGCTGAAGCCTGGTGTGTGCATGGACAATGGCACCGGCCTAGACCATGCAGTGATAATTAGGTGAGTCTTCCCCAAACCCTGATTAAGTACACTGGTATCTGGGACAAAGGTGATGGACGTGTAATCAGGCAGGATATTCACTACCTGAGGAAGCCATGGAAAAGCTTGGGTGGGTACACGGCCTCACCAAGGTCAATTACAATGCCTTTTTCTGAAGTTAAATCACAGTCCCTAAATGTCCCACCTTGTATTTGACAATATGTGTTCTTTTTTAAAATTTTTAATCTATCTAGACACCCCCCTGATAGAATGGGCACAATAACGCCAAATCCTCTTTTAAGGAGTGTGTGGGATTTGAAAACATTCGACGGGTCACAGCAAACAGTACATATTTTTATCAGGTGAACTTTTATAACCCTTTTATCCCTGCCTGTACTAGAATAATAATGGACCCTGAGTAATGGACCCCTCGTCCTTATTTCTGGTCTCCTTCCTTAAACATTTCACTAATTAACTGGTCCAGCACTTTCAGTCCCACATGCCCCTATCGACTGGTGTGCTGAGCAACTTTATTTTTGCATTACCCATTTTCTGTAAATGCTAATGTTAAATATACAGGATGCTTTAGAATGCAGGTATTGCTGCGATCTAGAAATTATATGGTTTATAAAAATCGAAGTTAGACTGTTTTTATAGATAACAAGAAGATCCATTACTAAATCCTCACTGTTATTCTGAACTAACAAAGTTTCTGACTGCCAAACAACTATACAATGGCCTACAAGCTTCAACATTAGCATTGTAGTCATTTTAACTTCATTAGGCCACACCAAAAAAATAAGTTGGTCTACGGATTTTGGTTTTGAAAAAATGGTGCGAGCGAGCGAATTTTTTTTTTTTTTTTTGGGCGTCCAATGGATTCCTTGGTGGGAAAGTGAGGAGAGCGAACAAATTTTTTTTTTTAATTTTGCCAAACATCACAAAGAGAAAACTTGTAGAAACTGAAGCGAGCGAAATCCGTAGACCAGATTTTTTTCAAAGAAAAAATAATTTGTATTTCCGAAAATATGGAGAGGGCAATCCGTAGACCAACTAATTTTTTTGGTGTGGCCTTAGTGTAAAGTAGTACAAAACCAGGACGATATCTGGAGTGTGCTTGTCAGGGTATTTGAAAATAATTGTTGGTGTAATCGCTCTACAAAGAAGCTTATTAGGAGCTTCTTCATACAAGTAGCATAATAAAACATTCTCCACCTGTCTGTAGCCAAGGGGGGCACTAAAGAGAACGAATATTCATAATGCAATGGCATTGCCAATGGCAATGCTGGATGAAATACTATTAAAATAATCGTTAGTTTTATCAATATAACAGACAGTTGTTGTCAAGCATCATGTTATTTTTACTCTCTCAGTGTGGAACTCATGTTGCACATTGATTACAACTGCTCCTTGTTCTTCCAACCGTGCCAGTGGGGAGTTATGTCTATTAAGAATGGAATGATAAATAATTGATTGGAACACATCATGATGATTTTATGTTGCCTGCTTTGTCAGTGTCGATTTGTAGCCTGTCCAAAAGGTATTACCACTCAAGCAGTTATTGGATAAGGGCAAAGCTGCGGTTCCTGCAGTCCACTGCCTTTCTTTGATTTGGTACTGCTTCTTATTTTGATTTATGAAGCCATGCAATGCATATGTAACCTGCATTTGCCAGGTACATTGTATTACATTGAACGAGCAATCAGTGAATGTATACACTAAAGGAAAGCCAGTTAAAAGGGCCTGGAGCATGCCTTCTCCATATATGAGGGTATTCTCAAGCTTAAACCTGGAAGCAACAGGAATCCACCGTTATACAACAGGAGCAGGTGCCTATAAAGAAGAAGGCATGCCTCATGCCAAGATTTGGTTTTGAAAGCAATTCATCCTGTACATATTGGACTTAATATCTTTAAGTAGCAGCACACATTTATCATTTTCAGGGTGTCCGGCAGACCACTTTGAAAAAGTAGGACTAAAGTAGGACAAAAGTAGGAAAATATAAGAAAAAGTAGGACATATGTAGAATAAACAATGCATGTGTAACAAACCTATTTATCCTCAAAATTGATAAGCTTATATGTAGAATCTATTTAAATGGTGCTCAGTTTGTACCTGTATCATTGGTATGTGAAACATACATTGGTTTCATGAGGTCATTTACTGCGAGTCTGCTACGTCAAAATGATGTACAGTGGCCATGTTGGAGCACAATGCGTGAAATAAAACAGTAAATTGTTTCCTTGTCATGAATTGTTGCCAATGTATTACTGATTACTGATCCTAGATTGAGATTCAGAAATTGGCTAGTTGTTGCAGCACACTAACAGGTGAAACTTGTAATGGTAAGTCTATGGCAAAAGTTTTGCCTCAAAATGGCTGCCATACATGATCTGTGAGGTACTAACCCCTCTATAGAACTTACTTAATAGACACAGTTTTTGTACAATGTATTCATGCACTACACAGAGGGTATTGAACAAGTAACCAATTGATAACTCTACGGCCTCGTGTTATTATCCGTCGATAACCCCCACGAGTTATCCATTGACTACTTATTTTATACCACGAAACCAATAAATAATCAATATTATACCAATAAATTCAAGTTAAAAACAAAAATTGTTCCCCCTTCCCAGGACTCGAAGCCAGCCATGACAGTGTGTGTACACAGGTACATACACCTCGGTGCCTGGCAGCGGACAGAGACAGCCCCCATCTCGGCTAGGCTTGGCAGCAGCACACGGCAAAAAAAGATGCTTCTCGCGGTTATGTTTGTGTATAATACACCTCTTCGCCCGGCAGCGGATAGCTACAGCGCACACGGCGAAAAAAAGCTTCTCGCGGCTATGTTTGTGTATAATACACCTCGTCGCCCGGCAGCGGACAGCGACAGCGCACACGGCGAAAAAAGATGCGCCCGGGCCGGGATTTGAACCATGTACCTCTGACGGCTGAGCGCAAGGCGCTAACCGCTAGGCCACCGCGTCTCCTCCTTCAGCGGTCGTGTCGGCTTGGATATATTTGAATGCGTCCCGCGGTTATGGTAGAGGTCAGCCCGCAGTCGACTCCTTCCCATATCATATCGAGACGTGGTTCGAACCAAGCATTTCTCGTCAGTCCCTGTGGCGCAATGCATAGGGGGTTGGACCAGGAATCTTAGGTTGCAGGTTCGAGCCCTACCATGGCTATGAAATAGTCTGTTGGTTTTAACATGTAACATATGACATGGGAGGACATGAGAGGCGTGCAGTCATCCTGGATAACCACACGCCTTACATGGATAACCGCACGCCTTACATTCATAACCGCACGCCTTCCAAAATTGATGTTACAGCCTATTGGGTGTGCAATATCGACAGATATGTGTATGGGAATAGCCAACAAAAAGCACTGTGTAACCCAGAAATCGTGGTATAAGTTACAATATCACTCTCTATGTGGACACCTGTCTATCACTCCCCCTGTGGTGACCCCTCATCTCCATCTGACTGAAATTCCCTACCTTTTTGATTGCAGCCAACACTGACACCATTAGTCTCATATTGACGTTTCATGTAGCCACATTTTGATATTACCTCCCTGCTAACTATCAGTCAGGTGTTTGCACGTATTCTGTTTTTAAATAAAGTGCTACATACTTTAGTTGATACATTATGGTCACCAGTTAGGCTGTACGAAGATATGCTAAAAAAATGGCAAGCAACAGTATTGCATACTCTGTTGATTTATTGCCTTTTCTACTATCAGTTCCATTATTGGTAGCTCCCTTCTATTCCAATACAACTGCCTTTACCACATTAGATTCCTTTTAGCAGGCAGTGCTAGGGCCAGACAAAGATTCAGCTGTTGCAGGTGGTACATGTCTCGCTTTTAACTGAATGAGGGGTGACCTTTAGATCCCTAGACATGGCACAGGGTGACTGATGGTGGCCAATAATGGCTCAGAGCGTAATACTGGTGAATTAGGAAAACAACTGTGCCTCTGGAGCCACCAACAAGCCAAGAGTTTATCACCTGTAATTGACCTGACTGGCAAAGACCATGTCTAAACTCAGAGATAATTAGAATTAGAAAACTAAGGTTAAATACAGGCCTCTCTTCACTGACATGAAACACTGCCCACTTGTGCTAGAATGTACACATGTTAATGAGTTTCCTGTAGAGTGACTGCTTTTTTTTTTGTATATTTGTATACCTTATTCAAAGCCTGCTGAAGGATAGTTTTCCTAACATGTCTACACCCCCTTCTCCTTCGCGCTTTTTCCCACATAGTCTTTCTGCTTAATAAACATGTCTGGTCGGGCACCAATTGCCCACCACAGCAAGAGGCCACTTAGGTTTATCTTGCCTACATGACCTGAGTTCCAACGAGCACTGTCCGAGATCCAAAAGCAATAGACTATTGGTCCTCTAGCATTTGCAGATTTTAGATTTTGATAAGACTTTTAAGACTAGCGTACTTATCCACTACTGCTGCCAAAGTTTCCCAATTCATGCAGTCAAGTCAGGATGATTCTTACATTAAGTAACATTGAGGTCAGGGCCACAAGAAAATCTCTCAACATCTCATTTAATTTAAAAGACCACCTGCCTCTTGCTAATGCAATCGAATCTAACATGGATGAAGGCTGACTTGAGTCATGTATTTATGTATGGTTCTATAGGAGATGGCGGGTGAGTGCCAGTGATAGTGCATCTCTACAATCTCAGCTATTCTCAGGCAGCTTGGACTCCTTCTACATCTCTAGTCACACAGGCTAACAGGGAGGTGTAATTCAGTTTGACACACCTTAGTAAAGTGACAAAAAGAGCAGGCAGAGGAATAATGAGGCCCTTTAAAAATATTGTGGTATGGTACAGGGACAAATAGATTTTGCATATTCTCAGTTTCATGATAAAAAAGTTGAGGTAGATATTTCATTTATTTTTCTACTTTATTCTTTTGTTTTGGCTGTTGCCCCATTCAGGTTTACCACTGGAAATATGAAAAAAAACAATTGTTTATTTATATATACATCTCTGGTCCTTTACTTGCCTTATAAAAATGCCTCCAAATGTCAACTTATTACTTAGCTCATGAAAAATGTTCATAACAGCACAGCCAATTTTAATAGATAAGAAAAAATAAATCTTTAAAACATACAACAAATTTTTCAAAAGAAAATTTGAGGCTGGTTGAGTGGCTGGAAACCAAACATTTGTTGGCCAGCCTTGTGCTGAGATTGGTTTTCAAGGCAATTCATTCTGTACACACTGGACTTAATGTAATGGTAAAGGTGAACGATGATGAGCTTTCGCCGACCGTTTCTTCACTTGAGGGTCCAGGCCCGGACCTGCGAGTGAAGAAACAGGAGGCGAAATCTCATCAGAGTTTATTTTTACATTTATGTCAAGGTGTTTCCAGACATAGATGTTCAATTTCTTACAAAATAAACCCAAATTAACCTGTCGTCAATGCAAAAATGCTGACCGCCGCCATCTTGAATGTTTACGTTTCAAAAAGGCTGCGCATGCGCAATGAACCGATGACGTCATGCGGATTTGGCGCCGGTTATTTCATGGCCGAGTGCAATACGGGGCTTAGTGCATTATCTATGGGACATCGATATTCACCTTGGCATAACTTAACAGCACACATATTACGCTTTACATAAAGTTCTTCATTCTTTAGTTGATACATTTTGGCCACCAGTTAGCCTGTAAGAAAATATGATTATAAAAATGTAAGCAAAAGTCTGGTATACTTTCTTCATTTATTGCCTTTCCATTGTACCACCAGCTCCATTATTTGCAGTTCCTTTCTATTTCGATGCCTTTTAGCAGGCCCTGCTACGACCAGCTGTGGCAGGTGGCACATGTCTCACTTTTAATGAGAGATGGGCTGTAGATCCCTTGACATGACACAGGGTGACTGATGGTGACCAATAGTGGCCGAGAGGGTAATACTGACGTATCATGAAAACTGCACCAACAGGCCAAGAGTTTATCACCTCTATGTGACCTGACTGGCAAAGACCATGCCTGAACTCAGATACTGCCTATAAATCTAAGGTTACAATGGTCTGAAACACTGCACAGTTGTGGTAGAAAGTATACATGTTCATGTATTTCCTCTAGAGGTTTTTTATATATTTGTATACCTTATTCAAAGCCTGCTGAAAGATAGGTTTTGCCACACCCTGTTCTGCTTCACACTCCACATGGTCTCTCCACTTAAGGTGGGTCACTACAATTGAAATTTGTCATATACCTATTTCTCATTATCCTTTATAATTGTTGTGATTGTAATAAGTCCTATATCTACCAATATTGTACTATCCTACAATAGTAATAGCTTTGCACTGAAGTTCCTGTATTAGTAACATTCCCCATCAATTGTATTAATGGATGGTGACTACCCTCTGAGTGTCTCCCACCTGCGTCATCGATGATGATGCTGGCGGGAGCAGCTCATGAGGAACCCTCCTATGTGTACGTTCCTAAAATAGTAACAGGCCCATTAAGGGGAAACCCTAGGCCTACGCACTAACAGTATAGTTATGCTGGAGGAGCTGCCCTCCTCCAGCAGAGCTGTTCAGAACAAGACACCAACAACACTATACCTCTTTGTGATACCTCTACAATAAAGCCAGCTGAAGACACAACTAAGGACTTAACTCTCTATCATCTAACATAAGAAAGAGGCACAACATCAGCTTCTTTCATTGGTGGGAACCCGAAAGTCTTTGGTAGTATCTCACTGCCAGGCGGGAGCGGACTAGCCTCGAGCTGCTCCCATTGCTCTATATAGATATCGCTGCCCAATAACTGCAGCCGCCTATGGTGCCATGTGCCACCCTCCTCCCTCCCTTCAGGAGTTTATGACCTCAGCTATGTGCTGCTCACGGTCGGCTTTCAACATTAGGTCAGAGGCATGCTCCACTAATTGTCTGTGGCCATCTCCACAATGTCACAGATGTGTGAAACACTGCCCCCTCTCATTATGATGTGGGACGTTTAGGCCTCCTTGTCTTCATGCTGGCCATCCAGCTGCTACCCCTACCTACTTCCCTTCACCATGCCGTCATCTATTCTATACCCTGCTCCACTACATGTCCTGTATCTACTGCTGTCCTACACACCCTGCTCCCCATCTGCTGGCCCTCTCTATTGTCTTCCCTGCTCCATTATCCGTTCATCGATGGATGCACCATTTGATGCAATAGACTGATTGTGTTACCTGATGGATCTTTAGGACCTACTGTGCTAATTGCTCATTCCTCCTGATAACCATGCTGCCAGCTATGTCTTCTACAGAACTGCCCCCCAGGTCACTCCCTGATGGATTCTTAACAGACATTCCTCTCAAGGAGTTGTTTATGGACATTTATATGTGTTTCCCATTTCTACTACATTGGACATGTGTTATTTAGGTTGTGTTTATCTGAGACACACCCTTGTGCCTTTTCACCACTAACTGTAAGTAGTATAATTTATACTTTATTTCACTCAATGTTTGTCTGCAATATTCTTCATTTTGGGATGTCTGTATTGAATGATAATATTTGCACATCCATTGTGTACTTCACCTCCATAGTCAGAGGCAGCCCACTACATTAGCTTCTTTCAAATTTAACATACTGCTCAGGTCCCTGCGCATGTAGGTTCACTTCATCAGAATGGGATGAATTTTGATCTGTAAATACATATATGGCTTTAAATATGCACAAGAAATTTCGGAAACTTTTGCCTAAAATTGTGCATTTTATGCCACTTTGAAGTTTGGGCATATCTATCTCTGAATTTTTTTCATCATTCAACAATTTTCTTTTGTACCTTATAAATATAACCTCACATTTCCTTGATAATGTCATAGAGGTGATGTGCTGCTCACAATGACTGAGGGTATATAACGAAACAATTTTTTGCCAAGAATTTTTACATTTTCCTCACAAGGCAGTGCTTCGAATATGGATTTTCCTCAATTCATCTAGTACTTTTTTTTTTTTTTATTATAAATGGTCACAATTATGCATGGGATCACATATTAAAATTGCTCTTATCTTGATGCAAATTATCTGAACAACATTTTAGGTAGGTTTAAGAAAAATCTAGTGGCTGAAAATGGATGATCTGATCGTTTTTCTTATATAATAGGAGGAAATTGATCCTGACTTTCTCAAAATGTAAGAAATATACCCATAATTCTATGTAATGGGGACAAAAAATAAAGTTCATAATAAACAAAAATTTCAGAACATTCATCATGTGAGGTTTCATATATCTGTGATTGATAGCTATCTCAGAAAAAAATTATCAAATGTGGTACATTATTTTTTCAATTTTTAGGTGAAAATAAAAATAATTTTATTTTTCAAATTCACTAGTAAAAAGTGGAGCATGGGACCCCTTATTTTTCTTTTCAAAATTCTATTCTAGATGATATTAAGTACATCTGACCAAAAAAATGGAGGAATTCTAGGATCTTTGATTCAAAGGAAGCAACCCACCTTAATAAACATGTCTGGTCTGGCAACTATTGTCCACCACAACAAAGGGTTACTTCGGGTTTATTTTGCCTATATGACCTGCCTTCCAAGGAATGCTGTTCAAGATCCTAAGGTAATAGACTGTTGGTCCTCTAGTATTTGCAGACTTATGCTTTTGATAAGAATTTTAAAACTAGCATAGTTATCCACCACTGCGGCCAAGGTTTATTCCTGATTCATGCAGTCAACTCAGGATGATCCTCACATTGAGTGACATTGAGGTCAGGGTCACAAGAGAATCTCTCACAACTCCCTTCATTTAAAAGTGATTTCCATTTTACTCCAACATACCTCTTAGTAATGGAATCTAAAGTGGAGATCATGGAGGAAGGCTGAGTTGAGTCATCCATAATATGGATGTTTCTATAGTAGATGGCAGATGATAGTGTATCTTTACAATCTCAGCTATTCCCAGGCGGCTTCTACATTGCTATAGGACAAAAAGAATTTGTATGTTCTTAGTCTAATGGTAAAAAAAAAGTAGATAATTTTTTTTCTTCCTTCTTCTTTTCTGCTTTTTCTTTTGTCTTTGGCCCTATTAAGGTTTACCGCTGGAAATATGACAAATAAAAATATCGACATATATCTCTGATCCTTTACTTGACTCACAAAAATGCTTACGAATGTTCACTCATGAATCCTTTGAGGGTCAATATGTCATGTATTTGTGACCCGTCAAGGGAGAACACACCTCTGCGGGGGATTTTTAATTCTCAATTTGGCCAGCAGGGGGCATTGGAGAGCAAAATTATTATAAAATCATTATGAAAATATGTCAAGCTAATTTTTTATGCAGAATTCAATGGTTTCATTTAAAATTCACCATTTCTGTTAGAAATGGCCCATATTTGGATGATAAAATGAACATTTCTCCTGAGAAATCAACCTATATGCCTGTTTCTGGTTGCCATAATCACATTTTGCAGATTTTAATGCCAATTTTTGGGGATACTCACCAAAAACCCAAAGCTGAAAACAGAAATGGAAAATTCCTTCTAGGTCAAAATCTATGATAAAAGTCACCATATTATGATGTTTTTTTATGAAAAATGCTGATTTATTGTGTTTTTAGAAATTATCATGGTTTATAATGTATTTGGAGCTTTTTCAGCGATTTCAGATATGAATAACGGCCTATGTTTAAGGAGGGGTTCTGACATAACTACCGTAATCTCCCGCGTATAAGCCGCGTCTTATACGTGGTGTTTTAGTTCTCATTGGATCCACAAGGGGGACATCAAGACCTTTCTTTTGATATGTTACATGCCCCCTTAGTCATGATAAGATATAAGGGGGCCCAGGGGGGTCCGGGGGGCTCAAGCTACACATAGGTTTTTGAATTTTGAAAATTCATTCAGTAGAACCAAAGTTATTAATTTTTCATTTTTTTGAGAATTTTCCAAAACTCTAGGTGCGTCTTATACGCGCACTGCGTCTTATACGCAGGAGATTACGGTATTAGGAAAATTTGACCCAATAATGTGTCATTTTAAAGATCTTCAGATGAACTTTGATAATGAATTTCCCCGCAGAGGGTTGATTTTGCTTGCCTGGTCACATTTGCCTGGTGTGATTGACTCGTGAAGCTATATGGTTTAGCTTTATCATGTCGAGATCTTCATGTGCATGTTCAGTTTTCAGGTGTCTATTTCTAAACATAGAATTTAATCCAAACCTTAGCAATTAGGATCACATTTTAACAAACATCAGCGCCAGCTTCAATTCTAAAATATATTTGGTGACAATTCTGGAACCATTCTTATTAAATGAAGACATGATAGAGGTGACTCATCTGTTACATAATCAGCCTGTTTGTCACTGTGATGGACTTGTCTTGTTGATTTTGTCTCCAAAGAAGGCTCTCACTGATATATACCCCAAGTAGTTAAATCATGTGTTCTACATGCTTCATCAGACTTCCCTATCCCTAATGATTAATTAGTCTGGGACTCTTACTTTGACACACTTCCTATTCCCCGAACTTGATGTTTCAAGCCTGCTAAGATATCATTGTTACAGACCATCTCCATGATATATCGGGCACGATATGGTCTTAATTAACACAGGTTCTTCCAAATGAGAGCCTCCTTGTTAAACAAAGGAAACCCCAGAGCAATGATATGAGTCCTAGTATGTTCTATTCACTGTAGGTGGCAGCAGCCTATGACATGCTCAGATAGCAAGTCTGAGATGGGGAGGTTTCCCCCGGGGGGCCACTCCTGGAATTATGGCAACCATGCAACATGTGCGTACAAAAACTAGAGGGAAAGGGGGTGCTTTTTTGCACTATAAACGGATCCTGCAGGATCCTCTATAAGGGGCCTATTTTTGGACATTTTGTGTTAAAAGGGGTATCAATTTCAAGGAGGATTTCTCTTGGAAAATTCTTAAAAGTTGCAGTAAAAAGGGGGTGGTTTTGTGGAAAATTTTCCCTTCGAAAGGGTCTCAATTTTCCACAATTTTAGAGTGAGGTGTAAGTTGGGGGTATACTTTTTTGCCATTTTTTTAAAGGGTTTCCCATCAACGGGGTGCAATTCTAAAAACTAGAGAAAATAAGGGAGATTTCACTGGTGTATCCCGCCAAAATGGGTATATATTTCTCAAAAATTTGCCCTGCTATAAGGGGTACCAAGTCAACAGTGATGTACACACATGGTTACTATAGAATATATATGAAGTGGCCCCCGGGAGGTTTCCTTATTGAGCTCACACACTTAATGAGTGGGAAACAACTGCTTTTTGTAATTAGGAGGCAATGAACCTTTGCTTTATCCCTGCCCATTGAGGAGCTGAAAATGGTTTGTATTGGTGCCATATTCTGCACAGTATTGCAGTATTCTTTGCTGACAATAGAGGTACCAACTTTCAATCAGTACGAGGGGTTCATATTGTCAGCCAAGATGTTCCTTGCCTGAGGAAACTACCTACTGTAGCCTGCCTGGGGTGACATACATGCAGGATTCCAGTAAAAATGAATCAATGAACATATACAATTCCCTCTATATTTAAGACAAACAGCTTGGGACAATTCATTAAAAAGCTTGTAGATTGTACATTTAATACAATGTACATTTAGACTCATAACGGTAGAACCGACCCCATGTAGACTAATATAATCGGACATGTAGCCAGTGACATATGGAATTAATGTATTTTAGCTGGAAATGTCTGTGATAAAAAAAAGAGCAATGCGTCTTTTTTACGTCAATGTATCGGGAAAATCTGTATATATCTGCTGCCCCTTTCCCCCGAAATAAGAAGATTCGTGAAAAAAAAGAGTTGTTCAGTTCTTATACTAAAACAAAACAATACCATTCCTAAACCTTACTTCTCGTATTAGACCAATATCTTAAGTTTCCTGTATATGCAAAGGGAACTAGGCATTTAATTAGATCTTAAAGTCAGCAATTACCTCTTTTCTATACAAATCCTATAAACCAATGAGAA
Source organism: Acholoe squamosa (assembly GCA_949317995.1). Taxonomy (NCBI): domain Eukaryota; kingdom Metazoa; phylum Annelida; class Polychaeta; order Phyllodocida; family Polynoidae; genus Acholoe; species Acholoe squamosa. The sequence continues at coordinate 64,266,899 of OX439041.1, read as the reverse complement.
GGGGTGATAAGGGTGCTTCAACAAAGTCTTCCAGACTAGTAATAAATCACCGTACCATGTAATTAGATACATATCCAACTTCATTACAAGTAGCACATTCTGCATTCCAACACCAAGGCACTTCAGGTTTCTCAAATTAATGAAGTTTGCCGTGAATGGAATGTGACAACTCCTGAGTCCCTAATTGTCTTAACATAATGGCATCACTGCAGGAGACTTGGTAACTGCCTAATCCAAGATGGTGGCAGAACAGGCCCTGGATCCATGTGATGCAATGGCAGTTATAGGCACCTTACTTGTAAATTACAATGAGACTGCTCCTGAGCAAGTCACGGATTACTGATGTATAATGATCAGGATTCTTACTTGTTAGATAATCATCCTGATTGCACTCAGAGACACAATCTGGGCCTGAACCCTCTAAGGGCTGTATGATAGCCTATGATGTCTCCTGATTTATATTAATTTGTAATCAGAATGTACCAATGTAAGCTAATGTAGTGCAAGTGAGGTTTCTCGCCAACAATGCATTTGTGCATCATGCCAGACCCTCATAAATGCATCAATTGATATCATCCTGTAGGGCTGGCATGATACACAAATATATATATATATATATATATATATATATATATATATATATATATATATATATATATATATATGGCTATGAGGCTCTTCAAGGCAACATTCATGCATCCTGGGGCTAAAAGGTGCAATGCTTTAATGCACCATGTAGTACACTGTCACTATAGATGTTCCCACCAAGTATAGGACTGATGTAAGATGTATCTTTACTGAAGGGAATTTTCAGTTTAAAAACAATTTTGCCAGTCATTTCTGTTAATGGGGAATCCTTGCACATCATTTCCAAGCAGAATTGATGAGAAATGAGGCCGATATTTCATCTTTATAGCTAAATTGATGATATGAATAGCCTACAGTAGGGGGTAACTTGGCCTAAACAGACCCATATGCTGCCACATTTTTGGCTTGTTGAAGCATATTATGTGTTACAGAAAGGTTGTTTATACCATTTGCATCAATCACATATTTTGTAGTTTTAATAAAACCTTTTTTGAAATACATTATGGTCAGATTTCTTATGATTGTACTCAGTGGGGTAGCCAAAAAAGGTCCTTCAGCTGCCAATACATACCAATTCCTTCCCCTTGGGAACCTCCATCCCCTACCATCGCATCTCCCATTGGGGTTATAGCCCTTGCTATTGGCTTTGCACCTCCTCAACGGTCCGAAGTTGTAACCCCCTTAAGAGATTTCAACATTCCTGTCCAATCATTGTCATACACCATATATGCAATCTTTTGACAAACCTCTCAGTGTCTGAGCAATCAGTTGAGTGAGGGTTTGATGTATTTGAAAGGGAAGAATGTCTACCATCTGGATAATTCTCAGGATAGGTTCTGGTGAAAAATGACAATTTCCGGCAATCTTAGAGCCTGTTTGGTGACTGATATTTTTAAAAGTAAAGGTGCTACAGTTATCAAAATAGTCTCAATTGAAGTGGAATTTTGTTTCACAACTTCTGTGGACCTACCATGTACACAGACTTACCATGTTCTCTTCAATGGCTGTGAGAGTGATGAAAGGTAGCAAACAATTGAAGATTTCAGAAAACTTTTACCCTGGTTTCCATGGCAACCGGTCACATGATTGTCAAAATATTGAAGAAATGGTCCTACATTCAGGTAGTCCTTTATCGTACCTTTAACCTGGTATCTAGATCAATATTGCAGCTTGCCTGGTTGGGAAATTATCAATGACCTTTCAAAACAAGTGAGGGAAACTTTAAGTTTTCAGGCCCATACTTGGTGAGAAGATCTACCACTTATTGAGATAGATTGAGCTTGTTATGTCCGCTACCTGCACTGATATAATAATACCTCCCAATCTCTAGGACAGATTAATGGCCAATTGATATCTCCTGAGTCTGTCACTTAACTAAGTTACTATGATAAAGTCTTTGATTATAAGATGGAAGTACATGATCAGGGCATTCCCTTGTCCAGGTGGTTGAACTGGCATGTCACATGGCCTAGTCGAATATCATTGATATGGCAACTTCAGTAAATTCAAAATCTTTTAAATCCTATATATGGTCTGAGCTTTTCTTTCCATTATACAGTGATTGGAGTATCCTTTCAGCTTGCCTGCTCAATGCCACATGCAAAAAAAAAAAAGATACAAACAGAACAAAAGATTTAAAAGAGCACTTACACTGCATATTGCGGCTGCCAGTGTTTAAATATAAAATTTTTTAATGTTGTTAGCGCAGCCTTGTGTGACGCTTGTGTGCTCTGGCTAGACCGGATCATGTGTAGCATACAAATTCTGAAAGCAAGAAGCACATAATTATGTGACACCTGACATCTAGTAATATCCTACCTTTCCCTTCATATATCTGGGTCCTATGCCTCCATAGAAATTGTCGGTCCTGTTGCCATCATCATCTGCAAAATACAAAAAAAAGAACAATTGACAATTGGTCCTTATGATTTATTATACTTCTTAGGGAGTGATCATTTTTTAACAACAGGGGGGGGCTGGTGGGTTTGCGCGCGGCCGCGTGAAAAAAATTTCGACCCCCCCCTCTCGAGGGGGTAAAATTTTTTCGACCCCCCCCATAAGGGACAAAAATCGCACACGAACGTCCCCTTTTAGCCTATAGTAACGCGCGGGGTTTTCCACTGAAAACAGGTGAAATTATTTTGACCCCCCCCATCAGAGGTATTGAAAAAATTCTGACCCCCCCGGTCAAGGGGTTGAAAAAATTCTGACCCCCCCCTCAAACCCACCGGCCCCCCCCCTGTTGTTAAAAAATGATCACTCCCTTAATTCCTTTATATATTGACAGTGCGAAGTTCAACTTACAAAATTAAACAAGCATAAACAGTATTTTCATATTCTGAAATGATTATCAACCAGGCATTAAACTTGTAGGCATCCCCATTATTGTTAGCTGGTACTGGAGCATTTGCACTCTTAAAACCTATTACATTGTATGATGGGTACAGAAAAATGTGCCGGTTGCACCCTGTGTATTTAGCAGTGAAGGGAACGAATCATTTGATCAGTCCATGAGGCGAAGTGAGATCGTATATCTAGAAGATTCCCCTTCAAACATACGGTAAGCATCCTAGTACAAATCTTGATTAGTATGTTAATCAGTGTTGTTCTATACAATAAATACCTTGCCAAGAAGAGGCACCCTGAGTTAGGGCTAACCATTAAGCAGTTTGAGACCATCCTTGCCTCAGGGCCGTGCCTTATACATGACGATTTACGGTCATGGGGTCAATCCCATACACCACCAAGATCCACTAATCTAGTTTGTGATTAACATCTCCCCTCCCCATTCCTCCAGGCCGCTGTGGTCATTTTATGACCCATGTGGGTACCTAACCTGATTTGGGTGTCCTCCTCCAGTAGGTTCATCAGGAGGGCATTTCTCAACATGGTACGACTACACCCAGCCACTACGACTTGAAGATGGATGAACGTTTCAAGCCGGTACGAGACCGACAGACCCTATATGTTCTAATGGAACAGGCCGAAACTACGACTTGAAAGCTTCAAGATTAGAGTGAGTGATCGTAGGTCATGTCCTACGGCTGCTCTGTATGATCAGGACTTAAGTGTAGTATTTACATCGAGTTTGGTAAGCCAGTCATACCTGTTCAATCATAGGTGGCTATTAGATTCAGGGCTGTAATGGCATAAGAGTTTTTTTTTTGTTTTTTTTTTATTATTACCTCAATGTTAATAATAACACTTCTAGTGATGATACACTTCTTGATCCAGTTGATTATAATGTATTGATTAACGATTCAGTCTTTCTTGAACATTTTAAGAATAAAATAACTGAACCTTATGTTGACTTCCCTCCCGCTGTTGTCAACCTTTCCAACCATGCCCTCACTAAAGATGAACTTTCAGCTTTAGACAGAGTGCTAAACTTCTGCCCAACACCTGGTGAACCAGATGGGGGTGACCTCCGTAGAGAACTAGACAGGTTTCATAGGAATCTTAGGATCAAGGCCTTCTTTGACCCTGAACGTGCCAAACCCCTTAGAGGTTTAAGCCAAACCCCTAGTACCTCTCAAAACTCTGATGAGAACAACCAAGGTGAGTCTGACCCTGACTCCCCTAGAATCTTGACCCCAACGAAAATGATTCTAGAAAGGTCAAAAGTTATTAAAGCTGACTTCAGCTGGAAACCCCCTCTGGGTACATCAGCTCTAGAAACCTTTATTAACACTAATGAGGTTGATCTCAATAAATGTGTAAATTGTGCTCCACGTGGACATAATATGAGTCTCGGCGAAAAAAGCGCTCTACGCGACATCTCCCGAAACCGTAAAATCGTAGTAAAAAAGGGGGACAAGGGTGGCTCTATTGTCATCATGAACCGAGAAGACTACGTGGAGGAAGGGCAGAGACAGCTGAATGATGGTAAGTTCTATCAACAAACCACTAATGATTTAACCCGTGACCATTGTCATAAAATCAATTTCAGCTTTAATCTTCTTCGCATCAAAGGTGAAATCGATGAAAAGATGGAACGTAAACTTCTTACTAAACATCCCAGAACACCCCAGTTGTATCTTCTACCCAAGATACATAAAGGTAAGACACCCCCCCCCGGGAGACCCATTGTCTCGGCAAATGGCTCCCCCACTGAGAAGGCGTCTGCCTTTGTAGATGCCTATCTCAGACCTATGGTCCCGAGGATCAAATCCTACCTAAGGGATACCAGACACTTGTTGCAAATCTTCAAGAAACTGGGACCCTTACCAACTGGCTCCCTCATTGGAACTTTGGATGTAACTTCCTTATATACCAATATAGTGTAGGGGCTCGTAGATCGTGATATAGTGTGAGCGTCTCCCCCGAGAGGGCGTTTCGAGCGGTGCGCCCATCACCGGTAGTCACCAGAGGTCTCTTCGACCACTGGTCCCTGCAGGGTGGTGGCAGCACTGTCCGCCTCGCTCCAGCCCCTACCTGGGGCCGAGGGAGGCGTTAGTCTGGCTCTGCCTGCCAACGGAGTCGGACCACCCTTACCTGAGCTTATGCCTAGCTAAGCAGTACTCTTCGAGGTGGATGTAATACCTATACCGAAATAAACACGTGCCAGTTGCACTAACCCGAGATACCTCGTCTGGTTTTCACTTCGAACTAGTCGAAACCATAATTCGAACCATTACACTGGTGCCGTGACCAATACTTGGTGTTAGTGCGCGGCCCTGGAGGCCGAACACGAGCACGAAGGATCTCGAGATGAAGCATCAAACATCTCGGGATCCACACCGAATGACACTGCTCATGCTAATGACTTGGATAGAATACAGATGAGGGGATATACCTCCATAACTGGACCCAACGTGGAGAGGGTAGTTCGAAACCCCGGATCAGGAGAAATGTCCACCCCAGCCGCGAACTATACCTACAGATTAAACACTGAGACCACAGAGACACCACCGCCAATTATGATGATGACCCTCGATGCTCAACGAACAGCCTCAGCTCGAGCGGAAACGAAAACAATAAGTCCTCGCCGATCCCTAGACGATGTAGACGTCTCAGTATTCGACATAGGAGGCTCGAAGAGAGTTACTGAGTCGGCAGCAGAATATTTGCGCGAGCAGGCCAAACTGAGTTTCGACGCCATGAACAAAATTCGCCTACGCCAAGGTTTACCAAAGCTAGAAGACTCCGAACAGAAAGTTCTGAGGCTTAGAAACCTGGAGAAACAATGCTCCCAGTATCAAACTGAGAAAGAACGAATGTTAAATGACATGAGGGAACTCGAGGAAAAAACCGAACTAAAGGAAAAAGTGAAACGTGACCTCGAATACCAGGCATATGTCATGGAAAGGAATATAGAACTCGCCAAGGCAGAGTGGGAAAACGAGAAACTCAGAAGAGAAGTTGACCTGGAGGAACAGGAAGCTAGCTCCACCATCAGGAATCTCGAACTGAAGAAAGAGGCCGAGCAATTAAAGGCCGAAATGGAACAATACAAGTATGAAGCAAACAAGTTGCGAGAGATTCGAGATCAATGTATATTGAATAATGAAGATGTGATGGAATCCATCAAAGACAGCAACCAAGATTTATTCCTGAAGCAACAAGAGCTTTGCCTCGAAATAGCCAACCTGACGAAGAAAAAAATGACCCTCAACACATGTGTGTCGGGAATAGAGAGTGATAGTCAGATTAACGAAGCAGACCTAGAGACGGGGAAAGACTCATCTTTCGAGACAGACACTAGTGCGTCTGTAACCCATTTAGATACACTCTACCAGCAGAGACCTTCTAAAAGCGATGCCACATTCGTGAAAGGACCTTCACCTGTGGCAACATCAACACCAGCCGAAGCTTTAAAAAAACCAGATCGATACGACCCGTTCGTAAACAGAAATGCGGATCTTCATGTCCGTAAGGACAGTGTCTATGACCCTAGTCATGAATCAAGGACAACAGAACCCGAAAAACGTAGAATACGATTTAGTGTCACGACTGGCAGAAACGACGAAACGGAATACAGGAATAATGATGAACAAGAAGGCCACTTCGAGTTGTCTTATGATGACAACTCTGTGGATGAGTCAGAACCTTTAGGCACCGGGAACCAAGGTGCGTCAGGGGGTAGTGCTTCGGGTACTACCCAAGGTCCGACTGCCCCACCCGCAGGGGCTGGGGGCGCTACAGGTGGACCTCCGAGGCGCCGGTCCCGAAGTAGCGTGTTAGAAGACATGCTGAATCAATCAGCTAATACCTCGAACGCAGCACATAGTGAGGAGACCATCCGGGAATGGAGTGTCAACCAATGCCAAAAGTTGGTACGCTCGAATAACGCAGCTAGGCGTCAGGCCATTTTGCCCAAGCTATACGAAGGTGTAAAGACTTGGAAAGAATGGTTCTCGAACTTCACTGATGACATGAGGTGTAACGCATGGACCCCTGAAGAGGCTTTGCCTCATCTAATCAGATGCCTGAAATATGGCCCCGGCCGAATAGCTGTCGAAAAGTGGAACGAAGTGTACTTCGAACGAGGCACCTTTCAAGAGCTAGTCGAGATTGCCAGTATTTTACTATATAACCTGGTAAGTGAAGACCCTTTCATGCTTTTCAAGAAACGGACACAGAAGCCACAAGAATCATTTCGAGCCTATGGGTATGAGTTGCAATCCCTGCTGCAGAGGGCACGGCCAGGAACCAATCCTTCTGATAAGTTTTTCCTGAACGATTTGCTACCACAATTCGTGAGCGGACTTCGAGACGAGGAACAACAACAAGCAGCTTTGGATGCTTGGAAAGGACGAAATCCAACATTGACTGACCTGTTCGAGGGAATTGAATGCTGGACAGTAAAGAAGACCCTCATGGCGGGGAAAGTAGAATTGAAATCCTCTAATACCAAGGTTTGTGCGAGTACTAACACAAGTACAGCTTCTGTGTCGGGAATACACCAACCATACACTGAATTGACTGACAACGACTTCGAGATCATAGAGATCGAAGAGGAGGACGGCAGTATCTCTGCAGTACAGGTAAAAAAAGACGTTAAAAGAAAATATATCCCTCGGCGGATGTATAACCGACGTGCCAATGAATCCCAGGTGGAGCAGAAACCCAATTCGGACAGCCATGTACGAGAAATGGCTGTGGTTCGAACACCAGTAATGCCTCCACCAAGAACTACTGTTACACCCGAACCTCTGGATATGAAGAAAATGATGGAGGACTTCATGAAAACCTTCTCTGAGACAATGCTTACCAGACCCACGCGTCGGAGAGTTGACCGTAGTAAACTGCGATGCTACCGTTGCCAAGAAATGGGGCACTATGCTCACGAATGTACAGCACCAAAACCTGTACTATCCCGAGTCAATTACGTAGAGGAGACGAAAGATGAGGAAAACTAAAGAGGATCGCATCCATGGCAAAGGATGTGGTCCGTGATTCGATAATCTGCCAAAAAGCCACCGCTGGCGAACCCGAGCTAGTACAGGAATCAATACCCTCCGGGGGACTGGTACGTGAGAAGGATCCTCTCACTCCAGCCCGAGCCGGGGGCTTCGACGGGGAAGGGGCAGTCATATGCCAGGACCAGAGGGAGCAATCCCACGTCGAAGATGAGGGAGGTTGGGTTGAAGAGTTGACGCGAGTGAGTGCGGCACACCTCCCCCCGAACCATCCGTGTGTAACCTTTTTGAAGGGTTTCGGATGGGAGATCGGTGATTCCAAGGAACAACTCCGATTCGCCCAGAACTCCTCACCTTTGGGGGGAAAACGATGGTACGTTGCTGTATCGGTGAAGGGGCGGACTGGGGAATTTTTGATTGACACAGGTGCCAGCCATTCGTGTGTCTCGAGAAAATTCTTCAATCTGGTGTCCGGCAACCATGAAACGCTACCAGTTGGTGTTAATGCTTGCACGGCCGACGGTAGCCAGATGCAGACTTTTGGCAAGACTTTCATACGGATCGGGATGGGGGGCTATGAATATGTGATGAGCCCTACTATAGCCGAAATAAGTGACGACGGGATAATTGGCCTGGACTTCGCAAGCTTGTACGGTGCTGTACTGGATCCCCGGTTCGGGATGTTGAAGATAAGGCAACCATACAACTGCGAGATCCCGTGCTTATTGAGACATGTGTCCACGGTAGCCACCGTAGTACAGACAGTGAAAATTCCACCAGGAACGGCTTGTGATGTTTTGTGTTCTTCGAACCATGCATTTCGAGGTTCGAATGCTATCTTCGAACCCAACTCCGAAGCATTATCTAGCTTACTCCTAGATTCGGTCGACACTTTAGTGGGAAGTGGATCGTGGACAGTAGTCCCAATCATGAACAGGGGTCTGAAACCTGTGTACCTTAAAAAGAACGAGAAAATCGGTGACATGTCCCTAATAGAACACATTTCGGAATCTAGATTTCGAAACGAGTTACCTGCGGGGATGGAACGGGGATTATCAGATGACCTACTGAAGTTAGTAAACGACTCCTCCTTGAGGAAGAAATCAGAAAAGGAAGGACTTCGAACCCTGCTTGCCACTTACAAGGATGCCTTCGGGAAACCGGGGGGCGCGGTAGGTCGCACCAGCAGGGTACTACATACGATTGACACGGGCGACTCAAAGCCTTTCAAAATACCTTATAGGAGGTTACCACTGAAAAAGAAGGTGGAGGCTGAGAAGCAAATTCTCGAACAGCTGGAAAAAGGGGTCATAGTGCCGAGCACAAGCCCTTGGTCTAGCCCTGTGTGCATGACCACAAAGAAGGATGGGTCTATTCGATTTTGTATCGATTATAGAAAGCTGAACGGCTTGACAAAGAAAAACTCCTATCCCTTACCAAGGATAGACGAGACCTTAGACTCATTGGGGGGGAACAAATACTTTTGTACCCTCGACCTCCAATCGGGGTACTGGCAGATTGGGATGGCCCCTAAGGACATGGAGAAGACAGCCTTCTCGAGCCATATGGGCCTATTTCAATACAACGTTCTACCTTTTGGGCTGTGCAATGCACCGGCCACTTTCGAAGCTATGATGGAGGAAATGCTAAGCGATCTTCTTTGGAAGAATTGTTTGGTATACCTCGACGATGTCATAGTATTTGGAAAGACTTTCGAAGATTGTAAGAACAACCTCGAACTAGTCTTGAAGAGAATTCTAGCAAATGGGCTAAAATTAAAAACAAAGAAATGTAATCTATTTAAATCTTCTATTACATACCTCGGTCGAATAATAACTCCAGACGGCGTAAAAGCCGACCCCGAGAAGCTCAAGACAGTGTCCGAATGGCAGAAACCCATATGTGCGAAGGAAGTAAGGTCCTTCCTGGGCTTCTGTTCATACTATCGAGACTTCCTGCCAAATTACTCCAAAGTAAGCTACCCCTTACAGATATTGGCACATTGGACCCCAGGTCGTGCAAAGGAACACTTCCCATGGGGAGACGAACAAGATGTAGCCTTCGAGCAAATAAAACACTTATTTGCTAACACGCCAGTACTGAAATACCCAACTGCGGACGATCATTTCATTCTGGACACTGACGCTAGCAATGATAGTATCGGTGCAGCCCTGTCACAGGTCCAGGACGGGGTCGAAGTACCAATCGCCTTTGCTAGTGTAGAGGTCGGCGGAAAACGTCTTGGAGAAACCGGGAATCGAACCCGGGACCCTCCAACCTGCAGGCGGAAGCTCTACCGCTGAGCTACTTCCCCGTCTGACATTCTCTACCTTCCACCTACATCTGGATCGGTATAATACACAAGGGGGGCAGCTTATACCGGCTGACCAGCCCCTGAGGGCTGGTGCAACCGGAATGGGGCAGATGGCCTACCGCCATGGACTTACAGCCAGAGCTGGCCCCTACACTCCTCCCAACCAGCTTCAACCATGGCCAACCAGCACCAAGCATTCCTCCCAACCAGATCGATTGGGCTTTATCAAGCAGTGTGAGGCACTCCTGACTTCCCAGTTGACCTACCAGTACACAGTACTGCCAGGGTCGAAGCGTATCTGTATTATACCGTTCCAGGCACCTACACCTGGATTGGTATGACACACACGTAGGGGGGAGCTACCACCGGATGCCAGCCCCTGGGGGCTGGGATCTCCAGAAACGGGGCTGCTGGCCTTACGGCAGAGCTGGCCCCTACACTCCTCCCTACCAGATTCAATATAGGGTTCAGTACCCTATAGGTACCAGATACCCGGGACTAGTACTGAGTCGCATACCTGCCACCTCTTTCCAAGTCTCCCCAGTACTAGCAAATTGAATCGTCATTCGTGTCATACCAGCCCAGGTACCGAGTTCTCGTAGTCCCCCCTCACACGGGTCAGGACCAACTCGGTTTCTCCACCAGTGTAGAGGTCGGCGGAAAACGTCTTGGAGAAACCGGGAATCGAACCCGGGACCCTCCAACCTGCAGGCGGAAGCTCTACCGCTGAGCTACTTCCCCGTCTGACATTCTCTACCTTCCACCTACATCTGGATCGGTATAATACACAAGGGGGGCAGCTTATACCGGCTGACCAGCCCCTGAGGGCTGGTGCAACCGGAATGGGGCAGATGGCCTACCGCCATGGACTTACAGCCAGAGCTGGCCCCTACACTAGTAACACTCTGAATAAGGCACAACGAAACTATTGCACCACCAAACGTGAGTTGCTGGCTGTGGTGGTGTACACTAAAAAGTTTCGTCACTTCCTATGGGGCACTGATTTCACCCTCCGAACCGACCACTCATCCCTGAGGTGGCTCCTCAATTTCAAGGACGCCGAGGGTATGATTGGCCGTTGGCTGGCACATTTGTCAGAGTTCGGGTTGGAGCATAGCCAGATCCAACATAGACCGGGTTCGAAGCATATCAATGCGGACGCCCTCTCCCGGAGGCCTATCAGAAAGTGCCAGAAAACCGATTGTGATGATTGCGGGGCTCATAACGCAGTGGTCGCAACGGTTCGAACTAGACAGTCGTCGCCGTTGCCCAGCGTCAGCATGGAGAATGTTATAGATTGGCCAGAGGAGACCATCCTACATTTCCAACAAAATGATCCCGCTATCAAGAGAGTGATTTGCTACCTGAACAAGAATGCCAAGCCCGAACGGCCGGCATTGTCCCTCGAGGATAGGGAGACCCGCAAATTTCTAGCCCAATGGACCGAGCTAGAAATTCGAGATGGCCTCCTGTGTCGATGGAAAACCTGTCCCACCAAGGACAAGGTTTTACAGATAGTGATTCCTATGTCACTAAGACGAGACATCATGTTTTATTGCCATGGGCATAAAACAAGTGGACACTTCGGGAAGAAGAGGACCCTAGAACGCCTAGCCAGGAGATACTACTGGCCAGGAATGCATAATGACATCCTAAGATGGGTTATGACTTGTCCCGAATGCGGCAGGAACAAACCCGGCCCCGGAATGGGAAAGATGCCCCTGGCACAAGAACTGTTTGGAGTTCGATTCGCCAGGGTAGCTGTCGATATCATTAGCGGAATCGAGCCAACACCCCGAGGCAATACCTGCATGATGGTAGTAACCGACTACTATACCAAGTACACTCGAGTATACCCTCTACCCGACCACAAGGCAGCCACTTGCGCCATTGCCTTTGTGAAGGGATGGGTGTTACATCTCGGCGCACCATTAATGATGCACAGCGATCAGGGACGAGAATTCGAGTCCAACTTGTGGCAAGAAATGTGTCATTATTTGGCCATTTGCAAAACTCGAACCAATCCATACAGGCCCCAATCTGATGGCCAGGTAGAAAGATTCAATCGAACATTGATACAAGTCCTTAAACCCCTGGTAAACTCTTGCCAGGACGACTGGGACGAGCAATGTGACTTTGTAGTACATGCTTACAATAGCACTGTGCATGCCGCTACGAACTGCTCCCCTAACTTACTAGTATTTGGGGAGGACATTATAATGCCTGCTGATCTCGTATATGGTGTTATGGGAGTAAGCCCCGAAGCCCCCTGTACTGTGATGTTTGTGGAATCTCTGCGAGACCAATTTAAAAGAGCCTATGAAGTAGTTCGAAACGAGCTACTAAAGAACGCGAACTGGCAGAAAACTGGGTATGACACCCACCTAAAGCCACGACAATTCAGCGTGGGCGACCGAGTGTTCAGGTTACATGAACCTTTAAGGTGCAAGAAATTGATTTCGAGTTGGGACGGACCCCACGTGGTTACTCGAGTTATATCCGAGAGCACCGTTATGCTTATGAGCCTGGCTACGGGCCGCATGCATAAGTCTAACGTGTGTAGGTTGAGGAGATGGAGGGGACGAGATGCCGCCAACTCTGAGTGCGACGATATCTCCAAACAAATGACTAAGGAGAAGGACGAGATCCTGATGAAGACCAACAAATTGTCGGGCAAAATGAAGGTTACGGCCCCTAAGAGGAGAAGAGGTCGACCGGCTAGAAAGGCAAATGACAAAAAGACGATGGGAGGACGACCCTCTAGGGTCGAAAACGACACGAATTTAAAACCCAATCGTGAGAAAATTGTCTCGGCGGAACGGAGAATTCGAGGTAGGGGGAAATTGTTGGCACGTTCTACCAAACCTTCTCGAAAATCTCAGTTGAAGAACACGGAAAGAGAGGTGAGACGCAGTCCTAGAATTGCCGGACGGACTGCCGTTACTTAATGTTCCGAAATCACAACGAGTGTATCGTCCTGTTTATGTGTCTTGTTATATGTTTGGAGGTTGAGATACCTCGAATACGATTCGAAGTACGACCACGCCGGACATTACCACCCTACTCATGGTTCCCGTGGGTGGCAGACAGCTTAGCTGACGTGTACGCATGATGCTACCCGTTATTCTGCCGAACTCCTGTCGATATGAGTAGTGGAGGGGGTAAGTCCACCAACGGCCTAGCGGGAAAACAAACCCCGACCCCTGGTTATCCGGGGTAGTACGGACGCCTGCCACGAGCGGGAAGGGGGGCGCTGAGGAGCGGAATGCCGGAGCGGCGCAGCTCGGTGGCGCATGCGCAATGGTCCCGCTTCGCTTGTTGTGCCCCTAATATCGCTCACAGCACGCGAACCGTCTTACCGAGGTAAGACGTGCCGCTGTTCTTCCTGCCACTTTTAGTGCCAGAGCTTCCTTCATTCCGACTGCCACCGACTCCTTTTGTTCCCTGAGCGAAGGAGAACAACCCCCTGAGCCGTCTGAGCCCGAAATATGGCTCAGTCGGAGGTGATGGCGACCGTAACGGCCAATCCCGATGGACACCCGACTCCACTTCGAGCCCAGGATGAGGCACCCCGAAGTCCAATAGTGGAACTAATGGACACCACCGAAATGGAGTCATCTATCCCCGAAACGACTCCCGATACCCTGAGCATCCCAAGAGGTGCAGAACTTGTCGCCCCAGGAACTCCCCGCCCGAGTACGACTGAAGGAACCAAACCTTCAGTCATCATCGAAGTCCCCGTGACTTTCACCGACCGACCACCAGCTGTCGGGTACGTGAACGTGACTAAAGGATTTATCCGAACGGCCACGGGCAAGAATCGGTATTGTCCACCGAAGTACCTGGGCCTCAAAGGCGAACCTCCACAGATGATACCCCACGATCTGCAGAAGAGAATTTGCCGAGGATGCATCGACACCGGGGTCGCTGACGTCTCGGACATTTGGTTCGAGAACTACTTCGGACTTGCCGAAGCAATGTGCATCAGCGACGGCCTAGTTGCCGTTGTTGACGCCATCTGTGAGGACGACCGAATTAGGTCACAGACAGCGTACCCCCTGCTGTATGGCCTGATCGGGTTCGAGGAACGCCTTCCCAGCATCCACTCCCGCGAAGTCCTTCTACCACAAGGACCACCCCGAGAACGCACCTACGCGTTCATGTCTAGTTCACAGATGAACTCCCCTGTCCGTGAGGAAGAGGACGCTCTTTTGGTGGACCCCGAGCTCGAACGCGAAGAGCGGAGAATGACAAATGAGACCGCTCGCGACGGAGACGTGGCCAGCCTGATTCCCGAAGCTGCCTCGAGCCTAGAGGGTGGAGCTTGCTACTCCACCAAGGTAAATACCGCCCGAGAAATGAGCCTCGAGGAGCTTGATGCCCGCCAAGAGGCCATTGAGCGCGAGCGCAAAGACCTCATGAAGCGGAAATCGAAGCTCAAGAAAGACGTGGAAAAAGCCCGGAAGGAATCCACAGACAAACCCGAGGCTAAGTCCAAGTCGAGCCGCCGCAAGAAAAAGGTGGTAGAAGAGAAGGCGGACGAAAGCGACGACTCCGCGGCCTCGACTTCGTCTCGAAGCTCGCGGAGTCGAACCCGAAGTGGAAAGACCACAAGGGAGGATGATACCTCACCCCCCTCGAGGTCTACCCGAACCCGGAGCCGGTCACCAGCACCGCAGCCGAGGAGGAGGAAATCCAGGACGAGGGAAATGGAGACCGCGACAAGCAGGTCGCCGAAATGAGCCGGCACCTGCTAGAAAACATCGACTCCTTAGAGGAGCCCCTGGGAGATGCCCCTGACGAGTCCTGCTTGAACAAGTGGGTTAATGCCCGAACCGGATTCCCAGACTACACCCCAAAGTGCTTTATGGACTGTCAGCGTCACACTGACAGCTACTCGATTCCTCCCGCCACTAACCGCGACGGCGATAGTGACGACGAGGAATGGATGAAAATCCTGAAGAAGGACGCTGGCCCCGCGAAGTTCTATCGCGTGTGGGTGGCTTCTCTCGGAGACACTAGTAAGACACCTAAGTCTTACTATGGCTTCGAGCATCGAACGAAGCTGCAATACGCGGCTTCAGCATGGACATCCTCGAACCCCACCTGTCCCTTCGAGATCTGCGTCAACGCTGCAGAGACTGAGAGAGTCTGGCCTTCGAAAGACTCGTTCTTCAGACACCTCGTGGAGTATCACATGCACCACGGGCCTGTGTACCGATGTTCTAATGAAAAGAACGAAAACAAGAAGTGCCAAGGGCTGAGAACCACGAGGCGGGGACGCATGGCCGAGCATTTAGCTCAGGTCCATGGTCTAAAAGCCAGTGACGCTCGTTTGAAGGCCCTGAAACTCCACGAGCGACTTATGTCGAAGTGGGATCAAATGACCTCCGAGGAGAGGCTAAAGATCACCATGAGAACTGACCACCTGTGCCACACGGTCGAGGGGAAGCAGGACGCCTACTTCCTCAAGAACGTGCGCTCCCACCGATTTGACATGTCAGCAGAAATGCACTGGCGTGTCAAAGTCCAGAGGAGGGATCCCGACGCGGTCGACCGCTATGGAAGACCCCGACCACATCCGGGTAGTGATCCCCGACGGGACGCTAAACGACCGAGGTCGGAGTCTCAGTCCCCAGCCCCAGCTCCGGAACACAAAAAGAGGTCCCCCGATCCGAGCACAATCGCGGGGGCCACATCCCGAGACCCCTCGAGCCTGGAGCAGGTCTCGCCCCTGAACTCGAGCTCCTATCGACCCGCAGCAGGGACTTCGACAGGTAACCACCAGACCTGGTTTGAGGGACGGAACACCCTATCACACTCTGACTGGTTTGCAGGTCACACCGAGTCCGCCACTCGGCACCAAGGCAAGCCAGATACCGAGTCAGACGAGTTCCCCACTCTGTCTGAAACCCAGACACCCGGCCCCGAGTCCCAAACCCTATTGCCTTCGGGGAAACCGAAGCCAATGGGTCCCCCGGCCAACCCTGCTGACACCTCTTCACGAGGACGGGTCCGACCGGTGGACCCGAAACGACCCGGACGCGAAGTCGCTCTGAAAGACCCCAGCCAACCCCTCCCCGATGTCGGCAGAGGCCGAGGCATAACCATAGATGCGAGTGGAGCTGTAGTCGGATCGTCTCGACGAACCAACACAGCTACCCCATCCCCGAGTGCCACAGCCACATCGAGCTCTGCTTATGAGAGCGGCTCCGATACCCACACGCCTCCTGTGCCGACCCCCCCAACACGAAACATAAGGACCACCAACATGCTACACTTGGTGAAATCTAACCTCGAGTTAGAGGATCCCGATGACTATATCAGAAACCGGACACAGGAAACCTGTGATATTCAGGCCGACGTCTTCCAGGCGTGGCAAGAGAGACATATCAGCCAGGCCACCGGATACCTCCGGGGCGTTACCGAAGGCGTGTTTGAATGTCTGCACGAGATCCAATGACGAGAAATCGCCCGAATCTCGCAGGACATGCAGGGACAAGCGAGGGATCAGCTTCGAGCCTCGCTCCAACGTGAAAACGAGGCCAAGGCCATGAAGCTGAAGTACGAGTCACAGCTGCAGGAGCTGAGAAGCCAGTATGACCATCAGGACGTTAGATTCATGGCAGTGTTCGGCTGCTTCATGAAAGACTGGGATGGCACAGCTGAAAGTGCCTTCGAAAAGCTCCAGGCCAAGTTGCAGGAGAACAGACAACTCGAGGCAGACATTGAATCCTTCGGATTCGCTAGTATGCCTACCCCGAGAGCCTCCGCCAGTGCTGGCGCACCTCCTACAATACCCGAGAGGGAGCTCGAAGGCGCCACCGCTGCTGTAACTGCCACCCCGACCAGACAGGCTGACGCGGCAGTCACTACCCCAGAAACAACCACGGTTGTTGCAGACCCTGCCCGAACACCCGTGGTCGACAACCTGATCAGTCTGGACTCCGACCCGGAAACCCACCCTGGGGAAACAGTGATGGAGACAGACTTGTAATGACAGCCGACGACCCTACCCTACGGGAGCCCGACTACTGATACTGTGCCCCGAACCCGATGGATGCCCGGACGGATGCAGACCCACAGAGCCAAATGGACGAATCTACATCTTCCCATCTTGATCAGGGCACACCACACAGCGACGCGGCTTGCCACCGCCAAGTCCGTCACTCGCCGAATGGATCTGCAGACAAGCAGTGAACGACCTTGAAGACACCCCGAAGTTAATTATTATTGTACGGCAGACCCACTGCGCTGGTGGGCTGCTATAGAAACATATTATATATAATTTAAATTAACCACTAGTCCTCTTACCCTACGCATAAAAATAATATTCCTGTTTTAATAACTTCGATCATAACGTCGTCCACTACGATCGAACTCATGAAACATAATAATTGGTGCTATATACCTACATGATCTGTTACCTTAAAGCTATTTAATATTTCTCAGGTACACACCCATTGTGTTCATATCTCGGGGATAGTAGTGGTATAGAGGTGTATATGTATATTATTATAGTTATAAAAACCCACAGTTATTGTAAACTGTGTTAAAAAAAGTATTATATAGTGTTCATACGTGAACAACAAAAATTTTTCTTTTCGGGTCACGCAACTTAAAATCATATGGTATATCGTTATTTAACATACAAATTAATACTCTATGTACGGTCTCGAACATGTTCTTCCGAACTTGTTTCGACCCATATCTCTCCTTAATCGTATTCCATAGTGTATATGTATGTTTACTTTATTTAAAATATTTATATGTGGTCGACTCCTGTTATTAAGACGTCACACAAATAACATATCACGTTCTACTTCGAACTCGTATCTTTAACTTCGAGCCCTAATTTTCTTAGAATAACGAAATAGTACTCTGTTAAAACTATGTTATTTTTGCACACCCCTTTCCTTATTCTGGTGGGGGTAGTGTAGGGGCTCGTAGATCGTGATATAGTGTGAGCGTCTCCCCCGAGAGGGCGTTTCGAGCGGTGCGCCCATCACCGGTAGTCACCAGAGGTCTCTTCGACCACTGGTCCCTGCAGGGTGGTGGCAGCACTGTCCGCCTCGCTCCAGCCCCTACCTGGGGCCGAGGGAGGCGTTAGTCTGGCTCTGCCTGCCAACGGAGTCGGACCACCCTTACCTGAGCTTATGCCTAGCTAAGCAGTACTCTTCGAGGTGGATGTAATACCTATACCGAAATAAACACGTGCCAGTTGCACTAACCCGAGATACCTCGTCTGGTTTTCACTTCGAACTAGTCGAAACCATAATTCGAACCATTACAATACCAAACAGAGAGGGCCATGTGGCGGTAGGAAAATTCCTCATTAGACATAGAGTGGTGAACCCTGGTGAACCAACCAGAGCCTCTGCCACCTTTTATGGCAAGTTCTAACCATGAACAACTTTGACTTTGATGGTAAACATTACCTACAAGTCGCTGGCACAGCGATGGGGACTAGAGTGGCCCCTACCTATGCTAATATTTTCATGGGAGAATTTGAAGAAAAACATGTGTATAGCTACAGGCTACAACCTTTGTTGTGGCTCAGATTTATAGACGATGTGTTCTTCATCTGGACTCATGGTATTGATGAATTTAATCAGTTCCGCACTTACCTGAACTCGGTGCATTCTACCATCAAGTTCACGGGGGAGATATCTAATATCTCGGTAAGCTTCCTTGATACTACCGTGAAGCTAACCCCAGGTGCCCTGGAAACTGACTTGTACATCAAACCAACAGACTCCAACAATTACTTACGATTTGATTCTGCCCACCCTCGTCACTGCCTAAGGGGTATCCCCTATGGACAGTTTCTGAGAATCCGGCGGATCTGCTCTAGAGATGCTGATTTCATTAAACACAGCATCATGAAGGGCAGACACTTCGTGAGACGTGGCTATGACCCCTGCCACATTCAGTCCGCTTTCTTGAGAGCTTGGGCACTATCGAGGGATTCCCTTCTGGGCCCCAGTGGGCCTAAAAAGGAAGCACACCCTCACAACCTGATAACAACCTTTTCACCCGGCTCTGACTGCCTAACGAAAATCTTGAAATCTAATTGGGACTTACTGATCAAATCGTACCACACGAGGAAGATCCATTCCAAAGGCTTTAGTACCACATACAAACGCCCCAAGAACATTGGTTCCATAATAGTCAGGGCCAAGCTGCCTCCCTTAACCAAGGGGGGACCCAGCTTGAACGCCAATATATGCAAGACCAAATCTTGCAGATATTCCCCCGACTAAACACTACTGGGAAAATAACGTGCACCTCGACTGGACGCACTTATACCAGCAAAATGAACGTGTCCTGCAAAAGTTCTAATCTGATCTATAGCCTGGCCTGCAAACGTTGTGGCAAAATGTATGTGGGCCAGACAAAGGGTCCCTTGATGGACCGGATTAGAACACATTTCAGGAACATCACACAAAATGTTGAAAAGAGTATCGTTGGATCCCATTTCAACTCAGCCTTCCATAAACAATTGGATGATGTGGAACTCACCATAGTGGATTTCATACATGCTCACCCAGATAGTGACAAGGCTGGTTACCTTCGGAACCTAATTGAATT
Organism: Acholoe squamosa; assembly: GCA_949317995.1. Taxonomy (NCBI): domain Eukaryota; kingdom Metazoa; phylum Annelida; class Polychaeta; order Phyllodocida; family Polynoidae; genus Acholoe; species Acholoe squamosa. The sequence goes on along the minus strand of OX439041.1, from coordinate 64,247,045 downwards.
TAACTGGATTCAAAGGCTCCATAGTGATGCACCCCTGGGGTTGAATATAGCAGATGCCCCCTTTGGGGCAGGCTAAATCAGGGAACAAGCATCACATTTTCCTGACAATATGGGGACAACCTCCTCATATAGGGATCACCCACAGCTCATTAGCACAACAGAGATTATCGACCTAGCCAGGTCAAAAATTCTTTTAAGTTATTGATTCTCTCTGCGAATGACTGGGGTGCATAATGCTGGCCAGACACTAGTTTGGTTACCATTAGAGAACACCATGGGTAGTAGGCCTGTATCTGATCTACCAAAGTTCATATTAATTTTATAACCGGTGGTACGCCAGAATAAAATTAAAATATAAAATTTGACTATTCTAACATAGCAAATTGTCACTGATGCCCTCGACAACAATGACTACAGCCACTAAATTTGCATTCCATTTTTAGTGACACATAACTTCAAGCCCCATCTGGGTTTGGGACCACTGGCAATATTTTATTGTCACATACTAGCACAAACAGATGCCTGATGAGTCCCCAAGGGATGAAACTGCTTCCTCTGCTATCTAACTTGTTTGGATAGTGATATCTCCATGTTACCCAGTACCATGGATACCTGTGTACACTGTCACCTAGTGACAGAAACACATGTGACTGTTGCCATGCAATGGTGTTCTGAATGACGTCATAGCCCCCCGGCCGTTTCGTCATTCAAAGTGGTAGCGTCGTGCTGAACGGTTGGTTAAACATAGCCCTGTCGAAATCATAATGGCATAAGAGTGAGGGATCCCTCTACGATTTGATAAGGGTCTTGCGAAATGCCTTCCAGGCAAACACTGACTCTCTGATTATTCAGAGGTACTGGGAGACCATATTATAACACCAAAATCCTTTGTTAGGCCCTCAATCAGATGTAACATAGGTTTTGGTTGTCATAATAATTATCCTGCCTAGGAAAGTGCCTCGGAATCATTCATTAGGACTCAGCTACTGATCAAACTGATTGCTTGCGTCTTGTTTTTTTTTTATGGACAAAAGGAATTCTCACTCTTGAGTAGCCTTTCAATGAGTCAGCATAAAACATACACGTGCATGTGCAGCCCATTCCTGTTTACACTATAGGATTCCTGTTTACACTATAGGATTCCTGTTTACACTATAGGATTCCTGTTTACAATATAGGATTCCTGTTTACACTATAGGATTCCTGTTTACACTACATGTTTAGGATTCCTGTTTACACTATAGGATTCCTGTTTACACTAAAGGATTCCTGTTTACACTATAGGATTCCTATTTACACTATAGGATTCCTGTTTACACTATAGGATTCCTGTTTACACTATAGGATTCCTGTTTACACTATAGGATTCCTGTTTACACTATAGGAATCCTGTTTACACTATAGGATTCCTGTTTACACTATAGGATTCCTGTTTACACTAAAGGATTCCTGTTTACACTATAGGATTCCTGTTTACACTAAAGGATTCCTGTTTACACTATAGGATTCCTGTTTACACTATAGGATTCCTCTAATCCTGTTAGATAGCCGATAGCGGTTCTTTTTCAATATCATTTGATATTGTAGGCCTATGCATGTTACCAAATATCAATACTCCATTGCTACTAGTAAACTGGACACTGAATTTGACTAGGACGATAGGAGGGGTAGAACTAGGCCTCCACTTTGTTTGTATAGGCCCTTTGGCAAAGTGACAGTTTCATGTGCTACTTACTCATTTGTAACGGTAAAGCAAATCTGAAGAAAACGTTTTACCAACAGTACTAGGCCTTACCACAAAAAAAAAGGTTGGTCTACTATGTAGGCTCTACATATTTTCGGAAATGTTTTTTTTTCTTTGAAAAAAATCTTGACTAAGGATTTGGTCCGCCTCATTTTCTGCAAGTTTTCTCTTTGTAATCTCAGGACCCCAGCTGCAGCACCGACTTGGACTCCTTATCTCACGTCCTAGGCCTACTTGCAAAGTTCAGGTACCCGACAAGTGCCGTGGTGTCATAACGCAACCGTAATAACATGACTAAATGAAGCTAACATTATAAGTCTAGGCCTAATCACCATAATTGGGAAGCTGGGCGAGAGTTGCTTTAGCATTAGTACCCCACTGCCTCTTCGCAATTGTACTTCTCAGAGTGGTGGTTGCCTCCCATCAGCCATGGCATTTGTCTTACATAAGTGATGACCGACCTAATGTAGTAGCACTACCGTAGCACTTCAGGTAGTGCATTCTTGTTTGGACAAATTGTTAGTTGCCAGTATCCTTGATGGGTTAGATCTGGTTTAGTAATGCTGGCTTCTGACTGGCCTGGAGGCCATTTCTTAACAGCCTACGACTGCTCACTTTCAAGTCGTAGTGGTAACCCTTAATTTAGTGGCATTACAGCCCAATAGCATTGGCCATGTAATGCCTGCAGCACTACGACTGCCCTACCAAATGCTATGTCATTACTACATAAGGAGTGATCGTACTGAGCAGTCGTAGTGCATTCCCTATGATCACTGGCACTAACTTTCAGGTTGTGAAGTCGTAGTAGCTGTATGCAGTCGTAGTGGTTTAAGAAATGGCCTCCTGAAGTATTAGTGTTGTAACTGCTCTAGACCCCGATATTGGACAGGACGACATGGGTCACTTTGAGGCTTCTTAGTCCCGGTTCCTGGCACAGGATATGGACAGTTGATTTTGTCATTTTTCAGTAATGGGGCCATCCATAAATTACATCATGCCAAATCTGACCATTTTTGACCCCCGGTCATGTTTTTTGCCAATTTTTAAAATGCTATATGGTATACATGGAGAATTAATCCAGTCATGCCGGGCGTGATCCCCTGCCTCCTGCATTTGTGGATGGCCCCCATGCCATATTTGTATCAGGCATACCTTCCTATAGATAGGACCCCCGGGGGATAGGACCTACTCCCTAAGTCTTGAAACAACGTGCAATGTATTTCAGTGTGAAATATAGCCTACACATTATTTTTTTACTGTAGACTAGTGACCTCTTTCCACGACAAAACATGGCCTTTTTCCATGACAAAACATGGCCTCTTTCCATGATAAAACATGACCTCTTTCCACGACAAAACGAGGCAAAATATGGCCTCTTTTCATGCAATATAGAGCTCTTTGTCACGGAAAACACTGGTGCATTTATCAGCGAGAAACCAGCGGAATGTGACGTTGCCTAGTGATGTGACATTGCCTAGTGACGAGATGTTGCCTAGTGACATGGTGGTGCGCCAAAATCGGTAGCAACATCACTCTCCAAGCAGACTTTTTCGGAGGGGCCCACTTCAGAAGTTTATGGTGAGATATCTAAATAAATCCAACTAGTTTTGCCTCTATATTTTAGGGGATGATAATATAGACTTGTAACAAGACTACCATGTATTCTTTGCACATAAATCATTTGAAAAATGCTTATTATAGTCGTTTGTTGTATCAGAAAACAATGGCTGATTTTTTATGACTGTGTGCCTCCAGTTGCTAAGGTCTCTGTCGAGAGTATGTGTATAAATGAATAATTCTTAATGAAATCCACTTTGTTCTAAAGTTCAGTGCCATTCAAATGAGATTTTTTATATTTGAAACCCTAATAATATAAATTTGAACAAATTACAAGAAAAAAATCGAGTTAACCCAGACTTTCCTATCTGCTTCACGGCCTGAAAATTTTGCTTCATCTGGTACCTCAAGGGTACTGTATGCTGAAGCAGTCATTAATTTACATTCTATAACCAGCGACCTAATTATGCCTTTTTTTAATATAGTGTAGGCAAATAAACACTAAGACCACCGGACAACATAGCAGTATTAAAGGTGTAGTAACTGAGTATGGCATCGTTTTGGTCTGTCATGGATTAGAAGTCAATTATGTCATTTATTGCCAACTGGGGGACTTGGTGGATTTTGGAGGATCAGCAGATTTTTTTCCGACCCCTCACCACTATGACAAAAAGAACTGATTTTGCAAAATGACCCCCCCCCCCCAAAAAAAAAGAAAGAAATCGGATACATGTGTGGAATGACGCGCCATAATGGGTATTTGAATAGCCTGTGGTGGTCCCGCGTCGTCTTCGAGGTACCTTCGTGGTCCTCGTGGGCGACGTCGAGAGCACCTCTATTACCCGACGCCTGGGGGCGCTGGAGTCCAGCGCCACGTCACCACTTGGTCACGTGGCCCTCGACTCCGGTGTATATAAGGCCGTTGTACGGCCTTCCTCAGGGTCAGTCCAGCCCCGACTGACCATTGTGAGCAATGGTCGGCGGCTGCCCGGCTACCATATTCTAATACTCCTCTGTGCTACTGCACAGAGGGGGTTCATGTGGAATATTAACTCTAGACACTAGAAGGCCTAGTGTCGAACCTGCAACAGAGTTCAAACTCTGCCACCTGTAACTGTGATCGAGAACGGCTGATGCCTATGTGTTATTAGACAATAAAGTTTTAACTGGAACCTGAATAGTTGTTCTTCGTTGTTAATCGAAAGATTCGATTAAACATCGAGGGGTAGAACGCTACACTGGTGCCGTGACCAGTTGTTAACTTTAGTCTGCATAGGTACTGCGAGCTTAAGTTCGACATGCAGGGTCACTTGGATGAAGGTGATGACCCCAATCATCAACATCAAGTGACTACAGGCCCGTTAGTGGATATGAATGATCCACTAATTGGTGGTGGTTTGAACCACACCCTGATATTAGGCCCATCGTCTGACCCGTTGGGCCTGTATCAAAGGAGCCGGCTACTCAATTGGCGAGTATCGACTCAACTCTCTCCGGCGGCTGAGAACTTCTTGAGGACACAGAGTTTGTCCTATGTAGAAAAATCAGCCTCGCCCGTGGGAACTCCAATGGGCCTTGGCAGTTGGTCCTTCGAGGGTCCCTCGCCCGTGTCGATACAAGGAAGTATTGACAGTGGCAGGGGGCTCAACGAGGAGTTGCTACAAGAGCAGCAACGCCAACTGCGCCAGGGTCGCCAACAGTTGGATGCTCTCGCGAGTAACACCATGAAATCTCAGGAGAAGAGTACAGAAATAGAGCTGAAATTGGAACAGCTTAGGCAGCAGGCGTTAGAGGCTTCGAACAAGACTCAGATCGCAAATAGAGAACTTACTGATCTTCAGGAGAAGGTCAAGTAGCTCTCTAGCGAAAAGGAGTCCTTGCTTGCAACGAAGTCAGAGATCGAGCGTAGTCGGTTGACAGCAATGGATTGTCAATCGCTAAAAGCAAAGATCGATCGCCTTGCTACAAGCCGCCGAGAATGTGTCGAGAGAGCTCGAAACGATTTTCGGTATGCCCAGCACGAGCAGACGTCCCTTAAACATAAGTTGAAACTACAAGAAGTAGAAAAGACTATGTTGGAGGAACAACTGCAAGAGTTGTGGCATAAGTTGAACCAACAATCAGCCGAGCATACTGAAGAAGTAGCTGAGCACCTAACGGCTTATGAAAAGCAGGTGAGACAGCTACGTCAGGAACGGGAGTCGTTACTCTGTCAGATGCAAGCTGACGAGGATGCAGCACCGACTTGGACTCCTTATCTCACGTCCTAGGCCTACTTGCAAAGTTCAGGTACCCGACAAGTGCCGTGGTGTCATAACGCAACCGTAATAACATGACTAAATGAAGCTAACATTATAAGTCTAGGCCTAATCACCATAATTGGGAAGCTGGGCGAGAGTTGCTTTAGCATTAGTACCCCACTGCCTCTTCGCAATTGTACTTCTCAGAGTGGTGGTTGCCTCCCATCAGCCATGGCATTTGTCTTACATAAGTGATGACCGACCTAATGTAGTAGCACTACCGTAGCACTTCAGGTAGTGCATTCTTGTTTGGACAAATTGTTAGTTGCCAGTATCCTTGATGGGTTAGATCTGGTTTAGTAATGCTGGCTTCTGACTGGCCTGGAGGCCATTTCTTAACAGCCTACGACTGCTCACTTTCAAGTCGTAGTGGTAACCCTTAATTTAGTGGCATTACAGCCCAATAGCATTGGCCATGTAATGCCTGCAGCACTACGACTGCCCTACCAAATGCTATGTCATTACTACATAAGGAGTGATCGTACTGAGCAGTCGTAGTGCATTCCCTATGATCACTGGCACTAACTTTCAGGTTGTGAAGTCGTAGTAGCTGTATGCAGTCGTAGTGGTTTAAGAAATGGCCTCCTGAAGTATTAGTGTTGTAACTGCTCTAGACCCCGATATTGGACAGGACGACATGGGTCACTTTGAGGCTTCTTAGTCCCGGTTCCTGGCACAGGATATGGACAGTTGATTTTGTCATTTTTCAGTAATGGGGCCATCCATAAATTACATCATGCCAAATCTGACCATTTTTGACCCCCGGTCATGTTTTTTGCCAATTTTTAAAATGCTATATGGTATACATGGAGAATTAATCCAGTCATGCCGGGCGTGATCCCCTGCCTCCTGCATTTGTGGATGGCCCCCATGCCATATTTGTATCAGGCATACCTTCCTATAGATAGGACCCCCGGGGGATAGGACCTACTCCCTAAGTCTTGAAACAACGTGCAATGTATTTCAGTGTGAAATATAGCCTACACATTATTTTTTTACTGTAGACTAGTGACCTCTTTCCACGACAAAACATGGCCTTTTTCCATGACAAAACATGGCCTCTTTCCATGATAAAACATGACCTCTTTCCACGACAAAACGAGGCAAAATATGGCCTCTTTTCATGCAATATAGAGCTCTTTGTCACGGAAAACACTGGTGCATTTATCAGCGAGAAACCAGCGGAATGTGACGTTGCCTAGTGATGTGACATTGCCTAGTGACGAGATGTTGCCTAGTGACATGGTGGTGCGCCAAAATCGGTAGCAACATCACTCTCCAAGCAGACTTTTTTGGAGGGGCCCACTTCAGAAGTTTATGGTGAGATATCTAAATAAATCCAACTAGTTTTGCCTCTATATTTTAGGGGATGATAATATAGACTTGTAACAAGACTACCATGTATTCTTTGCACATAAATCATTTGAAAAATGCTTATTATAGTCGTTTGTTGTATCAGAAAACAATGGCTGATTTTTTATGACTGTGTGCCTCCAGTTGCTAAGGTCTCTGTCGAGAGTATGTGTATAAATGAATAATTCTTAATGAAATCCACTTTGTTCTAAAGTTCAGTGCCATTCAAATGAGATTTTTTATATTTGAAACCCTAATAATATAAATTTGAACAAATTACAAGAAAAAAATCGAGTTAACCCAGACTTTCCTATCTGCTTCACGGCCTGAAAATTTTGCTTCATCTGGTACCTCAAGGGTACTGTATGCTGAAGCAGTCATTAATTTACATTCTATAACCAGCGACCTAATTATGCCTTTTTTTAATATAGTGTAGGCAAATAAACACTAAGACCACCGGACAACATAGCAGTATTAAAGGTGTAGTAACTGAGTATGGCATCGTTTTGGTCTGTCATGGATTAGAAGTCAATTATGTCATTTATTGCCAACTGGGGGACTTGGTGGATTTTGGAGGATCAGCAGATTTTTTTCCGACCCCTCACCACTATGACAAAAAGAACTGATTTTGCAAAATGACCCCCCCCCCCCAAAAAAAAAGAAAGAAATCGGATACATGTGTGGAATGACGCGCCATAATGGGTATTTGAATAGCCTGTGGTGGTCCCGCGTCGTCTTCGAGGTACCTTCGTGGTCCTCGTGGGCGACGTCGAGAGCACCTCTATTACCCGACGCCTGGGGGCGCTGGAGTCCAGCGCCACGTCACCACTTGGTCACGTGGCCCTCGACTCCGGTGTATATAAGGCCGTTGTACGGCCTTCCTCAGGGTCAGTCCAGCCCCGACTGACCATTGTGAGCAATGGTCGGCGGCTGCCCGGCTACCATATTCTAATACTCCTCTGTGCTACTGCACAGAGGGGGTTCATGTGGAATATTAACTCTAGACACTAGAAGGCCTAGTGTCGAACCTGCAACAGAGTTCAAACTCTGCCACCTGTAACTGTGATCGAGAACGGCTGATGCCTATGTGTTATTAGACAATAAAGTTTTAACTGGAACCTGAATAGTTGTTCTTCGTTGTTAATCGAAAGATTCGATTAAACATCGAGGGGTAGAACGCTACACTGGTGCCGTGACCAGTTGTTAACTTTAGTCCGCATAGGTACTGCGAGCTTAAGTTCGACATGCAGGGTCACTTGGATGAAGGTGATGACCCCAATCATCAACATCAAGTGACTACAGGCCCGTTAGTGGATATGAATGATCCACTAATTGGTGGTGGTTTGAACCACACCCTGATATTAGGCCCATCGTCTGACCCGTTGGGCCTGTATCAAAGGAGCCGGCTACTCAATTGGCGAGTATCGACTCAACTCTCTCCGGCGGCTGAGAACTTCTTGAGGACACAGAGTTTGTCCTATGTAGAAAAATCAGCCTCGCCCGTGGGAACTCCAATGGGCCTTGGCAGTTGGTCCTTCGAGGGTCCCTCGCCCGTGTCGATACAAGGAAGTATTGACAGTGGCAGGGGGCTCAACGAGGAGTTGCTACAAGAGCAGCAACGCCAACTGCGCCAGGGTCGCCAACAGTTGGATGCTCTCGCGAGTAACACCATGAAATCTCAGGAGAAGAGTACAGAAATAGAGCTGAAATTGGAACAGCTTAGGCAGCAGGCGTTAGAGGCTTCGAACAAGACTCAGATCGCAAATAGAGAACTTACTGATCTTCAGGAGAAGGTCAAGTAGCTCTCTAGCGAAAAGGAGTCCTTGCTTGCAACGAAGTCAGAGATCGAGCGTAGTCGGTTGACAGCAATGGATTGTCAATCGCTAAAAGCAAAGATTGATTGCCTTGCTACAAGCCGCCGAGAATGTGTCGAGAGAGCTCGAAACGATTTTCGGTATGCCCAGCACGAGCAGACGTCCCTTAAACATAAGTTGAAACTACAAGAAGTAGAAAAGACTATGTTGGAGGAACAACTGCAAGAGTTGTGGCATAAGTTGAACCAACAATCAGCCGAGCATACTGAAGAAGTAGCTGAGCACCTAACGGCTTATGAAAAGCAGGTGAGACAGCTACGTCAGGAACGGGAGTCGTTACTCTGTCAGATGCAAGCTGACGAGGATGCTCGAGCCAGGGACGAGGCAGAAATGCGTCGTCGCTGTGAGGAACGAATCGAACACGCAAACAAAATGGCGGAATATCAGGTCTTAATGGAACAAAAAGCGAGGCATGAGGCAGAGCTTAATTCCTTGAAGTCTGAATCCCTAGTAGCCCAGTCACTGAAAGATCAGAAGGATTCGGACACTTTGGGAGCCATACGTGGTGAAATCGATGAGCTCCGACGAGAGATATTGTCTCGCAGAAAGGCTGATGAAGCCAGGGTGAATAAAGAAGTTCGTGATGAACTCGCACTCGAAGAACGTCTGAAGGAGCAGACGGAATCGGAATTGCGTACCGCTAGACTTCGAGATAAGCAACAAAGTAGTGAATGCAGCACTACTAGAGTTGCTACTCAAGGGGATCTAGTCGAAAACCCTGACTACAGAGAGTGGCTTGACCATGCCATGAAGGAGGCCAAGCAACTCTTTGCCATCAGCGAGCAACGAGATCTCTCGAAACCCGAACATGCCCGCCTGGAATTCCTAGTGTCGGAATTAAGACAGGCGGAACGTTCAAAACAGCAGGCGGAGATAGATAGAATGGTGGGAGCAATCGACGACATCTCGAAAGTGGATTCGAGGTCGCGCCGGACCCAACCAGTTCCTTCAATGCCGCGCACCGATGGTCTAAGTGAAGTGATCGGGCAGTTCTCGACCCCTATCACGACCCAACAACATGTTGATCCACCCAAATATAGGGATATCAGATTCGAGGCTTCGCGGTTGAGTGATGCCGATTCTGGTAATCCCTGGGGGATGAATCACAGTCGTGCAGACACGACTATGAGAAACATGGGGATGGACCATCAAATACCTAGAAGAGGCACAACATTCGCCCTTGATCAGGTCAGGAGATCAAGCAGAATGTTTGAAAATACCTCTATCGGGCATGAACCAGCCCGAACTAGGTCAGTCGAGTGCCCTCCATTTACATGGAAGGACGATTGGCTCCGTTGGTACCACGGATTCAATCACGTCCGTCGAGTAAATGTATGGACCTCGAGTATGGCATTAGCTCAACTCCTCATGTTACTCCAGAATGGCCCTGCAGCTGATACTGTGTGGCTATGGGAGGAGCATGGAGATGGGACTTTGGAGGGACTGGTCGACATGGTAACGGAAGCCATGACTTCTAGCCTTCAAGACCCCATTGTTACAATGGAGAAGAGACGCCAAGGCAAGAACGAAAGCATTAGAGCCTATGGCTTTGCTTTGAGACGTCTTGCCGGCGATGCCTATCCAGGTGTGGACTTCTCGGTTGAATGGCTCATAACCAAAGTCAACCAGTTGTTCATAGGAGAATTGTATGACGTTGATTTACAACAAGACGTTCTTCGGGAGTGGCGTACTTACATGTCCCTAAAGGATCTCATGGACTTGGCAGACGAGTTGTTGCGGAAACGACAACTCCTGCCGAAGTTGGTGAATCCTACCTCGACAAATGCATTGTCGGCGTTGGCCGACGCCGCTTTGGTTAAGGAAGGACAGGGCGAAGTCTCCTCATACTCGAAGCCCGGGGCGGGGAGTAAGACTAAGAAAGGTCAGAAATCCGCTGGTAAATCGAAAACACCAAACAAGGCCTCCAAACCCAAGGTACAGGAGCAGACCTTCTCGCTGAGTCAATTGAAGAATTTACTCAGGGTTATCGAGGGAGGGGATGTCCCTGGTACTAGCTCGGAGAAGCCGAGTACCCCTCCGTCCGACGCCAAGTGTTGGAACTGCAAGAAGCAGGGGCATTTCGCACGAACTTGCCCCGAGCCGATTAAAGGACTACCACCTGACGCGACGGAAAACTGAGGCGGGCGGCTCGACGTGGCAATCGAGCTGCCCGACCATCGAAAAGCCAAGGTATCAGCACCTCTGGCACTCCTGATCAGACGACAGTAGATTCGAGGGAACTAGGTAAGGTCCCGGTAGGGCCGTCCCAGCCCTTTACCACAGCGGCACCGGTTGATCACCGGTCGGGTTCCGAAGATGTCGGTGTAGAAAAAGCCTCAATGGCCAAGGAACAGGGCGCTGGCAGCCCGAACTCCGAGGTCGAGGGTTCGACTGGATCGAAAGTGAAAGTCGACGCCGGGAGAGAAGCCCTGATGCGGCAGCTGGCCAGAGTCTGCGCAACAGAGCTTCCCTCAGATGATCCCTGTCTCTCTTTTCTGAAGAGGAGGGGGATCGATCTGAGTACTGACGTAGGGTTGAGAATGCTAGCAGGAACCGCCCCCTTGTCGGGGAAACGATGGTACCTGTCTGCAGAGATTCAAGGGCGTTCTCTGGACTTCCTGATAGATACTGGTGCCAGCCACACCATTGTCTCTCGAGAACTCGCGAAAACGTTAGTGGTGCCGTCAGATAATCTCTACGAGGGAATAACGGCGTGCACTGCGTCTGGAGCCGAAATGCGGACCTATGGTCGATTGGTTCTACCTCTTAAGGTCGCATCGACCCACTATGTGTTTAGCCCAATAGTGGCCGATGTGGCTGACGATGGCATTCTGGGGCTCGACTTCGCGGCATTATACGGTATGATCCTGAACCCAAGGACGGGTCAATTGGTCATGACCGAGCCGGTAGAAGAGCACCATCAGTGTAAACTGAAGAGAGTGTCATCGATAGCCTCAGTAGCACAGACCACTAGGATACCTGCCAGACATCGGTGCGATGTCTTGGTAAAATCCGAAGGTCTGGAAAGAGACCGACAGGGCATAGTCGAACCCGACCTGAACACTCTGAGATGTTTTGGGTTGGTTGGTGAGGCTGCCCTTGTCAGCAATGTTCGTCGAACAGTGTTTCCCGTCTGTAATCCACTGAATCGAGACATTGTCCTGGAGAAAGGCCAGGTGGTCGGTACTATACAGTATGCTGACAGAAACGGTGAACTCTCGTCACCGGAGGTAGGATCCGTGATGATGCGTCTCGAGCAAGAAGCTGCAGACATCGAGACGGCAGAAATCGCGAGCACCCACACGGGGGAGCTCCCTACCTGGCTGTTAGACATGTATGGCGACACCCACCTGACCCAGCCAGAGGAAAGAGTGAAGCTGTCCGCCTTACTACGTAAGCATGTGGATGTCTTTAAATCCCCAGATGAGCCGTTAGGGCGCACCGATCGATGTCTGCATAACATCGACACGGGTGACGCACAACCTATCCGAGTCTCTTATAGAAGGATTCCGCTCAGCAAGAAGGCTGCGGCGGATGAACAACTTAAGGAGATGTTGGATACGGGGGTGGTTAGGCCAAGTACTAGTCCCTGGTCCAGTCCCGTCCAGATGGTGACGAAGAAGGATGGGACCATGAGATTCTGCGTCGATTATCGATGTCTGAATGGAGTGACTAAGAAAAATGCTTACCCCCTCCCGCGCATCGACGAATCCTTGGATGCCCTAGGAGGAAACAAGTGGTTTAGTTGTCTCGATCTCCAATCTGGATATTGGCAGATCGGGATGAATCCCGACGACGTCGAGAAAACCGCTTTTTCCTACCAGAGGGGGCTCTACGAGTTCGATCGCATGGCGTTTGGTTTGTGTAACGCCCCCGCCACATTCGAGCGAATGATGGAGGAGATGTTGAGAGGTTTGCTAGGTAAAAGTTGCCTGGTTTACCTCGATGATATCATCGTCTTCGGCAAAACGACGGATGAAGCAATGGCGAATCTGGCAGAAGTCTTCAACAGGATTCGGGCATGGGGACTGAAGTTGAAACCTAAAAAATGTCAACTTTTTAGGACTTCAGTCGAGTACCTGGGCCGAATCGTGTCTGAACAGGGTATAGAAGCCAACCCGGGGAAAATTAGCGATGTAATGACTTGGGCTAGGCCCACTACAGTGAAGGAAATCCGATCCTTCATTGGTTTTTGTTCCTACTACCGAGAGTTCATCCCGGGGTTCGCGGAACTCGTGAGTCCTTTGCAGGACTTAGTGATCCAAAAACCTAAAGGTAGTAGAGGTCGTTACGAGGCATTCGCGTGGACGGAGAAAGCCGAACATGCTTTTGTCGAGTTAAAACGAAGTTTCAGGGAGACACCTGTACTTCGATTCCCCACACCCGACGGTCGTTTTATCTTGGACACTGACGCTAGCAACACAGCGATCGGGGCTGTTCTATCCCAGGTGCAGGATGGAATGGAGGTCCCGATCTCATTTGCCAGCAACACTCTAAGTAAAACACAACGAAACTACTGCACTACCAAAAGGGAACTGTTGGCAGTTGTCGTGTACACCAGGAAGTTTAGGCACTACCTTTATGGTGGTAACTTCACTATCCGCACCGATCATTCGTCTTTGAAATGGCTCCTAAATTTCAAAGAGGCTGAGGGAATGATGGGTAGGTGGCTGGCCCACCTTTCGGAGTTCGGTCTCGAAAACTCTAAGATCGAACATCGAAGTGGGGCCAAGCATCTAAACGCCGATGGCCTTAGTCGTATCCCTGTGCGGCTATGCCAGAGGTCGGATTGCACAGACTGCGGCAGTCATAATGCTGTTTTGGCAGCTGTAAGTGGTTTAGTAGACAGCCGGGTGGGTGTTGCATTTTGGTCTCTCGATGAACTCATTGATGCTCAGAAAGCGGACGCTGACATCAAACGAGTTGCTGAATGGCTAGTTAAGGGGGCTAAACCCACTAGGCCTGATGTATCGATCGAGAGCGCCGAGGTACGGAAATTAGTAGGGCAATGGCCTCTACTAACCTTCCGTGAAGGCTTGTTGTGTCGCTGGAAAGTCGAGGCGGGTCGAGCTAGGCGCACGATTCAAGTAGTTGTACCACGCCAACTGAGGGGTGAGGTACTCTCCTTTTGCCACGGACACCGAACAGCGGCACATTTTGGTCGTAAACGAACGCTCGAAAAAGTGAAAAGGAGATATTACTGGCCCGGGATGGGAAAGGACATAGGTCGTTGGGTTCGACACTGTCCTACCTGTTGCCTGGTAAAGCCCGGCGAGGGCATGGGTAAGTCTCCTCTGCACCAAGAGTTGTTCGGGGTGAGATTCGGGAGGATAGCTATGGATATCATCTCGGGATTTGCACCCACGCCAAACAAGAATACTTGCATGTTAGTAATCCAGGATTACTTCACCAAGTATGTACGCGCTATTCCCCTACCAAATCACACGGCAGAGACCTGTGCAGAGGCCTTCGTGAACGAATGGGTTTTGACCTTTGGAGTCCCGTTGCTTCTGCATTCCGACCAAGGTCGAGAGTTTGAGTCTCGACTCTTCTCTGAGATGTGTGAATATTTGACGATTGTAAAACAGAGAACCAATCCATACAGACCACAGAGTGATGGTCAGGTGGAAAGGTTCAATAGAACGTTGATTCAGAGTCTGACTATGTTGGTAGACAAACATATGGACGACTGGGATGAACAGGCTAAATATGTGGTGTCCGCATATAACAGCTCTGAGCACAGTTCTACTGGATGCAGTCCAAATATGATGGTATTCGGGGAAGAAATTCTCATGCCAGCGGATGTGATTTTCGGCTCAATCGAGAACCCACTCGAAGTCCCTTGTTCCGTCACCTTCGTGGAACAACTTCGTGACCGATTGAGGGAGAGTTATAGCATGGTAAGGGAAAACTTAGGTAAATCTGCGGAACGCCAGAAGGTCGGGTATGACTATGGGCTAAAGCAGAGAAGATACTCAGTTGGTGAACAGGTGGTGAGGTACCACACCCCCCAGGCAGCTATGAAGCTTGCCCCCAACTGGGATGGGCCGTTCGTTGTAGATTCTGTCCTCTCTGAGTCGACATTATTACTTCGATCATCCCGCGGACGGTTGCAAAAGAGCAATGTTGATAGAGTGCGCCGGTGGTTGGGCGTAGAACTATCACAAACTGTCGAGTTGTTGCAACCACAACTTGATGATGATTCACCTTCTCGTAAGGCTACGAAAAGGGCTAAGTCTGTTTCTGGACAGGTCGAAATAGAGGTCGAAAGGTCGCGGCCGGAAGTCCAGTCTAAAGAACAAACTAAGCAGGGTCATCGAAAACGACAGCAAAAAGCTCGAAAACTGAGCGAGGTGGAGGTGTTGGATGCCAGTAAACCATCAAAGCGGCGCCGTGGTCGACCGGCCCGTCGAGATAAGTCGAAAACATCTAAACAGCCTTTGAAGGGATGTCGGAAGCCCGACCCCCCCTCGAAGGTGCGAACGACTGAACAAACTTCACATCGAAACGTTTCGATTGAAGTGAAAGATCAGTCACTCCAGTCCGGACCTATGACTCGAGCGAGGCTTAAGCGCCAAGGCTCATCAAAGGAACGGTCAGCGAGTGTCGAGGATGAAAGGAAACCCAGAGCAAACACTCTGGCTCCTGCATCCACACCGTCACAAGTGATGGGGGGCAGACGCCGACGGAAACGGGTTAATAGCCCGGTCGGCCCGGCCACATCAAAGGACGGCGGGCTAGGAGGGGGTGATAGTAACCCGCCCCGAGGCTCAACACTCGTTCCTGTAGTAAAGGTTAAAATCAGGAAAAGCCCTAGATTAAACCCTACTCAGTAATCGATGTTTCGCACAATACTAAGCAGCAGCTTTACTAACCTGTGTTTTTAATGAGACTTTAAAATAACGGGTGCCGTTCTTGAGTAAATCTGTCTGTGGACGTGAAGCCGACGGTGAATAAAAAATTACACAACGAGAAGTCGTACGATTGCCTCTTAGTTTGAGACAAACTGACACTGGAAACATGGAAATTTGGAGCCTCTGATTTTATTGACTGTGAGGACGGGTTCCCAGCATAGGCTGGTGGATACTGCCCGAAGGGTAGATCCATATTGGAACCATTTTTTTTAATCCCGGTAGTCTGATGAAGGAGGGGGTGCCCAGATTAATCCATGTTAATAGTGTTGGAACCCATAGACCGCATAGGAAATAACGGCATATGCAAACATTGCGACTGGAGAAGCAGAGCGTGACGGTGAGGGGAGAGTGAGTCGTTCTATTTTTTTTGAGCAGTACCTTATTTGGTCATGGCGTGATGCGCTGTGGACCAATAGGGTTCGCCCTCCTCGGTCACGTAGCCCCTTCCTCCAATCAGAGACGTGCGCCACAGGGATAAAAGGCCGCGTCGCCCACCACGGAGGTCACATCTGCGCCCTTCTCGTGAGAGTCGGACGCAGATAAGCTGGACTAAGCCTAGCTTATTCCAGCTGGTACGCTCCGTCTGGGGACTCCCTACCTGAGTGTAGGAGGTCTCCCCTGCCTAGTGTCGAGGGACACGACCTGTGTGAGCGCAGGTTCGTGTTCTCTCGAGACTCCAGTCTTCGGTCCCTCGAGCCGCCTGAGTGCGGTTCGAGGTACATCGAAGGCACCTTCGAGGCTTCGACCCGCCAGAGTGCGGATCGAAAAACCTCGAAGACGCCTCAGGACGCTGGCAGCTCAGACGAATCCTTTGAGAGAGTTGTCTCCAAAGATTGACAGTCTGAGCTCGGCTATGACGATGTTGGGCCGAGAGCAGGTGGTGCAGGACAAGCCTGACACCCCGGGTAGGTCTCTCGGTGCCTCCGTCTACCCGCCAGCAGCCCCGTCTTCCTCCTCGGTTCCCTTGATAACCCTCTCGGGAACCACCGAGCCTACGCCGCCACCGGTCCAGAGAGTGGTGTCACCGAGGATCCATCCGGATCTTCAGGGCATCACTCCCCTGGCCCCGGCGAACGTAGCCGTCTGTCCGGACCCGTCGGCTTCCGCCCAAGCAGCAGAACCTGCCGAGGTGGAACAGTCGATGGATATAGACGGGGACGTCGATGTCGTCGATCATTCTCCAAAGCCTCCCCCTGACCAGGGAGACAAGGACGACCGTGAAGGTCAGGAGAGCGACGACGACGACGGAAGCGACTCAGCAGACTCGGCCGTTCTCCACTCAGATGCTGAGGGGGACTCCCGGGATGCACCCGAGACCTCTAACGAGGCTTGGAGTACGACAATGGACCGTGAGGTCCCATTGCCGGAGTCGCCGACGTTTTCGGGCCAGCTAGCCGCCAGCGCTCCACATGGAGAGGAGCGCACTGACGGAGAGCAGGCCGAAATCGACGCCGCTACAGGGTCCATCTCGGAGGATCAGTAGTATGAAACTACTGCTCCTCCTCGTCAGCCTGGATCGCTGACATCGAACAGAGTCTCGATGTCAGCACGGAACCCCCGGGAACTCGTTCCCGGACGACGGTGTACCCTCCACGAGTGGGGGTACCTTTCCTGTCCCCGGACCTCCCTGCGAAGCTGTGTGGATCCGACGCCACCCTGGTCTTAGGGCCCGGTGGTGCCACACATCCTCGGCCTCACGGTCGAAGGACCATCATAGTAGTATTGTACGCTATCGATGGGCTTCCTACGCTGGAAGGAGCTTCTCAACGAGACAGGGAGGAAACGACACGACCCCGGTTGCCATACCCGGTCGTGCCTCCCTCGGATCGACCAGGAGCAGGTCGTGAAGCAGTGTTTCGACACTGGTCTCCTACGTTGGATGGAGCAACGCCTTATAATTTAACTGTGATAATAATTTTTTTTTCTACAGTACAGTAGAAACTATATTTCTATATATTCCTCTACTGTTTCTGTCGACTATGTCGACGGATCCAGTAGTTCATATTATTATCTAATTGTTTAGACTGATCCGGGATCTCTGAATTTTCAGAGACCTCGTTTCAGTCTAGTGGGGGGTGGTGTGGTGGTCCCGCGTCGTCTTCGAGGTACCTTCGTGGTCCTCGTGGGCGACGTCGAGAGCACCTCTATTACCCGACGCCTGGGGGCGCTGGAGTCCAGCGCCACGTCACCACTTGGTCACGTGGCCCTCGACTCCGGTGTATATAAGGCCGTTGTACGGCCTTCCTCAGGGTCAGTCCAGCCCCGACTGACCATTGTGAGCAATGGTCGGCGGCTGCCCGGCTACCATATTCTAATACTCCTCTGTGCTACTGCACAGAGGGGGTTCATGTGGAATATTAACTCTAGACACTAGAAGGCCTAGTGTCGAACCTGCAACAGAGTTCAAACTCTGCCACCTGTAACTGTGATCGAGAACGGCTGATGCCTATGTGTTATTAGACAATAAAGTTTTAACTGGAACCTGAATAGTTGTTCTTCGTTGTTAATCGAAAGATTCAATTAAACATCGAGGGGTAGAACGCTACAAGCCCATAGTTTTTACCCCCCCCCCAATGTGAGGGTTGATTGGGTTTTGACCCCCCCTCCCACCAAGGGGCTCTTTTTCAAAATGACCCCCCCGCCCCCCCACCTATATCTAACAAGCCCCCCCCCCCACCTGGCAATAAATAACTCATTCCTTAAACGGCAGCTAGCATGCTGAATTTCAATATGGGTACCTGCCAAAAGATCGTTGATAAATTCGTGGGACCTAGCAGAATATTTGCGGCGACCTGCTTGGTCAAGGGGTGGTCACGTGGCTTTTTAATGTAGGCGTACACCAGCATGCTAGCTGCCCTTTAAGTTTAAGTGGTCTTGTCCCCTTGTCTTTTTTAGCGCCTCCCACGCCGCGTAGCGGTACGGGAGTGCGCAATGATGATTGCATTTGCCCCATGTGATGAGGTCTCACAATACAAAATTACTGAATACAGAAATTGATAATTGTGAAATATTCTTTATGTCTGCTTTTATGAGATATGTCATCAAACACAGGTATACCGACATTAACGGCGGGAGGCGTTTTTTTACGCGGTCACAACCGCATTTCTTGTTTACCCCTATGTAGGAACTCTGTACTCGGGGTACCAGTAGCCCTTAAAATCGACAAGGGGCAACGCCGCTTTTTTAAATTGACAAGGGGCCTGCCATGGGCTGGGGGGGGGGTGGGCTGGTGGGTTCGAAGTGGGTTTAGAATTTTTTCGACTCCTTGACCAGGGTCCATCACACACTTTTTGGCTCAGGGGGGGGGGGGGGTCATGTCACATGTCGATTTTAAGAAATGGCCATGTGACATGTCATCCTGTCGAATTTAGGGGTCTAGACCCATTCATTGTATGTCTAGGACCCTCTACATGTACGGTATTCGTGTGAACTGAACACATTACCGATATTAAATAGGTCTAGATTTACCAGGTTACCTATGTCTCGTTTAGTTGTAAGCTTATTTTGATGAAAAACAGTGAAAAGGAGTTAAGACTTGATTCCATGTACTTGATCCCACGTGTTTGGCCAGACTGCGCGAGACTGCGAGATCACCGAAAGTAGACGGGTCGCGTCCGCTTCGAAACCGGAAAAAAATATGTTCGGTAAACCAGTTGCAACGGAAATTTCCCGCGCTTAATGCCCTGTATATGTGACATCTTAGAGCGAGTAGCATCTCCCCTCCCCAGCGTACAGTCTCTCTGGTGACATGTACCAGAAATAGGGCCTTTTTCGCAGATCCTGTCACATATGTTCTTCGGGCTGTGTACAAATGTCGTCATGCAGGAGGGGGGAAGGGGGGGGGGGGTATAGGCCCGGCATGACGGAATTAATTTTCCACATACCTCCAGCATTGCAAAATTGGCAATAACATAACGAGGGGGGAGGGGGGGGGGTCAAAAATGGTCCAAAAAATGCATGACATCATTTGTACACAGCCCCCCCAGCCTAGGTCTATCAAGGGATCAAGGTATGCCTAGTGCCTAACACATTTCACATCCAGAAGACCTGAGTCCCACATAGACCCAAATGTAGGGCATATTAATTTAGTTCTATAATTCTTTGATTTTAATTTAGAGGTTATTAAATTTTCTGGTTGGGCCAAACAAAAAAGGTGTGTTTCCAGTTACATGAGCTGTAAAGCTAGGGTCACTTGGTCGGGTCTTTTCTTTTTTTTAAAATTTTTTTTTTTTGGGGGGGGGGTGGGAGAGCAGTCTTTCTCCTGTCCAATATAGGCATGTTATATGTCAAAAGAAACGTAATTTCACTCCCTAACCTATATTAAAGGCCACACCAAAAAAAAATAAGCTGGTCTACGGATCACCCTCTCCATATTTTAGAAAATACTAATTTTTTTTCTTTGAATAAAAACCTTGTCTAAAGATTTCGCTCGCTTCACTTTCTACAAGTTTTCTCTTTGCAAAATTTAAAATTTCTTTTAAAATAAAAAATTTTCACTCGCCTCATTAGTCCAGCAAGGAATCCATTGGACGCCACAAAAATCTTCAAAGAAAATAATAAATTTCCCTCGCTCGCACCATTTTTTCAAAACCAAAATCCTTAGACCAACTTATTTCTTTGGTGTGGCCCAAGGCAACATGGGATACAACCAATGCCTTCATGGTTTTACAATCTTAAGATGACCCAACAGTATCCACTGAACTATGGGTCAACATCAGGTCACGGGGCCAGGGCATGGAATACAAGCACATCATATTCCGTGGTGGAATGGCAATTTTTTTTAATCTATTCATTTATTTTTTCCCTCTGGCCACCCAAAGTCTGAGCTTAAAATGTCTGTAATCCAAGTTATTATGATAACATGGCCTAAGCCAAATAAATAAAAAGTGTAATATGAACACTGGCAATGAGGGCTAGCATCGACTATAGTTGACACCCTGGTAGGCCTAGCGTCGACCATAGTCGATGCCCATTATATAGGATTTGTATAGGAATTGACAATAGGCTTGTCCTCTAGGAACTATACTTTTTTCAGAGGCCATTCCCATGGCCAGGGTGACCATTGCTCTGACCTTAAAGGGTTAATCAGCAAATAGAGCTCTTTCCAAAAAGTGGTCTGCCAATGTTGTACCTCTATTGGTGTTATTACTATGGTCCTGTCAAAAAAGAAGGAAAAAAAAGAAAAAAAAAGAATCTGCCCTGGTCTCCTAGGGTCGGTCGGGTAACTGGAAACAAACTTTTTTTTTTTTGGCCTCGCACTAGTCATAGACGATCAATGCATAGGCCTACCCTCCTATTGAGGTACCGTAGGCCTTTGGAGGCCCCCACTCTATCCTGTCCCCAGGATTCTGATTTTCAACTAATTTGCTGAGCGTGCAATTTTATTGGCAGCTGGTGGATGATTGGTTTCGTAACTCTGACGTCAATGGAATTAATCACGGCTGGCATTCTTCACCGCTCTCTATTGACAGACTTGAATTCTTCTTTTTTTTTAGATTTCATGAAATTTGGGAATCCACTCAACTGCTCTATGGAAAGTATAACTTATTCAGTTGCCGTTGAAATTAGTTCTGGCCAACATGGGGTTGCGTTCTATCAATGGAGTCATGGCAGTAGCCTACTTCACCCGATGGGCGAGCCTCAACTCAATGATGTAGGAAGCATGATGCAACCGTTAAGATTCTTGATCCTTTATCAGCATGATGCACAATGCAGTCTTGGTGCGTTATACGTACTCAAGCACTAAATTGACATATCATGTTGAACATATATAAACAAAAGGAAATCATTGGTTCTCACTAATTAGCAGAGTGTTCTGCATGAGAAAAGATTGGTGCTTTAAAAAATATAGTAGCAGTACACAGACAAAAAGAAGCTTCTTACAAAAATAAAACTTGGGTTAGGCCTAAAAAAAAATGTTTCCAGTTACCCGACCGACCCGATTTTCTCATAGTCCTTGAGGGCTCTTGCGTCTACTCATGCGTTAAGGGCATAGTAACGTCATGCTTCCCTTCTCGCTTTTAGTTGGTGACATACTTGAAGACATTTCGGGCAAAGTGCACCCGACAGGGTATATATAATTAGCAGAACCCCAGTGTAGCCACTCTTGAGAGAAGGAGTTCAATCAGTGTACTACTAGTTGTAGATACCCATGGAAGCGAAAAAAGGTAAGTTTCAGATCACACATTCCAAAAACCTATTGGTTTGATAGGTTGTATATTTCACAGATGACCCAAGCTGGCGAAGAATTTATATTCTCTTTTTCAAAATTATGAAAAAAAAGAAGCAAACAATCCTGTGGGATCGCCTCTGTTTTGGCTAGTGGGGCAGTGTACGTAGGCTTAAACACACATTTTTGTTGGGGTTTCAGCTTTTGTCTGGAATCTATCTCTTAACTTTTGGGAACTAGACCGTAAACATGTTTAGAATTGAATGTGTTTAGACACAAAATGTTTAGGAAAAAGCTATAGTGTTTAGACTCTGATGTGTTTAGATTATCATTGTTTTTAGACATTACGCGTCTAGGTGTTTTGTTTTACTTAGGGCTAGGGGAGGTTTAAAACACACACAAGTGTCATGTGATTAGAAATTAAAGATTCATTGTTTATTCCTCCAGACAGTTTGACTCAATTTGGGATTCCTTTTAGACCAAGGTATGATAATTATCATTGTTAAACTAAAGTACATATCTTATTTCAATATATCCACCAGAGGTTGCTGGAAAGGAGGGCAAGAGGTCGGGGGGGGGGGTAACTACCTGTGGTGCTAGGGTGGGGGGGGGGTGGCTAACTGTTTGAGTTGCTAGGAGCACGTTGTGAGCTGATGGCTGATGGAAGCCTGCTGGTTGCCGAAGACAGATAGAGGTCACCCTCACGACTCGCCAGGTATACCAGCGGTCACTGTTAATGCTGGAGCAGCTCAGCGTAACTCTACTCACCTGTGAGAAGGTCAGCATGCAGGGAGCTGCTCTTAAAGGAGGGATACGGTATATATCTGTTTTCTTCTTGATAATGCAAAAGTGCCCATAGCTGCCTGGTGGTGGATGGCGGGTACAGAACACAACTGCTATAACAATCTAATCTATTCCACTGTACAACAAATTTTCACTTTTCGAGAAAAAACGGAGCTGAAACCCATTAATTCCTGTGTATTTTGACCTGGGGAAGTCAAAAGTAACATCCATCTCTTGCTGGTGGCTCTCAATTTTGAGATACCCATACTACCCTAGAATTGCCAATTTCCATCCTCGGTAGCCAAATCCATATGAGTGCAAATTATACAAACACCAGATCTTACATCAAATCTGCTTTATTTAACTTAGATTACCATATCCAAACACATATCTAATGAATTACCCATCCTTTGACACTGTAACATGCAGTAAAAGTAGTAAATAAGCTCCAAATGTTAGCCAGTTGACACTAGTTAGGGACTGTTTTGCCTGTCTCTTGTACAAAATGTTGGGCTCATCCCATGTCTGACCCAATTACTAGCCTGCTAGAAGAGAAGGTAACCACTGTCTTTGGTACCATTTTCCCATCTCTGAAAGGTCCTGTTGGACTCTCCCCCCCCCCCCCCCCCTTTTGTATGTCACTTACTGAGCAAAAGTTTTCTTTGGGAAGTATCCGAGGTCAGATGCAGAAAGTGGATCTTCAAAAGTGAGAAGTCAGTGTTTCAAGGAAATTCACATAGAAGTTGGGCTGTCTTTTTAAAATAGCTGCTCTTGTACCAAAATGAAGCAATAATTATAACCACGAAACCATTGGTCATAATTCAATGTAAATGAACTTGAGGCTATTTCGTGTGGATGTTTTTGCATCTTGACCTCTAGTGACATGATCCAAGTTGGACTGTTACTTCTAGACTACCCAAACTGCTACAACTATGTATATGGAGTGTGCTAACACCGAACACAGAATGATAGAGGTATAGGAGCCACTTTTTGGTGAATATGATTTGCAGCAGTGTCAAAGCTATTGATATTACCCAGATAAATGTCAGGAATGTCATAAGAAAGTTATTGTAAAGGTTTGGACTACACTACTAGGTGAACATAGTGAAATAATTGCCCTCGGGGGGGGGGGGGTGAGGTTCAGCATATATGCCACCCTATGGATATCTCAAAATTGAGAGCCAATAGGCATTTTTTTAACCTCATTTTCAGACTCAGCAGCCCCAAATCAGGTATAATTGGTATGTTTGGTCTCTTTTTTTTTTGGCTGTTGTATTCTCTGTGGCCGGAAATACTGATTATACAGCGTTCCCCAAAAGCCAGGAAACCACTTTGAAAAGAGAAATATGAGCAATCTAACCTAGCTGCAAGATTATGTCTTTGTCTGACATGTGTTTTAAAGACAGGATCTGAGTGGGCTTATTTGTAAAGTTATATCCCAACTTGAAATCCGTGAGGTCTACTAAGGAATTGTTAGGTAGCTCTCTGAGGTTACCCATCCCCGCTGGGCCTGTTTGTAGCCTTTAATACTAATAGTCCCCCCCCCTGGAGTTGCAGCAAAGGTTTCTCAATGTAAAGATACAGGTATACATCGTGAGTGGCTTAATGGCTTGGTAATTATTGTGTATAGAGACACGTATGTATGTCGTTGTCTGGAAATGAGGGAGAGAGTGTCATAAGTGGACAAGCAGGTGCCAGATGTGGTGCAGATATGTATATTTAATATTGCCATCTGTATACATTTACATGTACATCTGACCGCTATATATGATAAGATATCAGTTAAGTCTAGGTTGTTGCATATGGAATACAGAGTTGTACAAATCATAATATTATCCTGGTGTTCGGGAAGATTTCCATTCCAATTTTATTTCAATATTTTCTCCTTGATAAATCCGTTCAAAATGGTTCAAATACTATTCATTGCCCAAGTTGTCACCATGGCCTAAAAAGTGCCGGCTCATTTGTCAGGTATAAATCTAAAATTCAATTATATACTAAACTATATTTGAAATAATCCCCAAAGATATGGCCTGATTGAATTTGATAGATATGCGGACAATTAAAAAAAGATCACTACGTGCTTTGGGAGTCTATGCAATTTACACCTGTTCAGAAAGAAATACTAGAGCACTAAGGGTCGAGTCATTTATTGCCACGTGGGGGGGGGGGTCATTTTGAAAAAACAGCCCTGTGGTGGGGAGGGAGGAGGGCCAAAACCTAATAAACCTTCACACTCAGGGTCAAAACTGAATATGGGCAATTCAAATACTCATCGCGACACGTTATTCCACATGCATATCCGATTTTTCTTTTTTTTTTTGGGGGGGGGAGTCATTTTGCAAAATCAGTTCTTAGGGGGTCGTTATAATTTTTATCGTAGTGGTGGGGGGCCGGAAAGGTATCTGCTGATCCGCCAAAATCCATCAAGCCCCCCCCCCCCCCCCAGCTGGCAATGAATGACTCGGCCATAATAATAGTTATGGATGACATCCAGGGTCTAGTGACACACGCACATGTACGGAGATCATGTTCGACTAATTAGCAGCCAAAGCAATAGGTGTAACAGACCATGATACATCAGCCAATCGCTAGGCCTATGGCAGGACTTAGCCAAAGGCTCCATCACAGAAGGGTGCATTTATACTTTTTACTGTAGGAGATGCCATGGAATTAATTACCTTTATAGCATCACATGCATTAAAAGCCTCTGTGAAATACAAATGAAATGATAATAGAAACAGAGACGAAAATATAGTAGGACATAGAGAAATGTACCACAGCACATCACACTTTGCAGCTTATTACTATTATATTACTTTTCACATGCTATATAGATAGCTGTATAGGACTGGATAAAAGGCAGCAGACTGTAAACTGCCAGCGGTGGGTGGGAGAATATATGTTAAGGCAGGCGTAAGCAATGAAGTAGTTTTCAGGGTCCTTAAATGCTAATTTTTTACCCTTTGATTACTGGAAAATAACCTCATGTTTTATAATATCCTCATGTTTTATATAGCAGTCATTTCATACCTTGATTGATTGAATTTGGCCTCTATCTGCTGCAAATAACATAGGAATTAACAGACTATTAATAGCTTTAAATTGGCCTTGCCCTAACCCCAAGCTGTTTGCGCAATACCCATAAGAAGTGTTATCATCATGGGTAAGATTTGTGAGAGGTTTGAACCCTGTAATTGTCAATTGAGGTCAATAATTTTTTTTTGTATTCATGAAAAACGAACACATGTGCACATCCTTCATTCAGGAATCTTGGATAACATCAATTAAGCACTGCCCAAATGACAGCAGTAGTCTTTTCTTTTTCTCTTTCTTTCCTGGCCGCAAATTAAAAAAGCCACCTGCTCCTCGCAAATACCATTGATAAGTCCACCTGCTCCTCGTAATAAGAATATTATTCATAAGACCATGGATAAAATTACTAATAACCACCACATGTGCGCATGCTCATTTTGTTCTCTTGGTGATCTGGGGATCTGAAGGTGCAGAAAATAGTGAATACCTCCCCATGAGCTCTCCCCTCACCTACCCTCCCCAGTCCATTTTCTTTGCTGACATTCTATGAACATGTGATTAACTGTTGGAGGTGTCATTTCTTAGCTGTAATTGGAAAGGCATTTTCTGCCTTTGATACATGCATTAATAGTCTATGAGCGCTGGAAAAAGTAAATCTAGACTAAAAACACTGTCGACTCAAAGATATCGTGGCAAAGAAATGGGTGCTTTCAATAAGAACAATGGGCCTTCAATTGAAATTGGCTCTCTACCGAAGCCACCTTGCGGCAGTTTAACTTCAGGGTAAAATGTCTCAGATATGCAATGCTCAGGGAATTGTCTGATTGGTTGATAATGCATCCCGATTACAATAGAGTGTATACATATGCAATTCTTCCATTTTTTGGTGATAAGTCACCATGCTTTGTGAGGGATGACACATACTCATGCAGTGAGTGAGATCATGTTGGCGACTGTTGTGATAAATCGCCATGCCATGTGAGACTGACACACAGTGGCGAAAGATGACGCAGTGAGTATCACTCAAAAAGGAGTCACCATTGATGACCAATCATGTCACCAGATAACGACAATTTGCTGGGGGGAAAGAGAAAGAGAAGAGTGTCCATGTAGTTGGGGTTTGCTGGCCGGACCAATTATTGAAACTTAAATTATAAAACATTTTAGCATTGTAACCACCCACAATGAGCTATTCTACTGGGCAGTTGTCTGGATAAACCTTGATGGGTTTTTATTTACCTAATAGATCATAGATATGGGAGGTCAAGGGTGTTACATGCTGGATATACCCGACCCGCAAAGTGGGGAGGGTATATCCAGCATGTAACAACCGTGACCTCCCATATCTATGACCTATTAAGTTTATACCACCATTATCTCCATTTTGTATTAGTTTCTTACCTGATATCCCAAGAATAAAAGCAGAAGAACCCATTTTGTAAGTGCAAACAACCCAGTAGCCTTCGCGTGCCGCCATGTTGACACTGCAGAACTAGATCAAAAATAGTCACGTGACCCGCATGCTGCTGGATATAGGTCAGACGCTCGAACAAGGAGGGCAGGGGAAATGGCCGAACCGCGACTCGCTTGCCATAGAAAATGTATGTAATCCTTCTATATTTTGAAGGTTAGAGCCCAAAATGGCCTACTATCCTCATCTGGGGACCGTATATTTGTTGGCATTAGGATCTTATGACCTGACAAGGTTGGATTCACTACGAAAACTGGGTGCACACGCGGACGTATCGCTATAAGGTTAGATATCATCACCGTTCAGTGTGGTGTAATGGCTATAAGGCCCTCGCCTACCTCCACTGCAGCCGGGATTCAATACTCCTATGAGTTGAGACGATTTTTCACATCGAAATGATGGCCAGATTGACTTTGTATGTCTGCCACACATTTCCCAAAATGTTCTAAGTCCAACTTAACCTCGAAAAGGTATATACCAAAAACTCTAAAAATGCACATGGGTGGTATATACCTACACTGAAAAGATAAGGCTTAAAAAGGTACTCTGTAGTGATGACTTTTTGTCATCTTATTGATGAGCCCGAGGGGGAGTACCCGGTGATCTTTGAACTAATCATATGTGATCACCATGGGTGATCATATGTGATGACCTGTCTGAACAGATCAGAGGGGAGCATGTAAATGATTGTTTGTCATTAATGAGTATCTTTTTGATTATCATTTCCAACAATTGCATAATTACCCCCTTCCCTCCCCACAACCAAGCATTTATTGTGGGCATTTACTGCTAACTTATAAATGCCCTAAAGGGACATATTAGATGTGTATAACAAATGTCAGCTTGTACCCATGGTTGTAACTATAGTTTCAGTTACAAAAGAGGTGTCCATCTTTAAACATGCTTGTACCTTTGATAATGTTGCCTAAATTTCTTTTCATATCATCTGATATTCAAGTGTGGTGATATTCTTCACATCTTCTACCTTATAAACACCCATTATCAAGTGGATTAGTGATAATAATCAATATATTCAACATAGTACATATTGTATTTTCCATTATTGTATACTAGGGCCCCCTGGTGGCAGAAAGTGATGACCCAAGGTGATCAATATGATCACCTTGGGTCATCACATTGATGACCCAAGGTCTCCTTCGGTCATCACTTTGATGACCCATGGTGATCAACATGATTACCTTGGGTCATCAACATGGAAAGAGGACCTTAAGTCATCTGTACTGATCACCTTCATAGAGATCCATCTTTTCAGTGTATATCATGCACGGCAGATATGCTCATATCAGCACTGTAGG
The DNA here is from genome assembly GCA_949317995.1 of Acholoe squamosa. NCBI lineage: Eukaryota > Metazoa > Annelida > Polychaeta > Phyllodocida > Polynoidae > Acholoe > Acholoe squamosa. Next base: position 64,218,528 of record OX439041.1, on the reverse strand, counting down.
TACCAAAATCGTGGTATAATGCATTATAGGTCTTGCCCATTATAGATTCATTAGCCTGCTATTTGTGGGATTGCCTTCCATTAGGCCATCCTCTGTCGGTGGTAAGTGCGCCCTGATCAACATAGTAGAGGTGCTGCCAAGAGAGGAAAAACAACCAAATGAGTATGTGAAATAGGCCTCTGGGTAATCTGGGCTATTTCATCGTCAACTGACGTTACCTATAATCATATCAAGCTATCATTGTAAGAGGCATAAGTATTGATAAAGGGAAATGAGGAGAAAGGCCACTGGAATCTTTGGTGTTGCTTCATGCTTCCGTATTTTGAATACCCAGCAAATTGTCGTGACTCCTCGTCAACCTGTGTGAAGTGGCTTACACATGTCGCTAGATGGAACACGACGTCGCTATAGCACAAGATCACCAGGAATAGCAATGGTGGTGATCACATGGCCTCACCTCAGATGACGAGGATGGTGATCACTCAGAATCACCAGGGATGGCGACGCGGGTGATCACTCACCTCGCTAGATGAAACACGCACCTCGTCATAGCACATGTTCACCAGGGATGGCGAGGATCGTGATCACTCATCCTCACCAGGGATGGCGACATGAGTGATCACTCATCCTCACCAGGGATGGCGACATGAGTGATCACTCACTTCGCTAGATGAGACGCACACCACGTCATAATACACATTCACCACGGATAGCAAGGATTGTGATCAGTCACTTCGCTAGATAAAACGCGTACCTCCTGATAGCACAGGTTCACCACAGAGGGTGAGGATCTTGATCACCCACACTCACCAGGGATGGCGACACGAGTGATCACTCACCTCGCTAGATGAAACGCGCACCACGTCATAGCGCAGGTTCACCATGGATGGCGAGAGTGGTGATCACTCAGGCTCACCAGGGATGGCGACGCTGGTGATCACTCACCTTGTTAGATGAAAAGCTCATGATCATCGACATTGGTAATCATGCAGCCTCACATCTGCCAGATCAAAGTATGTTTTGCCAGAGAAGGTATTGCCATATGTATCTTCCCTCTAACCACAGACAAGGTGTTCATGTTGATATTCCCCTATGTATTTTTCCTGTAACCAGAGAAAAGGTGTTTATGGATAGTTGCTTTCATTTTAGAGATAACTCTATCTAAATTCAATTGATATTCTCTCTATATAATCTTGTTTGATTCAACTCTGAAGTATTACATGGAAATCAGTGTGAAACAAAGCACATTTGATACGTATGGGACTTATACTTCATGCCCACACTTCCTAGATAGGCTACATGTTGAACAGTGGTGCTGTCTCAACAACTTTGGCAATGGTGGTGATAAGTTGCCACTGTGAGTGAGAGTGAGTGACAGATGATGCAATCCTCAGAGAGCATTGACTTGGAGTGACACAAATTCACGTATTGAGTGAGACCAATGTTGGCAATGGTGGTGATAAGTCGCCATTTTGAGAGAAGATTAACAAGGAGTGATACACACTCACGCAGTGAGTGAGAGCCATGTGGCAATGCAGGTGAAAAGTTGCCATTCTGACTGAGAGTTGACAGGCAGTGGCACATACTCACGCAGTGAGTTAGATCCATTTTGGCGATGGTGGTGATAAGTTACCATGCTTTGTGAGGGATGACAAGGGGTGGCACATACTCACGCAGTGAGTGAGATCATGTTGGCAACTGTTGTGATAAATCGCCATGCCATGTGAGACTGACACACAGTGGCGAAAGATGACGCAGTGAGTTATCACTCAGAAAGGAGTCACCATTGATGACCAATCATGGCGACAGATAACGACAATTTGCTGGGTAGTGTCTTTAAAATGACATTATTCTATAGCTCAAAATGTTCCATCAGATTTTCTTTTCTTATTTCTTTTTCAATTTACCGTTTTAAACTGAATTGGTACTTCGAACTGAATTGTGTTCTGCTTATAAATGTGTCTCTGAAAAGGATTGATCATTAGTATGGGCCAGGAATAGAAATTCCTCATGATGAACTGGGGAATTCCAGTTGTGGTCCCAGCACATAGATCTCAGCACAATGAAGAGCGGGTAGGCGTTAACCCAATGGGCATAGAATATTTATAGCCTAACTTTAATAGCTTGTCAGTTTTGTTCACAATATTGATCAACTTTTTTTCAACCCTTTTCCAATGATGCCATTTCAATTTGTGTCATCCATTTTGTGCTAGGTTTTGGGCAGACCTTGCATCATGCATGCCTGGTACCTACGTTCATAATTCTCATGAGAGGGTACGAGATCAGAACTGTCATGGCCGTGCACACACATCATTCCAAATTCGCGCTATATGCCTACCGTAATTGTAAAATCAGTCGATTCAGTAGGTCATCACCCATAGACTGGAATGGCCTGTCTCTATAACATAGAGACAGGCGTAGCCCAATTTAACCCGACCTTGAAGCCTGGTTGCAACTGGTTTTACTGCTCATTTGCATATATTATTTTACTCTTTGTATGATCATGTGACCCTCCCTGTATTAAAAGAACTAATGATAAATAAGTTGGCTCAGTAAAATGCTCCCAGCATGGGGAATTGAACTCTGGCCTCTGAAATTAAAGGCACTGGGCATATCCACTTGACTACCAGGGCTGGCTATCATCAAGAGTCATAAGCAGTATGTTACTTTGATACCCCATATGCACCTCAGAGTTTCTTGTCCCTGTGAACATATTTTTCCAATATTAGTAGGCCTATTTTAATCATTTAAGACTTTATTTTGTACCGTATCCAAATTAACACACATTACTCACATCCAAAACTGAGAAACAGAATTAGAGGGAGAATTTTTCTATAAAGATACCTTGGCATTGAGGGATTCCTTCTGGTCACCCTGAGATATGAAGTCCAGTGCTCTACCACCTGAGCTAACCAGGCCAGCTGTCAAAGGCCAGCCTGACCACCATAAGATCACTCCCACCTCATGCTATGGGGAAAAAGAACACTGTCAATATTCAAGTGTCAACTCTCAGTGCCTCTATCCTAAAATGAAAGCACTCAGATTATCAAGTTTGGGCAGTGGGATTGACAGTGATACTCTTGGACCACCTTCCTATGGTCTGTGGCAGTTCAGGTCAGGGGTTGCTCTTTAGGATGCTGAACAGGGAGTGGCTGATTGAATGGTGGTTCATTCAGAATAGGTGCATGACTGTCAGCCCACCTGACGCCCTCACTGCCTGAAGGTGAAGCATCCCCTTACATATTCTCAAACCTTAAAACACTTTGCTCTTGTAGTGAAGCTCCATCTGTGGCTTAAAAAATTATCAACTGCCTACGATATGTTCGGAAGAGAAGATTATAATAGAGGCAGAATCAGTGTTGACATTTACACTCACTGGTCGATTTCAGATAAGATTTCCAGAATCTACAGCTTGCAACAGCAGCTTTTTCTCCACGGTACACAATATTTTATAAGCACATTTATAACTAACTATTTTGAACTTTGCCAAACACCCTTCTAAACAAACCTGCAGTTGGTTGAATGGTTCATCAAATAACACACATGATCCGGCCAGGACAAAGCCGAGACAATCCTGTACAAATCTATTGAAAGTGTGCTTCATAGTCCATCAGCTAGTTTAAGATCCGACCATCATTTTGTGACCGGCAGGACTCAGGAAGCTATCAAGGATTGCTATACTCTGTATTATATCTTTCAGCTCGTATATAAAGGGCGCACAAGAACTATTTTACTTTTTACTCCAGGCATTAGTCCACAGTAAACAAGCATGTAGGGGAGTATGCTTACTGAGTATGTGGCATAGAAGAGTATATCTGTCCCATATGAAGAGTTGTATGATTATAAGCATCATTGACTCGGTGTCTGGCAGGTCTCCTCTCACAAATATATACCTTATAGTGGCTGGGTTCAAAAGTATTCAGAATTTTGCCCGAGGCCTTCAAGAACCTGGTTAAAGGTAGGAATCTGGTCAAAGTTATCTTAATAGTGATTTTGTGGGTTTTCCTTCTTGTGTAAACTTTCTTACCATTCACTTCCTTTCATTCTGTCCCTTTGCCCTTTAGTACCCAGACAACTCCTTCTTCACCTCTTGACTGTCTGTTGTCCTTTAATGCACTCAGATGCATTCGTGCATTATAGGACAACAGACCGTCTCGATGTGAAGAAGATCGTTGTCTATTCTCTAATTAATGACTGCTCTCATAGTACCCTACGGGTCACTAAGACACTGCAGGAGATCCTTAAGGGTCAAGGACGGAGCAGCTCTTTGTTCAGATCCTCTTTGGAGCTGCTTTCATCCATCTCCATCTGGTCCACCAGAGCAGTGTTCTCTCTGACCTTGAGGAACAGGCCTTTTAAGTTTGCCTCATGATAGAGACCACACTGCACAGTGTAGAAAATATATGCTATGGCTGATCGGATGGAACACTTCCCCATAATTACAATGAAAGAATTAAGAGTTAATTAAGAATTAAGGGGAAAGCTGATAGCTCTAACTACTTGCTTGCTGCCAGACCGAATATATTTAATCAATATCTTGATCAGCTCCATATTGAACACATGGTTACCAAGGCAGCACAAAATTGGTAATTGATAATCTTATGAAATGAATTTTCATATGTTTTTCATCATGTGTACCATACGAGCCCAACCTAGAAATCAAGTTATTTTAGAATAGTTCAGTCTATTTAATGCAATGTCAACAACAAAAATGTCATTTATATCGGCTCAGGTCAATAACAAGTGCCTATAGCAGGTGTTGCATTTCAGGCTCTAGCTTCATCCTATAAGGTGTGGAACAACTCAGGGCATGGGTCGCTTGTCAGGATCCTGAACAAGGAGTGGCTGGTTGAATGGTGGTTCATACATAATAGGTGCGGCTGTCAGTTTGCCTGACACCCTTATTGCCCGTGGGCGAAGCATTCCATTACAGATTCCCCAGCCTTATTAAACTTACGACACCTACCGTCACACTCTGTATATATGTATATCCGCTGGGGGAATTTTAAACAAGGACCAGCTGTCCCTGTAGCGTTTCCATTCTCATTCATTTTGGTCCGTTTAGCTACAGCGATTGTTAAAGAAAATTATATTGTGTTTCTCTCATGTTATACAATTTGGTTTAAACAGTGCTGTTATAGGAGAACAACAATTGCTGATTCTTCTGTATCCATGAGAAAATGTTGCATACATATATATTCATCATTTTTTGCAGGGCTATAGCAATCCTGTTCTGAAAATCAAAATTGTTAAATGGACATTATTTCTATGTTGGCCCAACCTGCTAAATTACATCTTTTTATTGTGTTAGAGTGTAATTCAAACGAGTTGTACCAGAAGAGTGCTTCCTTTATTGGATACCCAATACTCATGCTATAAATCCAAGGTGATTTAAGAACAAAGCACAATTATATCCTTATTTTGAACTGTTCAATATCCATTTTATATTCATATAAAACGTTTATCCATATCATTGTTTCATTTTGAGCTTTGAAAGTCCCTTGATAGATTTTCTTCATGTTAAGGAGGATTTTAAACTGGTGCCAAACACAGAGAAGGTCCCAATACAGGCAGGCATTATTACTAACATTTGCACTCACTGAATTATTTCAGATCAGATTTCCGGAGCTCACATGTTTTATGCTCTCCAGGTGTCATGCCCTTACCTCAAGGGCAGTTAACCTGCCTACCTTAACTACAGCTCCTGCAGGGTACACCAAAGGCACGTAACTACCTTGAACTTTAACCCTACACCCTTCTAGCATGCCTGTCTAGATTAGTGCTCAGGTTATGGAAGGCACATGTGCACTAATCTATTCTTCACTCTAGTTAACATTCTTCACTGAGTATGTAGTTAGATGGGTATAGAGGAAGAGTGGGGCAATCTTAACTACCATTGCCTGGGCATGTATAGTCTTCAGCACCTGGTGATATATAACCTATATCCGTCAGCCCGTCAGAGAGGCATCCTCTCACAATATCTATAGCATGCTTGCTCGATCCATGGCGTTTAGATGTGTACTGAAGCCTTCAGTGAAGGGCACGTGGTTTGAGCTAAGAACCTGGCCAAAGTTATCTCTTGATGAAGGTTGTTAATTCCCTTTTTGGATCAAAATGAAATAAAACCTTTTGCAATATTCTTGTTATTTGAATTGATGACATTTTGCTCTCACTATTTCTTCCCTTTTATTTCCTATTATTATGTCCTTTTGTACTTAATGTTGTGACTAACCATACCTCCTCATCCCATTTCTCTTCTCAATTCTCTCTATAGTTAAACTAATATATTTATGTGGCTTGAATACACTAAAAGCCCATCCAATGATGCCACTTCACTTTAACTGCACTAATCAAATAATGTCTCCACCATGGAAATCCCATGGGAACATTGAATTCAGTTCATGAACTTTTAGTAGGCCCTTGGGCTTATTCTGCATTTTCACAAATTCATATTCATTGCATTCTTATTACCTCTCAGAAAATGCAGGCATCTCATATTCAAGGCAATATTTGAGAGCAGCTCTCCCTTCAAGTCACCCTCTGTTCTACCGGTCCAGTGTGTTCTATCCCTGACCTTGATGTGCCCACCTTAGGTTGCTTGCCTCATAATAAAAGATACATTTAAGAATGTAGGATACATGCTACTAATGAGGGTATAGAGTACCTCCTCCCTGTTTCTAGGGCAGATAGCAGCTACAGATAGTGAAAGAAAAAGAATGGTGATTCTTCCATCTTCTTTCTATATTATATATCATCTTATCAATATTTTGATAATTCGCTTATTTTGAGATCATGATTGTTAATTGGTAGCACTATTGAAATTGTAAGTGTAGCCTATTATAATGACAGCTATTAAGCAGGTGTAGACACTACCTTAAATGTCAGCTTTGGGTAGCTTGGGACAGCAGGTTCAGAAATCCATGGGCCCACACCTACATCTATGAGACCAAAACAATAATTCTACTTTCCATAAAGAGAGAACAATGAATGCATCTTATTATATGTCAGCTTCCTTCAAGACCTAACTAAGATATATTATTTCCCGGGAAATATCTTTTTTTTTTTACAGATAACATCAGAACAAAATACAGAATTAAAATGATGAATGTAGAATGCTTCAATCATCTCATTATGAAGGTTACAGCAAAAACATCATTAACTTAGCTCAGGTGTGTTTCTGATTGTACCACAGGGACTCTTCTTATGATGTCTATGGACAGTTGAGAACTTGGGTTGCTTGTTAAGGTGCTAGACAGGTAGTGGCTGGCTGAATAGTGGCTTGTTCACAAAGGGTACAGCTATCAGCTTGTCTGACACCCTCATTGTCTGAAGAGGTAGCATGCTATTATGAATTTCCCACTTCTATAAAACAGATGTATGTAGCCTACTTGTATTTCTCCCCTTTGGCTCCACTCGCCCCCCATTTGTCGCTTAATGTAGCAATCCCCTTACCTGTATACCCTCCCTTATTTCCTTTCCCCCTCCTATCTCCTCTTGACCTTGATATTGACTTCATCTCATGTCATCCCATGATATGCTTCATTTTCTATACCCACGTATCATCAATCATATCTTCCACATCAATCCCGCAGACGTGCCCATGCAGTTACATTTCTTTTTACTGGGCCCTCAGTATCATTTTGCATGTTCAGAAAGTCACCAGCCGTATTTCATCCATTCACATTGGCCCAAATGCTTTTATAGTAAGCCCAGATATGGCAGGAGGCTCATATTTAACAAAAGGTTCATGGATGAGAACAGCTCTTTGATCAGCTCCCCTGCTCCCATCCAGTGTCACATCAATCTCCATCTGTTCCACAAAAGCAGCTCGTTCTTACTGACCTTGAGGTAGTGACATTAAATTTGCTTCATGATGAAGGATACGTTTCAGAATGAAAAACTGTATTACCCCTGATGAAAATTGAGTCTTGATCAGCCGCAGTTGATTTATGAGAAAGAATGTTCGTTCTTCTTCTGAATGCCACACATTTTGGTGTCTTATTTGTACCTCACGACATTTCCTTTTATGAATTACGTGAATGTCAATCATAAACAAAGTCGTCATCGGGTGGTAGCCGAAATACCATTTTGTAAGTGGAAACCAAGCACGAGAGGCAAGAATCTATTAACAAAATTTAATTATAGCAATGATGGTAATTGTGGTGTTATACATTTGTTTGTGAGTGGTTTAGATTAGCTTATTGAAACATACCTCTGCACTATAAATATGTTCAAATAATGACCCTCCCCCCCCACACACACACACACAAATTGACAAATAGTTGTCAAAATCTCTGTGGACTCTGCCTCGACCTGTTCAAAGTAAATTAAATTCTGAGGCCACTGTGCAGCAGGGTCATCTCCTTGGAATCTCCAATCTTGGAATCTCCAATCTTGGAATCTCCAATCTTGGAATCTCCAATCTTGGAATCTCCAATCTTGGAATCTCCAATCTTGGAATCTCCAATCTTGGAATCTCCAATCCTGGAATCTCCAATCTTGGAATCTCCAATCTTGGAATCCCCCAGGGCTCGTTAATGGGAGATATATGCATCAATGGGAAGGTTCCATTAGGTTATATAGGCATGGGTTGTACCATGTAGACCTAGGTCTACTGGAGGAAAGACACAAGGGGGGAGGCAGTGGGTTGGTTATACACATAGCCGATATGCATACATTGTATGTGTATGGGTAAGAGATGATCAAATATTGAATTCTAGGGTCTTTCTGGCTGTTTTGTACACTGATCTTTCCCACAATGGTCGCTCAAATCTAAAAAGGTCGAAAGCATTTATCCCATTACCACAACTCAATTTACAGTTACCCATTTAAACCAGAACAGAACAGAAAATTCCAACCTAGACCCACCCTAGATGTTCATACACGCATTCTCTTTACCCTTCTTTACCCTTCGCCACCAGTTATCCCAGGAAGGCATTTCTCAAGATGGTACGACTAGACCCTTCCAAATCATAGTGGGTTCCCTCACTCTAATGCCATTACAACTCTGCATCTAGTGATCACTAATGATTGCACAGGTACAACTGCCCTATCAAACCCTATGTAATTACTATAGTAAGTGATGATCATACTGATTACTCGTAGTGTATTTCCTATGATAGCCCACTCTAATTTTGAACACTTCAAGTCATAGTGGCTGTGTCTAATCGTACCATGTTGAGAAATGCCTCCCAGAGCCTAGTGTTCAACTATCCTCATCATACAAAGCAGGTCTGTCAGATTTGTATTTTGCTTGAAAAACATAGCGGCAGACTGTGATATGAAGTAATTATTATCTCCAGTACACTTCATACTCCCACATTTCGCAATTATCACCATATTATTATAGAGGACGCATATTTTAGGCACACCTGGTAAGATATTAGTCTTCCAGGGAGAGTGACTGTATAACTAGGGACCCATGCATGTCAATGAGTCTATTCACATTACCTATGCACAGGGTAGGCCAAAATAATCAATACATATTTGGCTACATCAATGATTGAATACACTCAAATCCTCTGCATTCTAACAAATTAATGGTCCCTATTTTTGAAGCTCCAGTAGTATATGCCAGCTACATGTATTGTATGTAGAAAAATACTGTTAGAGACGAAAAGTTGGCTGGAGGCGAACAATCTTTTAAATAAACTCGCTGGCAGTTGAATGAATGCGATCCAAGCTAATTGTTATGATAGCAGCAGTAATAATGTCGGTGCCTCCTTCAAACTGTCTCTTTTTTGTCTCTGGGGTTGGTTCTACCCGTTGAGACATACAGACACGCACTTTACCTCAGTGCCTAGGCCAACTGTCACGTGTGCCAAGCTGCAGATCGATAGTAATATCCCCTATGACGTCAGGAACAGCAGAGTTTAGGATTACCTCTACTTGAAGTCTGCAAGGACCAACACCCTGGGACCACATGTCAGGTATACATAAATGGGTGGGGGATATATGTACACGTCCCAGTAGTCACTTAAAATTAGTTCGACGTTGGATTCAACACTGCTTAATTAACCAGTTTTCAATGCAATTAAAATGTCAGATATAAGCTCAAGATTTGGTTCCAATTTTTCATCTTGACGGAACAATTTGATTAATGTCACGCTGACAGAGCTTAAAAGATTCCATTTCGGGCTGAAAAATTGACAGTGAGTCATCACTGTAATATCATACTAGGCGGACCGTGATATTTTAGTTAGGCCAAAAAAAGGTGAGTTTCCAGTTACCCGACCGACCCTACCAAAACAGAGCCAAAATCCTTCTTTTCTTTACAATTTTGAGATTTTTGAAGAACTTTTCATGAATTTCCATCAATTTTTCATGATTTTCCCCCATTTTTCTTAATGTTCTTTCTAGTTTTCTATGGGTCTTGAGTTAACAGTTTCATAAGGCATGTCTTGTCCATATTTTTCACGTTTCTCATATACTTTTCATATTTCTACGGTAAAGTCAAAGAACATGGCATATCTGACCATACATTGGTATACAAACTCAAAAAAAAAAAATCAAATAATAAAAAAAATCCGACCCTAGCTCTTTGAGCTATGTTACTTGAAACACACCTTTTTTTGGCCTTAGTAAAATTAAATGGTTATTAATGATGCGTTAGGTAGGTGCCACCTTCCCTCCTTATAGCTCTTTTACTATTGATTCTGACATTATGCTGTGATATCATGCAAGAGGTAGGCCTGGAAGGCATTTCTCAATATGGTACGATTGCCACTACCATTTGAAACTCTCAAAATTAGAGTGGGTGATTGTAGGTAATGCCCTATGGCTGCTCTCTACAATCAGCACTAAGTCTTAATGTAGTAATCATAGGGCTTAATAAAGCAGTCGTACCAGTGCAATCAATAGTGTCCACTAGATGCAAGACTGTAATGGGATTAGAGTGAGGGATCCCACTATGATGTGAAGGAGTCTAGTCGTACCATCTTGAGAAATGCCCTCCTGGTGTGAGGTGCCTGACAGCAAAGCTGCTTTTGATGGTCCCGACTATAACAGAGGAATGGGTGTTTGTTACAGGACAAGTCCATATTATACAGATTCCTAGGCACTATATGGCCTTATTGCATGTTGGGATCTCTTAACCACCCATTCTATGGGGTGCCGACAAATGAAGAGAGAAATTATGAAAAAAGTATGAGCCGTATCTAGCAACTTCATAATAAAAGTGTTTTGAGTATCTTCATAAAGGTCACAAAATATGGGCATTATGGCATACATACAAGGTTTAATGTATGAGAAAGTGTCTTTTCCAAACATCAATGTTCTGGATTTGGTCTGCTCTTCAAGGCACTCCATGTGACTAACTAAGTAAAGGCTTGACATTAATGAATCCCATGTAGATAGATTACAACACATTAGCCATCTTTATGAGGAGGAGGAAAAACAGGATACAGAACTGATAAGATGGTCTTTCTTTGTTTCATGCAAAAAAATATATATGTGACATCTACTGGGAATAGGGACCTTAATGCACCCTACACTAAGGGCCCTTTTTGCAGATCCTGTCACATATTGTTTACATTGATACTACAAAACAATTTCATTCATCCTGAAGAGACAGCATGATGCACCAATGTTTTAGACTCATAAGGAAGGAAATGACCATTATAATACTTCTGATGGTCCTGATCCTACTGTTCCTGGTCTCCAGGACTGATGACTCATGCCGTAATCTCTCGCCTATAAGGCGTGTCTTATACGCGATGTTTTAGTTCTCCCTGGATCCACAAGGGGGACGTCAAGAGCTTTCTTTTGATATGTTACACTCCCCCTAAGTCATAATAGAACATAAAGGTCTCCAGGGGTGTCTGGGAGTCCATAGCTTCCCATAGCTTTTTGAATTTTTAAAATCCCTTCAGTAGAACAAAAGTTATGAATTTTTATTTTTTTCTGGTCATAATCCTAAACTCTAGGTGTGTCTTATACATGGGGTGTGCCTTATACATGGGAGATTACGGTATATATATAAAGTGGTAGGATATTTTACGTTTGACCTCATAACTCAATGCCTGCCTGGGGCTGGAGGCTGCAGTGTTTATCAAAGAAGCTCATGTGTATCTTTTAAATGTCAAACTATAAAGTCTTTCTTTTTTCGACTTGCCTGCATATATGTCAGCTGTAGCTGTACTCAGCTTACCCTTGTGTTCAGTGAACGCCTTGTTATTGTCATCTCTATGTTGAGGTTTATTCCATGACCCCAATAGTACAAAGGAAAGTGTGACTATATGCTAAAGTCTTGGATGTGGGACATCACATAAGATGGGTTCTTTCTAATCATAGTAAATGGAATTCCTCTAAAAGTCCATTAGAGCACACTTACATTCTTCCCCATTGATGTGGTACGATCATTGGTTCAATTTTGGAAGGAATTGCTATATCCTTTATTTAGCAAACAGAATGTTTTCCATTGGTATTGTGGACATTTCCATATGAAATTCTGCAAAATGAATATACTTCTCTGCAACTTCTGCATTCAAAACGGATGGAGATAATGCTTCACCATAATCCCTTATCATCACTTGCATTCATATCAATTTGTATACAGTGCAGTGGAGTTCTCATCTATGTAGTATATACGGAAATACATCATTGATTCCCTTTAATTGAATGACAGTAGTGACGCTGTTTGTGAGTAGGATATATTGGTTTTATTTCAATAAAAGGGAGGAGATAAGGTTATTCAGAATCATTTTACTGTCCATTACCCTGATTCATTAATCAAAAGGTATACCTACATCCTCAAGAGGATATTCTCAAGATTTGTTCCAAAGCTCAATATTATTCACAAAGCTGAAATAGGCCGATTTTGGTTATCTATACATCTTAATAAGGGGGTTCAGTATTGCGATGCATCTATGCTAGTTGAAATTATCAAATAATTACTAACGCCTGTTCATCAAAAGCGCATTGCCGAAAGCCAAGGCAATATTGCATCAGGGACGCTCGTGATTTGCCAAGCCAATCCCGATTTGTACTCTATTTAAATGTCAGGGGATATCTAAACAAACCAAACGTGGGGTGGTGAAGATGGTTTGAGTATAGGTTAAACGGTACAAGATATATCTGACACTTGTTCACTATCCCCACAGGAACTCTGTATTCAGACAGGGAATTTACATTTATTATTGGCTCCACTATCCCACGCCACGCTCTCTTTGCCTATTTAGATAATGAAATTATAAAACCTGATGAATGTTTTTTTTTTTTTTTTTTTTTAATTAGCGTCCGATGTCTTTGGACTTTTATCTTTAAATCGTCTTTACACTATAGTACAGTGGAAACAGCATACTGCAATTCAGGGGGCCTTATCAGGAACAGTGTCAACAACTTAAATCGATCTTAAGTCTCATCATTAGAATCCAAAGAGGGATCCAAACCACTAACGGTAGATAGACTCTCCGGGTAACCTTACACCCCTTCACATCCGTTAAAAGGGTTTCCTCATCCATTTAACCCCTCGTAAAACGTCATGACGTCCCATGCACATGGAGTCAAAACATGCAGATTTCGTCATTAAATCATCCGTGGTCTATCCATTATTGTCAATATGACTTTTTGTAACAGATGTCATGAGTATATATCAGCCCATCAAATTGATTGCTGTGGATTTGGAAGTGCGCCTCCTCCGCGCCGATATTAGACTCGGGCACCATTCTCGATAGTGGAGGTCGAGTTATGACTACGTCTATATAGCAGTCAGTTTGACGTCATCGGTGACGTCAGTGGGACACAAGCAGTTCTGCAAATAAGGGTACGATCCACTGCTATGCTCTTATTTTTGCAAATACGGCTGTAGACATTCTTTGAAAAGCAGTTGGATGGAGTCTAAACCTACATATAGAAAAGCTCCTCTGTATACTGTGGCCTTCCTCTGTATACATGAGTACCCACGGTAAAATATAGCAAAACCGTGCTGGCACTCTAAGATCATATAGTACATGATATCTCTTGCCATCTTTTTTTCACAGACTTGGTAAAATATATAACTCTTTCGTCCTTCTTGATTCCTATATCGGTACCTATTCCTTTGACCTGGGATAGACACTTACCTTAACTATTTTGCAAAACTTTATACATATAGATTAATTGTATCTGGATAACTGCAAACCATTTCTCAGCAGTCTGGGAAATCTGATAGAACGCCTCGTGTTATCTGTCCAGCTCAGGGGGCTTATTGGAGGGCCTCCACTGCCCCTGAAAGGTCCCAGGGCCCATTACACAGCCTGTAAGATCTATGGTGCCAGTTGGTGCTTCCACAGAGTGTGAGTACCCGCGTACTATGAAAACTACCAAGGGATCTAGGCATCTTCCTGCAGCCCAAAGAACTGCCACTGGGACAGTCAATACCTAAACGGACGGTAGCACTGGCCTGAGCGGGGCTGAGTATTTGTACACAAAATATTGATCATAGGACACACGGGTTGGTGAATGGGGAACTCGGGGAGAGAGGGAAGCTAATGGGGTCCAGTATCTAGGCACGCCTGGCCTTTGAGTACTAATATGTCTGCACAGACTCATTATCTTTATCTTTTCTTTATCCCTGCCTTATGTTAGTCCCACCCTTCTGTTCTCATCGTCTCTCTGTCTCTGACTCTGTCTCTGTCTCTCTCTATCTATCTCTCTCTCCTTCTCTGTCACTGTCTGTGTGTGTGTGTGTCTCTCTCTCTTCTCTGTCCTCAGTCATGTCAGAATTCAATACACACTCATTTCCTCTGTCTATATACCAGTTGTTAGCAAGAGGCCTTTTACTAACATAACATGATGGCATGGCATGATGTGTACAGTTGACTGAGCTTTGTTAGTAGAGCATGGATCAATGATGTATAGGAGAGGTTTGTGATGCTGAGCACCCATGTGGCACAGATCACAGCTGAATGGGTGAATGTTGGTACGACCCCTTATAATATGCCTTTTAGGGTTTAATTGCCAAGGCCAAATGCTGAAAGGTGATGGATACTAATCATGAAAAATGCAGAGTAAATACACAAATGGTAGGCCTCTGTGGGAGCTTGATTCTATATATCAGTGCTGTTTCCCCTCATGTCAGCAGTCCCTGAGCTCTCCTCTTTACCACTGCATCTCTCTTCCTCTCTATTGTGCTCAGGTATAGATTCACTAGAAATACCTTCATTTTTTGTATCTCACTATATATCAATTCTCAAAATCTATAGACTTGAGAAAGTCTACCCCTCCTCTTGCTAAGCTGAAATTCTCTCGATGGTATGGTGCCTTTAACCACTTCAACCCCATAAAGCAGGATTTGCACGCAAATCCCATAGAGTAACAGAAACTCAGGGGTGAAAGGTACAAGTACACTTCTGATAATCTAGTTCTGATTAGTCCCTATCTATAAATTATCTAGTCTGTAACGTTCATCAGCTGTTTGGCAGTGCCTAAAGCAATCCAGTCATAGTGTTTGGCACCATCCTTGCATGCTAGATTTCTTAGTTCTCTACCCTTTCTGATTCTGGCATGCACATATAGTAGAGATATGAAAGGCAGTTTATTACTTGGCAGTCCCCTGTACTTCTAAAGCCGTGTGTTCACAGGGCAACAGAATTGGCGAACGACAGAATTCCGGACGATAAAAGCACTTTTGTCGGCCATTCCCGATGACAAAAATCAAACATGTTAGATATTATCATCTGCAAAGGTCAATAAAAGTGCTTTTATCGTCGGGAATTCTGGCGCCCTGTGGACACAGGGCTTAAGGCTTAAATGCTCTAATGCCTTTTCTCCATTTGGTAGACTAGTTCAGCCCGACCTTGATGCTATAATACTTCTGAATGGACCCACTTATCAAATGTGCCATGATCCCGGCCTACCCCCTGCACTGATTCATATTGCAATGCCTGTGTGGATTGGTATCTAAATAATTGCGATAAATTTAAATCAGTTTATCTTGTTGACTGTATGGATATTGATAGTGATTTTCAATGCGTGTACAGTAACACCTAAGTGCCTACCTTCTAACCAAATGGAAATCTGACTTAATAGTCCTGTTAAAAGGTTTATTTTTAAGTTGGTGCCAAATCATCTCATCTGTATATATTCGCCTGTTTGATGTACAAAGTTATTGTGGATAGTCTGCACCTAAGCAGCCAAAGTGTGGGTGTAAAACTGAGAGATTAAGTAATTTGCTGACCCTATTATATGCTCAAGTATATTATGATGTATCTATCTCTCTGGAGGACCCTACAAGAACTTAATCGGGTAGACCATGACATGTGTCCTGTGTACACGTTATGAGCGATTGAATAATAAAATAAAAAAAGTCTGCTGTCATAGAGGCATTTGTGCGCCGTCTTCCATTCACTAGTGCACTACTACTAAATTTAATGTGCAGAACAAGTTTTCTACTTACCATTTATCAGTGTGAGCTCTTCTCTTCCTCTCCTCACCTGAAGTGGTATGTCTGCACTCTGTGAAGTGGTATATCTGCATTCTCTGTGTATGTGATGATAGTATCTCTGTCTGTCTTTGGAGAGCTAGTACCATTCATGAATACTCCATACCAAATGCCGTTTTCAGTTTAGAATAAGTTTATAATAGCTACAATAAGATGGAGTTTACAATACAAATCATTATCATATGGCTTGATATCCTCCTGTTTATGTACTGCAGTTGAAATATAGTAGTCCACACCTGTGAGCTAGCTTGCTCCTACAGTCCATGCATCCCACACCCTCCTGCAGTGGTTGCTCCATGGCATCCAAACTACTACTGTTCCCACTATAACGCACTACAAGGCTCTCCATCCTCCTGCTGGCGCCGTGGAGAAGAGGCTCTGTACCCCCACTGGTGGCTGGCTGGCTGCATGACTGACGAGCCGACTGGAGGCTGCTGGTACTACTATACCTTATGTCAGATCTGCTGGCGTGCCCCCTGACTGTTAGTGTGAAATCTCACAAATGAATTGCTATCAATTAAACAAAACCAGGCCCTCATTTAAGCACGTTTAATCTAATTCAAGATTGTATGACACCCCATTCCTCCAGCCAATTGTGGTCATTTTATGGCCCTGGATGGTCAATGGTATTAATTGACTGGTTTCCTCCAGTGAGTCTAATGTCCTAACAACCCATCCACACAGCTTCTGAGTATCTTCCCCTGGTGAGAAGTCGTTACCCTGATCCTTTGTCGGCTCCACCAGGAGATGGGACATAAGGTATAGCTACTCCCCTTCTATACAACAGCCATGAGAAGCTCCCCTATATCATGTCCACACCTAAAGTGGACTCAGTATTGCTACAGGCATGGAAAGCTCCCCTATAATCTTGACCACACCTAAAGTGGACTCAGTATTGCTACAGGAATGGAAAGCTCCCTTATAATCTTGAACACACCTAAAGTGAACTCAGTTTTGCTACAGGCATGGAAAGCTCCCCTATAATCTTGAACACACCTAAAGTGAACTGAATCAATATGCAGGTCGGTGAATCTCCTCTATATCCTGTCCTCACCTTAAGTAAGTGGACTCAATGATATTGCAGGCATATGAAGCTCCCCCGTATACTGTCCACATGAATAGGAAACCCCTATTTCCATGATGACTTCTTTTGGCAGTTGCATTATTGAATAAAAAGGTTTAGACATTCTTATTGGCACATCTGCTTCCCTGTCGCAGTCTGTGACATCACAATAGACCAAATGCATGAGCTGCTGCATTGTTTAAGAAGGGGGACATTATAAAAGATGTTTTGAATAGTAAATGGAAAGTGTAAAACAAAACTATATAAAGTAGGACTGACTATTCGGCGCCAGTAATGAAAAGAAGTAATTGAAGCAGTGTAAAGGACATGCATTAGGCCAAAAAATAAATAAAGGTGTGTTTCCAGTTACATGACTTGAAAGGGGGGGGGGTCGGTAGGTCGGATTTTTTTATTTTTTTTTTTACATTTGTATTGGAAATGTTAGGGCACATATCTTTTTTTTTGCCCTGTTTTGCTAGGGTCGGTCGGGTAACTGGAAACAAACCTTTTTTTTTATTTGGCCTTAGCAGCATTTATTTGAAGGCAAACAGTGATGTGCAGTCACCACTGTGCTGCAGCTAGTCTATTGTGTTGCCAGAGACTATATATCTCAGAGATTTTCTGTCTGCCCTTACAATGATGGATAAGCTCATTTTGTTTTTATTCTGACACTAAAACATTACCAAAGAATATCATCAAGACAAAATCGTGATATTTTCTTTTAAGCCTGTTCACACCTATATATAGGTAGAATCAATAGGATAACATGTCATATTTCGCAAATATATAATACCTTTATTCCAAGTATTTCCTTTTCTGTTTTATAGCCTAAAAGTCGTGATTTATTGTGGATATTGTCAATTTTAATGGACTAATAGTTCTAACATCGTCGTGCATCAGATTTCATCAACTTATTTCATTAAGCCTTGTTCTCTGGAGTACACACTTTATCACTGACAATCAACTCATTTATTGTTCAATCTTATTTAATTCCGTTTGAAAACGACATTTCAATGCCAAGCAACCATTTACAAGGTGTTCAACGCACTGGATAAGAACACTACACGCTCATCCAGGCTGTCAATCTTAGCATCCATGACTTCATAATTGACAGGTATAAAGTAATTGTTGATTTCCTTCTTCATTATCTGTAACATAATCATCTCGCACATGCACCTGAGCCCCATAGGTCTACAAGTTATTAACAACCAAACCAATTACTCTTTTGTATACAGACCATCTCAAGCTTAAGGTTTGTAGATGACGTCAATGAAATAATCTGTCGTCAGCAACATTCTTGGGAATCGCCCTATTGGTTACTGCTGGTCTGTAAGAGAGTACACATTACAATTAACCTTTATCTAAAGAATCTTACACAGAACAGACTGTTGATTAATGGCACATGCATATGTCGCATTATTATGTAAGGTCTATTCGGTATGGGATACAGACGCATAGGAAAAGGGACTGGAGTTGATTCTGGTGAAAACCTCTGATAAGATCTGATAAGATACCATCATGGTATGTCTTATCAGTGGGTTTTACCTGGCTTGTGGAATGGTTAACCCATCGGGTATGGATTTATATCGCAAAATGTTAATGCCTTTTTAGATGAGTAAGAACATCATGGAACTCTTCCTACTTGAAAGCAATCGGTCACTATATATGATGTTCGGGTAACTTGCTCTATTCATGCAGACCCAGAAGTGTAATTTATAACAAGAGCAAGATCCAACTTTGCTCTTTCACAAGGGGTTAACGCCCATTGTTCGTAGTTTACGCCTTGAAAACTCACCTTGTAACTTTCTACATATATAATGTAGACTAACTCCACAGTCCAGGGCTCTCCACTGTCCTGTTCCTTTGTCCATCCTCACACATTGACCTCTCTCAGCAGGTTCTCCCGGCTGCCAATTGATGTATTTTACTGCACTGCCATCTGCCCACCTCACCTTCCCATCTAAAGACAGAAAATTTGCTGGTGTTTTAAAGTTTGATTTTTTTTTACTGACAAAGCAATTTGATAGTCTTGTGATACAGTTAGATCAATAAAATGAGGTAAAGCTTTCCATATCTCAAACTGTCAAAAATTATCATCAAGGGATTTTCCCCCACTGAAGCCGTGGGAATATTCAATAATTGATTTGCAAGCCATAACTCCATTCTAAAAAATATTACCTACCTTTCTGTACCATATCTATCCACGAATTACGGAAAACCTTTAAATCTTGTTGGTATTGCACTAATAACTTATTTACATCTGGATCGTGGATGGGAGTGAGTTCGGCTCCATAACGCTTCTTGCATGCATCCTGTGCAGACTCGTGATTTGTGACATGGCCAGGGTTGAGATAGTAGCAGTAAGATTTGTATGGCTTCCAGGCTGATGAAGGGCACACGCCTTTTATCTCTGGGGGAGGAGTAGGACCAGGAACTGCAGAAGAAGAAAAACAGCTATGTACAGTTCGAAAAACAATCATTTCTTTGTTCAAAAGGGAGTGAAATTGTTTACTAACTTTTTATGTTCTATTTTAGCACTACCGTTTCAATATATATTGGCAACACCATTTCAATATCAGGAATCGTATTATTACTTTTAAAGGTAATTTTCAGTATCAATGATCCAGGATATTTGAGAGAGGGGATTTGATATGGAAGTGAATAGAAACTATATCTCAAGCACTCAAAAAGTGTGATTGTTTATATCACAAGTAGACAAACACAAGACAAATTGGAAGATTCTGACTACAATGATGCAAAACTCCTTAACATTTAACCCTGACTCGCCAAAGCCAAAAGTCAATTATTCCGCAAATTTCCATGGGGAAAAGGTCACACTGCACGGCCTGAATTCTAAGGTATGAACATTATCCAACCTTATTCCACGATTTCTGGGTTACTGGGTGCTTTTTGGTGGCTATTCCCATCCACATATCTGTCGATATTGCACACCCTGTAGGCTGTAACATCAATTTTGTAAGGCGTGTGGTTATCCATGGATAACCTGTGCCCGGTGCGGGTTATCCATGGATAACCGCACGCCTCTCATGTCCCTCCATGTCATATGTTACATGTTAAAACCCACGAAATATTCCAGGCCAGGGTAGGGATCGAACCTGCAGTCTCACATCCCAAATCCAACTCCCTGTGCACTGCGCCACAAGGACTGACGAGAAACGCTCGATTCGAACCACGTCTGGATATGATACAAAGGCCGGGCAGGCGACAACTGCGGGCTGACCTCTACCATAACCGTGGGATGCATTCAAACATATCCAAGCCGACACGGCCACTGAAGGAGGAGACGCAGTGGTCTAGCAGTTAGCGCATTGCGCTCAGCCGTCAGAGGTCTGCGGATCGCGCCCCGGTCCGGGCGCATGTTTTTATCGCCGTGTGCGCTGTCGCTGTCCGCTGCCGGGCAACGAGGTGTATATCTAGTCTAACAGTTAGTAACATGGTCCGGGCGCATCTTTTTTCGCCGTGTACACAAACATAACCGCGAGACGCATTCAAAGCTTTAGCTGTCCGCTGCTGGGCGACGAGGTGTGTGTACACTATTTTTCGCTGTGTGCCGCTGCCAGGCCTAGCCGAGACGGGGGCTGTCACTGTCTGCTGCCGGGTACCGAGGTGTATGTACCTGTACACACACTATGGCTGGCTTCGAGTCCCGGGGAGGGGGAATAATTTTTGTTTTCAACTTGAATTTATTGATCTTCATTTGATTATTTATTGGTTTCGTGGAATAAAATAAGTAGTCAATGGATAATTCATGACTCGTGTGTGTTAGCAAAGGCTAATAACACTCGGCCTACAGCCTCGTGTCATTAGCCTTCACACTCGTCATGAATTATCCATTGATTACTTGTTCAATAATTCAATGGCACATTTTTCTGGTATATTTAATGTCCTTTGATTTTAGAAAGTAGTATCATCCTCAAGCTCTTTTGACGAAACTGTGTGTTTTTTTATCAAGGGTGGTGGGGGACTAACCATGTTACGGGTACATAAAAGGATATTTCAACAGGTATAACAAGGATATTACATTTCAAACATTCCACTTAAGTTTCATAAAATGACCCCTTACCGAGTGTATATTTGCACGCAAATGGTAACAGTGCTTTGCAGGAAAGGTCGTACCACTCTTCATCTTTTCCAATAGCAACACAACCTCCATCCTTTAGAGGGAGAGGCTGACGTTTGGCCCAATTTGTGAATAAAACATGTGTTTTATCGGTCCATTGGTAATACCCAGGTGTCTGAAATGGTTCATACATATGATGTCATCTTCAGTTAAGTTGATATGGTTATCCATAAAAGCTGCAGTTTCTCGCTTCAAGAAAGTCATTCATAAATTAGTTTTCTGGGTTCCTTAACGGCGTGAGTTTATTTCTAGACAATTTTAATGGCTGATTTGATAATGAAAAAAAAAATCCAACCTCCTTATACAATCTAGATTTCCTTAGCGTTATATAAGGAACACAAGGACATCTTTAATAGTTGTAAAGGATAACACGAATGTAGCCGCCTTCATTGTATATACTTATCTATTGGTATTAAATGAGACATTAGAGGCAATATCTATTATCTAAGGCCTGCAATACCTTGAGACTTTGCATGCCTATCCAGAACTTCCCTTGATTACCAGCGTTTGTGTTCAAGACACCCAACAATGTATTAATCCTGGGGCCCTCCACTGAAGACAGTTCTCCCTTATCTTCCATACATGTAGTATGTGCTTCAGGCCAGCTTTTTCTTTCAGTAAATATCTTGTAGCAGTTGCCTCTAGCCTTGATGTAGGTGTTATCTGGGCATCCATCTGTATCTATTGATGGCGGGGTGCTGGCCATGATTGGAGGTTCTGTCGCAGAATAGGGTACATTATGACTGCATGAAACTTGGGATTTAAACAATTTTCTCCTTTTACAAACTCCATGAAAACGCCGTGGGAGGTAGATTCTTCAACCTTTCATAGAATCTATTCGACTAACGAAAATAATGAGCACAGTTCATAATGTGCTTTATGATTAAGCACTGCATGAAACTTGGAATTTAAGCAACTTTATCCTTATATAAATCCCATGACAATGCTTGCAAAAGTAGGTTCTGATAATTGTCACATAAAGAAGAGTGATATGGACAGCAGAAATAAGTAAAATTACCTTTAAACAATTGGCAGACATAACCCCGTCTTTGTTCACACTTCTGATCATACCATTGAGAATCACGCATCTCAACACATGGCGTCTGAAAGATAGCTGTATAGTTTGTCATGGATTCTATTATAACTTTGTGTCATACAATTTAGATCATACATCAGGATGGCTTTATGGTGTAACCTTGGTCCATCATTCCCTATACCCAGATGTCCCTCTGTGTTCAGGTATGCGTGGCCAGAGACACACGTTTACTATCTGTGAATATTATATGCCCTCCCTCTTGAAATTGTGTTAAATAAATATATCACTCACGTACTCAATATTTTAACAATGACATAGTGTATCAATAATATACGTTTTCTAAAATAAGTCCTAAAAATATCAAAGCACAACAAATGTCAAAGTTTTCTGTTGTATCTAAAACTTGATAATTCTCACCCTGCGCTCTCCCCTGATATGACCACTAGGTTGGCCTGGTGCCCAGGTTGAGAAGTCGAAGTCCGAACCATCTACCCAGCGCCATTTTCGCCATTTACGGCGGTCCGTGAGGCCAATCCAGTATGCACCATTTCCAGTCTCCATAAGCATATTAATAGCATCTGAAATAGATTATAGAATCATATTCAACATTTTATATCTGTTCTAAAGCATAAATGCCATGAAGATAGAATTCCCAGGTACCGCTATATATGATTTTGCAATTTTTGGGGCTGGCTGTTTTGGAAAAGGCTTACGGTGTATCTATGTAAGATGATTATGGCCAATAAATCTTGAACAAAAACAACAAAGGTTTTTGATTTGACTTTTATAACCCTTATGCCCTAAAGAAAACCAATAATGTACTTTTCTTTGAGTTGATAGTGGAGATCATATCTTAACAAACTACGACTAGACCGTTCAAGTCATACCGGTTATCTCATACAAATAACACAGGAATTTGCAGGAGTAGGGAAGAGTGTTCGATTGCAGTACCTTACAAAATTACCTCCACCATTTTAGAAGATAAGTGATGTACACTGTAAAAGCAATGTTAAGGTATTAAACTTAACTTGAACAATTGATTAAACACTTTTTTTACAATCATTTTGAGCCAAACGCATTCAATTTTAAACGTGTTTAACTATGAAGTGTTTAACCGAGTGTTTAATTGCTAAAAACTTAAACACTTCAGTGTCTATGTGTTTAAATGGTGGTGTTAAGAGCTTTGGTGTTTATTTTTAAATACCTTTTTACAGCGTAATTTAGGTCTACATACTTACTGTTCTCAGACAAGGAGTGGACAGATGCAAGAGTAGCTCTGTCTCCAAACACCTTACATGCCTGGTCTGCAGCTTCCCAGGTCCTGGACGTTACGTCACCCCCATGTATGACGTAAAAACACTTGTTACCTTTTCATGTCAAAAGAAAACAAAAGACAAAAATAAAAATGCATAAATTCTTTGAAGAAAGAAAGAGTCATTATTTAAGACAAAGATTACAGCCCCCTTGCATTTGCTTGATCTGTGGACAAGCCGTAAATAAAGTATCATAATGAAATAAATTCTTGCTGGCAAGTACAAGTTCTATTATTTTAAAGTTTTTGATCAAATTGAAGCATTACTTACTAAAATTATTATTAGACTTACCAAGACCCAGGCCGCCATTAGGACAATACCCAGGTACGATGGAAGTAGGTTGAGTTGTTTTAGCAGTGAGAGTGTTTGGCCGCTTTTTGCATACATATAGAAATTCCTCTCCACAGTTATCATTTCGCCAGAATCCTGTGAAAGTGTTTGCAGTTTTTCAGGTCTCCAAGACATACAAAGTTTTGGAAGTAATAGTTCAAGCTGGCGCAAATCATTGACATGATATTAGTTAACAAATTCCATATATTAAAGAACCGAATTCTAAAAAGACATTGCCAAAATAAGCTAGAATACAAATGGCCCAGAAGAGGCCCAGCACCTAGCTGAGAGAGGCAACAGCAATCCTGACAATATTATAATTCCTCTTTTTCTGGCTCCTTTTTTCTGGTGACCTTCAAAAGCATTTCATGTATAATTCTTTACATCACCCACCCACCCCCTCCGAATAAAGGAGAGATTTCTCCTCTAAAGAACGCAGTCCATACAGTTGTCAGTTTGGAGACCCTGTGTCAGAGAGACAAACCTAATTTGATAAGCTTTGATTATTTTTTACAAGGCTGATCACTATAACAACCCTCCATACATTCCTTTTCCACGTTTTGGATACATACCACTGTCGGTATAAAAGCTGACACACTGGCGACTCTGGTCGTTATTCTTTGGTTGATCCTTGTCCCAATTAAAGAAGGTGACAGACGAACCATCGCTCCACCTAGTTAGTGTTAAAACTCTGATTATTCATATAATATTTTATGTGCTATAGACCCATGTGTGGTTGGGGTTATTTTGGTGGAATGCTCAAAACCTTTTTTGTGGTGACCACATCAATACAAACTTACACCAAGGTATTCACCTGATAATTACCCTTCAAATGGCGACTATAACATGGCATGCAAGGGAAAGGGAAATTTGAATTCTCAAAAGTTTTCAATAGGAAAAGTTCAAAAACGTCTCTGAAGAGTCACCCTTTCTCGCCATGTAAATCTATAAGCCTAGTATAAAGCAGTGGTGGTCAATCTATCCATAAAATCTTCATCATAGGAACATTTTCAAAAGATTATGTAAATTTTAAGTATCTCTCATGAATACTCCAGTGATAATTGTACTTAATATGTCTGGTTATATTAGATAAGAAACAAGGAACTCGTCCATGTCCTTCAGCATTGTAGTAATTTGATATAAGGCTCTTGCGATAATTGACATAAAGTTCCAGCAAAATGTCCAGTGTTGTAATCACAGCACAGTTGGCCTACCTGTATTCATTTTTGTCAATCTTATTCAGCCCTATCCACACGTGTGCTTCAGCAGGTGTCTTTGATATCTGCAAAAATTGCGATAAATAGTAGAGGTGAGGGAGAGGATGGATGAATGAGATGATGTTTCATCCTAAAAGCATACTAGCTTTCTTTTGTAAAAATAATAGTACATTACTAAGAAATATGCATGATTTACCCATAGACCTACATAAAATGGCACAGGTCTATAGTTTGCCCTAACATGTGACCCATCAAGGGAGAACACCCCTCCGCAGGGGATTTTTAATTCCCCATTTGGCCACCAGGGAGCATTGGAGGGCAAAATTACTCTAAAATTGTTATAAAAATACATTAAGGTAATTTTTGATGCAGAATTCAATGGTTTCATTCAAGATGCACCATTTTCGGTAGAAATGGCCCATATTTGGATGATAAAATGAACATTTTTCATGAGAAATCAACCTATATGGCTGTTCCTGGTTGCCATGGCAACCATTCCAAGAATCAAAATTTGTAGATTTTTATGCCAGTTTTTGGGGATACTCACTAGAAACCCAAAACTGAAAACAGAAATGGAAAATTCCTTCTAGATCAAAATCTGTGATAAAAAGCACCACATTATTATGATTTTTTTTTTATGAAAAAAAAAAGCTGATTTATTGTGTTTTTAGACATTATTATGGTTTATGATGTATTTAGAGCTTAATCATCGATTTCAGATATGAATAACGACCTATGTTCAAAGAGGGGTTCTGACATAACTACTAGGAATATTTAACCCAATGATGTCTCATTTTAAAGATCTTCAGATGAACTTTGATAATGAATTTCCCTGCAGAGGGGTGTTTGGCTTGACTGGTCACACATGTCTATCTGTTTAGCAATCACTTTATACCAAAATGGTGTGCCTAGACATAGTGCCAATATCAAATATGGGAAGACCAAAACAAGAAATTCCATAGAATCAGATAAGTTTGTTCTGATATGTGTTTTGAAACTGCACTGTGACAAATGAGCATGACATGATGAATTACATACAACTGATGTGATGAAACTGTTCTCCTTGATACTGTCTACACTGGCCAAGTCACCACCATTCTGCATACAATAGCCCCTAGCACCTCTCCAGCTCTTCACATGTATAAGGGATGGTGAGAAATAGTAACACCAATTATCCATACGACGCCAGCCTATTCCACACTCCAGGGCTTTAAAGGGATAGTTAGGAACAGAAACATAAGCAACTACTCATAACAATGGGTTCATATTTTCAGTGTTAAGGACAATCGAATGTGTCTTTTTTCTGCATGGAAGTCATAGATGATAGAATTGCATATGTTACAAGTAATATTTTATAAGAGAAGTAACATCGACTTCAATTTAGCTTCACTGCACAGGCAACACAGGGAATGAATTTTGGCCACCTGCAATACAATGGCGTGACATTTTAGTTATTATATATAATGGTTAACAAAAGTGCTACTCACAGGGAGCCGGAGTTACTGTAGGTGGTGGAGATGAAGGTTTTGTTCCTGGGAAAAAATAATGCAATACATATGAACCAAAAGCAAAAAACAGCAAAAAAACACAGCAAAAAAAAAACATTATAGAATAAATAATCTTTGATGATGGACAATTTCATGGGTTTTACCGAAAAACTATTCCTTTGGTCCTAAACGTAAAATCTATTTCAATTTTCTCTTTTGAGATCAAAAATTATTATTTCTTTGTTGTGACCAAGAGGGAAAAGAGGGCAACTTTCAGAAAGGAAGTGTTCATCACTGATACCTTTGATTTAGCTACAGGGTGCACAAAACCTAAGCACTAGACAGAAAACCTGCCGCCGCTTAAAACTCGTTAATACAGTTTAGGGTGGTCAACGCCTTATGACAACCTAAACTCGTCACAGTGACTGAAGTCGTCATTTTACCCACCTAAAGGTGTAGATTTAGATATACTAAATCAGAAAACCTAAAGTACTCTGCAATGATGAGTTCTGGACCTTTCCATGTTTTTACTGTAAGGGGGGAAATCACACTTACCCTTTGGCAGTCCACAACCAAAGCCTCTAGATACAGAACAGTCACTGAGACTCCATGTTCCCCTACTGAACACAACACATTGCTCCCGGTTGTTGTGTGAGTCTGGCTGTCCAGGAGCCCAGTTGGTGTACTCCATAGTCCTGCCATCACTCCATGCAAAACCTGCAATAGCATTATGCAATAACTGCTAACGAATATTGGAACTAGAAACGGAAAGTTCCTCTGTAATCTAATTGAATTGGAAAGTATCTTTTTAATGTGACAGTTATTAGTTTTATTAAGCATTGTTCAGGCTATCAGCAGAGTAGATGTTAGTTATTATGTTACGGGAATATTACCAATATGATTCAGATCAATGTATTTTATAAGTCATCATGGTTAAGATACGAAATACTGGCAGAAACTAGACATTACCTATATCAGGATTTAAATAGTTCAAACCAATCCACCTTGGACTGAAATGATTGAAAAGCATGGTTTCAATAGCGAAATAATAAATAGTAAAATAGATGCTTCGTTTAACCATGATTAATGCATATATGATGGTCCTTGAATAACAATGTTAGAGATTGAGGTGGAGATGTGTGAACTCCGACCTGTTTCAGCACCCATCTCCAAGTTTTTCAAGTTTTGTCCTCAAATCGATTTTGAAATCCCAACTTCAGAATACATGTGAAGAATGGAACCGGGTCTATATACCATCAAGGAATTAGTAATTTACACATGACATGAAAATTTCTGAGACAGTTTGAATGGGACTTGGTGTCAACCCTATCCAGAAGTCACCTTCTTCCTGCAGCATTGCTGAAGACGTTATTGGCAACATCGCTGTGAATGCTTGCCAGGTCACCCCCAAGGGCCCGACAGAAGTCACGGGCCTCATGCCAGGTCTTCATTTGCTTCTTTATATATGGGACGAATGCCTGTGTGAGAAAAAGGTAAGATCTGATGCCAAAGGGCGAAAACTGATAAGACTGTGGAGCTTCAAATGGGACGAGCCATTTATTGCTAAATTTGGGGGGGGGCTTGTCTGATTTTTTTTTGCAGACCAGCAAATCTTCTTCTGCCCCTCCCCACCACCAATATGATTTAAGTTATCGAGGCCCCCCACTAAGAGCTAATTGCGCAAAATGCCCCAACCCCCACCCCAAGAATTTGATACACGTGTGGAATGATGCCGCACAAAGAGTACCTGAATTGCCCATATCTATTTTCTGACCCCAAGGGTGAAGGTTTATTGGGTTTTGCCCCCCCAGGAGCTATTTTGACAAATGCCCCCCCCCCTATATCAAAAAAAAAAAACAGGTGGCAAGAAATGACTCGTCCCTTAAGAACCAGCTACAATCAAAGGAGTGTATTAGGTACTGGCATGCTGCATTGTAAATTATACATTGTAAGTTTCAGATGCTGAGGCCTGCAGTGGTATGTGGTGCCCTCTAGAGTATGATATTGGAAACCCATTGAACATGTTATTGCATAGGCTTAATCAGTTTAGGCCTAATTTATTTACTCAAAGAACTAGACAGGGTATTTGTTCTTAACATATCATATTTTATAATATTCAAATATCAAACTGCGCTATACCACTATACCACTGTGTATTCACTCTAATGAAAAACTCCTTCAGTTTGTGGCAATATTGAATATGGGTTGTTTTGATATAGTGTTTACTCACTTTATAACAGCTGCCATCTATAGAGTCAGACCATTCAGGGGGACAGGGTACGTCTGGGTCCACAGTGGATGGTGAGATGGTAGTTCCTTTCTCTTTGTTTCCCACCTTACACACAAAGGGCTTCTTATCATTGCATGGGAAGTCCAACCATGTCCCTGCCCTTCTCTGCCTTGAGCGTATTGCTGCACACGTGTGCTCATCTAAACAGAATTTTTGTTTTTGCAAAGGAAGAGAAAATGTCTTATTATTGAATCTTTCATATGAATCAATCTTCATAATCTATATCCTTAAGCCTGAAACGAGAGACTATTCAGGCTCTCCATGTGTAGTGGATCTCAACGAGTGGCCCACCAGAATTTCACAATTTTAAAAAGTTTGATAAAGGTTAATTGGCTGGTAATCAAAATGTGTATTCAGGCACTGTCTCTATTCATGTATAAAGGGGAACATATGAATAGGTATGGTGTTATCTGTACCTCTGAAATGTCTATCCCAGTTGGTGTAAGACGTTTTTCTCCCACTTGACCACTCCCACTGGCCCTTTGTGGTTTTGCCCATGCCAATCCAATAATCTTCTGGTGATGACGTCACAAGGTATGATGAGATAAAAGACTGCTCACCCCTTTTTGATTTTAACATAAATGTCATAATTGTTTGGTCATGGAAATTGATGAAAATTTTACCTGGAATGTGTTATCGCTGTTCGGAATTGAGACAAACTATGGATTTTGCATGGGCATAATGGATGTATTTGATGCGAAGTTTAAGATGTTCCTCAGAATTTAAAAGACAATGACCAGCCAATTCAAGAATGAAACAGTTTCCATTAGGCTTTTCTTATCAGATTTAGGTTTTGACGATTTATGTGAAATGAATGTTTATCATGCAATATATTTACAACATGTTCTGATAAATTGTAAGAAAGGGACAAAATGGGAAAATATTCATAATGAATCATACTCACACATCGAGGATATCGAGGAGGAAACCACCTTGATTGAAGCAAAAATTGTTGGCATAGTTCCAGGTATTGTTCTCATAAACTACTCGATAACAGGCATTTCTATACGCGACTGTGTAAGCCTTTAGAGAGAAAAATCAGGCATACTTCTTTAAAAAAAATAGTGGACTCTCATAAATCCCCATGGATAGATTTTAACTGCATCGATCCCTGTCACTAATGGGAGAAAAAACTGGTTAGTGATTGGATATCTATTCCTATGGCTTTGCTGATAGATGAGCATTGAGGTAATATCATTATATCTAATCTCTGAATAGATGACAGTTGATTTATATTATCATTATTGTGATGCGATGTCCAAAATCCATTACAACATTGCATATATCATTAAGGTATATGCAGAGTGGCTTTAAAGATAACTTACAGGGGGACACCCGGGTAGTGGTGTAGGGGTTGGTGTCGCAGGAAATATTTGCTGAGACTGACGGCATACAAATCCTCTTGCTGGAAAACTGCAGTCATAAAACATCCACCGTCCATGCTAGAGGGAAGGTCAAGATGATCAAAAGTATTTAGAAAAGAAAACATGTAGGCCCATGATTATGACGGTGTCTGGTTGTTGTTTCTTCCATACCATCCTTCATTGGTGTGTTGTCACATTAGTTTTACATGTTAAGTCACAGGAGTCTACTCACAGGTAAATTTAGCAACCTAATATAATGACATTCTACTACCTTAGATGCCCCAGTGCAGTTGGACTAAAGAGAGATTCCCTTTTTTCTGGAAACCGAATTGCCCTTTTTATTCTGTTTTCTGTTTCTCTATTAATATATGATAACAGCATTTGGACACCTTAAGCGAAAATGGATTACCTCATAGGCCTAATAATTATAAGGTCTCTGGTCCCGTGCACAATTTAATCAGGGGAATAGATTTACCCGAGAAGAACGCCACTGTCTCTATACTACACACATTAGACAGTGGCTAAATTGGAAATATTCCTATCTTTTCACAATCACATAGATCCAAGTGGCGGATTTAGAGGGGGACATGGGGGCACGCGCACCCCCCTTTTTCCCAGTACTTAAGAGTTTAATTATATATTTTGGACCCCAAAATTTGCTCAAAAATAGGGGTTGCGCAGCCTCCTTTTGCAGTGCGCCCCCTCCTTTTTATATCTCCTGGATCCGCCACTGTTAGATCCCACATAAATCTGATATAAATGAGTCCTAGAGCTCAGATAATAATGACAAAGGCATCCTTGGCATTTTCCATGAACATGGTATCTACCTTAACCTTTTGCTGACCCGCAACCCTAAGTTTATAGAGTAGAATCCCATGAAATATTTATTGAAATCTCACCTTTGTCGACATACCTCCACATTGTTTTGGCCTAGGTTCACTGACATCCCAATTCGTGTAGGTTATTCTGGACTTGTCTGACCAGGAAAGGCCGTTTACTTCATTTCTATGCATACCAATCCAGAAAACTCCATCACCACTGTAAACTGATGAACAGACGTGAGAAAAGGTTGTGATATTTGTAGGCGATACATACTGTCAATTAATGTAAAATAGGTTCCAATGCAAATAACCTCCTAAATTGAGTTATTGGCCTATCTGCTACACATTGTTGTCCGCTGTTCCACGTTGTCCCATAAGACGAGTACAATTTCAATTTACAAGGAATATCTGACACCTTAAATTATTAAAGAAATGTTACATACTCCTACTAGCAATATCTGAGACATAGGGAGATAAATATGCTCTTCTTCATATATCTCACCGAATATTGGATTAAGCTTATCAAAATTTAATATCACTTGTAGCAGCTTATTTTCGAGCATATGCTGAAGTATAACCTCAATGTCTATTTATGGACAATCCTTTAATATGTTTAGAAAAAGAGCACATACTGAACTCTCGAGCCTTGCTGAAGACGAAGTCCTGCTCCTGTTGATCAGAAATGGTTACTAGATCGCTCCCTTTGCCCTTTTTTCGACAGACGTCCCTGGCAGATCCCCAGATTTTGTTGTCTTTTTCAAAAAAGTAGCAATGGCCCCTAAAGGCAATACCGCCAGGTGGACACCCAATACGGGCACCTTCAATGTATAATCAGGGAAAAGCTCAGTTCTTTACTTTTTGATATTTAAGTAGTGAAATCAGGCTTAAACAAAGTGCCCTAAGTTCTCGTATTCCTCTTATGTAGATGGGGAACGATAAAGAAACAAGTATTTCATGTTCTGGTCCTACGATTAGTAGAGGCTATGACTTATAGTGAACGGTTTTCTGAAGGCATATTGTCAAAATCAAGTTGAACATGCAGTTATTTAAAAGCCTACCTGGACCAGGCGTTTTGTCTGTTTGTGGGAATAAGGTAGTGGTGATGCCAGGGACTGAGTATATAAAGAAGAAACAAAAATATTAAACTAAAACGTCAGAACAAAGAATGAAATAATAGGGTGTTTTGTACCAATGTTTTTGATATTTTAGAGGCGGTTCCTCTGAATTTCATTATTGATATTTTAGTCACACAAATAGAATTAAGTTTCCCAGACTGGTTTATTTTTTAATTTCTTTTTCGTATCTAATAGTTTTAATAAACTACTCTTTCATTGCAATGAGTATATATATATATATATATATATATATATATATATATATATATATATATATATATATATATATATATATAAAGGAAAACTAAAAGATGTATTTATATAATTTAGACATAGTATGCATGTAGCGTATCATTGGTATCATTCTGGCTTACCTAAGCGTTTGCACACATAACCATTTGCCCATGCACATTTTTGTAACTTCCACAGTCCGTTTGCTCTGATCATAGTAACACATTGTCCTCTGGTGTCTCCATTATACTGTTCTCCTTTAACAAAAAGTACCTGTATGATAGTAAGATCTTAGAGGTCTAATTTTCCAGCTGGGGTTTCTCAGAAAGGATTCTTTAAACCCTGTGTTCTTCAGTGTTTTACTTTACAATCGATTTTTTCTCAATTCATCCACTAATAATGCAAGGAAATCTGTTGTCACATAATCTGAATAACTCATAATTATTAATATTGGCTGTGATGCCGAAATTCAACTCTCTTCATTGCAGATTGGTAAGAAGTAGATAATGCTGCGATGTCTTCTTTCTACAAATTGAATTATGAAATATTACCATGACCTACAACATAGGGGCAGCTGCAACTTTGCCTGGTATGCATTATCATTACCTGGTGACCAATTGCTAAAGATGAAGGGGGCATCATCAGTCCAACGCCAAATGTACAGTTCACCCTGGTTCCTCCCACTTAGGCCAATCCACACCTCGGCAGAGCCAACATCACTCACCAAATCTGGAATAAGAAAACAATGCCACTAATAAACTATTCACATAGAAAACCATAGACTATTTAAGCTTGTCAAATTCAACGACTTTGAAAGGTCCATTGATACTTTCGCAGTTAAGTATTAATTACTCTTGAAATGTCAGGATATTAGCTTCACTACCTGATTATGAACCAGGTGGATTAAATACCTTTAATGAATTCAGACTCCTCTCTGCTGGTGATAGATGTAAGGTGCCCACCCACACCCTCACAAGCCGCATGCGCATCATACCACGTGACTTCCTGCTGGACAACCCTATAACACAGATCAGTCCCTGTACGTTCCTTCCAACTTGGACCTCCACAACGAGACCCCTTGGGTGCTTGATGAAAAAAGTAAATGCAAGATTTTACAAAGGGTTTAATTAATAAGAAAAATGCAAGGCTTTAACTGATCTTTGCATTCAAATCAAGGATTGAGTTGGGGTACAGAATACTATTACCTTAATCGGAACCTAGTATAACTATATGGCTCAAGTGTCAATTTTTATCAAAGTATCGTAAACTGACATTGTTTGGTACTTACTTGGTCTTGGGGTTGGTGGTATTCCAATTGGTGCTGGTTAAAAACAATAGGAAAGTGAATAATTTAAGCAAAACTGTACATACGTCTTGGATGACCCCGGGTGGATGTCTATCTTAACAATTCAATTCATTGAAAGTATATTGCAGTGGAAGAGGCACAAAACAAGAATTTCAAAGGAAATTTAGTATTGTACAGTCTTCTAGTGATAGCCAAGATTATAAGAGTTTCTGTAAAATACTTCAGTTAAAACGACAACTAGCTATTATTGTTCTCGTGTATTATATTATGCTTGGCCCAATATAAGCCGACATTGGCCCAACGTATCCTTGCTACCTGGGCTGTGATGCCTTGAAGTAACTCACCTGCAGGTGCCTTACAGATATAGCTAAGGGGCATACTGCAGGCTTCATCCACCCATTGTCCACTCCGGGGCTCCCTGTCAGCATACACACAGTTCTTACGCCGACCACCATTGTCATCTGGTTGTCCTGATGCCCAGTTTGTCCAGTTAGCCTGAGAATTTAATGTATAAAACTTGATACTTAAAGGATTGTTTTAATGAGGACATAAACTGTGAACTTTCTGCTTGCCAAGTTTCGATCGACACTGCTTAGAGAAGGTGGGTCTAAGAAAAGGAGACTCACCTTTTCTTTGAGTGTAGACAAAATCCAAACTTATAGGTATGTATCAATATTATTCATTTTATCTTAATAGTCTTTGTTTCATGCCATTTATTGTTTAAGATTAGGGTGTCATAATTAATGAGAAGGAGGGTAATGAAAAGAAAACCAGTTTCAATGAAAAAAATAATGGCGCCCAGGAAGAGGAATGTTGCTTGAGGATAGAAGCAAATTTATACCAACCTTGACTGTTTCATCCAACCACACGTGCATTCCTTCACTAAGTCTGTCATTGAGAGCAATCCAAGACCTTTCTGTAAAATGCTCTGGCAAAAAGAGTAAGGATGGCTTTACTGGACAAACCTTCACTCTTATGAGTAATGAGAGAACTCTAATTCATGTCAGTCTTAGGCTAGAACTACCTAGACCATCCTTGTGCAAATATAATATGTGTCCACTTCCATAATTACCTAGGTACTTGTAAATCTGGTAATGTCATGCTCAATGACATGGCCTAAAGGAATACAATAATTCTTAATTCGGCCAAAAGGTGGTACATTATCTTACACCAGATTTGACCACATAATTTCTGTTATCTTTGAAAGGTTTTGGCTTAGCTTCAACTTACTATTGATGAAGACCTGTGTGGCGGCATCCCTGATATCAACCAAGTCACCATTATAAGTTTCACATTTCTTTCTTGCACCAATCCATCCCAATTTGTACTCACTCCCAAAAAAGAAGCATCCAGCACCAAACAGCTTCCAGTCCACAGGACAGGAGAATTGAGCTGGAATGTCAGGACAAACCTTATTTTCTTAGCATGGAAAAGGGAACATTATCCCTATGAGTTAATGAAGTGCTTCTACCAAAGTTAATGTGACTGATATAATTACAAACATTGATTTGCCTTTCAATATAATCATGCTAACCTAATTACATGAGTTCCACTGCATTTGATTTCTCACCTTATATAAATACCTGGCATTGTCTACATTAAAAATCGAAAGTATTTACTAAGTTCAATATTTGTCAGTTTTCATCTAGACAAGGCCATGCCTTTTCAGGTTAGAAAGCAGCTGCATTAGAATCCAAATAGCATAATATGTGTATAGCCAAGCAAAAAGGGTCCCCCAGGGAAAAAGTCAATTTTCAAATTCAGGCCATGAACTTTCCAATGATATATTACATGAGAAAATATATCTGCTAGTTTCAGAGTTACGGCTCTATTAACTTAGATGGTTACCGACCTATTCAAATCCCAAATAAGGTCTACCTTGTATATTTCATGAGATATATCAGATGATATGTATAACTAGGCATAATTCTACAAATTAGGGAAATTGTCATATTCTTCACATTCTTTTTCTCATAAAATTTGATCTGATTATCAGATTTTTACCATCTTTTCAACACACCGATCCTTGTGGGTGTGGCTACCAATAGGCTTTTTTGATTCCTCAATTTTGAGTGAAAATAGTGTTTCCATGGCAACCAATATCAACAAAAGCACTGATTTCTGCCCTCAAATGTCCAAAAACGTTCTATTTACATTCCAAATTTGGAAGGTTTTCCTTAAAAATGGGAATTTCCTTTAAGGACGATTGTAATCTACATAAAAAAGTAGTATATAACTATTTTTGGTATATTTTCCCCCTTTTAGGCCATAGTGGTGTCCCCCTGGTGGCCAGAATTGGTACTAATCCCCCTCGGACTGTCCTTTTAACTTGCCTCCTCACACATACTCATTCTATCAATGTAAAGAATAATAAATAAATCTGATGTCCCCTCAAATTATCGACTCATCTTAACTTTTAAATTGAGAGCTCAGATTAGATATCAGTGCTATGACTTGATAAGATCTGTTCCACTCACCAGGTGGTGCTGGAGTAGGCTTAACAATATCCTTGCCAGTCTTTATGTAACATGCAAATGCCTTTGATAGGAAACAATTGCTATTCATCTCCCATGATCCATTTGCAGTTTCTGTAATGAATGTCATTTGAGAGATAATCAACAGTGAATAACACAATGCCACCTTGAATTGCAAATTGTACATTCATCTTCAGAGCAGTATGAAATTTTAAATGATATCAGAAGCCAAGGTAACAGTCAAATTTATTCTTCTCTCCACTTAATTTTCTCCGGTGTGTCTCGTGCA
This sequence comes from Acholoe squamosa, assembly GCA_949317995.1. Lineage (NCBI taxonomy): Eukaryota > Metazoa > Annelida > Polychaeta > Phyllodocida > Polynoidae > Acholoe > Acholoe squamosa. Next base: position 64,181,631 of record OX439041.1, on the reverse strand, counting down.
CATGTGCGTAGGCACTGACACACTTCTTAGTGAAATTGTGTAATATAGTTCTTGCCATGAATATGACCTTAACTGTCGGAATGGGGTTAAACATTTATTACTCACTCACTCACTTCTTTGTTCATGTGCTTTTTTATTACATAATTTTCTTTGTAAATTTTTACCTGGAGATTTGAAATAGATATACCTGTGTTTATTTGTAGACAGTTGTCCCTGTTGTCATCATACACAGGCTGGCCAGGTGCCCAATTAGTGTAGCTTACCTCCTCACCTGTCACCCACATTAGCTTCTGACTGCTTCTCTCATCTGCAAATGCAATATACTATTCATTGCTTTGTAATATGCCTATATGAAGTAAAAGTACGGTGCCTCTAGGAAGTGACAGCTGTTATTCTCTGTTTTCCCTATCAATTCTTCCTCTTTTTTATATCGTCAAGTGTTGAATTGTTTCTGGGATATACACTATTGCAAAATGCTGCATCCGATGATGTTAAAAAGTGAGATGATAGAAGAGGATCACAGGAGATATTATTAAGAAGTGTGTCACATCTGGCGCTTCGTTCAACAAGACATCTCATTGCATTGTACAATAATTATGATGTGTCTTCCTAAGCAATATAGTGTATTTTCTCATACTCACATTTAGCCCCAAGCCACAGTGCCGTAGATCCAGATTCTTTGATGACGTGGAGAAACCGTGATATAAATAATTGTCTCTGCACACTAGTGAAGACAAATGAAAGATTCAGACAGAAATAGTGTCTATTTATACATTCATTTATATTTAACTTCCATTCAATGAAATCTGTCCCAACTTTGTTATCTAGCAAGCTATGGGTTGTTTGCAGTCGGGATAGAGTGACATCTGTAAAGTTCTTGTTATCACTATATATAACGGATACATCTCCTTTATTACTTTAACTCCTAACAAATGTGTCTCCTATAATAATAGGAATAATTGAACGTGTACGTGCACTTGTAAATATTCAATCAGAATTGTTACACTTAAGCCTCCATGGGCCACATTTGCTTTAATTGTGTTTTTTTTTTGTTTTTTTTAAATAAAAACTATTCAAATTCCAAAAGAAAACTTGTAGTTATCTCTGGGCGGAGCAGCGCTTCACTACCTCATCCTCTCAACCGGAAACGAACTTTTTGTGTGGCCTAGAGATGGCACATCCATGAAGGGCTGGCATGATGCCCCAACATAGTACTGGCATGGGTAACGAACCCGCATTGCATGGGTGCATCATGATAAGGCCAAATAAAAAAAAAAGATTTGTTTCCAGTAACCCGACCGACCCTAGCAAAACAGGGGCAAAAAAAAAATTTTTCTTGTGATTTTGAAGATTTTTTTTCATATTTTAAAGAAATTTTCATTACTTTTTGAGGATTTTTCCTGTATCCTTTTCTCCCCCCCCTCTCATAGTTGTCATTTTCTCATCATTTTTTTACAATGAAATCAATGAATTTGATACATCCCTTGGTATGTTCCCTAACATTTCCTATATAAATGTTTAAAAAAAAATCCGACCTACCAACCCTAGCTCTTTGAGCTATGTTACTGGAAACACAGCTTTTATTTTTCTTAGCCTAACCAAGGAACATTAACTTGGAGGCATCAGGTGGTACTGAAAGGATTAATGGTCTGAATCAAGATCATATTCCTAATCTAATGATGGATTTGTTTCCAGTAACCCGACCGACCCTAGCAAAACAGGGGCAAAAAAAAAATTTTTCTTGTGATTTTGAAGATTTTTTTTCATATTTTAAAGAAATTTTCATTACTTTTTGAGGATTTTTCCTGTATCCTTTTCTCCCCCCCCTCTCATAGTTGTCATTTTCTCATCATTTTTTTACAATGAAATCAATGAATTTGATACATCCCTTGGTATGTTCCCTAACATTTCCTATATAAATGTTTAAAAAAAAATCCGACCTACCAACCCTAGCTCTTTGAGCTATGTTACTGGAAACACAGCTTTTATTTTTCTTAGCCTAACCAAGGAACATTAACTTGGAGGCATCAGGTGGTACTGAAAGGATTAATGGTCTGAATCAAGATCATATTCCTAATCTAATGATGGCTTACCTGGGGATGATGAGGAGGGCAGCATTCTGGTTCTGACAGAAGTGATTAGCTTCTGACCAGGCTTTGTTATCTTTACCAGTGTAAATCCGTATACAGTGGTTCTGGAACAGTCTCCATCCTGGGGGGCAACCACCTATACACAGACAGAGGTATTGTTAGAAGGGGTGATTTTTTGCAAAAGTGGGCAAAAATCATACTAGATATCAGTCCACGCAGCATCCAAATTAGGTCCATTATTAAGGGGTTGCAGCATAATGTGTAATGCATTAACACTGATTATTGTGAATTTTTCCTCAGAACCTCATATATTTTAATGAGTAATCAGTCATTTCTCCTTTTTTTAGCAAGAAATGTGCTAAAGATTCAGTAACGGCATTTATTGTCTCTGCGAGAATCTAAACAGTGCTTCCTACCCTTCCCTTACCTGGAACCGAAATATTATATCGATTATACAAATTTGCGTGCCCTCACCCCGATACCTATAGTTTCACGATAAGGAATTTGTAAATCATTACTACTAAGGTTATCAATTTAACCAAAGGAAATCATAAGTACATATCAATCAATTATCATGTTATCGGCAAGATGAAAATTATGATTTTATCATTTAAGTGTTGGTTTATAATAAAAGATAATCTACCTGTTGGTCGCTTGCAGATGTACGGCCTAGTATTGTCACATCTATCCATTGCCCAGGAGCGCCCATAGTCAGTTGATGCTAGAATGTGGCCGCAGCTGTTGTTTTCCTCTCCACTAAGAATAGCACATTTACATGATTGAATTAATTTGAAATTAAATTGTATACTACCCTGACAGTTATAATTTCAGTGGTTACAACATGGCAATCATCCGGGAGTGTATCAATCTCATTGGGTCGGTAAACGAACACAGTGTGATAAATCATTATTCCATCTATTTTAAGAGTTGAAATTAATGTAGACAAAGCACATTGAATACTAAATGATGATAATTGAAAATCACAGTTAACACTTACCTTTTGATTTTGGGCTCATTCTTAGCCCAGTAGGTTGGTTTGTCGACAGGTTTTCCCGTCACCCACGTGATCACTGGTTTCTTGGTTGCCTTAACAAAGGAAAATAGGTTGCTCAATCCATCATCCATTTGTACAAAACCAAGCTATTATTCAAATAATATAATCTTACATCTATGAGGAAAAGGGTAATGGAGGCACCCTTCTTGTGCTTCTTGATCTTGGTATGAGCATAAAGATCATCAAGATAGAAATGAGTTCTGACATTTTCAAGGAATGATGAACAGCAATGAGTTAATATGAGTTGGCTAGCATAGATCTAAAACACATAGAAATGAGCCATTACCATATTCATAGTTGACCTCAGGCCTATCCAGGCGGGCCTTTTGTTAGACTGCTCCAACGTGTGTATAAACTGTTGCTCTTCCTCCGTTTGTATATCTACCAGGTCTCCGCCAAAATAGGAACAGTCCAATCTACAGTCCAGAATATAAAAGTTAAAACATGATTCTATATGATATTTCACAGCAGTTTTAACTTATATGAATTATATTTGTGAGTTTGTTTTACACATAAAATCAATAAAAAGATGGACAAGGCTATAGGGAATATATCGAATTTGTATGTACGTGTAGAATGATGAATACGTATAAATATGCCAGCTCTGTAAAAAAAAAACCGTCAAAATAACGGTAAAAAGCCTTGTCTCAAAGTTGCCAGAGACCCATTGATATTTTCACAGAGGTTCCTTGCACCACTGTACTGCCACCTGGGGATTCTTGCAAAAACTACACTGATTCACTGCAATATAATCATGGTGATGAGGATACCCTGGTATATTCAACAGTTATTTTTTACAGAGTGTAAACAGTCCTACCTTGCTTCATCATATTGCCGTTCAATATCTTGATATTTGTAGCATTGTTTATTTTTGAAGGACCATCCTGCAGGACATGCTATAGGAACATCTGGAAAAGGGATTTATAAAGTGAGTTTGAGTTTTTGAGTTTAACAAGGTTTATTGCCCAAAGAACCATCATACATGTAAGATTTTCAGGTTAGCCAATTGAACAAAACAACATGGAAACAAATAACATGACAGAACCAAGTAAAGCTGTATACAAATAGGAATGATAACTGACTGCCAGCTGGGAGTCTGACCTCAAATCTATTACTCAATACTTTAGATTACAATATGGCATTAATGCAGTATATTATATTCTCTGCATGGATTACCTAGTCCCTATATTATATTCATAAACTCTTGCTTAGACCTCAACCTTTGGACATCTCCACTGAGTTTGTCCCATAACTTTAGTCCACGTACACTATTCATTGATTAATTAGACTGTGGACATTTATCGTAGGCCATACAACTGGACCAGCTGACATTAAGAACAATCTTATTGTTATTTCTCAATACGCACAGTTGTATCCATATGTTGCTTTCGACCTGAGCAAGGTAACAATTAACACTCAAGAGAAACCGGTCACGTCAGACTTTCAACATTTTACAGTTTGATCTTACATGTAATTCATGTACACTAATATCACGTGGGTCATATATCCAGTAGCACATTCGTAAACAGTAATTTTGCATGGTTTGTTACTTTTTTACAATATTTGATGGCCCACTCTCATGTATGAAACTTCCATACTCAATGACTGGCAGCACCATCTGCTTATAGAGCTTTACACATAAAGCTGCATCTATGAATTGCCTTATATATACGACGTAGTTGGTACATCTTCACTTGGAATTTCGTTTTCACTTTTTCCATGTTTTCCACAAAGTCAAATGTTTGTCAATGGTTATGCCAAGGTAGTTAAATGACTCAACAACTTTTAGTCTAGTACACCCTAGCAACACAGATTTGTCTGCCAAATTATTCAAAGCAAATAATCTGCCAGGAGCACACCAGAGCAAGTGGGTTTTCTCTGTGTTCACAGTCAACTTGAACATACTGCACCGGTTCCAGATACAATCAAGATAATCCTGTAATTTACAGATTACCTCGCCTGTATCCACACCACTCACATAGACGGCTAGATCATCCACATATAAACAGAACTTAGAATTTCTTATCGCCCGTGTGACCCTATTGATATAGATTACAAACAAAAGCGGGCCCAACACAGAACCCTGACAATTCTTTTGAGGTTACCCCATTAGCAGTGGTACATTGGGTCCTGTGTGAGGGGTAAGATTCGAGCCATTCATGACACACATCAGAAATATTAAGATTTCCCATTTCCTCTAATAGGAGTGAGTGATCGACCGTATCAAAAGCCTTAAGTTCACTTTGAATTTCTCAGGCTCTCCCTTCCAGATTACTGGGTTTAAAATGCCAAGGCATCAGAATTTAGTATCTTCGAGAGTCACCTTAACTTTACCTGACTCCCTTTTGATAGTCGCATGTATGGACTTTTCCAAGAATTCAGCTGCAATCTCTTGCAGCAAATCTGCACTGAAACTTTCTGTATATCCTGCATGTGTTTATTATGTATACTGTAATATGTCACTTTTGTTAGGGCTCACAAAAGATCATCATACAGACATATTGCTAAAATCTCTGTCGTAACTTACCAAGACAATTAATAGGATACAGGATCACATTAACGTTACTATTTAATACAAATTTCAGTATGCTATTTCCATATTGGATTAAACCAATACTCACCTCGTGTTCTTGCACATATCGATTTCCCTCTGGCAGAGCAAGGTGAATCTTTGAAAACTGATCTATAGTCATAGTCTGTACACCGATATTTATCTCTAGGCTTCCCATTTTTCCAGTTTCTGTGCATAGAGGGAAAAAACATTTAGGTCATGCAGTTTAATTTCCTTCTTTTTCATTTTTCTTGGTTTTACTCCTAATTTTTCTGTTTCGGCTGGACTAACAATGTTATGACTTAGTTAGATTTAAGGAGGAAGATTCTAGTCAGGATGTAAGACATTACAAGACTCTATAACATTAAGCTAAGTTAAGAGGTGGTCTTATTACATCAATCCTCTCTTATATACAGGGTAGCTGAGGCAAAATAAGAATACAAGTATTGTAAAATTGAACCAAAATACCCTTTATTTGACCAGACAGTCATTTTTATGGAGGCAGAAAATAGCAATGATAACAATACATTTCAAGGTACGTGCAATTACTTACATTAATTTCCTCTCATACGGTGTGCCGTCCGTCCACTCCCATTCCCCTAGCTTATTTGGAGCTATAAGACCTGTCCAGTAGGAGCCGGCACGATCCATAATAAGTTTTGCTTCAGTCTCAAACCATGTCTAGAGGTAGAAAGGAAGGGGATTATAAGTTGATATGATGGCTTACTTTGGCATGTGTGTACTGACAGAATGGAAAACTGAGCTAATAGTTCTGTAAGAAAAGGAAAGACAGAAATCCATAAGATGGACTATTATAATGATAAAATTCTTGTGGAAAGAAAAAAAAGAAGATAGAGGAAGTAACACCAATAAAACCTCAACTGTATTATAAGATCAACTTGTTTTGTTATTTCTTATACATTCCACAAAACCTATTCACATAAAAGATTTGACATTATATGACTTGAATTTGATATACAGGTTTAAGATAATGGCTGTATAATGGATATGATTATATTGTAGGGACACTGCTCAGTATAACACCTTAACGTTGCTGCTTGCATTGAGCTGTTACCTTTTCAGCCTGAGATTGAATAGAGAAAAGATCCCCTCCATCCATGACACACTCGGTTCTTGCCGCTTGCCATGTTAAGCTTGTCTTAACAAACCGGTAACAGCGTCCAATATGGCTTCCGGGGTCAAAATACCCCTCAGGACAGACGGCAATCGCTATGAAGAAATCATTTTGTGCAACGAATAATAATAACTGGAGGTCAATTTCAAAGAAATGAAACGAAGGTATCTGCCATGGAAACGGCTATGTGCCCACCACAGAGCTTCATAGATCGATAGCTTTTTTCAAGCTATCGACTGGGGAAAAATTCAAATTTCTTTTCTTAAAAACTGGGGCTTCCTTTGAAATACCATCAAATGGTAGTGCAATGTATAATGAGTTCACATTCAAGTATATTCTCATTGCTGGTTTTGCAGTGTCCGCGAAGTCAAAAATCTTACACGGGCCAATTCGGCCGGTGTTGAAGCCAACAGTATTTGTGGTTAGAACTGAGTACTCCAAAAAATACCTTTGTGGTTGATTAAGGAAATGGAATCAGGCAATCAATTCTCCAATGGTTTAATGAGTACAGGTTTAATGTTGTATAGAATGAGGGAAAATCCAACACTGGCCAAAATGGCCTGTGTGGAAATGGCCTACACCAGACATTTTTGACTTTCGCCCAAAATGTCCAGTGTGGCAGGTGTACTTCACGGACACTGGTTTTGTCACCAGAACATCTATGTATTTTCGCTAACTATCTCGTTTTCTAATGGTTATCAACGGTTGTAAAAATGAACAAGAAAAAATACTTACCTATGCCAATTAGATATGAAGAAAGGAGCAGCCTCAACAAAACTTTAGTCTTCATATTGGCATCCTGTATAGTATGTGTATCAGACAAGAGGGTGCTCATGTAGATATCCAGACACAGTGCCACTGGTCAAAGGGGGGGGGGGGGGTCTCAGGGTGGCTATCGATATAGCCAGTGAGATAGCAGATATCTGGGCATGATTGATATCCTGTTAATGTTTGCTGAGGTGCACTGAAAAGTGTATGATCACAAAGGTCTTCTCAGCGACAGGCACATAACAAACATGTTAGAACTTGGCTGGTAGGGCCTGCACATGGTTTTCACATTGCTATTTTGAGATATTTACCCATGTGGGCCTTCTGAGTAACAATCCTTGAGTGATAGACCCTAAAGTTGTTTTTATAGAAACCATGGGTCAGCACTGACATTTCATTTTAAAAAGGTTCCATTGATGTTAACCTGTTTATTTTATACTGGAACTAAGCAGATCAGGGCAGACCCCACATTTCCTCAGTGTGTAAGCAGAATATCAACCTACATGTAAAGCTTCCAATCTCACACTGGATTCTGTTACATGAATATATCTGTATGTCATGAAAAGATGTATCATTTACTCATCAGGTAGCACTTACCACAAAATGTCAAACACGGAGCTCTGATAGGCAGTACATGCATGTGATGACACAATCAACGTTATCAAAGCCCAACGCAAATCCACAGACAGATTATGTTCTCATAATCTATATCTGTGTACAGTTTGTATCAAGTCTATAGCAGTATTGGAGTCCTGCACACGTGCATGGTGATATCAGAAAATGACATTACTCTTTTATAGGTTTTCAAGATTTGCAAATTACCCTATTGGCATATATAAGCGATGGGTCGTATATAAGCGCCAGGGGAGCTTTGAAATTTTTAAATACACTATGATCTAAGCCTTGAATAAGCGCTGGTCTTGAATGAGCGCCAGGGGGTATAGCCTGACTGAAATCAATGAGCGCCCGGGCGCTTATAATATACAGGCCGATACGGTATACTAAACAGTCTTCTCTGTTTTCTTCGAAGCTGTATGAGAAGCTATAGCCAACTTGAACGTCAAATATATTTTTTAACAACAAAGGATCAATCCGTGTCATCCCATCGTCCACTTCAGTAAAAGAGATTATTGCGAAGTGTGCTTCAATGCATTAACAAATACACTCTTAAGATTCCTGGAAATGCTCACGCCAAAAGTGATTTTCAATAGGTACAAAATCTCATAATAGATTTCTGGACTTACCTCTACTTTCTTACTGCAAGTGTCATTAATCAATTCCCAACGGGCAAATTGTACTGTTTTATTTCGCCTGTTGTGAGAAGAAAATGTCAATGCAGTAATCAATGTTCTTGTGAGAAAATAAGAGGGGAAGTTATTGCAAAACAAGAAAGGTTCAGGTCCTGTCACCTACCAAAATACCAAAAAGCTAATGACAGACTTTTTAATCTTTTCAATTAGAGTTTTGTGAGGGGGAGGGGCTGGTGATTGCTTTAACCACAATTTAATCAACCTTCAAAGTCGTAATCCCCCCAATGTTCTGCAGGCGTTGAATTTTCTATACGCACAAATGCATATTTAGTCGGGATGAGAAAGCCCTTTAAATTAAGATGAATCTGGCGTTATCATGAGAACTTTCTTTAAATTGAGAACTTTCCTTAAATTGATTTTATTATCTTATAATTTATCACATTGGAATAGTCTCGTGATATACCATGAGCACAGTTGTCTACGTAGTCTATGTGCTCCACGGGGACAATACCGATGGCTGAGAGACATTTCAACCCAGAAAACCATCTTAGCTAACCATCTACAATACTTATGGGCGGAAATATACGAGCGAATATAAATGGGTTATCATATCACCAGGTTTGTGAGGTGTAAGGCCCTTTGATAACTTATTTGGGTTGCCGCAATCATTCGGCTTATAGGGTCATTAATTGCTTGGACGGCGAAAGGACATGAACCTGCTCTGATAATCATCAAGATCTTACAGCACATTGTCAAATCTACAATAATTTTTCAGTGCCTCCCATGCCGCGTAGCGGCAGTACCGCGAAGCAGTACGGGACTGCGCTATGATGATTGCATTTGCCCCATGTGATGAGGTCTCACAATAGAAAATTACTGAATAGGGAAATTGATAATTGTGAAATCTTCTTTATGTCTGCTTTTATGAGACATGTCATCAAACACTGGTATACCGACATTATCGGTGGGAGGCGTTTTTTTGAAGCGGTCACAACCGCATTTCTTATTTAGTCTATTCTACACTTAAATATTATGGTGTAGGCCTTTCATTATTACCCTTCTGTTCCCGAACGCCGCCCCCCTTTCAGGATCCTGGATGCCTATAATATAGGTGTTTCGCTATTGGCTCTAGGCATACCGTATCGTCGTGTTTAAGCGCCGGTATTTAAATGAGCAACTGTCTCAAATAAGCGCTGGGGTAATGAATCATTACTTAAGCATTGAAAATAGAGTTTGAATAAGCGCCTGTCTTCTATTAGCGCCGGGGAAATGAGGCCGCCAAATCAAAAACCGCCGGAGCGCTTGAACACGACGGTACGGTAAGAGAGTCAAAAGACAGTGGTAGACCTAATTGGGTATTGTGTTACTTCAGTTGTTTACCACAGGTACCAATATTGTCTTACTTCAGTGTAATATAAGAAGGCTAAGCAGATAGGGATCTGTTATTGTAATGTCATTTGATTAACTTTAAGCTGAAGGTTATTGTTAGAGAAGAGAAGCAAAGACCTGGGACTTATTTCAATAAATGCTACGACTGGACCCCTTCAAATCAGTAAGATTCACTATGATGACACCGATAGTACCCCACATAATAACATTAGTCATTGCTTTCCTAGGATTGCTTTACCAAACGTCATACAGTGAGTTCTTCAAAGTTGACTAGGGTAGGGGCCCATAGACTTTATTTCATTTTGAAAGACTTTTCTCGACATTCGGTTATTTCAATTTGAAATGGCCGGAAAAGGTGAAATAAGGCCCTATAGCTATATTTCTGCGTTGGGAGGCTGTCCCAACGTAATTAAGTCAATCATGAAGTAATCTATGAGCCGAATTGGTAGATGAGAGTCCTTTTATTTAAGAAACCAAAATTCTACTTATTTATTTCTTATTTCACTTAATTGTTTATGGGCCCTACCCCAGCGTTGGAACGTCTATCGGTGATTTTAAATATACAAAAATAGAACTAGACAATCATGTGTATATAATCAGCAATCCTTACTTAGAATAAGCAGAATAGCCATGTGTTTCACATATCCCTTTTGTAGCCTAAATAACGGACCTTATATAAATATCAATTCCATCTTTCAGAATCAAGAAGTCAACTCTGTGAATTTACATCAGAGAATTTATAACCGACGAGACCGCAAATGTGATAATCTGTTATGAATGTCATTTTATTGCATAAGTACTCAGTTAAATGAATCGGCAGTACTTAGGTAGGGTAACAGACATCAACATAACCTGAGGCGTCCACCCAACAAAATTACCTTAAAAATGGCTTTTCTATCTGCATCTGCATTGCTGAAAAGTTGATAAGCATTAAATCAACCAGCTGGGAGTGTTGATCATATCAATGGTGAATTTGTTACATGGACCGAACATCTCAAGGTATGTGGACCTCTTTAGATTAACATACTTTACACCGACCTTCTCAATTTACTCCTATCATTTGATGGCATTAAACAACTTTCTTAGTTCATACAGATCTTTGATATGAAAAAAAATCATTAACTTGGTGCATCTCTGTATTCTATAAGGGCCGTACCCATGTCAGACATTCTTACATTTGTTGACACCTGATCCTGTTGCCATAGAAACTGCCTTATAGAAGATAGTGGACCGCAGAATGTTGTGGTCAGGCAGAGAGACATCTACAGAGGCACGTGGCAGAGGGTGTGTTGACGTCTCCTGGTTTTCAAGTCTTGAACAGCTATTAGACAGTGAAACGTTGGTCATGAATGCCTCGTATACCATTGTGACTAGTATCATGAGAATTTTTCACCAATTAAATACTTCAATTTTTGAACCAAATGGAATACTTCTGTCAGTTTTGAGCTTTCAGAAACAGGATGAAATTGGATAGGAAATTTGTCGCCAGATGCTCATTTAAGATTTCCAGCAACCCTCACGCGATCTATTATCACAAGCCCCACAAGCCCACAAAGTCAGCAGCAATGTCCTACATTCCCTACTCTGTCAAACAAAGGGATCGAGGTATGTATTTCGCCTTAATGTGCCAGGGAGATGATGCATGGTAGCCTTAAGCTTACACTACATGGCAGGTTAATTATGCTGCACAAAGTTTATAAATTGTATTCCAATTCCATTAGGATTCTTCCGTTACATTCTGCCCTTTACAAATCTTGGTCTGTCTGTCTCCATTGGTTTAAACCAGTTGCGTGTTCAATCCATTAAGGTGGATTCGCTCTTTGGGCTGACAGCCATGTTTCTGACCACCTACTAAATGATATTCAGTACTACAATATCCTCAGGTGGGCAATCACCTGAGGAGTTGGAGGTAACTATTGTTTAAGTTCTTCCTTGTGCAGGTAATGAGGGAAAAATAATTACTTGTTGCAAGGTATCTTAAAGAGGCTACTATGGCTTGTTTGACTTTGGGCACCAAAATGAGTAAGTGGTCGAGGCTTTGGGGAACTACCTTCAAAGCTGTGCAGCCAGGCCGGAGCAGCTAAAATGGCCCATGCCAGTGGCTGCATGCCAGTGCCTTTGTAGTCTTGTACGTGACCACTCAATTCTTGTCAACCCCAGTTTTTAAGGCTACATTTAGTAAATTTGCCATTTAGAACCAGACAATTGAAAAGACATACAGTACATTGCTTTCCAATCAATGTCAGCTGTGTCAGTGAAGATATATCACCTCGCGCTCTATTGATAAAGATCCTCGAAATGCCATATCAAATTGGTGGAAACTTTGAAGGCTGACAAATGATTTAAATGGAGTACTCATTAACTGCCTACAATTACAGTAAATTTTGCTCTCCTTTACAGGAATAGAAAACGTCCCCATTTCTTCATTAGGTGAGGCTCCACTATACAATTTTTTGGTACAGTCTCACCTAATTTTATCCCTATAGTGCCTAAGGTATAGGGTGTTGACATTTCTTTATTGTAAACATGAGATTCATAATTGTAAACATGAGATTTCAGGGGTTATTTTATGGGTGATCTCTCTCATTGTGTGCCATATTTACCAACTAACCTGCACCTGCATAGACTCTATGATTGGGTGGGAGTTTAATATATAAACATCAACACAGCAAAATATAAATAAAACACAGCAGTCACACAGATCGCAAGGTCTTGTACTGTAAAAATCAAACCTGTCTGATATTGAGTTGCAGAGAGTCATCAGTGTGAAAGTCTGCAATATTTACATTAGGGCAACTTGATTTAGTAAACAAAAACATCTTTTGGCAACAAAAATGTGCCTGAGATAGTACACAAAGCCTTCCCCACATAAACAGAAAGCTCTCTCAATCTTCTATTTACACCTTGAAATGCTAACAAATACCACTCTATAATCTGTGTTTGTGTCTGCTTTTGTGAGAATAGCTCCGATTTTCAGCAAAAATCGCGTAGTGGAGCCTCCCCTTTAGAAAATGTTGCATCACACATTAAGTCATTTTTTTTAACTGAGCCTTAGGATATCTTAACGGTCTAGTGCGGATGCCTTTCATGCATAATGACAGGTTCGCTGGTCGCAAATTTGATTTGTCCTGCTTAAATTGACTTTTTGATGTTCAATTGCCGATCAAGTGACTAACATTATGCGTATCATGGTAACCTAGTCCAAGACTTCACTTGTGCAATGGATGTACCACAACCTTTCTCATTTTTTTTATTATTGTTTATATGATTACCCCCCATATCTCTCTCTCTCTCTCTCTCTCTCTCTCTCTCTATATATATATATATATATATATATATATATATATATATATATATATATAGATAGATAGATATATATGTGTGTGTGTGTGTGTGTGTGTGTGTGTGTGTGTGTGACATGTACTGCGAATAGGGACCTTAATGTATCCTGCACGAAGGGCCCTTTTCGCAGATCCTGTCACACACACACACACCCACACCCACACCCACACACACACACCCACACACATATATATATATATATATATATATATATATATATATATATATATATATATATATATATATATTCTTCATCGACTGCATTAAAGAGCTTAGGAACGCTGACATTGAGAACAGTAAAATAAATTAAAAAAAATAAATAATTGTTCTACCAACATTCCCTCTTAAGTACCTAGATTGCCCATCGATCCAGCCAGCCCTTACTTCAGGACAGAGTAGAACCCTTCGGGCAAAGGTAGTGAGGGGAGACATGGGAACACAAAGAGCCTCTAGAAACAGGTCACCCCCTGAAACAGCTGCCTCAGCTAGAGCCAATCCTCAGCCAATCAACAAAAGGACAGCCATTCTGCCCTTCTGCACATCGGATCCTGTGTTCTCTACCTGGCAAAGGGTAGAGGTGACTGCAAATGGTCGGGAAGACTGCCATGGCAACACTTGTATGTTCATGGGGTATATTGTTGCACATTTTATTCTTCAAACGAACTTCTACGTCTAATAAATAATTCAACTCTAAAGAAAAAAAAAAGATACAATCGCTAATAGGGCTGTTTGTCTGCCTGTCTGTCTGTGCCTCTGTCTGTCTGTCTCTTCTCTGTCTTCTCCCTTTCTCTGGAATTTGCAGGAAGTCATTTTCAGTCGGGTACCAGCAGAGGCTGATGGGTGTGTGGTGTTTCCTGTGCGTTGCATGCTGGGAGCTGGTCAGGTGTCGATCCTCTACATGCTTGGAAAGGTCACAGTCCTAAAGCCCTTTGATTTACTTGGGTCATCAAAAGCCACGGGTCCAATTCTTGATACACGTATTAGCCACATGTTTTGGTGACATGTGTATCTTCAGACATTGAAACATGCCCTTGGGGCTTATTTCAATGTATGACATTTATGTTCATGATTACATATAGAGACCAAACAAAAGTGGAGGCTCCACTACGCGATTTTTGGTACACTTTCATGAAATGTTATCCCTATAATGCATAAGGTATAGGGTGTTAACATTCCTATGTTGTAAACATGAGATTGAAAATTGTAAACATGAGATTTCAGGGGTCATTTCATGGGTGATCTCTCTCCTTGTGTGCCATATTTACAAACTAACCTGCACCTGCATAGACTCTGTGATTGGGTGGGAGTTCAATATATAAACATCAACACAGCAAAATATAAATAAAAACACAGCAGTTACACAGATTGCTGGTTCTTTTATTGTAAAAATCAAACCTGTCTGATATTGAATTGCAGAGACTCACCAATGTAAAACTCTGCAATATTTACATAACACTGGCTTGATTTAGTAAACAAAAACATCTTTTTGACAACACAGGCATACTTGAGATAACACCCCCAGATAAACAAATAGTTCCCTCTATGTACAATCTCTACCTTGCAATGATGACAAATCCCACTTTTAGTTTCTTTCTGTGTCCCAGTTTGTCGGAATACCTGCAATTCTGAGCAAAAATCGCGTAGTGGAGCCTCTCCTTTTGGAAGAAACCTCTGAAGACAGAATACCTCAACAGGGGTTTGTTTCAATATCCGCGACGACCACATGAGCCTCGCATAGGCCTAATATAGCCATGATGCTGTCCTCAGGGATATCAAAATTAGCCCCAGTATTAAAGAACGCCAAATGTTGAAATAAGCCCTAGATCTATAGGAGTACCATAAAACTGCACTCTAAGTCTGCAGTAACACGAGAGTAACACCCAATTTAATCTGTTCCAGTGGGTGATAATAAGACTGCAGCATTTCCGATGCTACCAACTGAGCGGTATGGAACGTTGTATTGAAATAGCGTCTTGTGCTGCCAAGCTTCTCTAAGACATGGGCATAATGTCTGACAGGCACTGTGGGAAGAAGGTCAGGGGTCATCTGAAGGAAAGGTAAGGGGAAAGGAAGGAATCCAAAGTCTGTTTAACGATTGCTCGTGCAGAAAACAGTGGGGGTTCGGAAAATGAATCTAGACATGCCATTTCACATCAGATCAGTAATCCAGTAGAAACTTATGGAAGTTTCCAAGACCACAGAGAGGAATTACACACAAAAGATGTAAGGGTGTTTTCCTCCATTTTGTATTAATTTCTTACCTGGTATCCACAGAATATAGCCACGAGAAGACATTTTGTAAAAGCCAGCGATACGGCCCGGCTCACCGCTCTGCGCGAAGCCGTTGTCTTTGTTCCTTGCCGGGAGAGATACCGCAGTGTTTACACACATTTTTCGTATTGAATCCAAGCATGACAAATTGAGAAATTAACAGGTTCATATCCTTAGATAGTCTAGATGATCCCTACATACGTATTATGTCCAATATATTCAAAATAAACAAGAATCCAAATTTTCCAAAACGGTCCGAAATTTTCTGCATCTTCCTCGTACGACGAGCAGATGACCTACATCTACATCCGGGCCACTGACACAATTTCGTCGGACAAGGAGGCGGGTGGGAATGGCTGCACCGCGACTCGGTTACGATGGAAAAATCAATGGATTCTAATTTATATTGAAGAAAATGGAGAAAATTATCACGCATTCCTCATCTATGGATCGGATACTTCTTGGGATTTTAATATTATAACATGACAAGCTTGGAATCAAGACGAAAACTGAGTGCAAACATAGGACTAGGACTCCAGGTTAGAAGTTATTTACTTTCGCATTAGATTTCATCACCGTACAGTGTGGCGCTATGGCTAAGGCCTCCGCCTACCTCCACTGCGGCCGGGGTTCAATTCTCCTACGAGTTGGCATGATTTTTCACATTGAAATGATGGTCAGATTGAATTTGTATGTCTGCCAAACATTTTCCAAAATATTCTAAGTCCAACTTGACCTAGAAAAAGTATATCCAAAAATCCCTAAAAAGCACATGTGCGTATATGCTCTCATAATGCACTGGTAGGAGAGGGCATAACAGTAAGGCAGGTGCCAGAATAGTGGTATAATATCCGATAAACTCTATATAGACGCCACTAACAAAACGGCATTGATCAGTTAAAAGGTCTATTCTTGAAAGCCATTCCTTAGGCCTGCAGCTTTGGTCGATCTCACTTGAAGCACTTCTTTCCACCGTCCAAATCTCCTTATCTAATTTCGATTTGATACTTAAAAAGCTTGTATCGTTGGACATTCATTTCATCCATTGAAATAAAATCTTTAAGGTATTGTAGTTGGGTCAAGGATGTGTATTTTCCTACTTCTATATCATCTATAGCACTACTCACGCTGCCACATTACTAACGTGTTTGTTGTATTTATAAATTCTGATAATTATTTTAGTGGGTTTTTCGTGTATATGCACCCTTTAACTCTTACATTCAGACATTTTCGCTGAAAACAGGTAAAGACTTTTAGTACCTCAAGGGGCTTAAACAACCCCCTGCCCCCCTCTAGTCAAGGGGTTGACCAGATTTTACTACCCCCCCCCCGTTGCTAAAAAATGATCACTCCCTTCTGTTTCTATATGTCTATATACTAATCTGGGGAAACGTCTATACACTAAACTGGAGATGCATTTTAGTCTAGTTTCTGGTTATCTTTCAAATATGGTAAAAAAATCATTTCACTAATTCAATATCCATTATAGCAATCATTTTAATTGATAATCCCATTACTGATTACAGCCCATGTCCTACGCACAGTGTCATTTTTTAATTCATTTAGCATATCACGATAGATAGATTTAGGGAGTGGTCATTATTTATCAACAGGGGGGTTGAGAGGGGCGTAAAAGCTTTTGAGCCATCTTAATGGGGGTGTAAAAAATTTAGCACTTTTTCACAAAAAAAAAGCCAGCACGCGACTAGAAATCATAAGATTTTAGGGCATAAAATTCTGGCATGGGTGGGGGAGGGGGGTGTTCTCATAAAAATGTTGACCCCCATCAAGAAAATTTTCCCTATATCCGGCGAAAACTGACCACCCTCCTATTAATAAATAATGGCCCCTTAGTCTATAAGTTGACAGTCGATTGGCAGTAATCTTAACATAAAATTGAAACTACTACTTCGTGTAAGGGCACCTGCAACAGTCTGGACAAAATGATTTATGCTTTTTCCTCCCACCAGTTAAGCTAGATTTACAGTTGACATTCACCCCTTTAGTGAGCCTAGACAGATTGGAAAAGTAAAATGAGACAGTGCAGTACTTCATTGTTAAAACTTTCACGCTTGCAGATTATAACTGTTCTGTGTGAGTCAAGTTTTGAAAAGGTCTTGGAGACAATGCCATTTATTTGCAGGCTTATCTGGCTTTTTCTTTATTTTCTGTAAATTGTTGATTGAAAATTATCATGCATAACAACAGTAGCCAGAAAGGCTACATCGATAAAAAAAAATGTCATATGTAAAAAAAATAGCTTTGTGAAATTGTAGTTCATGGATTTCATTCACCTATCAGCAACTAAATCTGTTGCAAATGTAGCTTAACTGTTTAAGCTGGGTTATCGATTACCAAACTGTGATAGAAATATGAAATATAACAGACAAAAAGGGATAAAAGATAACACTAAGCCCTCTCTAGTTTTGGGTAAATCGTTATAGAGTGACAGCATCAGAGTTAAAATTGACAATATTGTTTTGAAATAATGTTGACATTTCGAAGGATGTTTTGAACTCGGCTTTTGGCATAATCAGTTGGTGACATTGATATTTCAACATGATGTGAAACGTGTCAGGATCAGGAGGGCATTTCAACCCGATAATAAATGTTGTCATTCTGAAATGCCCTCCAGATAAAATGACCTGTAGTGATTCATTTCTAACATTTATTTTCCTGTTGACTTACTGCAGAGTACAATGTAAAATATATGTGTATTTCGGTAATATATTATAACTTGGTTGGCACCTCATACCAGCCAGATTTGCCTCTTACTTAGACCCTGGGAGATTTATGATGTCGTAGCCCTTTCAAGGCCAATCCTTTAAGGGTCGCACAGGGGCTTAAAGCATTATGCCTAATAGCCATTATGATGCATAATTACAGAACTAGAGTGTCAGGGCTACATCCATGCACGGTGCCGACCCTTTGGTCTTCATATATTCCAGCTACTTTATACATCCCAAAAGTGTAGGTATGTTACATTAGTACAGTGCTGGTGATCGAGTCTACTTGTCAGGCCTGTATGTAGGAACATGAACCTGAGGATAACGAGAACTCTAATTGGTTAGAGCTGGGAAAAAGAAGGTCCAAGCATGGAGGCTGGAGCAGCCCCAGAGCAGCTCCCAGCCCCATGAGTGGCAGGTGGCAGCAGCTCAGTCTGTGGCAGGCCTAGGATTTCATCAAATCTAAGCCCTATGTGACTTGTTCATGACACTATTGTCTGAAAGGATATCAGTCTCTGTCTTCTGTCTGTACCCATTCCCATCTGTCTTACCATTTAATCAATATATAATATCCTCCTCTACCATCTACGAAAATGGAAAATGAACTACAGATAGGGAATGAACAAGCGGCGCATCCCCTCCTTTTCAAAATCCTGGATCCGCCACTGTAATTGCTGTCTCGATAGCAATTATAGATAAAGGAGTTAGTTCTGCTTAGCTATTCTTTGAAAGAAAGAAATTAAGGCCAAGTGTTGCAGGCACCTAGTGGCCATTTTGTGAACTACAGCTCAAAAAGCTATCCTGAAATTCTTTCACATTTCAAAGTATTATGTCATAATTCTAATTCTTCTTACGAATATTGGAAGAAAGAGAATGTTAATTTGTCTTGATTAGATGGTTGCTACATGTATATGATGTTCAGAGTATCGCCTATGAAGATATACTCTTTACTCTAAGGCCCACATAGAACATTAATACATACTGTCTATAGCTCACATAGCCATTATCAGCTGGGGGCCGCCATTAGACCCCGACTCCACTATGACTAACACCTTCAGCCCCCGACTCCGCAGTTTATGCCAGGGATGCCTCCCGTTGGTCAATAATACAATAGCCATGTGCCGTATACCAATTCACTGTCATGATGGATAAAGGCCAAACCTATGGGCTTCTACTGTGGTGATCACTATTGATGAGTTAGGGTCATCTTTCCCTATTGACCTAATGTAATTATGATGATCACCTCATGTCATCACTTTGATGATAATTTTCTGCCACTAGGCAGCCTTAGTATTCAACAATGGGACATGCAATGTTCACTATGTGAGCTATCTTGATTTTGTATCTACAAACCTCTTGACCATCAGTGTCTATAAGATGAAGTATGTGAAAAAATATCATCACACCAGAATCAAAAAAGTAATTTGGTCAAAATTATCAAAAGCGAAAGCATGTTTAGTAATTGACACCTCTTTTGTCACTCAAACCATAGGTATAAACATGGGGACTAGCTAATATTTCTTATACAAAATACATGTATGCCTTATGAGGGCATAAGTCTGCTGTAAGTGCCCTCAATAAATGCTTGGTAGTGAGGAGGGAAGGGGATAATTATGCAAATTTATGCAAAAATCTTAATTAATGACAAACAATCATTCACAAACTTCTTTCTGATCAGTTCAGACAGGTACTCTGTAGTGATATTAGTGATCACCCAGGGTGATCACGTGTGATCACCTTAAAGATCATGGGGTACTCCCCCAGGGATCATCAATAAGATGACAAAAAGTGATCACCACAGAGTACCTTTTTGGAGCCTTATCTTTTCAGTGCACCCATATCGGATCTAATATGGTTCAGGAGGTTATTTCTTAACCTGATACGATCTCGGGATACGACTAGCCCCTTCTAACTGTAAACTATGACTGCAGTGAGCAATGCCTTAGTGCAGTCATAGTTTATCTTCAGCGATAGCCCACTAATATTTACAGATCTTGAAATACTTGTAGTATGAAATCTGTGAAATAAGGCATCTTTAAGACACATTGGCTGGCCTCTCGCCAACACTGCAGGGGCATCATACAGATCTCTAGGGAGTGTATCAATCCTAGAGGGTCAGCATGATGCATGAGTGCAGCACTGCCCAGTATGATTGCTGGGCTGCATTCGGGCACCATGTTGACAAATGGATGCATTGCTCAGCTCTTAGGCCACTCCAAAAACTTGTTTCTCGTCACTAAGTCATGAAAAAAGTGACAAGGGAAGATTTTTTTTTTGCATAGCATTTCATTAGGGCGTGAATTCATCGTGGGCACATTGCGTGACTATGTCTATCATTGATAGCCAGCTGCATTCCCTGGACCATAAGCTATTATTTGGCACCAAACTTGACTACTTTTGCTCATTTTTTGGTACATTTTCTCCAAAAATTCTCTAGAAAAAAAAAACACACTGAAATGACGATGAGAAACAAGTTTTCTTTTTGGAGTGGCCTTAAAGTCTTAACCAAGGACATAATTAGGTATGCCAATATCAATATTCAACATGATATCATTTAATTAATTTCATTTTATTTCATTTCCAACAGGCTCAGGCTTCTGGTGCATTCTGGGAACAGACCGGATGTCGAGTGCGCAGGGTCACCGTGCTGATCACGCGTTACTTCATGCTGAACAACCACCGTATCCGGTGCACGGGAAACGTTCAGGTCGGCGTCTGTTTCGGCTCCTGCAGATCCTACTACGTCTTCGACATTAACGATAATGCCATATCCAAGGAGTGTCGGTGCTGCGAACCAACTCGTCTAAGTACGGCGAGTCAGAACGTGGTCCTCAGCTGTGGGGTTTGCCTCTTCTACAACTACCAGTAGGGTGGCCGGAACATTTCTTTTAAACGATATGATTAACAATTATTATGCACCTACCTAGAGGCCTAATATTGACATTTGATAAATATTTTGTGTCAGGTTGGTACACTAAGTACAACCCAAGCTATACTTAATTGAAAATGTGTCACCACTGAAATCCTTCTGACAGATCTGAGTCTCACACATGCTTCACATACCCCAGGTATGACACAGATCTGCCACCTATTGACTATTGTAGGTACCATTTACCCAGACCCTTACACAGTCATAAATCTGAGATACCACTCACTAGTCACTGAAAATTCAGAAATCACCCTATATTTTCTCAATTTCCAATAGTTAATGCTCTTTATAGGAAGTTAAGCCACAACATGCAAAACTCCTTAAAAGTTATGAAAAGTGGCATCTTTTACATGTATGTGTGTGCCCAACTGGTGGAGCCCTCTGTTGATATTATTTTGATAACTAGGCAAACAAGCCCCAAAAAGTTGCCTTGCAATCTCTGGGGGTTGGCATTATCATTCTCACTCAAAAAAAAACATCCTGTTCTCCTAGCTTAGAGCTATTTGTAGCAGTTTCCCACTTTTTTTCCCCATCATTATTTTTCTAATGATCCTTGACCTAAAAAGGGCTTTTTTGAAGTGCTTATTTTGAAAAGGAATTATTTGTATAGGTGGACATAAAACAATTGGGAGGATAGCCTGAAGAGAGTAGATAATTATATTTAAAAAAAAAGAATCTTTTTAAAATGTTGATTTGCTGTTGTATGGTGGTTATTCTCCCAAAGGTCAGGTTAAACAAGAAGGCATGGGGAGAACTGATGCGAATATGAAACAGGCAGGTACCTTGAAGTTTTTCAATAGATTTCCCCATTAAAGATTAAGAATATACAATGTAATAAGCCTAATGCTTTATATATGGGGTGCTCCCATCCAAGATCATTTTTGAGCAAGTTATTAGACATCTCCACATTGTCCCTATCCAGAATGGGGGGCTTCTAGAAAAGTGACATTTACTATAGCATCAGACAGGGGAGGCAAAATCAGCCTGACCCTCCGGCCACCCTACTACTCTTAAAGTGGCACAGTCTCCATGACATCGCCTGTTTTCACTTACCCAGCACTAAACTAGGTCACGCCAGGTCACGTGACCAACCACGACCTAGTTCAGAGCCCACTAATGACAACATGTCAATGCTAACGTGGTGCTGCTGGTATGGCCCTGTGGGTGTGTCACCTTGCACACCATCAGGACCAATTTGTTGGACGTTGGCACTGTTTCTCTAGATAAATTCTTAGTCTCAACTCTTAGATTTACTTACCTGGCCATCATCCCGTACCTGATAATGATGTTTTACGACTTGAAATACATTATAAAAACCTCTAGACTTTGTGAATTCTACAATTGCAAAACACAAAAGACGAGGAAGACGCTCAGACATGTACAAAACCGGAAATCACATTTCTGTTCTCCTTATCTCGTGACCTGAAGTTTCCTATTTTTTTGCTGACTTCCTATTTATATTAAATGTTTTTCTCAGAATCTAGACAGGAAAACATGCCTAGAATATGCCTTCAATACGAAAAAAAGAAAGATTAAATAAAAACCTTTTCTCTGCTTGAGTGAGAATTCAATGAAACTTCATTTCGAGGGCTCTGCACATGAACCTCTGCAGTTTTTCCTGGAGCTTCATTCATACTTTTTATTAATTCTGGCCAAATATACGCTGAGGACATAAGGTAAGATGTCAATCATACTATCATACATGATATTGACTTTGACTTTGACAGCTGACAGTGTCTAAAAACATCAATTCAGTCGGCACTGACACCAGTGTCAGTGCCACTAGCCTCAGCCTCAGGCTCACCTACCTAGGTCCTAGACCGTCAGGGATGTCATTTCTCCTACATTTGTAGGATTTCCTACACTTGAGGGTCAAAAAGTTGACCCTCGTGATTTTTCCAGATCCAATGAGAAAGTTTGATAGCATTTATGGGGGGGGGGGCTGCCTTGGAAATTTTGAGGTGATCAAGGAGCTTGTTTCCTACACATTGGTCTAAATGAAATCACATCCCTGACAGACCTAAGTCATTCTTTTTTAGGGAGTGGTTCTGCACCCCCTGCCCCCCCCCCAACGAATTTCCACGCCCCTCATTGATCTATAGACTAGTAGCACGATGGCTTTTTTTGCTAAAAAGAGGGTAAATTTTTTTAGCCTCCCACAACAGGGGTCCATTCCCCCCTCCCCTGTTAATAAATTATATGGCCACTCCCTTACCCGTCTGCCCTCATTTGCTGTTTTTCTGCCATCTTTTTTTTAACCATCTTTTTTCGGCACTGACAGTGTCACAGTGTCACTTACCTCAGGCTCACCTACCGAGGTCCTTGACCTATGACTTATTTAACCCTCTGTTCTCATTTGCCGTTTTTCTGCCATTTTTGAAACATTTTTTTTTCAGCCATTGCACCTCCTCCCATCCTGTGTGCGACTCTGGCACCCTCCCCCATAATGCGTGCACTCTCCGCCAACCCCACATGTGACCCTTGCACCCTCCCCCTTCTAGCTAAATATGAGCAGCCCTACTTGACAGAAATTTTTATCTAGAATTGTAGAATAGACACTCATCTTGGCTGATCACATCATTTTAGATGTGATCACATCATACTGTAGTCTCGCATATAAGATGCACCTAGAGTTTTAGAATATGGTCAAATAGATTGAAATTTCATAACTTTTGTTTTACTGAAATAATTTTGAAAATATTAAAGCTGCCGTAATGGCCCATTTAAATGCTGGGTCCCAAATAAGCGCCGGTCTCAAATAAGCGCCGGGGGTATAGAGGTACTGAAAGTGGTCTTAACCACTGAAAACAGTATTCAAAGAAGCGCCTCTCTCATATGAGCGCCAGGGGTACAGTGGGATTGGAATCAATGAAGCGCCCGGTGCCAAAAGGGTACCGTCGGACATATACATTGATGTCTATATGATGTATAGTGTTGCTATGGCAAAGCTACCCCCCCCCCCCCCCCCGAGCTACCTCTCTGCTCCACGTGGATTTATGTCAGTCTTGAAATGCCCACCATGGAGAGACACTAGAGAGGTTTAGCAGTCCAGACATGAACATATCCGTATTGCGTAACCATGTTGATTACTTCATCAAATCGTGTGCAGTCCAATAGCGCTATGTACGTCCATCACATAGCAAAGGTACATGGTGGAGGTGCGTGTATGGATAAGTGCAAGTCGGGACTGCTAAAACTATCTAAACCTGTCTATCCCCCGTACATATTTCAGTGAAATTGTATACACTGTCACTGCCCGGGTGTCACTGATGACAGATAAATATCATTCAGGGATGTAAGTTTTCAGAATATTGTTGGATTTCAGAATTTTCTAAATTTGACCCGACTACCGTATTCATTCTAATAAGCGCACATGTGCAGAAATTTAATTGTTGGATGCTCAAAACATCAACACAAAATTAATTCTGATAACCACACCCCCTAAAGCCTAAAGAATCGTTGTTTTTGTCATCAAAATCATTGTTTTTGCCCTCAAAACTGTTTTTGCCCTCAAATCCATTATTGCACTGCATTTCCATGATATGAGGTCCCAAAAGGTGGGGTGTGTGCTTATTAGAGCATGTGCTCTTATGAGAATGAATACGGTATAGATTTTCCATAATTTCCCTCCTTTGATCATGACTTTGTACAGTAGTACCCACTATATTATAATGAATTCAGACATTATTTGTGTATCTTCAGAAATTTTTATAAAACTCATAAAAAAAAAGAAAACACAAAAAAATGATCCTATAGGTGAGGTTATATGTCGTATACTAATGATCTTATCCTAATCATTTCCAGGATGGCCTCAGTAGATCCTGTTCAGTGTGATTGCAGGACAAATGCATGTACTCGTGTGAAAGGCAGAGCAGGTGACGGTACAAGAGCTTACTGTCGCTGTCGTGAGAATGGTACAGCATGCACATACCTTTGCAGATGTGGTAAAGGGAAGTACCCATGTGCAAATAAGGATTACATGGAGAGTGAAGATGAAGGACTGGTAGACGATCCAGATGACCTTTCTTTCGAGTGCAATTTAGAAGAAGCAGATGAGGTTAGATGATCATCTAAATTTTCAAAAGTTTTGTTCGGAGAAAGTCATCTTTTTGTCGATGCACCGTTATGTACCTGTGTTTTTTTCTGTCCAGTAAAGAACCCTGGATTGCAAATACTTTATTATTTTTCAGTCAAGCATCTTTTTTGTTTAGATTACTCCTACCGGTATATATTCATACAAATCCAGCCTTTTGTCCAAGGTCCTCTTTTCCCTAAAGCTGATGGGACACTAGCATCATTCAATAGGCTTTTGGAACTAGTAATTTATCAAGAAAGATCAACTCCAATGACATACAGATATAGCTCTCATCCCATAGAAATTGTTGTTACTAATGTTCATTTTGCCTACAGGTAATTTCTGTGTACTATGGTGAGGAGGAAGTGAGTGTGCATTTATCAGATACACTCAATACAAGCTTACAAGAGGCGGCTCTAAACCAAATTGAGCTTAATGCAAGCAGAGAGGTAAGTTTTTCTTGTGTACTGCTTGTTGTAAAAGATTTAGAAAATTATGATTGTAGAACCTAGGGATGCATCTAATATGGGGAGGTAGGAGCTATGGTTTTGAGTGAACTGACACTTGGGATAATCTGACATGGCTCATTACACATATAGGCAAATTATCCTTTAGGTTGATAACAGTTAACCTCAAATTTGAGTACAATTAACACAGTATCACTTTTCTTTTAGACAATTCATACTGAGGAAAAGCTGGAGGAAGAACAAACTGGGAAGAAAGGAAAGAAGAAATCTTCCAAGGGACAGAAACCAACTCAGGCCAAAGGAAAGAGAGATCCAAATCAGGTCCCAAACCAAAGCCAAACAAAGGGAAGAAAGAACCGCACTGTGGTGAGTACATTCAGAAAATGGTGTTTATTTCATAGTAAGTACATAGTCCACTATAGATTAGTACTGCAATGCCAATAGGGGTGCAGAAAGGAGTCGCCATTCTGCATGCCCCACACTTCTTTTTGGAACAACAACAAACCCATGCGTGAAGAAACTGGTTGTGCTTCTTTCAGGCTCTGCGGAATGCTGATGTTGAACGCGTTACTTCAATGGTATGTACATCAAATATTATAACTTGAGAAATGCAATTTCAGCTAGATCTATGGTAAGTTCTCTCTAAAACAGAATAGTAGCTTGACTCAGGCACTTTTGATGTCAAACTTAGCTTCTCCAAGATGGCAATGGTGATGATCTATTAGACACATAGCCCACCAGGTGGCATGTCCTGCACCACTACATGATGGATAAATTTCCTAAAAATCATGATTTGAGCAATGAAATTGTAATGGTTGAAAAAGGGTTAAAAATTGTAACAATTACGAAAATTTCTTAACACTTGGCATCCCTTTTTTTTTTATCTTATTGAAATCACTTTCATTTTACAGGTTTGTATGCTTTCAACAAATGAAACCCAGGCCCTGGTCCTAAAATTGGCTAAGATGTATCCAGATCTGCTCGAAATGGCGATGGGAGGTGACCCACCAGAGCCACCACCTGGGTCACAACCATCTGGCTGGTGCAAATGTGGGAATTGCCGTGAAATGCCGACGACTATAGAGCGACTGTGCTGCATAACATCTGTAAACCTGATCTGTAAACTGATTGAGGATGCTGGACCCATTTACCAGCTAGTACTTTCTAAAACCACATTAGAAAATGCAGTACTCAACCATAATGAGTACTGCATACAAAATGATGACCCCAATGATAATGATACCTTGCGCCACATGGCATATCGGAAATATGTATTGTGGAGGCGCGGGTATTTAGGAGCTGGCCACCGTGTAGTTATTCCCAGCTGTATGGTCTGGGCTATACGTGACAAATATCCATCTGCGGATGGGAATTACACTGGCTTTAAACAACTGATATTCTAGACACTAAAACTACTAGTAGAAATGTTTGGGGTCATTGTTTTGTATGCAGTACCTGCTCATTTAGGAAATTCCAATAGAGATGGGCCTGAGTGACCCATGTTTTATATCTGAGGAACCAACGTTGTGTTGTCCTGTTATAAAAACTTGACAAATAGAGAACCAAGGCTTATGGATCTAGGTATGATTCTGAGGTCATTTGAGTCATAGTGAAAAACTGTTTCTTTCTGTGAAAACAGTGTTTTGATTTCTACTTTGAAAGTATTGTTAACTCATGAGCAGCTGGTTATATACAAGGCACTTGAATCTAGGAAAATTTATTTGCCCCGAGCACAGTATCTATGATATACATGTGAAAGTAGACATCAATACCTATCCATTGGTGCTATTATCTTATGGCTGAGACAAATTTTAGACCTGCAGGTTTGCATTTTTCCCTTGGGTAATTTTCTGTCCAGAAATGCCAACCATCCCAGAATGTTCAGAACAGTCCCGGAAATCATATCTCTCTCCTTTGTCCAGCTTGGAAGGCTGTGTGTCCCGGAAAGAGCAAATCAAGGGCTTTAAAATAACATATTATATGTAAAATTCCACCCAGCAGTTAAGTTTTTTCTTAAGGTGTAAAAGATGTGGACCAGGAAAATGTCTAGGGATTAAAAGAATTGCATGATATAAGTGGGTAATTTGGTGAACTGAGGATTTTTGATATACTGTACACCTTGTGTATAAGGCACATCTTATATTCGAGGATGGACCCCTGGTGTCCCTTATAAAATGTGAATTGATAAGGGGAGGTTTTCTAAAATAATGTCCCAATACTCTCCTGGTCCTGTATATTGGTAGAAATGGATGGGCAAGCTCTGAGATGGTCATAGGTCCTTGAACTTTGAAAAATTGCCATAAATCCTCATAGCTTATGTATACACCAAATTTACACCCCCTGCTAACTCATTTTTAACTACATTTTGTTATTTTTTTCTCCCACATCTATGAAATCGTAGAATCGCCTTATACACAAGGTGCACCTTATATGCAGGGTACACCTTACACGTGGGTTATTACAGTAGGTGCCTACTTGCTTTTGAATTTGCCTCCCTATAGGGCCCGTCACACATAGGGACTAGGGGGTGGCTCCTGTCAGCTGCGGTTTATCATTCAAAATTCTTCCAATATTCTTCCTTCATTTTGCTTCGCATTTTCGTTGATAAAATAAAAAGTAAGAAAGATCAAAATTCAAAAAGGTCACTAATACTTACACCACGGCACA
The DNA here is from genome assembly GCA_949317995.1 of Acholoe squamosa. NCBI lineage: Eukaryota > Metazoa > Annelida > Polychaeta > Phyllodocida > Polynoidae > Acholoe > Acholoe squamosa. Next base: position 64,152,917 of record OX439041.1, on the reverse strand, counting down.
GCAAAAGCATGATATTTATTGCAAATGAAACAGAAATTTTCTGAGTGGTACTGTTAATAAGGGACACCCTAAATTTTCAACAGAGTTATAAGGTGCACCTATGGTTTTTTTGTTTTTTTTTTGCCAAGTCAAATCGAATATAATCTTATCACAACTATAAGAAACGCCTAATCTTTGGGCATATCTTATGAGGTGCACATAGGATTAGTTTCAGCTGTAAGCTGCAAGTCATGTGCGAGTTATTAAGATAGCTTTAGACAGAAAAGAGTGCAATTGGCTAAGGATAATATTTGAATAGATGCTCAACTCTGTTGTTCACATAAATGTTTGTAATTTTATTAGACATGTAGCAAATTATGGCTAGAAATGCATCATGTATTATACACAAAGACTTACTGAAATGGGCATTCAAACTTGTCAATAAATTCTCAACTGTACTATAAGTATGCACCATTCCAAGGACCAATGTGAACAACATACATCTTTTCTGCAATTCAAGTCTATAGGATTCTCAGAGTACAGTTGATCTCTGTAGTACAAAGTTAATGTTGGATAGATATTACTTGATCTTTAATTGATTATGTTGTTCATACAGATTTATGCATGAACTTGTATTTATCAATAAAATTGACCTCTGTGACATAGAGTTAGTCGTGTTTTCTTACATCTGAAGCCCAAACAAACCTCTGTTCCATAGAAATAAAAAAAGGTTTGCTCCGCGTAAAGGTAGTCACAAGGTTAAACTCTTATAATGTAGAATAACATAAACATTTATCTACTGTAAACATATTTTTGTGCAGCTAAATTTTCATGCATCTACCATATGAGGACATTTTAAAGCAGTCTAATCACACACACGACATTGTGATCACTAGACTTGTAGCTATATGTCAGTTTTTACGGCTTGTCAATCGGACAATTATTAGTTATTCTACAGCAAAAAGAAAAAAAAAATAGAAAAATGTAAAGATGTATTGATATTAATTATGAACTTCGGTCTCATGCTGCTACCCCATGCCCCCATTCTTTCCTATGCATTGTGATTGTATATAACACTCTGCAAGCAATAAAGCAAACCTTTGTACATATGGGAGAGTAATACTTGGATAATGAGTATAGGGATGGTCAGTATTTCAAAATCAATCAAAGAATAACGATTGATTACTACAATGTTACAGAGCTAGACAAACTATAAATCATAAAGCAATAATTGCAATTAATGATATACCCCAGTATTCCTATAAATTTCATGTATATTATTCAGTTGATTTTTCACCAAATATAGAGTGTCATACACTATTGGAAAGCTAATTTTTTGGGTGAAATTCTCGCGCACATCTTATTTCCCTTGTGCACGAAAATATGTACTGAGGGAAAATTAATATGTTTACCATAGGCCCTTCTTTTGTAATAAGTTGGATAACAGATCCAGTGGCAAGATTTTTGCCTTACCAATCTGACCAAAAAGAAAATTTTTATTGAAGAAAAAGGCATGTACCATTATTCCTCGTTTATAAGGTGGACTCCACATATAAGACGCACCGAGACTTTATGCATCTACTAGAAAAAATTTCCAGTGCTTCCTGCCAATGGGGAAATTTGGTGGTGAGATGTCCTAGTCTGGGGGCAAGAACTGAGATTTGAGGACTAATCATTCTGTAATATGTAGAAGTACCTTTTTGGAAAATGGGAAAAAATGTATTATTCCTGAAATGCAAATTTCTGTGTGTGTATACATATTTATTCCAAGCTAAACTGGCTGGTCAGTAGTCAATAGATAGAAGAACATATCTGCTTCATGATTCATGAACATGTTTGACAGATAATTATTGGAAATATCTTTTTCAATGCTTCTTTTAAAAATGTCTGCAATGGAAAACTTTCGAAGATTTTGTGGTGGAGATAATAAAACCTCTTAGCAAGTGACTTCAGTATCTTTGATTTTGGGATAGGAGGACACCATCATTCATTTATAGTGTCCTTGCCAGTATGTCCTTGTTCACATTCATGGTATACAACTTCACAAGAAAGCTAGCCATTCACAACCTCACTGGAATCTGCTCTGAAGTCTTGCCAGGAGAACATCTTTTGGAGGCCTTGGAACTGATGCGATGTTGGGCCTTTTGTTGGGATCCTGGCAGTCATGCCATTTTGGTGTGGAGAGCCGAATCTTGTGCCTCCATTCTCTCTCACGAATCTCTACAGCCATTCCGATGAGTCGGGGCATATAGTCATAAGCTTTTGGCACTTTTGCACGAGTGGCTCCCCACCTCTCTGAACCTTTACTCCAGTGGTAGTGGTACCTGGAATAGTAATAGAACAGAGGCAGTGAATGAAAGAACTTCCCTTCTACAGTCAGCCCTCACTTCTTCGACCCTTTGGTTCCTCAGATCCCTCATTTGCTTCCTCAGAATTTGGGAAATTTAAGGAAGCAAGGGCTGACTGTATAACACAGCAAAACATCTTTCCAGAAACAGGGGTCCGTCATATTAGTACCGTAATCTCCCGTGTATAAGGCGCGTCTTATATGCGAGGTTTTAGTACTTCCTGGATCCGCAAGGGGGACACCAAGAGATTTCTTTTGATATGTTACACTCCCCTTAACTCAAAAAATGACAGTAGGGGTTTCAAGGGGGTGCGGGGGGCCTAGCTACACATAGCTTTTTGAATTTTGAAAATCCATTCAGTAGAACCAAAGTTATGAATTTTTTTATTTTTTTGACAATATTCTTCAACTCTAGGTGCGTCTTATACGCGAGGTGCGCCTTATACGTGGGAGATTACAGTAGCTTCAATATGGCAGCTTTTCTAAGGCACTATATTCAATCTAATAAGCGCACCTTCTTTAATAAGCGCACCTCCCACTTTTTGGGCCATAAGCACACCCTTCCCTGGTCTAAAATCATTCAATTGATGGAAAAGTTGGAAAATTATCACTGATATAATGATCGAAGAAATCCATAAAATCCTACATACACTGGCTGTCCATGCTTGTCTGTCAGGAAAGGTCGATCTGCATGCTCATTGAAATCTATGTGTGCCAGCTGACATCGAGCTCGATAGTACGCGAGTCTAAAACATGATTTAATGGACAATACTATTACAAATTCATCAACATACTTGGTTGTAGGCAAAGTGGGTTACAGAATGAAAAGATTTATTTTGATATCAATTATTCATTAGGACTGCCAGGAGTATACTGGTACATTTGTCTGAGCACATACTGGAAGACAAGATTGAGAACTGTATCTAGATATTGGGTGGGAGAATGAAGCTTCTGGTATATTATATCAAAAGGGTCCGCCACCCCTGGAGACACCATATTGGTACCCATTGCTTCACTGTAGCCTCAAGCCATGGGGTAGGGGACTTTGCAGGAAGTATCTCATATAGGACTGTTCAGTTAAATCATGTGTTCTAAACACAAAGGGCAGGAAGGATTATGGACAACAGAAGTTATAAGACCTTTCATATCAACCCTATCACAGACCTACCATACAACAACTGCACACATTCAGAGCGTAAAGATGAAATCTGGTTAAAATGACTTTGTTAAGCTAGTAACTAGGTGTTCATTGGAGCTAAGTTTAACTGTGGAATTTTGAATGTGATTCTAACATAACTAACTTACCCGAATGTTATCCGCTTTGGGGCATACATGAGAAGACTTGAGTGGAATTGCTCCAATTCGCCTGTGTGCCTGGATGTAAATCAGATACAATACCATAATGATCAAGCTTACACATGGTGGAATACAGTATTAGTGGTTAATCAGTGTTGCTGAAAACCTTTTCTTGATGTAGGCCAAAGTGGCCTGCATCTTACGCAGGGCATTTACCTCTCACGCAGGTCATCATATATGATTTTAGCATATCTTTGCTTCTACTTGACCGATTTGAAAAATTCTTTCGCCATCAGAAAGCTGAGATCGTGCCAGGGCACACTGGTCTGTGTCCAAAGGCCCTATTCTTACCGTCTAGATTTTGCTGTCATCATACCGACACAACACTAGTAAATGGTAAAATTGCATTGAGGACTGACTTGAAAGGGCCAACTTGAGCATTCCTTTATGTATTGTCACTAGACATTTTAAACTGTGATGTCTCCTTTTTTTTGGGGGTTGTTTAGTAATAGTTTTACATCCAGGGGCCATGGAGGAACACAGACATTCCCATTGCTTTATGTGTCTGAGTAGTTGAATCAACACTAACCTGAAATTCCTGAGGTAACTCAGGTTTTTCACAAAGGGTTTCTTCCTCACTATTTGAATGAGTCGCTCTTGGGCCTTGGATCCAGGCTTGATCCAAGCCTTCTCGCGTGTTTCTTGAGGCAGAGGGATAGTGTGGCTGCAGTGGCCTAGTGTATGGCCCGTAGTATCTATCCAGTCGTGCTTATCACATACGTGATAGAGGACAGTCTGCCAGTTCATCTGAAAAGAGAATTTCATTTATAAACTTAAAAGTTTAAAACCAAAAAGGCTGTAGTTTTCTTTAAACTCTTGTCATTGGATGCCTTATCAGTTTTGTATGTACTTTAACTCTTAGTGTAGTAAAGTATAAGCCACACCTTGTATGCAGGTATGTGTGTGGGTGGGAGGTGCGCCTTATAGGAAATTCCTGAATAGGGGAGGTGCCTTATACATGGGGTCACCTTATACAAGGGGCACTACGGTAGGTATTGAAATATCTTGAAAATAATATTACTAGTGCTTTTCAGGTAGAATGAGGTACATGGCATTTACAGGTCACCGTAGTGGTGTTTCATCTGATATTAGCTACTTGCAGATAGCAGTTGTCAGAAATACAGGTGATGCTGAGAACAGCAGTCTTAGGCTACTACAGTGACAAGAACAATAAGATACAGAAATATGAAACATTACCCGAAGTTTGTCAGCATCCCCTTCACATGTCTTTGCAGCATACCAAAGATGATTCTTGATGGCCGGGATCCATGGGATAATGTCCCCCATTCCTCGCTCTTTGCCTGCCTTTAAAAGCAAGAGAGAACATTTTAGTACACATACCGTAATCTCTTGCGTATAAGGTGCATCTTATATGCGAGGTTTTAGTTATCCCTGGATATGCAAGGTGGACACCAAGAGCTTTCTTTTGATATGTTACACTCCCCCAAAGTCATAATATAACATAAATGGCACCAGGGGTATCCAGGTGTCCATAGCTTTTTGGATTTTTAAAATCCCCTCAGTATTAACAAAAGTTACGAATTTTTCATTTTTTCTGGTCATATTCTAAAACTCTAGGTGCGTCTTATACGGGAGGTGTGCCTTATATGCGAGAGATTACGGTAATAAGGCCTAGAAAATTAGGGTAGGTAGGGAGGTAAATTTCTTTATTTTAGAGAATGTTTTTAATCTGGGCTGAAATTTTCGCACATGAATTTGACATGTGTGACAATTTAAAAAAATTCTCAATGAGTACCAAAAGAAAATCAGACTTTTTTTTCCCCAAAAAAAGGTCATAAAAAGGTTTGGGGCCAAAGAATTAGGGTAGGTAGCGTTACCTGAACACAGCAATCTTTTTAGGCCTAATATAGCATTTGTTGACTTTGATTTTCATTGACCTTCAACACATTGAAAACTCCCTCCATTACTTACCCCCCATATCGAAAATGGGATTGTTTCATTGTCCCCCAGGAGGTGCACACTCCTTGTGTCTGCTGACAGCTGTCAAAATGGTCCAGAATTCACTAGACATGCCAGATTTAAATAAAGGAACCCCCTGGAAGTTGATATGATGAATGAACGCAGTTCTGGCAAGTTTCATGCCTGAATCAAATATAGGAATATTGGAACCCCATGTGAGTCAAAAGAAACAACACAGAAACAATGATATAAACCCGGAAACATTATGGAATAACTGTAACAAAATTCAACATGTACCCTGTGTATATTTCTCTTCATGAGGGCACATACTTACAGCCAAAAGTGCTTTTGCAAGATTCTTAGCAGTGTGCCAGACATCGAACTGATGTACGATGTGCTGGAAACGTGGGTCAGTCCCTATACAATAATGATGAAACTCAATAAAGGCTGAAGGTGAAGGCAGTGAACACTTAAAATGCTTTCCTGTGATAGGTTTATAAAGGTCATGCTTTTACAAACTGCTGTAAACCAATAAACTGTATGGCTTGTGGCCAATAGAATTTTGAAGAGGGTACAAATGTTAGCCACTCAAACTTACGCATCAGTTTTCGGATTTGGGGGTGTGCATCCGTGACAATCTCCACAACCTCGATTTTGTCCTTGATCTGCTCCATGGCTTTGATGAATCCCAGTCTCTCCATGATTACACTATTAAGATTGGTGTCCTGGCAGTCTACAATTACAATGGCCACAATCTTTTTGGTTTTGATGTCGATGAGTGTGTAAGTAAGGAGCGTCGCTCTGTGCCCAGGGCTATCACATCGTGCTGGTGAGGAAAGAGATAGATCAATCAAATTATTAGCACAAGTATGTAACAGAGTCTAGAGTAAAAGAGATTAACCTTGATGAAACGTTGTGCTGTACTATACAAATAAAGCCCTCTAATTCAAGCCAACCGTGATTTGGAACATCTCAGAAGCCAAAGATCGGCCTCTGATTGCCTAGAAGCAGCTTACACATGGGTTTAGATTTGAAATACATAATAACTGTGCACAACTTACCATCACCACCTAATATGCGTCCTTCATTGGCTAGTTGGCGCAGCAATTTTGCCGTCATGCCCTCTTGGTATTTGTCAATGGCTGGTGTGACATAGCGACTCTGGATACTGATAAAGAGAAAGATAATTATGACATGATGGCATAAATCACTTGTAAATTACTGTAGTACCTCTCGCATAAACCACAGCATATGGATGAATCTGAGGCTTATTAAACTTTCTGGAAGAGGGGTGCACCTGATTGGTGGGGTAGATTAACATTAGATTACCATAAAACCACCCTCATAAGCCGACCCCATCATAAGCCGAAGATAGAGTTTGAGGAACTGTTATAAGCCGATTTTGGTCGCCAGTGGTTCAAACATGCAAAATAATTACTATTTTGCTATCATTGACTGCTTGGTTTCCTCCTTCATAACTTTGTGAGTATGCTAGAACCTCAAAAATGATCTCCAAAATAATTTTGTGAAAAGACTAAGTTCTTATATCCAATTTCCTACAAAATAAAAAAGAATGGTTGCTCTCTTACCGGTTATGGACTGACTGAGATGTGAAGTTCAACTTCAGGAATTTGGCCATCAAGGCAATTTTGGCATAATTGTTCCCTGATGTCATTAGGGCAACAGAGGTAAGAAGTGTTCCTGCATCCATCCCGTGTAGTCTAGGTTGAGACGACCACACACCAGATGTATGGCCTCTTTCCTCATTCTTCTTTGGACACTGCCAACAGATCAGCAAACATGTACCCCTCTTTTTCTGCCGAAATCGAAGTTCCTTCCCACAGTCCTTCTTCCTACAAGTTGAACCAATCGCTGCTATTAGGAGTTTCTCCAGTACCCCATTGAAGGCGATGCATTTACGAGCATCAATGGCCTCCTCCGTCCCCATTGTGACTCTCAAATCCCTCCAGTTGGTCTCTGGGATGGGCACAGTTTCTTCATCACTATCATCATCACTGACAACAATGTCTGTCACATCGGGGTCACTGAAAAGTAAATGCAGCCTTTAGAATCACAAGTGTTTTTGCAACCTTCACAGCCAAATTATAGCAGAGTTTGAGTAAATGTTACAAGGCCTAATTTACACTATATGCTCTTTAATCTATTGTAATAAAACCTTAGTCATAAGTTGGGGACAGACTTTGCCCATAAATTAGAAGCAGATTCTGACCAAAAATAGCAAATAAGATTGCCTTATGACCAGGGTTTTAGGTACATGTCAGGGATACATTCACACACAGTGCAAACCCTAGTTGTTGATATAACCTGATGAGTTGACCTGATACTCCCATCAAGTGCTGCTGACCACACTACTGTAAATTCTCTTGTATAAGCCATGGCTTCATTGCTGCATCGAAACAACCAATGGGCATGAAATTGGTATCCAAGAAGCATGGCATATTTTTTGTGGGGTTAGTGACGGAAATCAATGCAGGAGGGGTTACCGTAATCTCCCGCGTAGAAGGCGCATCTTCTACACCAAACAAAATGCTGCTGGGTCTTATACGCGGGAGGGTAATTGCCTTGAGTTGGGGGTGCGCCTTATACGCGGGTTTTTCCAACATCTCATTTGGGAAAATGCGCCGATGACAGCTTGAACTCATAGCGCCAGCACCGCGGCAGACCGGTAGGTGTCGACGCGCTTGGCGGGTTCAAGCCGACCGTGTGCCGATGACAGCTTGAACTCATATAGCCAGCAGCGCGGCAGCCCGGTTGGTGTACAGGCGCTCAGCCGACAATACGCCGACCGTGTACCGATGACAGCTTGAACTCATAGCGCCAGCACCGCGGCAGACCGGGAGGTGTCGACACGCTTGGCGGGTTCAAGCTGACCGTGTGCCGATGACAGCTTGAACTCATATAGCCAGCAGCGCGGCAGCCCGGTTGGTGTACAGGCGCTCAGCGGACAATACGCCGACCATGTGCCGATGACAGCTTGAACTCATATAGCCTGCACCGCGGCAGACCGGTCGCTGTACATTTGCTCGGCGGGGAAGACGCCGACCGTGTGCCGATGACAGCTTGAACTCATATAGCCAGCAGCGCGGCAGCCCGGTTGCTGTAGATTTGCTCGGCGGGTTCAAGCCGACCGTGTGCCAATGACAGCTTGAACTCATAGAGCCTGCACCGCGGCAGACCGGTCGCTGTACATTTGCTCGGCGGGGAAGACGCCGACCGTGTGCCGATGACAGCTTGAACTCATATAGCCAGCAGCGCGGCAGACCGGTCGCTGTAGATTTGCTCGGCGGGGAAGACACCAACCGTGTGCCGATGACAGCTTGAACTCATAGAGCCTGCACCGCGGCAGACCGGTCGCTGTAGATTTGCTCGGCAGGTTCAAGCCGAGCATGTGCCGATGACAGCTTGAACTCATAGAGCCTGCACCGCGGCAGACCGGTCGCTGTACATTTGCTCGGCGGGGAAGAAGCCGACCGTGTGCCGATGACAGCTTGAACTCATAGCGCCAGCACCGCGGCAGACCGGTCGCTGTAGATTTGCTCGGCGGGGAAGACACCAACCGTGTGCCGATGACAGCTTGAACTCATAGAGCCTGCACCGCGGCAGACCGGTCGCTGTAGATTTGCTCGGCGGGTTCAAGCCGACCGTGTGCCGATGACAGCTTGAACTCATAGAGCCTGCACCGCGGCAGACCGGTCGCTGTACATTTGCTCGGCGGGGAAGAAGCCGACCGTGTGCCGATGCAAACTCTCAACTACAGCCAAAAAAGAATGGGCTAAATCCACCGTACTAAATTCGCTGCCACTGCCACAGGTATTTTATGTATTCAAGCTTATTATAGCCCTCCCATTTATGAGCCTTGAAGTAAGGCCTGAATACACGTTCAATACCACATGTACATGCCTTCCCAACCAGTAATGGAGCATTGAGCCATGCTTATCCATGCTTGGCCCAATATAAGCTGACATTGGCCGAATGTCCTTGCTAACTGGGTTAGTACCCCACGTTTAGGCGTGGCTTATGCGTGAATCTGAGGCCTGCTGCACCTTATAGAACTTTCTAGATCCGATATGGGTGTGCGCCTTATAGGCGTGCTAAAATTACATCTTAACTGACCACAAACAAACCCCCAGGTGCATCTTATAGCTTTTCCTTCAACTCAGGGGTTGTCTTATAAGCGGGATGCACCTTAAACGCAGGGCACGACAGTAAATTGAAATAAGACAAGATGAACTTCAAAATTCATCTCTCTTTTTTTTTTTTGTAAAATATAACATTTAATATCCAAAAATACAGAAAGGCAGATGGTATAGTACATGTATTAAATATTGACATTCACGTTTCAAATGACTGGGGTATGTCCTGTAAACATATCCGGATATCCATAAACTGTATCACGTTATTGATTGTTTCTAATCAATGGAATATGCATATATGCAAGAACCAAATTACTCTAGACAACTTGATAGTACTTTGAGCCTCCAGAGATAGACCAAATGTACTGATAGAAGGCATTTTGTTGTCTAAATAAATGACGTCATACAAGATATCATTTGATGTGCTTTTTTTCTTGATTAGACTTTCATTAATGTGTGTGACACCCTACTTCGCACAAACTTTCAGCAAGTATACGGACTGAGCAGCAATAATTTTTAGCCAATGAAACTATTCACTGCGGCCCTCTCGGGGGCCAACTGGTACCCATCTGATGTTATCAGTAGAACTCACTAGTAACAAGCTCAAGCAATGGCCGCACTCATGGGACAACCTGCTACCTCGGAATAGTACAGGCATATTGGGTGTAAGCGGGCCTGGAGCTGGTTTCTGGCGACATGCCAAGATGCAACCAGCTTGTCCCTGAAAATTGGTTGTTATCCTGCAGAGACATGGTACCCGTCATGCAAGCGCACATTAACCGATGAGCGAGAGCGGAGAGTCGTAGTCAGTTGATATTCAGCTGATAGTGCAGGTGGCGTCCAAGGGGCTACTATTTCTCGGTAGACTGTTCTATAAGCTGATATCTCAACCTTTTTTTAAAAAAATCAGCTGAGACAAACAACTAGATTTAGCTGACATATTAGCTGAAGCAATGATTAAGCTGAGATCTCAGCTTAAAAAAAGATGCAGCTGAGATTAACAACTACATTCACCTGAGATCTCAGCTGAAAGCAAGGGTTCAGCTGAGATTCAGCTTAGATCTCAGCTGAAAGCAAGGGGTCAGCTGAGTGTCAGCTTAAATCTTAACCAAGATTGAGAAAGTATTTTTATATATCAGGGGCTTTTTCCCCCAAACCCCCTTTCACTTTTTTTCTGACCAACGAGCCGATGCAGCAATCTACGGAGCTTTGATTGGATTGGATATACAAGTGTATATGCACAAAAAATATATGTCACGTTCTTGCACCTACAAGAAAGTGCTTGCGGCCGCATTGGGTTGTTGCGGCCCCAAGAATATTCTCAAGTTGCAGGGAGACTCATACCTTCCCATATTTTTTTAATTTTGAAAATCCATTGATAAGAACACCACTTATAAGCCTCTAAGTCGTTTTATAATTTTCATAACAACATCACAATATTTTTTCTGTATGTCGCCTCCTTGCGGCTATACAAGCTTTTGCTGGTGAAGAATATTTTTGAATATTTTTGCGTATGTCCTATCCACGGCTCCACAGAAATCCCACCAATAGATTAGCAGAAAAAATAAAACTTAGCGTCTTCAAAGTGACCTTGCACAGGAAAAGCATTATTAAGCCAAAAGCTGGTTCTTCGAGAGTTCACAGAAATGCTCTTTTACAGAGTACTTTTAGACTTTGTCCTCTGCGCCATTTATTCCACTACTTAAGAGGATTCTTCTGGTCAAGTGGGGAAGTCATACAAATCAAACCAATCAACGAGCAAGGCTTCACCACCTGGATATTTACAAGAAGAGTGGGAGTTTTATCCTAAGGGCGCTCAAAAAAGGACCTTGTTTCTCAGGCATAAAATATTGAGCACTGGAATCCATTCCTGCTGTCACATGCTCGAGGTAGTCGTTATAATTTACTAGACGATGGATCCCACATGACAAAGAAACATTTGTTCAGAAAAGAAAAGTGTTGAAAGAGTTTTCAAAATAAAAATTGTCTAACCTTTTAAACGTAACAAACGTTTATTTGTCAAATGGGATATCGTTGTTATATAACGACTTATAGTTAGAAGCCGTAACCATTAGGGCTTGGCTTGGACCTGTGAGATAAATTTGCTCTTTTTGGTAATTTTGTGTCATCTAAATAACATGGTTGTAAGCGTTTTGTATATATCATCATCTAAATTTTTGGTGTATTTAGGGGATTCTGATGTGGTATTGAATTCTGATGTGGCATGTTTTATTCTTTATCAATTGAATCTGCATCTTACATTGTAACTTTTTTTTGCATTAACTCATATGGCATCTCACTATGCGTAAAGTGGTGCGAGACAAGTTTCCATTGGTTTGATTTTAATTGGCAAAAATACGCTACTTCGGATAATTCAGAACTCCGGACAAAGAAGCACCTTTAATTCACTGAATGATCAAATACAGAAGAAGCTCGTTATAGCGACTATAGTTTTAGTCAATGACAGTGAACCGACCCCCTTTTGATGTTCCTGAGAAGCAAGTTGGGCCAAGGGTAGACCGTGACCAGGGAGTACACGTGCACGGCCTAGACAGACCTGGGACACATACTTACTAAGTGCTTGATAACTTTCTGTTACTAATCACTTACTATTTACTCAGTGCACCCTGGAGGTTTTATGAATTAGGTCATTTTTGAACAGCAGATGTAATTCATGGGAAAATTCTGTCCCATATGGGATTCGTACCCACGCACCAGACAGTGCTGGGATCCTGAGTCTCATGTGCTAACCATTACACCATGAGTCCTCAGCTGATACTGTGGGTGTTAGAACATCTACTGAAGGGCAATATGCTACTTCTATGACTGAGTAATCAATTATAGATAAACAGGGTGATTTCACTTTGAAATTTTGACTGGTCAATCTAGTGTAGTGGTTAAGGTTCAAACCCCTGTTGTGATTTTGTTTTATTCTCAGTTGACCACTGTCATTTTTTGCAACAAATTCCAAAAATAATGTATTATAATGAACATCCTCTGATTGCCAAAATGATAAAGGGGGGCTTCAGGGGGGCCTTTTACAAAGACTCCTTTTACCTTGTATGTGTAAGTTAAAAACACTTTCCCCTTGCAGTCTTGAACCCACATTCTGTGATTCAAAGTCAGACATGCTAACCACTATACTATTGAGTCTGCTGGTGATTGGAGACTGGAACACCATATATTTATCATAGCTTTGTATCACAGCCAGTGTAGAAAATTCAAATCCTCTTCTAGGCCTCTACAGTTTATGTCAAAATATGCTTATATTTATGGTTTTATTGTTACATAAACTTCAGTGGATGGAGTATAAGTCAGAAAACCTCCTTAGAGCTGGAGGTTTTATGGCAAAACCTCCAGCTCTGCAGAGGTTTTTCATTACTAACCACACACCTGTATTATCTGGGCCCATGCTGTGCAGTGATCCATTTATCCAATTTACCGCTACAGGTTAGCTACCCATGATGCACTGAGTAAATAGTAAGTGATTAGTAAATGGGTGTGGACCACTAAAATTGACATGGCAACATGGGCTATTTTAGGCTTAGTGACATGGGACATGAACAATTTCTTAAAATTGACATGGTGACATGACCATTTCTTAAAATTGACATGGGAACATGGCCATTTTTTAAAATCGACATGTGACATGGGGGACTCCCCATCCACACCCCCTAGTAACAGAAAGTTATCAAGCACTTAGTAAGTATGACTTGGGACATAGTACATGTAGCAGTATATAATTCAATTTGATAGCTTCTTGGGACCGCTCAGCCGTGACCAGGCAGTGCACACGGCCTAAACAGACCTGGGACGTAGTAGAGGTATAATTCAATATGATAGCTTCTTGTGACTGCTGAGCCATGACCAGGCAGTAGACATGGTCCATAGACCTGACGTCATCCCACTCTCCAACCACTATGCAGTGTATAGGGATAACATCGGGGTTACTTCCTAAGGTTATACATGGATTATATTCTGGGTCTAAAAATGGATACGACTTGACTTGACAAAAGGCTTCAATCTATTTATATTGCTTTTGTAGTGACTGACCTATGGGTAAGCCTATGGACCCCAACAAAAACAAAATATTTGTAAGGCAGGGTAGCACGTCGTAGAAAATCGTTGTTCTTCCATACTATCAGCTATCTGCAGTGACTAAAGTCACTGAGATAATAATGGGGTATTCTGATATGAGGGAATGTGGCGGAATACTCGGTAATGATGCCACAATCGGTAAAATATCCTGTATACATCACACTGTCTTAACTTGGTTAGTTGTCTTTGATAACTTCCCATTCCAAAAATAAGTAGCATTTAAGCACCTAGGTGTATTAACATTTTTAAATATAAACTATCGTAATACCTCGTGTATAAGGCGCACCCTGCATATGAGACGTCCCCATATTCAAGAACGATATATTATTATATACGTTTTGAGTCATATTTTGGTACCTTTTTATAGTTTGAAATCCGTGCATATAAGGCACACCCCTAACTTTGGCTACTTTTTTTCTTTGGTTTCACCATGGGTTAAGGCCATTTTTATCAGAGTTTTGATCCCAAATCAAAAGATGAATTGGGATAGAAAACAAAATCAACATAAAATAAACGTGCACCATCTGAGGGTCTACTAACTAGGGCATGTATCTTTGCAATGCCTCCACTATTCTCCCACACATCCACACTAAGTGTATCACCAAGGAAAGCTTGTCTCAGATAGGAGATATTCTGCTCTGCAATTTCATAATCACATAAATCTCCCTGGAAGGTCTTGAAGAAGTCTTTGTTGCAGGCATTCCAGGCACTGTCAAAAGCAAATCGGATGAATACTGCTTGATTGACATGTTGGTTGAAGTCTGTGTCACTGACACTGACAAGGAATGTGCTCCTGTGTGAATTCTTATCAGCAGGTGTGAAATCTGGGATTTTCCTTTCTAGGGGTGGACTGAGTTGGTGCTCATCAACCACAACTTTAAACCAATCTGGCAGTACCACTGGCTTTCTTGTTGCCAAATCAACCATAACAGCAGTTGTGATGGCCTCAAGCATCACCTCCTTTGTATCTCTATCAGATATAGTTCTCCTTGATTGGAAGGACTTCTGGCCAAGGTAGCTTACCATTGTCTCAGTCTGTAGACGAATTGAGCCATATCTGTCAGAAATCTTATGGAATTGTTCTGCTACCTTGACCCTTATAGCCACAATAAAGGCAGCCAGACCTTGTTCACCAAGCAGCCATGGGTTCCCTATGTACCGAATGTTACTGCCAGCAGGGGTCACTTGGGTAGCAGTCTGCAGGATGTAGTGCAATCCAGAGGCGCTCAGTTTTCCTGTTGGGATAGAGAATAAGAGTGAGTGAATAATGTTTGATTCATGTAATTTTGACAGTTGACAGAAAACTAAATTAGACATCACTTATACATAACAATTTCCACAGACCATGACATTTATCCATGTCCACTCATATAGGCTAGACATCACACACACACACACACACACACATATATATATATAATATATATATAATGTATATATATATATATATATATATATATATATGTGTGTGTGTGTGTATGTGTGTGTGTGTAGGTAGGTAGGTGGGGATAGGAATGATAAGAAAATTTAATGCGTGCAATGCATGACTGGCCTAGGTCGCCCACTACCTACCGTAGGGACTGTCAATATAGTGACAGTGTCGAAGTTGTCAATGCTTAAGGCTATGGAGGATGCACCCATTATCGCTTGCATGTTTCATTGGCCAATAACTCCTCTCCTGGTGAGCATTGCACAATACCAGCAGGTCTTGAATAAGGATCCATATTAACCATACAAACGCATGTGACAATGTAATTCTCCTCTTCATTTTGTTATAATCCAGCAGTTTCGATGGCACCGTGAGTCGATCGTCTTGCTGTCCGCCATTTTGGATTTTTATGTACTCTGCGCATGCGCGACCCGCTTCTTGCCGAAAGTCGCACTTTCGATGGAGAAATGATAGATTCTATCGATTTAACTTGAAATTAATGGCTTTTTGAATATAATCCATGCATCTTTGGCAATATCAATCGAATTGAATCGAATACACCTCAATTTACTATTAAACAAAAAATAAAATATGACGACGGGTCACTCTGCACGCATGCATCAAATCTCCAGACCGGAAGTGAGGCGGTCAACATAACAAAATTATGGTGGTCCGATTTACACACTCATATATCAACGGTCTTAACCCCTCCTGTGCCAGAAATTCCACCTTACCTGCTGAATAAAGTGTCTTAATTGCCCTATTCCCATAGGAGTCAATGTGTTATTTTGAACCCCTGTCGACCGCCAAAATTGACCGCCGCAATGCAATCCTATGGAGCCTCATTTTCATGAGAAATTTAGTCAAACATGCCAAGTTTTTCCTTCAGCCTTTTTCCAGGAATTGTTATCATCTACAGAAAGACAAGGATCTAAGGAAAATGCATCAACTTTCCATTAATTTCTAGACCCCTTCTTTGTATAAGCAATTCTCACTTAAAGTCAGCCATTTTGATTGACTAAAAATGCCGAAAACCCGCCGCCAATGATACAGGAAGACCTGGGCCAATAGAGAGACAAGTGTGTGTTTGTGCTGAGTATGCCTATACGGACACCAGGCAACCAGAGAGAGCAGAAAAGATTCTTTGAAAAGAAAAGATTAATGTTTCATGTTGACTTATTTTGATGCACAGTGTGGCCTCACCATTGATCAAATACAGCTTGATTTGTCATAGGAAGCTGCCATAAAAACGGTTTTGATAGATTAGTGAAATGAAGAGGGGCAAACTATCTTTCATTGTCTGATAATATAATTAATATCGTTAAGTCACTATAAGAGAGGAGATTAGTTTATATAAGTTGTGAATAGAATTATACCTTACACGCTTAGGATAGGTGGGATATATCATTATAATTGCATGCATGCCACGATTTATAAATACACAAGGATGACCCCTAGCTGCACCAAATAAAATGTAGATGAAATCAAGGTGCAGGCTAGGATTTCTTACTGTCGAAAAGGTCTCCAAATATTCCGCTTCATAGGCCAGGTAGGCCTTAGGAAAGTGGAATATTGCTGTAGACAATTTTAATGACCTCTGAGTGAAATTTATTATCTCCCTCATCCTCAAGCAGATTCTAACTTCTTGCACCCACCCCCCACCCCAGGTCCCTAAAAAAACGTGAAAGGTTAATTTTTAGAGAGGAGGTTGAGATAAACGTCATGAGGTTACCAATCATGTGTCAACACGCTATGATCACTGTTTCACTAAAGGCATCATGCAATAAACATATCTACAAACTAAAACTCGAGTACCCGAGGGCTTTATGCTAGGTTTGTATACCCGGTTAGCGGATTCCTTAGTGGGCCGACCCCTGCTGAAGCTGATAGGCTGGGGGCTGATAGGGCCCACCATGCACCCCCCCCCCACATCCCAACGCGACGGGTATTTTTTCGATCCTTAGGTTCCCCTGAACAAGATTCAAGATGTTAACATTGATTATCTTGGGATGCACTACCGGTTTTGGCTCATTATCCATGTGCGGGTTCAGACCAGTTTTGGGTCAATTTTGGTACCATGTTATTCAAGGGGTATGCTCAATCCCCAAGCTCTAAGACTATCTTACCTTGTCTGGATCCTGAAGCTATTGGTCTTGTTGGAAAGAAGACATAATAAGCTTTTCATTAAGCCCTAATACATGTTTTTAAGTTCAGATTTGAGTGTACCAGACAGTCGGGAAGACAGAAGATTGAAATTACAAAGTTCCTTTCTTTTACTGAAAATCTTAAATGCGCTCCAGATACATGTATAAAACTTGCCCTTATCCTGATCTAAGCACAATATCTAATATGATTTATGTAGGACAAACCTTTCTGAGTAATATGAGACATTTTACAGAATTCCTTGATGACTATGACACACGTTATTGCCTTGGACGCAAAGACACTACCTCAAGCCAATACGATGCTGTTCCATTTCAATAATCTCCCTCTTTATATAAATGGATGTTTTTCCATGCTAAATCTTTATCAATTCTCCTGATTCTTGTGCTAAAAAGAGTGCTGATTAAGAATATGCATGTTTCTACTTCATAAAATTTAATGGCGAGGCTGTATATGGCTGAAATTCAAAATGGCCGACAATAGATTCAGATGTCACTTTGAATTACATAAATGTGCAGTCTAGAAAGTATCCTACCCCCTATAAATCAGCTTAGTAGAATACAGTGCTGCTTTTGTTTTGTTGCTAAGTGGTGTGGTTGCCTAGCAACAGCAGCTTTGCATAGCAACCAAGCCTGAAAATATGCTCGAATGCTCATATCTGCATGGTTTCCTTTCAGCAACATACTCCCCTGATGTAGACTTGTATATAACTCTTCTGTGACTTTCATCATAGACTAGGAATATAGGTGATAAAAAGTTGCTAGGTTGTGTGGTGGCCTAGCAATAGCAGTTTTGCATAGCAACAATGTCTAGATTCATACCTGTAGTGCATAGTCTCCCCTCAAGGACATAGTTCACTGATTTCAAATTGCATATAGCTCCCTTGTGCACATCACATAGTATGGACATAGGTAGAAATTAATGCTATGTCATGTGGTTGCCTAGCAACTGCGGCTTTACATAGAACCCCATGTCCAAATCTATGCAGATAGTCACAGATAAGTGTATGGTCTCGCCTCAGGGATGTATTGCAACATACAGTTCTTAATAGTAGAGTAGGTTGGGAAAGGGAACCTTGATGGTAAAGGGCATAGTCATGATTATGCTAGAGCATCAAATGACAGATAATTTTTTAAAGTAAACCTACAGTATTATGATTCTGAAGTGATGTTGTTATTCATTTATTTCTCCCATGCATTCATATTCCGAAGATGGAATGTTTTACTTTATGACAGCTCAAGTTAGAGATAGGAGGGGGGGGGGGAAATCCCCAGATCCTGAATAGTTCACTTGAACTCCACTAGATGGGAGTTTGAGATCTCCAATCACACTTTATGTTTTAAATATCTGTATAGGAGAGACAGTGAAGCATTAGGGTGATAGGGTGTCCCTTGTGAGTTAGGGTGAAAACAGGGGATGATTGACTGGTAACTTCTTGTATCATGTCTCCAATATACAGGCAGGTTGCCAGCCCATTGTCTAGGAGGGCCAGCTTGATCTTAATAGCTACTTGTCACTTTGTGCCTATATGTCAGATGCCATTGATAGTGGTCACACATGCAATAAACCCCCATTAAGTACTCTGGCCATTTGCAGTTATGTATCCATCACAGTCATTCAATATACAATGCTTTCTTTCTCTCCCATATTAATTAAACCTTCGTGCAAAATGAATTACAGAGTTAGTGGTCAAGTTTGTGATTGCTGTTTAAAAGATGCAATAGATGACTTGGCACTGTGGTGAGCATCTCAATGTCCAAACCCTGGGTTATTCTAAAAGATGGCTATGAATTGTCAAAGGCAGGAAGATGATCTCCATTCATAGGATCCATGGAGAGAGACTGCAGATTATAGTGATAGTGACAGAATCACAACAGTAGCTTCAGGTTCTTTCTAGATATGATAAGAGCAATTTGTACAATATGGATGACACTTCCCTCTTCTATAAGCTAGACCAATCGACCACCATGTCCACTGTGAGTGATGTGGAAAGATACTCAAGGTCTGTGTGCCAGTGGCATTCAGTAGTTTTATTAGGGTCAACTAGTAATTCACTACACCAAATGTGTTGGGGATAATGAACTGCAACAGATCAACATGCCTTCTCAGAAGTGTCCAGCAGCATAATCACCAGCTGTTGGGATCACACTGCTATAAGAGAAGTTGAACCAGAATGTAATGTTCAGAGATGTGTAAGGATGGACAACACTGGGCCTGATGCTCTGAAGAGGTAACCGATGAGAGAACATCCTGAGAACTGTACAATTGTATTCCAATCCTTCTCTTTCATTTGAAACCAGCACTGTCTAAGGTCAATGCAAATTCCACCTTGCACCTACTTTCAGAGAAGTAGGCTGCCCAAGGCTTTTGAGATAATCAATTAGGCATGGAGTATATTATGAGGCTGAGAGCCAATATTCTGTATTCTAAATGTGCATTATCAGTACTAGCATTGGTAAATTTTGATGATGTGACAGTGGTAATAGGAATTTGATATTGGGGGGAGGGAGGAGGGGACAGTTGTTAGGAATTACAATCCTGTGTAATCATGGATGATCTGAGATACATTCGCATGAATATGTATATATAAAATAACAAAGGGTGTGGATGTGGCAAATATTTTATCATTATCTCATCATATGGTCTCTGTCAATTAGATGATTTTAGAAGGTAGATTTACATCAAGTACATGACCTTGCAACATGTTATATGTGCTTCTATTCTGAGATGTGGACAGGGGAGCTATACATACAAGTTCTTGAGGCCAGACCATACAATTATCTGTGACTATCTGAATAGATTTGGACATGGGGTTCTATGTAAAGCTGCAGTTGCTAGGCAACCACATGACATAGCAATAATTTCTACCTATGTTCATACTATGTGATGTGCACAAGGGAGCTATATGCAATTTGAAATCAGTGAACTATGTCTTTGAGGGGAGACTATGCACTACAGGTATGAATCTAGACATTGTTGCTATGCAAAACTGCTATTGCTAGGCCACCACACAACCTAGCAACCTTTTATCACCTATATTCCTAGTCTATGATGGAAGTCACAGAAGAGTTATATACAAGTTTACATCAGGGGAGTATGTTGCTGAAAGGAAGCCATGCAGATATGAGCATGCGAGCATATTTTCATTCCCAACTGTCTGGTACACTCAAATCTGAACTTAAAAACATGTATTAGGGCTTAATGAAAAGCTTATTATGTCTTCTTTTCAACAAGACCAATAGCTTCAGGATCCAGACGAGGTAAGATAGTCTTAGAGCTTGGGGATCGAGCATACCCCTTGAATAACATGGTACCAAAATTGACCCAAAAGTGGTCTGAACCCGCACATGGATAAGGAGCCAAAACCGGTAGTGCATCCCAAGATAATCAATGTTAACATCTTGAATCTTGTTCAGGGGACCCTAAGGATCGAAAAAATACCCGTCGCGTTGATATGTGGGGGGGGGGTGCATGGTGGGACCTATCAGCCCCCGGCCTATGATACCTTGTAAGATAAGGACTGATAACAGCGAGCTGATGGGTACCAGGTGTTACGTAATGCACCCAGAAAAGTCTGCACTGAATGAATGGAATATTCTCATTGGTCAATATTGTCTCCCGCTAGGTCGGAATTGGCTACAAGCAGGTCTAGAGCTGGTTCTGGTGACATACACTGAACTGATAAGATGGGCCCAGCATGTCCCTGGAAGTGGGTGTTAACCAGAGACAAGGCACCCATCATGGCATGTCTTATCAATGGGCTTTACTTCAACCAGCAAAATTCAAAATGGTGCATCCACTAGGCATCCATACTGAGCCCTATACACATGAGTGACGTCACATTTTCTTTTGACCATTTTGACTGCCCCTACCCCTTTCGTCATGTCAACTGAAGAAAAGCATGACGTCATTTAGTGTGGCGCTGACATGGATTTTATGTACTATGACCTATATAACTATCAGGCCAACACAAATCAACACTTATGTTTCAGACTCCCCAAAAATAAAGTCAATCAAGGATAAGTCGCTTTCCATAGCCACACAGATCATGGAAATGGTAACTCGAGGAACGTATTTCCTTTGAATATTCGAAAGGAAAATCTTCCGACTAAATAATTTCATGGTCATAGGCCTATTTGGTATTAGATTAAAACTTGCATTATGGGGTTGGATGAGGTGTCGCGCTCCGCTAATACAAAGGACAAATCAATGTTGTGTCAGGAATGCAGTTGCCCAAAAATGACATCCTCTATTAAACCTCTGAATAGGCACTTGTAAAATGGTGTGCTTGAGGTTACCCGGGCCAGCCAGAAATATGATTGAAACTGGCCATTTTTCTTCAATTTTGAAAAAAAGGGGGAAAACAATTTTAGTTTTGACTGCAGCTGTCTGCAATTCGCGACGCATGGGTCAAGAAAATTACCAATTCTTGTTTCATACCCAGCTTGCGCCTCAGACCTAGCTATACCCGTAGGCTTTTGGATTTTGATTTTGAAAAATCCATTGAGTATAATAGGCGATCCATAAAGTCCCTTGTTAGTGTGTAGATTATTTGTGGGGTGCGCCTTATACGTATGGCAATAGGGAATAAAGACATCTATGCCTAATGGATAAATGGCAAAATGTTATCCTAGAGGACACCCGATTAACTAGATTACAATGGTTCATCTAGTAGTCAATATATAACCTCATGTCATTATGGCTTTGATTATACCATGAAGTCGTCTGTGTTGACAGGATTTAAAAGGCAGAGTGTTTTCCCCTGGCCTCACCTCGAAAATAAATCCTCCCTTTTCAGTGAAATTCCCCATGGTTTGAAGACACCAGACTTCTACTTGTGTGACCCAAACAGTCGTTACGTTTTTTTTTTTCTTGTTTATTTATTCGTCCTTTTAAGAAAAACTTATCTTTTCATCCCATGGAAGTCATCGCCACATAAAATAATATTTTGTTTCTTTTGTTTTAACACTATTAGTATACTAGATCTCATACGTCTCCCCTCCATACCACCTACCATTCATGAGAGGTCTCATATTCTCTCCCCTTTTTGGGCGGGTCCTGTGTGTGCAATTGCGGTCCAGGTGGCATACTTACCAGCTCTGTTTATGTACGCCATACTGATCGAGGGAAGGGGTGCTGTCACGTGTCCCTTGCCTTTAATGCGGGCCATGACGACGTCTCCTGTGAATGTCAGTGAAATGGAGAAAATGGTGTAAAAAAATAACGTTTTGAACAGAAATACATACAAAGCGATTAAACGATAACTTTTGTGCTGAAAGTGTGTATAATTTTCTTTATTTCTTGTCATTTTCGATTTATGAATGATATTTTTCGTGTTTGATAGATCCACATGAAATGTTTGGGCACACAAGAAATGACTTGGTCTATATACCTGTATTGTGTATATCGAGGGAAGGCCAAGAAAGGGTTGGTTTCCGGTAACATGGTCGGATTTTTTTTAGTAGCCAATGCCTCATATAAATACTCAACCTTTGTTAGGTTTTCACAAGCTATTGAGAGAGATGATCACTTCCGCATAGAATACAAGAAAATTATGGGAAAATATATGTATATGAATGTCAAATGAATATTTTGAAGAAAAAACTCTTTAAAAAATTGAAGAATCTTCAAAAATCTGGAAAATCTTCAAAAAAAGTTTGCAAAAACCCTGAGGTCAGCCCCATTTAGCTGAGATCGGTCGGGTTAAAGGAAACAAACCTTTCTTTTTTGGCCTAAATGTGTGATTAGAAAAGAAAAAAAACAAGCCTACAAAAACTGATGTAGCTGTGGGTTTGATTGATTGAATATTTGTTTATAAAAAAAGAAACTGACGACGACAATGTCATCACTACACATTGGGACATAAACATGTAGCTATATTTAGACTCGCATTCATATATGAGTCTTTATTTCAATGTATGCTCTCTCTCTCTCTCTCTCTCTCTCTCTCTCTCTCTCTCTCTCTCTCTCTCTCCCTCTCGCTCTTATAAAGTAGTTTCGGTGACTACAAACTCGGGTCGATATCACGTCTCTTGGTAATGGTGAAGATATGATTTACATATTCAGACTGTGTCAACAGTTTTAAAAAGATCTCTCTCCCTCTCTCCCTCTCTCTCTCTCCCTCTCTCTCTCTCTCTCTCTCTCTCTCTCTCTCTCTCTCTCACTCTCTCTCTCTCTCTCTCTTTGATAAGTATATAATTGATCATAAAGTGCGTTGATGGTTGATCACAAATTGTGATGATATGAATTATCAATTATACATTTATGCCTAAAGTATTTTTGTGAGTATACCATGCATTTAGAAGTAGGCCTATAACCCATATATTTGAAAAGTATATGATTGATCATAAATTGTATTAATATGCATTTTCATGACATTTATGCCTCATTTTCAGTGTCCATGATGCAGAAATGTTATTCATCACCTTAATTGTAACTATAATTAGGCATGACGTGTTGATCCTGTCAAAATTAAAATCTCTGTCGTCAGTTTTATGAATCACCCTCCTGAACCTTTGGCCCACCCCCAAGATAGAACAAGATAGATAGTCTTCATATAACTATAATACCCAGTTTGACAAAATATACGTTATACGGTAAATATAATAGCCATAATTGTAAAAGAGAATTTGTTTAGGTTATTTACAGATATGCATAGATTTGATGATAACAAATCTTGATAATAACAAATACATTTGCATAGTGGTATTTTTACCATTTCTATACAAATCTAACTTTGTTAGCGCTAATTGTGGTTGGTCACAGCAGAAACGGATTTATGTGGCTATGACCGGCCTCACCTTGTTGGTTTTGAAATTTCGGTGTCTCTCTCAGTCTCTCTCTCTCTCTCTCTCTCTCTCTCTCTCTCTCTAGACAGTTCAAGAAGTCTAGACTAGAGCAGTGAGGGTGCGACCTGTTAAAATTACAACATTAATTTTCCACATATTTTCTGCTAACAAGGCATGAATATATATGAAGTTTTTCAAATTCAGATTATATGTAAATATGTACATATATTACTACTTCCCTGTGGTGAATTATCTAAAGGTAGGCCTTCACTTACCCTTGTTTGAGAAAATCGGTACTGCTATCCCGGGTGCGGAAAGAGGGTGTCTCCCGAGGGACGCCGTATACCAAATGGCGACCCTTCAATCAAAATGCATGAGTAAATTATGACGTGCCGTTCACTGGATTTAATATATATATATATATATATATATATATATATATATATATATATATATATATATATATATAAGTTAATGTGTTGATCCGATGTACCGGTAATAATAATAAATATATCGTTATATTAATAGAACCATTATAACAATAAATATGGAATAATTAAGAAGACATTGGGTTTGGTGAGAATTGATTTTGTCAATACCAATCCTATACATGCCTTTATTAAATAAGACAATAATTTACAATATAATACAAACATTGGATATAGAAATAACAATATAATACAATATAATAGTAATATATACAGATAACAACAATATCACAGTAAGGTTAAAAAATTCCAGCACCACCCAGCGTGGTGTATGCTGTTCGAGTATATGAAGCCAATTGACGGTTAGTTCAACTGCTGGAGCTTATATACTGGAGGAAAATGTTATGTGTGACGTCATAGAAAATCATGCGCCCCAGACAAAGTACTACCAACGTATCACTCATTAATTATATATATATACCTGGAAGTATATAGTCCCATACATATACATGTGTGTGTGTGTGTGTGTGTGTGTGTGTCTTGAGTTTGTACTTGTTTTCAGCACGGAGACTTAAAAACATTGTAGGTTAATTACATTTTTTTCCCAACCCCACACCTCCACACAAATGACCTCTGATTATGCCTTTATGACAGGAATTGGAGCGGGACCATTGCCCCCTACCCCGCCGCCAGCATATGATATGATAGAATGATGTCCCCATAGTATTCTCGTTGTATGTCAATAAGTGTACATAATTGAATCCATCGTGCCCCTCATTTTCGTATCTTAAGTGCAATTCCCATCAATCCTATTTTTTTTTCAAATCATAGATAGAGTATTTTGCTAGAATGTTGCACCACGATTAAAACTAGCTCCACGTAACAAAGTAAGACACTAGGTTAGTTTCTGTAATTGGGCATAAAATTCGTGACTCTACTGCGCCCTCTGGTTTGGTTTTATTGACAAGCAATAGAGTTGGATGATTTTCCCTGTAAAACACCCCCGGAAAACACCCCCCTTGGTTTAAAACTTTCAAGCTTACAAAATGTTTTATCAATGTTTATGATAATGGCTTTTGGCAGCTAAGAAGAGTAAAATTGATAATGCCAAATGAAGACACTGTGTCTGTGAGGGCAACTGGCCTGCCATAGTGTACCTGACAATCGGTCGCGATCTAGGACGTTCAGGACACGTGTATGAACTATTTTATTCCCACCGTGCACCAACGGCCCAGGGGCGGCGGAACCATTTGAAAGTTGGGGGGGGGGGCAAAGGTCAGGTAGTGCCCGAGACCCCCCCCCCCACCCCCACCTCCATAATGGGGGGGGGGGAGGCGAAAGCATTTTTGACATGTTATATTCATAGTTGTGACAATGGTGATTGGGGGTCTGCCCCAATCACCATTGTCAGAAAATTTTGAATTTTGAGGGCCACAAAGGTGCATTCTGGTGCATTTTCAGGAAAGAAGATGCATTCTGTGGGCTCTAATGAATTCCCCCCTCCTATCTATAGGCCGAAAAGATAAGGCCTCTACGAATCTCTATGGATCTTAGTCTAGTAGACCCCATATTGTTCATATATCTCCTGGCAGGGAAAATTGGGTAGTTCTACAAGTATATATATTTGGATCGTGTATTGGATTCAAATTGTAGGCCCTATAAATTGACATCGGTTTTGCCCTGAAATATCAAAATTTTCTGCAAAAAATTGGGGAGGGGGAAACATAGTCTTGCCCCCTCAACAGGAAAGTTGGGGGGGCATGTGCCCCCCTGCCCCCCAGTCCCGCCGCCCCTGTAGACCAGGCCCGCACCCCATTCATGGGCCAATGCTGTCTCTCACATCTTGCGTAATATTGGCCTTGTTCTGATAGCTAGATGGCTTTTTTGAATGACAATGTTATATCGCGATTTTTGTCCATTTTCTTTTTTCGTAGGCTGGCCTGATACGGCGGAATGCTGAATAAAAAATGTGGGAACTGGACATTTGAATTTTCACAGCAGCTAGAGATAGCAATTCAATAATTTTATCGGAGGAGGGTGGGTGAAGTAATTGGTTTAAAAAAATGTCATGCCCAAGGCGGGGAGTGAAATACACGTGTTTCGAGTTCGCCGTGAATGCCCCAACAGCCGGGAATATCTCATTTAATAGAGGGAGCCACCCACTTGGCAGAAAAACGTGGTTTTTATACGTAAAAAAACCGTTTTAATTTGGTTCCTAAGTTTGAAAAACGTTTCTTTTTCAACGTCAAAATAACGTTTTTACATGTACTCAAAAAAACGTTATTTTGACGTTTTTATAAAAACGTTTTTATATCAGGTTATAAAAATGTTTTTTTAAATGTAAAAGAAATATAAATAAAAAATGTTTTTATTTGGTTGAAAATTGGTTGAAAAAGCAAACGTTTTTATTTGGTTGAAAATAGGTTGAAAAAATGTTTAAAAACATTTTTCAACGGCAAAATAACGTTTTTTACCCAAACCAAATAAAAACGTTTGCAAACGTTAAAAAAATGTTTTTTTGCCAAGTGGGGATATGCATGTATGACCGGAGAGAGGGGCTGGAGTGGAGTAGGAGCAGGGGTGGTGGAGTGATGTGGTCAGCAGCAAGCAGGGGCAGCGCAGGAGGAGGGTACACTCACTGTCTCACCTAACTAGGTCACTGTGTGTATCATTAAAGTACTTATATCTACTATATCTAACAAGATATGACTTATCTATTCAAGACACATGACCATACATGCCTAGTGTCTATAACTGTGTGGATTCCCTAGCAGTAATTTGCATTAATGCCTTCAGCAGGTGGGATTTAATTTCAGAGGTAGTACATTTCCTAATGGAAAATCTACTCCAACCCCTCACAGGTCGGGTATCAGCGAAGTGAGCGCAGGAAAGCTAACTCGGAACTCCTGTATCATGGCGCACTAACTCCTTTTTAGGCTGTATTTCTACGTGTGTTTTTTTTTTGTTGTTATTGTTGTTTCTTTTTGTCTTCCCCCCCTACCATTTGGAAAAAAATAGGAACTGATCGAGAGATGCGCCCCCTCCATTGGGCCCCTTCTATTCAAAATCATGGATCCACCACTCCTAGAACACAAGGGGTAAGGGACAATCCCACTGGGCCCAACAAGGCCCCACGTGGCGCAACAAGGTCATGTGGGCGAGGAGGGGGGTGGCAATTTTTGGTCAAAAGGATGCCAGATAAATGATGGATCCCGCCTCTGCAGTAGGGGAATGTCGGGGGGGGGGGGGGTTAATCGTTACTAATATTAAGGCGTCGGGGAGTGTTGGGGGAAATGAATCAAGATGCGTCCTACTGTTTGAACCATATATATATAGGGGTCTCAAATATTAATTAATGCCGGTCTAGGACTAAAAAATAAATAAAAAAAAATCTCTTTTTCTTTTTTTCTAAGTTGAGTTTTGGAATTGTTTCCTATCTGAATAATCCGGTATATGGCACATGGCTCTTGTATTATTGACCAATGGGAGGCATCCCTGGCATAAACTGCGGAGTCGGGGGCTGAAGGTGTTAGTCATAGTGGAGTCGGGGTCTAATGGCGGCCCCCAGCTGATAATGGCTATGTGAGCTATAGTTAACCTTATGCGAAGTGTCAAAGGGTAATGAATAAAATCTGAAAGATAATCAGAATTTCCAATAAATATACATTTAGATATTTCCCCCTAAAGTTAACCTCTTTGTTAATCAACTGAGATGTTCATACTTATAATCTGATCTTAACGACCATATGAATACAAAAGCTTAGTTTATCTGTAGGTCTGTTTGCACGTTATTCATTTCCTTTTCAACTCAGGTAAACCTTTTCATAATATTGACTTTTCTGTAAGCGACTGTAGGTATACCAAACCATTAACAACGCAAATAAAATATTTATCAAACTCAGTCAATTCAACGCTTTTTCTGATGGGAACAGCAAAGATGTGACATCTTTCTAGTATATTGTCTCTATAATTTGAATCTTTTAAACACCGCTTCCATCCAGCCTTCTAGTTAAGACAATATAAGAATACAACTATTTAAATGCGATGAAAGAGTACACTGAAAACATAGTCTTGTCTCAAGGTGATCAGTGCAGATGAATGTTGTTCATCATTTGCGAATGATGAGCTGAAGTCATCATTTTGATGACTTGAAACTTGTCACCAGGGGTCTCTACTATACAATAATGTAATGGATAGGGACTATTCTAGCTGATCTATTGCTTGATATCTACGATGACTATAATCATATATATGTTTGTCAATTGCAAGTTATAAGCAGCACTACCAGATATGGAACTCAGTCAATTCAAGGATGAGAAAATTGACAAAATGTTCAAGAGCAAATACATTAGAGTGCCAAAACACCTTTTCTGTGTGTAAAACCAAAGTTATAACTGGGAGGATTGACTATCACTTGCTATACGTACATGTCTTATATTTGGACATAAATCATGAGGGCTATAATGCCCATCCTCTCCAATGAATGCTTAATGGTTGGGAGGAGGGGCTAACCATGAACGATATGAAATGCTGTTAATTAGCTATAATCAAAGACAAAATAACCATACTGATTACCCAATCATCATTCTGATTACCTAATGTCCCCCTGATCATGCAAAAAGAAATTAATCAAATTGATGACCTTGGGTGATCACCTATGATCACCAAAATGATGAAAAGGTATACTCCCTCCAGGCTCCATCAAACTGAGCACCCTAGGGTGATCTTCACTGATTAACTTTTGCAGTTATAAGTTTTCAGTGTACAATTATTAATATAGCTACATTGTGTTTTCCCTCTTTTGGTGATACTTTATATACTCTCTTTTGGTTGTATTGTATTATTAGACCCAATAAAACACTTTAAACACTTTGTATACTGTAGACCTATAGACCGTTAGATTCAACAAGGTCCAAATCATATATAAGAAAGGGCTAATATCCAAATCATATATAAGAAAGGGCTATTAAATATCCAAATCATATATAAGAAAGGGCTATTAAATATCCAAATTATATATAAGAAAGGGCTATTAAATATCCAAATCATATATAAGAAAGGGCTAATATCCAAATCATATATAAGAAAGGGCTATTAAATATCCAAATCATATATAAGAAAGGGCTATTAAATATCCAAATTATATATAAGAAAGGGCTATTAAATATCCAAATCATATATAAGAAAGGGCTAATATCCAAATCATATATAAGAAAGGGCTATTAAATATCCAAATCATATATAAGAAAGGGCTAATATCCAAATCATATATAAGAAAGGGATAATATCCAAATCATATATAAGAAAGGGCTAATATCCAAATCATATATAAGAGTAGTATATACATGCAAACTGAGCGCAATGGATTAGCTACTAACTAGGTCATGACCTACTGGTAGACCGGAAGTGACCTAGTTTTAACCAATCAGAGGGCTGGATTTGACAGGAAGTGACGTCATAAGGTCATGACCTAGTTTTTTCGACCAATCAGAGAGCTGGATTTCATTTGACCTAGTGACCTGACCTAGTTGCATAAATTAAAAGAATTGTGCAATACCTAGAGCTGACCTACTTACAAACCGGAAGTGACCTACTAACCTACTTGCAAAAACGTATGACCTACGTATGAGGGTGTATTGTGCAATCCTTGAAAGAAATTACACAATAACCATGACTCATTTTCTGATGCAATGTTCCTATGAATTTACGCAATACTTATGACTCACTATTTTGATATGAGATTAAATGCAACAAAGACACAACTCGGTTTTTTTTTTAATTCAATCTTTTTATTTTTTTCTTCCTATCAGAGTACATGCTAGGTATGAATCATTATAATCAGATATGCTTTGCAAGCAGAGTACATGGATATTATATGGAAAATGAATTCTTGTTGCAGTACCAACTGCACCCGGTCTTGGCTGGAGTAGGACTTTGACTACGGTCCTCTAAGGCCCGCATTCTCTCCATTAAATCCTTCAAGGCCTTTCTTCCTATGTCGTTCTCCTCCAGGGCTACCACTTTGTCCATTAACTCGGCCATGATGATGAGAATCTTGTCTATTACTTCCGCCGTGCTCTGAAGCCCGTCTATCACGTCCAGTTCACGTTTAACTTTTCCTTTCACCAAAAGATTGCTCACGTCTGCTTTGACTGCTACTTCTTCTGGACTCATCTCGAAATTCATTGCCTCTTCTTTTCTCTTTTTCTCAGGAAGGGCCTGACTATTTTGTCCATTAAGTTGAAGGGGACCTGAGAAAACCTTTTCACAGTGTGGTGTGGATCCTTGGTCCGACATGTTTCTATGAGGAAGTTAATGCAGTGGGCTCCACACGTTTTAGCGTAAAAGTTTTGCACTTGTTTTCTGCTGAACGACCCGTGACCATCTGACGACTTTTGCATGAACCTCTGGTGATATATAGTAAACGGAGGTAAGCCATAGGGATCAAAGTAGAATACATTCCCGTTATGAGAAACGTAAAATGCCACCCAGTGCTGACCAGGTTTAGAGCTTGGATCTGTGTTACTGACGAAACATGTAGAGGGAATTGGTTTTTTAGGACATTGATTACTGGCAAAAGTTCCCAGGTAGAAACGCCTTGTGTGTGGATGGTTTCCCAGTGCACCTGTTATGTCTGAAGTTCTCATTTTTTTTCTCAGTTCATGTGGTAGTCTGTGACAGGAAGACAGTCAGCCGTTAGTTGGATGTTGTTGTCGTAGAAGGAACACAAGACGGCAGATATGGCGTGAGTAGTCGGGGCGGCAAACCTAAGGGAAATGCCCAGCTTTCCTTGCTTGATGAGATTTATACGGCTGTCTTCAGGTGCTCTGTCTGGGGTGAGGTCGAAAACAAAGAAGGAATATCCATCTTTGAAATCTTCCAAAGTTATGCCACAGTCTTGCCCCAAAGCCGACAGCCCACTGTCTATGAACATTTGACTGTAGGCTCTGATGCAGTTGCCTGTTTCGAAGTCGGTCTTCAACTCAAACTTTTGATCGTCATATCTCACGCATATTTCCTTCACGTTGAAATGCCTGCAGTTGAAAGGATTTTCTGTCTTAGTCCCAGCAGCTGCTGTTTCCTTTATCATACACAAGACTATCCTGGTGGGGATCTGAGTAGTGTCAGGTTGAGTCCAACTGTAGTCTTGTGAGCCGCCATCCAAAGTGTGTTTAGTTACTTTACACCTGGCTATGTGATAGTTGAAAGGGCCCCAATGTGGATTCCTGACACTGCTGACGTGAGTTTTCACCACCTCGTCGTCGACACATTTTTGGAGAAGTGTCATTTCAGCTTTGGTGATTTTGACCCAGTAGTTTTGATCGGCTGCTTGCATCATGTAGTAATTGGGCTGATTTTTTTCAAATATGAACTTGATTTCACAGTTCGGAGGCAGCACCTTGCACTGTTTAATTAAATCCAGGTGCGGCTTCATTACTAAGGCATGCTTGTTGCGGGCACTGAACTCTGCTCTCCGTGCCGTCCATCCAGCATTTTCGCCCGCTCTGGCTTCCATGTGACCACAGGTGTCTTTCATGTACTTTTGACACCCTTTCAACCGAGTCTCTTTGTCTTCTTTGTTGCAACAAATTGTGTCCAAAATGTAGGCCTTGAGACCATAGTCTTCATTGTTGCCGGTGACTTTCTCCCCATTTATCAGCAACTGGCAGGAAGCAAAGAGAGCGTGTGCCAAGTTGTTGACTGGAGCAGCTTCTATGCCTACGGCAAGGTGAGTTGTTCCGTCTGCCGCCACGGCTTCCAGTTCCATGTACAGCTCAGTTTCTGAGAGGTCTGTGTACAGGTTGCTTGGTTCGAAGGTGAAGTCAAATGATTCAGTGTGTGGAGTCAGGGCATTGTTGGTAGTTTTGGTTATTTTTTGACATTTTAATATGTCCTTTTGAGTGACAGGCAAGGCGTGTAGGTCTAGTTCACCTACTGCACATACCTGACCCTTGGGATGAAGGAGACTCATGACTAGAACAAGGTCCTTCCTCTAGCTTGTCCTCTGCCTCTGCCGCGTTGCCCCTTACGTCCTCCGCGCTTGCCGGTTGCTCGTCGTTTGACTGGAGGAGGTTCAGATGTACCTTTTATGTATCCTTGAGCAGAAGAAGCAGCCCTTTTGAGTAAGTTCTTCCCTGTAGCTTTACTTCTCCTAACTACACTTTTCTTGAAGCCTTTTCCTGTTACCACGTCGGACAAGACTCCAGCTCCTGTAGTAAGCAAGGCTTTGCCTGCAGATTTGGCAGCCGAGCGTCCTATTTTACTTAAGAGGGGAACAGCTCCTCTCAGTAAACCACCTATTAACGAACCAAGTCCGTGCCCTCTTTGTCTGCCCCTGCCACCGTACGCTGGTAAAGCACCGTTCCCAAACTGTGATTTTCTGTAGTATTCAGCGTACTGACCCCTAGGGGCCAGGTATGGAGGTGTTCCATAGTAGTGAAGCATGGTAATATACTCCTATCCTTGAAGAGGTCTGAAGGCAAGTACCACCGACACTGATCCGCTTTCAAATGGTATAGGTTCCCCAGTCTTGTCTCTTAAGTATATCCCTATCTGTCTGAAGGTGGTTTTAGTGACTGGCAGATATATCAAGTTCTGGAAACTTATGGTCTGCATGTCACCGTTGTAGCGATTTATGTTGATTTGCCTCAGAAGGGGTGCTTTAGAATCACCCACAAGACTGTGCTTGACTATGTCAGAGTACACGAAAGCACATCGACTTTTGAACTGAAGGTCTACCACGTAGGGGCTTTGTGTCTTTCCACTTAGGAAAACACTTCCGTCAAAACCTAATTGTTTCCCTAAGTTTTCTGGGAGTTGCATGACCACACCAGGAGGCAAGGAAACTACACTTTTCATTGTGTATTTGTTGTAGTGAAACACGGTGGCTTTGTTGTTTTTCCTGTAGTTTCTTAGTTTTCTCACCAACATGCTCTGTAGTTTATTTATGGTCCTGTTCAAGTATCCTATCAACTCTGAGTTGCTTTCCAGGTTCACACCTTCTAAGGCAAACATATTGTAGATACTACCTTCCTTGAAGTAATACTTAGACAGGTATCTGCTAATTTCCTTGAAGCGTGTACATATTTTCACAGCCTGTAACTGACTGGGAGAGAGCGGAGAAACATTAGCAGAGTCTGTGAAGACGGCCTTTTCTTCAAAAAAAGAAAGAGACCTTTTTTCCCTGTCATCCATAGACATCACTTCAGCCACAGCCGACGATATTTCCCTTTTCTCTCTGCCTGCCGTGTCACGCTCCCCCTCAGCCTCCTCCTCTTCCTTTTCCTCCTTCTCTGGCGTGGGTTGGTTAGAAGTGAATCCTCCAGATGGCGTCTCAGTCGCAGCAGCAGGAGTTGGTGGACTTTCACTTGCAGGACCAGCAGGAGGAATGGTTTCAGTCGATCCCACAGGGTTGACATGACGTAGGTTTTTTGTTATTTTTACTCCTCTCTTCAAAGCAGATTGGGCTGATAAATTTGATGTAGAGCTTGAAGCTCTACTGAAGACACTATGGGCTCCTGGTTTTTCCAGAGGAAAAAATTCTCTTCTGCGTTTGTTCAATAAAGCTACTACAGAGCGGAGGTTGTTTGTCAGGTCGTTTTCTCCCTGTACCAAGAGAATGGGTTCTTCTTTGACGTTGTACCACGTGGTAGGACAGGTTATTTCTTGAAGAGCACACTCTAACTGAGTAGGAGAGTTAATGTATTCTGCCAAAATTGTATTGTAACTAGTTAAAGTGTTGTCAGGAAAAACGTTCATAGATGAGTTACTAGGTAAAGTTAAGGTAAACGCCATTTGTTTATGTTTTTGACAGGTTCCCAAGAGTTAAACTTGTCTCCATAACCCTTCCACTTGATCAAGGCTTCTCTTTTCTTGCCTTTTCCTCTGTATTTTACTATTTTTTCTATGTTGTAGCGTCTTCCGTGACGGACTTGCACCTTCTGGACCTCAGGTTCGTAGAAGCTTCCTTTTATCTCTTCTCCAAGGAGATCTTTCAGGTGGTACCCTTTGGGCGAAATGTTGTCGACTGTGTATATTTCCTCAGTCCAGTTAGGTTCGTACCCTCTGTTAAATGTTTTCTTTGTTTTCAACATTCGCACTTGATTTTTTCTCTTCAACTGAAGGACAGGAACTTTTTTCTTTTGAGGTTGATCGTACAACCTGTAGAACAAGACTTCAGAGTTGTCTTTATTTATGTCTGAAGGGGCAGCTCCTAAGGCTTTGTGGTAAGTCAAATTGTAGGACTTAACCAAGTCGGGCAGCAAGTCAACCCATTTGTAGTTATTGAAATGAGAAAAACATCTCCACATTTTTCCTTGTAAAGTAGAGTTGAACCTTTTGGCTAAGGCACACTTCACGTCGTCGTTCTCTCCTGTGAAAAAATTGATTTTTTGATCTTCACAGTGTTTTTTGAAAATTTTGTTGACAAACTCTTTGCCCTTGTCAGTTTGAATTTGTTGAGGTTTTCTTTCTTTGCTCATTTTTTTGAAAGCCTCTGTCACGTCATCAGCTCTCTTACTTTTCACAGGTTGTCCAAAACCATACCTTGAAAAAACATCTATTCCCGCTAGAATGTACTGGTATCCTTTGTTTTCCTTTGAAAATTCTCGCATGTCTATGAGGTCAAGTTGCCACTGTTTGTCTATCCCCCATGTTTGTGTTTTTCTTCTTGGAAATCTTCTCTTGTAAGGTTTGTGTCTGGTGTAAGCGTCTACATCTTCCAAAGCTTGTTCTATGTTTTTTTTCTTTGTTTTCTTGAAGTGATGACGTTGAAGTTTAGAAACGCTGGTGAAACTTCCAGGTTGTTTAGGATCTGTGTAAAACCTGAGGACATCTTTTTTCAAAGCCTTGTGCGCCATATAAACTTACGTCCAGTTCCTTTTTGACTTACTTTCCTCTTCTTTATAGGGGAAGCTCTTTTCAAGGGACTGGCAGCAAAGGAAGGACTGTGCCCTGCAAAAGCCGACTTGCTTTTGACAAATTTTAAGGTGGGGTTCAGCCTTTTAACTGCTCTCATGAAAACCTGGCTTCCTTTAGGTTGGTCCTTTTTCAAAGACTTTGGTCGGGCAGCAAAAGCTAACAAATCTGTTATGTCAGTTCCAGGCACACGTTCCCCGTTAACATATATTTCTCCGTCTCTGTTCCAATTCAAAATTTGACTTCCGTGACAAGATAATTCTCTGTATAGATTTTTAGCAGTCGTTCTGTAACTTGCAGGTATTCTTTCTTTTATGTCGGCGTCCATACCCTCTGTGTTGTCTCTTGCACGAGGTTTAAAGCCTTCCTCCCCTTTGAACTCGTCTACACTGTCTCCGTCTGAATCGTCAGGAAGTGGTGGATCGTCTCTAGTCTCTGTGAAAGTGTGGTCAGCATCGTCGTCGCCGTCGTCGGTGTCTTCTAAAGAATTGTTTACACCCCCAGCTGCTGCTGCTGCTGCTCCTGCAGGGCCTTGTCCTACTGCTCGACCAGGATAGGGACCTTCCCTACGTTGTCCTAAGGCCTTGGCTTTTTTAGTTAAAATTCCCGACTTTATCATAAGTTGATTGTACTGCCTTAACTTTTCCTTCAGTTTGAGGTTAGGAGAGTTAAGCACCTCATGTGCTTTACTTTGAAGGTGGTTCAGGACTTGAACCAGGCTGGAATCAGGAGTTAAACCTTCTCTTAAAAGTTGAGTGCTGTAGTACTGGTCTTGAACACTAGGTCCAGGCTGGGGAGGAGAGGAAGGACTAACAAAAGAAGGTTTTTTTTCTCGGGGAACAAGATCCGCCCTTACGAGGGCCATCCTTGAATAAGACATGATTTTTTTATCGACGTGCTCCTATGAGACCTGTTATCAGGGGTAAGGCGAGGCCCAAAATGGTTCCCAAAAATCCACCCTTTTGCTCAAAGGTTTTCCTCTTCTGCTTAACGGTAGCCTTGTGCCTTGTGACTGACTTGAGTTCTTTCTTGTAGGGTGATAAACGTTTGACTGCGTCGGACTCGTTACGCAACAGGTTTTTGTTCATTACGTTAACGCAAATTTGACTCATCAACCTAATGACCTCATCGCTGAGACCTTTGATAATGTGGGAACACTCTGCCGAGGAACACTTGGATATGTGTTTCAACAAGTGGTAATGTTTCCTAATTGTTTTAAATTTTCCTCCAGAAGGAGATCTTTTGGTCACCATTCTATCTTTTTCTTTTCGAAGCTGAAGCTTGAGGAATGAAAACCAAGGTGTTCCAAGGAGTTGTTATGCTGTTTCTTACCCTAAGCTCGTTAGGTGTGCTCTGCTTAAAGTCCAATAGGATGTATGAATGCTTCTCTTTGGTTTCTGAGTTATATACCTCCGTCAAAAAGGATTTCTGTCCTGGAAAGGCCTGTTTGCTGATGTGCCCTATCTGACTCATGTCTCTAGGGTTTTTAAAAACAACTAGGTAGTGTGCATTTAAGCTCAAGGTTCTGAAGGCAGGATTGTTGAAAAACAAGTTTTGAGTAACAAAAATTACACTTAAACTGCGATGGTGAGAGCCCACAGTGAAAAGTTTCATTATGGTGGGAACGTACTCGGGATCCATGAGATCGTCTATTACGACCAGTCCATGTTTAGTCACGTCTCTTTCATCCTCGAACAAAAAGTCTTCTGAAAGAAGACCTTTGTTAAACTTAACCCCCAACTTCACCATTTCGTCGAATCCATCTTGCCATTGACTGTAGCAGTAGTATATGTCGTGTATTTTTGGAGTAACAAGCTCGTCTACACCTTTAATCAACTTGAAAACAAGTTGACTTTTCCCACAAGAAGTAGGTCCAGCTATGATCATTGTGAAGGGGCTTTGTAGACGTGGGTCAAAAATGATCTCCTTTTCCTTGTGATCCATGTTGGACGATATCTTAAACCAAAGTGACCAAAGGAGCAACCTCGTCCTCTTTTAAACCAGTAGAACCCTTGTTCAAACCTTCCACGTAAAGAGCTACATCAGAAAGTCCCATGTTGTATAGACTGGCTATTAGGCAGCTTGGATGAGATATTTCTCTATATTTCCAAACCATCAGAACTTCGAATACAGGATTTGTGACACCTTTTTTCCCTGGAACAGGGGTGGATATCAGGTTAAGCTCGTGGTCGCTCATTCCAAGTTGAGTTCCCAGTTTCCTCCAGTCAAGCATTTCGAACTTGTCTGCCAGGTTGACGAACAAAGTATCAACTTTCCACTGTTCTGGAGGAATTTCACAATGGTCCACTACGTTGTAATATCCCATGTACCATCTACAATAATCAGTTAGATCGTAACGACCTATGTCACTTAATGCATGTCTCAATACCATCCACTTGCAACGCACGTTCTTTCTACTCCATGAAATAAGCATTTCTCTCCCCATAGAACGAAGAGACGGTATTTTTTCCATGTAATCCATTAAACTTAGTCTAAGTCCTAAGTAAACTCCTAATCGAGGGTAGTCTTTTTCAGATATTTTTTCACTGACCTTGAATAACAACTCGTCCGAAAGGTGAAACTCCATAGCGTCCAAATAAAAGGTGTTGAGCAAGTAAGGCAGGCAGGTAGGAAGGCAGGCAGGTTATGACAGGCTAGAAAGCATACAGTTGACTTATATAGGGTAGGGTAGGGTAGGGTAGGGTAGGGTAGGGTAGGGTAGGGTAGGGTAGGGTAGGGTAGGTGGGTAGGTGGTTTAGGTGGGTGGGTGGGTGGGTGGGTGGGTTAGGTGGGTTATTTTGGGCGGCCAGCCCGGGCCAACAAGCCCCAAACCCCCCATACTTGAGGGGTGCCCCCACCCCCCCACCCCATAGTTTTCTAAACCCAACCCCACCCTTTCCTACCCTACCCTACCCTACCCTACCCTACCCTATTTTATCCTACCCTATTCTATCCTATTCTATATATCTCTCCCGTTCCCTTCCCCCTGTTTAGGTAAGCATGTTACATCGTTCTTCGTTCGTTTAAATTTGTTATGACGTTGAGTGTAAAGCGAGCTGATTGTGGTGAAAACAGTGAGTAAGGGAGATAAGCTGGGTGCACCACATAGCCAGATAAAACCAAACTTTTTCTTTCTCCTCTACACTGAAACGATCCAGGGACGATGATGGGATGTGAAATATGGGGCAGGAGGAAAACAAAGTTTTGGTTTCTAAGCACTCAGCTAGAAGTTCCAAAATAGACATGAAGAAATGAAGACGCTGGTTAAGTAGGCGGGGATTTTCTTTGGCGTGATGCTCTTCTGCCGCTTTCAATGCTTCCACATGGAAGGGGTTTTTCAGTGGGCCTTTTCCCTTTCTTCCATGCTTCAGGGCATAACCCAAGGTTTCCACCGCTGAAAATTTCGACAAGTTATGACTCAAAACCATTTTCCTCAAGGTTTTTCTGTCTTTGGATGTAAAACTTGATTGCACTGAAGAAAAAACTAAGTATAATTTTTTCCGGTGAAGAACACATTCTTTCAAGTATTTGCACACGTACCTGAAACAAATAGAAGAGCAACATATAATTTCATTTCTTTCCCTCACATATGTCAGAACTTGAGTGTCGTCGGGGTGACGTTGTTCTAATACACGCTGCAGGGAGTAACGCGACATAGTAGGTCGAAGGTTGTTGTGTCAAATAACGATGGTTTAGTCCCCGTTTAACCTTTATAGGAAACCTGTCAGTCTTTCCTTATCGCAATTTCCTGAAATGATTTATTGCTCAAGGACGAAACAAACGTCAGGGTCAGTGCCTGAGCGTTCTGAAAAGAGGGGAAAACATGTGGAAGGGTGGGTTTGGCCCAGGGGCCTTACCCGGAGGATCATCGTTTATTTTTGTTCAGTTTTATTAGGAGGACCAAAAATTAGATACGGGGTAGGCTGTTACCACCTTCAGCTGACCTTTTTCATGGGAGGTAGTTATTTCAGTAATAACTCTCACAACATGACAGCATCCATGGTAATTGTGGCCAATCTCTGTCCTGAATCCTCTTTCATAGAAAATTTTTGAACCTAAAGAGTGTGTAATTTTGTCTGGGTGAAGTAAAGTGGCTTTAATTAAAGCCTTCACCATAGTAGAATCGATGAAAACTGAATTACCAGGCCCTCCCCCCAAAGGTTGATCCCTTAGAAAAAAGGGTTTTTGTCTGTCTGAAATGAATTTCTTTGAACTTCCAGAGGAAATGGAATGTCTAGACATCAAGTGTACCATGGCACCATGTCCCAAAAGAACACCTGAAAAAAAACTTTCCCCATTTTCTGAGATAAGTTTTTTCACAGAGGGTCCACCAGGAACCAATGCAGTGGTTTGGTTGTGCAAAAAGCATTGTTTGAAGTTACAGTTAGGAGGGATGTAAAGATCCCTGTTCAAATTTTCAGGACAGAATTTCCACACAGCCCACACCTTACCTTCTTCTACGCCCCTCCTGATGTCTGAAATAAACACCTCCTGACGCCTTTTGTGACCTACGGTCAAAGACAAAGGCAAAGGACAAAAGTTAGCCATGTCTGCTTGAGAGAAGCTAGTTCTGATAAATGACGAATGGTCTGCGTTAATTACAGAATGGTAACAACAAGACTCGTTTTACAAGCCTCACCCTGAACGTTGACTGAACGTTATCACGTTTTTTATTTGAGTTAAGCTTTTTTACTTTTTTCCAAAACAACACTGACTAAGTGTAAAACATACTATGAATGGAAAAGCACGGTTATCTACGACTCATGGACGTGGTTGTACGTTATCTGAACGACAAGGGAACGTCCCAGCATCGTATCAGGATAGTTACTATAAAGTAGACTTGAGCTGCTCGATCTTCATCAAACCTTTTCTGACGTTTGTCTGCTGTTCGCCGTCCTGCTCCTGCACCTTCCAGCCCTGCCACCCTTTCATCTTCAAGGAGAACAATGCCTGGTCGCATGAAGACGGGACTTAGTGTCAGGAGAGGAGGAGCTAAAAAACTGGCTCCACTAACTTTTACTACTTCTAAACAGACAGTGGAAAA
This sequence comes from Acholoe squamosa, assembly GCA_949317995.1. Classification (NCBI taxonomy): domain Eukaryota; kingdom Metazoa; phylum Annelida; class Polychaeta; order Phyllodocida; family Polynoidae; genus Acholoe; species Acholoe squamosa. The sequence continues at coordinate 64,112,294 of OX439041.1, read as the reverse complement.
GGCGTCGGGCATCGCCCCTCCTCCTACCTCTCCAGCCTCACCTGATAAACCACCTGCAACTCCTGCTCGGCTTCCAACTGAAGTGCCTGATGCAGGAGAACAGGAAGCCGCTCTTGCAGCTCTTCATGGCGAAATCACTGATTTCCTGGATCGCGTCCGGGATCGCTCTCCTCAGGAAGCTGGCGACGGCGATTTTGACATCAGGGAATACATCAATCCCCCGGCACCTTTGAACTACCAACCCCCCACTGAAACACCTACGTCCGCCTCTTACTCACCCGTGACTCCGGAGGAACCTTCTCCCCAGGTCAGTCCAATTAAGGTTATAGACCTTACAACCTCATCACCGGCAGTTAAACCCATAGAAGTGGTGGACTTAACACAAGGGACACCTTCACCTGCTCACCGCGGGGGGTATTCGCAGGTAGAGGTTATAGATTTAACCGGCCCTTCTCCTCTGTACTCTCTCCCGGTTCCAGTAGAGGAGCTGCTTCTTAAAAGCCCGCCGGAAAAAAGAAACTGTTCCAGTGAGAAAGAAGGGGAGCCTAAGAAAAAAAGACAGAAGCGCGCCTACCACAAGAAAACCCCTGTCTCTACCCCTGCTTCAGATTCCTCAGCGACTTCATCCTATGGTGCCGAGCCAATTGGTTCTGTCCCAGGTGTTCCTTCTCCTAAAGACAAGTCACACAGGCAAAAGTTTGGGGAGGGCACTGCCCCCAGTTCTTCCAGCAAGCTTGTGGGCTTTAGGTCAGTGCCTTTGGTGGTAAAAAAGTGGCCTGCTCGATTTGGTTTCCAAGAAAAGTCACCTGCCCCCAACCAAGTTTTTTATCCGGAAGGGGATAACAACGCCTGCATAGAAATATACAGGGAACCTAGCATCAGGGGAGTATGCTTGAGAACCTACCTGGACAAACCTTACGAGCGGTGCTTGAACCTAGAGGCGCGTGAATTCAGGAACTTAGTGGACCAGATAGAGTGCATCCTAGGAAAGTACAAGGAGTTACACCGCCTAGCTGCCCTTGGAGAGAGGAAGGTGGATAATCTTTTGTTGTCCTTGAACCAAGACTGCACCGACCCCAGTGGAGGCCGGGCTATGGTCCTGGTAAACTTGTACAAGGGAACTCCTAAAGTTCACATAGGAACAACCAGCTACGTGGAGGAAATGAATGCCTCGGTGTCTTCCAGCTTCAGAATGCCCCCCTCAGCCACACACTGCGGACACACTGTGTCCCCCTTCATTCTGGAGGACATAAAATCATGAGTTGGTCCCTTCCTAGACGAAACAACCGATTTCTACTCTGGGTAAGTGGTCAACTTTGTATAGTGTCTGGTCAACAGCTCCTTGTTCAGTGCTTTTACATTATCATGTATATCAGCTAATTTGTAGTTAGATTTAGACGTACTCCGTTTTTAGTCAACATAGCCCAGCGTAGGTTTAAGTTCCATATGTACTCCATGTATACTTAGGTTAGGTTTTTAGTTATAAGTTTGTATATAGAACATAAAGTGAAACAAGAAAAAGAAACCTTAAAAAAAAAATGCCGCCCAAAAAGGTAAAACAACTTTACACCGTCAACTGTCCAATGTGTAACACCCCTAGACCTCCACGTTTGGTTACTGTAGAAAACAGTGGAAAAACTTTATGTAACTCAGATTCTTGTAGAAGAGAAACTTTTTCCGACAGCTTAGAACTTCCAAAAGAAATAGAAAAAAATTCTTTGCATAAAAGCAGTTACCGTGACAACTTCAAGTCCATAGCTTCAGGTTTGGCTGTGCTTGGTAAGCTTCAGTCCATTTTCAACGTCAGAATGACAAGTTTCAACAAAGACTTGGGAGCCAAACAGGTAATAGAGGCGCTTACCTCTATTCATAGAAATCAAGTTATGGCTTACAAAGTGGCTGTCTCTTTTGGAAGGTTGTTGTCTTCCTCTAAGGAGGAAGAAGAAGAAGAGAAAGTCATGTACTTTCATGCTTCTGCCAACAACTCGTCTTTGTTCTATGACAGTGAAAGTCATAGAGACCCTTACATTTTTATAAGGGACGACAAAGACTTTGCAGAGTGTTTAGATTTAATAGAAAACAACATTAAAGAAGACACTCAAAGACCCTCTACTAAATGGAGTGTAATAGGCAACGTGAACGCCAACATCACACTGATAAGGGCTACGGGAGGAGAATATCTTTTAGGTAAAATGAAAACTGTTCCACCAGGTTTAAGACAAAGAGGAATGCAACACTTTCACAGAGACCCTAAAACCAAAAGGGCTTACAAGGACAACTTGTGTTTCTTTAGATGTCTGTCTTTCTTCCTGTATGAATCTTTAGAAAAAACTCAAGAGCTTTTCCTTGAAGCCTATCCAGGGGTGAACAAGGAGACTTTTGAGGGCGTTAACATAAGAGATTTAGACAGGTTAGAAAAAATGTTTGAAGTTAACATAAGAATCTTTTACCTTCCCTCTTTTTGTAAAAGAAAGGGTCGACCTAAAATTATAAGGTCAAACATGTGTTCATCCAAAAAAATCATGAACTTGAACTTACACAGAAACCATGTAAGTTTAATAACTAACATGGGACTGTATGGTAAAATGTACCCCTGTGAAAAGTGTCATAAAGTTTTCACTCGTAGCTTCCTTTTGAAACAACACAATGGGGTGAAAAAAGATTGCACCAAAGTCAGCTTCAGGTACAAAGGTGGAGCATACAATCCATCCAAAACAGTTTTTCAAGTTTTAGAGGAACTGGGAATAGTTTGTTCACCTGAGAAAAAAATATACCCCTATAAAATTGTTTTTGACTTTGAAAGCTATTTCGTCCAACCTGAAAATTCATCCCCAGAAAATGCTAACACTGTGATAGAAAAAACTCACATACCCCTTTCTGCCAGTGTAGCTTCTGATTTTCCTGGGCATACAGAACCAGTGTGTTTTGTCAGAAATTCCAACAGGGACGACGATCCTTTGGTTAAAAATGTGTTGGAACACATAAACAACTTGGGGCAGTTGATAGGAGAACAGGTGAAAGAGAATTTTAGAGATGTTTTAGACGAACTAGACTCTCTAGAAGAAAAACAAAAGGAACTAGAACATAAAGCTAGCAAAGTTTTTCCAGCAAAGAACAAAAAAAATCCCCAAAAAAAAATCTCCCATGTTCTTGAAGTGAAGGAAAAACTTCTTACCTACATAGAAAGAGTCCCTGTTCTAGGTTTCAACTCTGGAAAGTATGACATTAATTTGATAAAAAAGGAATTTCATTCTTTTTTTATAGACACAGACAAAACAGAAATGAAAACCATAAAAAAATGCAACAAGTACATAGCAGTGTACACAGACCATCTTCTTTTCCTTGACATGTTTAACTATTTGGCACCAGGTTATTCCTACGCAAACTACCTGAAAGCCTTTCTAAAAGGGAAAGCTGAAAAAGGTTTTTTTCCCTACGAGTGGATGGACAACATAAGAAAACTGAACAACAAAGCTCTTCCTCCACGCCACTGCTTCTACAGTTCTTTGTCGGGTGGTGGAATAAGCAAAGAAGATTATCTTGAATGTAAAAAGGTCTGGAAAGAAAACAAAATGAAAACTATGAAGGACTACTTGATATATTACAACAACCTGGATGTTAAACCCTTTGTTTTAGCCATAAACGAGCACACAAAATTTTTTATAGATCGTGGGGTAGACATGTTCAAAGACGGTTTAACTTTGCCAGGTTTAACCTTGAAGTTTCTTTTCAACAACACTGCACCTAATGCCACTCCTTACATTCTTTTTGGTGAGAAAGAAAAGGATGTTCACTCCTTGCTCAGACGCAACTTAGTAGGGGGTCCCTCTATTATTTTTCACAGACATCACAAAAGTGGAGAAACAAGAATAAGACAAAAAAAATACGGGTCACAAAGCAAAGTATGCAGACACATAGTAGGGGTAGATGCTAACAGCTTGTACCTCAAGTGCATGGGTGAAGAGCACTGCACAGGTTATTATGTGGTGCGCAGGAAAGAAAACGATTTTCAAGCTGTTTGCAGTCAACAAATTAGCTACTCAGCCACAGAATGGTTGCGATACAAAACTGTGACAGACAAAGTCAAGATATTACACCAATACAACTACGGGGAAGTAGTATTGGGTTCAAGGAAAATAAAAGTGGACGGATATGATCCAGCTTCAAAAAAAGTATACCAGTTTCACGGGTGCTACTGGCATGGTCACATATGTCACCTCACTAAATCAGTTTTGAGAGACCCCAATGGAAAGGCATGGTTAGAAGAAAAAAACCAAAATACCATTTTGACTACCCTATATCTTCAATCGTTAGGTTACCAAGTAGAGGAAAAGTATGAGTGTATGTGGTTGAAAGAAAAAACTGAAAACTTGTGCAGAGAAACAAAAAGTGAATGGGAAATTAAAAGACCGTTGTGCCAAGGCAGAAAAAGTCAGGATGAAATACTGAGAGGGGTTTCTAAAGGAACAACTTTTGGACTTATCCAGGTAGACATAGAAACACCTGAACACTTGAAAGAAAAATTCAGTGAAATGACACCTATTTTCAAAAACTGTTTAGTAGGAAAAAAAGACGTAGGTGAACATATGAAACGTTACCTGGAAGCAGCAGGTAAGCTAAAACAACCGCAACGCCAACTTATAGGCAGCTACCACGCAGAGGGAATTTTGTTGGGAACTCCTCTCTTGAAGTGGTACCTGGAGAAAGGTTTGGTAGTTACGACAGTACACCTTCTCGTAGAATACACTCCAGAACAGACTTTTTTACCCTTCATGGACGAAGTTACCAAAGCTAGGAGGAAGGGCGACGAAAATATAGACTGTAAGATTTTGTCAGATCTGTACAAACTTTTGGGAAATGGTTCATACGGAAAAACCATATGCAACAAACAAAACTTTGTTCAAACAAAGTATCTTCACCCCTCTAAGGCAAGACGTTTGGCCATGCACTGGTCAGTGCAAGATGTGCAAGACATAAGTGACAACACGGTAGAACTGTCCTGTTTGCCCACCTCCATCACCTACGATCTCCCAGTTCAAATAGGGTTCATGGTATACCAATATGCCAAACTTAAAATGTTGGCTTTCTATTACGACTTTCTCCTTGAATACATAGACGAGAAAGATTTTGAAATGTGTGAAATGGACACTGACAGTTTTTACTTTGCTTTAAGTGCAGAGAAAATAGAAGACGTAATTATTCCTGAAAAACGTGAAGCTTTCTTCAGAGAACGTCACAAATGGTTGCCCTCTGAATCATGTGACAACAGTCACCACAGAGAGACCTATGTTCAGACCAAAGTATTGGGTGAGCTGTGGCTGCCTCAACCATGTTGTAAGAGCCGTCTGGCGTTTGACAAGAGAACCCCCGGGTTATTCAAAGTGGAGTGGGAAGGTGACGAAATGACTGCCTTGAACTCCAAATGTTACATAGGCACAGGAGTAAATGTGCCCGTTAAAATGAGTTGCAAAGGTGTAATTCAAAAACAAAACCCCCTGACCACTGACAAGTACAAAGAAGTACTGGACAGTGAAAATGTTGTCACGGTAGTCAACAAAGGATTTAAAGTAGTAAACCACAGCGTTACGACTTACTCTCAAAGGAAACAAGGTCTAACCTATCAGTACATAAAGAGACAAGTATGTGAAGACGGTGTAAGCACCCTACCCCTTTCTATATAAAAAATGGTTTCTTTTTCTAGTTTCACTTCCAGTTGTACATTTCGTTGAAAGAAAAAAAAGTTTTAAACAAATTGTTCAAATGAACAAATTTCCTTCATAGAAAACAGTGTTAAAATGGAAAATGTTCATTTAAAAAATTGTTCAAACGAACATTTGTTCAAATGAACATTTTTCCCCATAGAAAACAGTGTTAAAATGGAAAATGTTCATTTGAACAATTGTTCAAACGAACATTTGTTCAAATGAACATTTTTCCCCATAGAAAACAGTGTTAAAATGGAAAATGTTCATTTGAACAATTGTTCAAACGAACATTTGTTCAAATGAACATTTTTCCCCATAGAAAACAGTGTTAAAATGGAAAATGTTCATTTGAACAATTGTTCAAACGAACATTTGTTCAAATGAACATTTTTTCCCATAGAAAACAGTGTTAAACTGGAAAATGTTCATTTGAACAATTGTTCAAACGAACATTTGTTCAAATGAACATTTTTTTCCATAGAAAACAGTGTTAAACTGGAAAATATTTTTTGTTCAAATGAACATTTTTCAAATAAAAAAATGTGTACTGTATCATGAAAAAAAAACTAATAAAAAAGTAAGAAAAGTGAACTGTATCACCCAAAAATAAAAAAAACTTTTCACAAAAGTGAACGCTGTACATGTTCACGACAAAAAATAAAAAATCCGGCGCTGAAGAAATTAAGTTGGAACAGAAAAAAAGTGGTACCAGATTTCTTAACTCATAGCATCACGTTCACCAGACTATTAGTATCTGGTTAGATTTAAGCAACCATTTTAACATGGAAAGTTTAGAAGCTATGCTTGTGGAGCAAACCACAGAAACTCCACCTTATGACTATTACATGCGTCCAGTTTTACAAAGTGTTGCTTCATATAATCAAGCTTCTTCTATAACACCTGACAATGATATAAGTTCTGTAGCATGTGGATGTTCAGAGAATTTCTTTTGGGAAATAATACCTGCAAAAAACATCGGTTATTTTAGAGGAGCTGAACCAGACACTGTTGACCACTGTATAACTAGTGTTAAAATGTACAAATATTTCTCTTCAGCTTTTTGGGACGCCTACAGAAACTGCATGTACTATTGTCGAGTGAAAAAAGTTAACTTGATAATGCATGATTGGTGTATAGGAGTATATCAATTGCACACTGAACCTGGCTGCCCAAGACACTACACAAGGTACACTTTAGGAAGTGTAAGAAAGTTTGCTCTTACTCTCCAAGAGTTAGAATGTAATCCCATAGTAGGAGTGTTTTGTCAGTGTAATTGTAAACTGGAAGTATCTGCTATTGCTAAAACTATTTGTTTCACATGTCTGCAGGTCTCTCTGGAACTTCATGCCTTAAGTATACCTGGAGTGAAAAATCATTTCTCCTTTGAGGTAAACTTTAAGGATGGTTTTTTATCTGGTCTTTTACCTGGACCCAAAAACAGTCAAACTTACTTCCTGGCCCAGGCTTTGTTCGAGCATGCTATATCTAACATAGCCAAACTTAACAGTTATTGTTTCCACAACACATGGAAAACAAGTCTCACTGGCCAAAGCTGGTATCAAGCAAGTAAATTCACACACAACAAATGTTTTTGTAGTATATGTGCACGCCCCGGAAATGGAAAATCTGTCTTCATCTGTAAATATTGTGTCTAATAAAAAAATATAATCTGTTATGTGAAATAAATGAGTTGTGTTTTATTTTAATGCATGAGTCATAAGTATTGCGTAAATCCATAAAAGTATTGCATCAGAACATTGTGTAAATTCTTACAAGCATTGCGCAATGCACCCTCATACGTAGGTCATACGTTTTTGCAAGTAGGTTAGTAGGTCACTTCCGGTTTGCAAGTAGGTCAGCTCTAGGTATTGCGCAATTCTTTTAATTTATGTAACTAGGTCAGGTCACTAGGTCAAATGGAATCCAGCTCTCTGATTGGTCGAAAAAACTAGGTCATGACCTTATGACGTCACTTCCTGTCAAATCCAGCCCTCTGATTGGCTGAAACTAGGTCACTTCCGGTCTACCAGTAGGTCATGACCTAGTTAGTAGCTAATCCATTGCGCTCAGTTTGCATGTATATACTACTTATAAGAAAGGGCTATTAAATATCCAAATCATATATAAGAAAGGGCTAATATCCAAATCATATATAAGAAAGGGCTAATATCCAAATCATATATAAGAAAGGGATAATATCCAAATCATATATAAGAAAGGGATAATATACAAATCATATATAAGAAAGGGATAATATCCAATGACATTTGCTCTGTCCATATAGTATCACCAATGATCACTCCAAAGTTGTAGATACTTTAGTAAAAGGCATAACACGGTTATCACGGTCTATATAAACAAGCCCCACCCACCGGCTTGGCTCTGACGTCATTTTGTACTACATCTTCGTCTGACCCTGATAGATACAGTCAGACCTCGTTGAAAAGAGCATGCACCTTTATCTCCCTGAAGGGGCTGAAAACGTATCCGAGTGTGCTCTTTTAACTTATGGTAACACGCTGTCTTTTTCACTGAAAGACAGATAAAATTATTTTGCCCCCCTCCCTCATTGGCATTGAAAAGGTCCCCACCCCTGGTCAAGGGGTCAAAAGATCTCCCCCCCCCCCCTAAACCCAATCCCCCGTGTGGTGGTGGGTATTTACACTGACATACAATAAACCAGGTCAAGTCAATCTGTCTCCTGTCCTTAGAGGTGTTGAAAATACCCCCTCCCCATCCCCCGGCCAAGGGTTGAAAAACCTGTTACCCCCCTGTTGTTAAAAATGGTTACTCCCTTTGTTCCAGCCAAATTTTCTCCTCAGGAGAAAGGTTCTTTTAACCAAGACAATGTATGGTGTACCTCGGTACTTTATATGTGGGACTTAGAAAATGTTTGGCTGCCGACCTACCTGTTGGAGACAGGCAGGCCATGCCTAAAAATCAAGGGCACCAATTTTGATCTGTCAGTTTATCATTGAAAGCCTTTATAGGCTAGACGTATTACCTTTGTGTGATGTGTACACTTTGACCACAATACAGTTTCTTTGGTTTGGTAGGCCTATTATCACAATTACCCACTGGACTTCTATATTATCATTGGAAATTAGGTTTAAGTGTGCTAAATTTGTATCATTATACATTAGCCTTTCATGGATTGCCAATATGACACAAATCCCATCCGCTTCAAGAAAGGTCAATTTCTTTTGTTGATTTTCCCTTGATGATTTTCACGAAAGCCATGTCCCATGTAGCTGGTGTCCATGGCCCATGTAGGTTTTAAGAAATGATGTACGTCCATGTGTGGTCCACAACCACCATCATAGCATCAAGAAGCTTCAATAGATAGGAAGTGAAACTCAGAGCTTTACCTATGGACACAGTGTAACAGACCCCCCCCCCTCTACCCCCCCTTCAAAGTAGGCTCCCTTTTGTGTTCAGTATTGAGTCCTATGTAGGATAAAGGGGTTTATAGAGATGTCAGGAATCTTTATCAGAATGATATCAAATGGAAACAAGGGGCCACCTATACCAAAAACTCCTGCTGAATCCAAAATTTGTGGTCTTGATTCTCAAAATTTGACCAAAAGTACCTAAAAATGAGGTTTGATGATGAGAATATTTTTAAAATGTACAAAAGTTATATTGAAAATGATTTGAAATTTTTATAGATGCAACATGCTAATCAAAGTCAATACCTCAATCTACAAATCCCAATGTCTGCCTATCTCAACCTGACAAGTACTCTACCTGTGTATGGCTCTGCCTCTCCAACATACTGCCTATCCCTTAGTCTACCTATCATTCATACTACATGCACCTATCCCTTGAAACATCTAGAGTTTAATTAGGTTTTCCCTCAAATGGCTTAAAGGATTAAAGTTTACCCCTCACCTTTGTACCTAATTTTCTCTGTACATTCTTGCCATTAGTCTACCTATCCTCAATCTGCCTATCATTCACTTTACCTATCCCTCATGGTGACTCCCAACTCTTCACATCCCTCATGTTTGACTTGCACATCTGTGATATTACCTAGCACCAATGTACCTTTTGAATATGCTCACTTCACAAGGAACTCTCTATGCCTATCTCTTAAACTGTTTATTACACATGCTACCTATCCTCCTTGCTACCCATCCTCTTCAATACCTATCCCTCTTGTTCAGCTGGGATAGCTAACAACCAACCTTCATTTTGATCTCTTAGTCAACCTCTCCCCTAAGGAACAAATTTAACATTCTACCTCATGCATACATCTACCTATCACTCATGCTATATATCCTTCAGACTACCTATCCTTCAGGCTACCTATCCTTCATGGTATAGGGCCCTCAGTTTATTACCTTAAAAATGTTTTGCTGTCAAGTGGGATAGCATGAATGATATGCAGCATGGAGGATAGGAAGAGGGGAATAAACAACAGATATGTAGGATAGGAAGTTAGCTAGTCTAATGATAGCCATGGTGAGGCATTTAAGAAAAGCATGATAATTCAATGGGCTGAGGGATATGTAAGGTAAACATGAGTGATATGCAGACTTAAGGATAGGTACAATGAGCGATAGGTATATTTCACAAGGCATAGACTATAAGAGCTATTATAAAGGTAGAAAGAATAGAATACAAGGTGAGAGATACATAGATAGCTGGTTAGGTAGACTGAAGGCTATATACCATGAAGGATAGGCACCCTGAAGGATAGGTAAACTCAAGGATATATAACATGAGTGATCAGTAGATGTATGCTTGAGGTAGGCTGTTGGATTTGTTCTTTAGGGGATAGGTTGACTAAGAGATCATAATAAAGGTTGAATGTGAGGTATCCCAGCTGATCAAGCTGTGATAGGTAGGAAAGCTATAAAGTGAGCTTGAGGGATAGGTATTGAAGAGGATGGGTAGCAAGGAGGATAGATAATAAACAGTTTAAGAGATAGGCACAGAGGGTACCTTGTAAGGTGAGCATATTCAAAAGATACATTGGTGCTAGGTAATATCACATATGTGCCAGTCAAATATGAGGGATGTGCAGAGTTGGGGGATAGTCACCATGAGGGATAGGTAAGGTGAATGATAGGCAGATTGAGGATAGGTAGACTTATGGTAAGAATGTACAGAGAAAATTAGGTACAAAGGTGAGGGGTAAACTTTAATCCTTTAAGCCATTTGAGGGAAAACCTAATTAAACTCTAGATGTTTCAAGGGATAGGTAGTATGAGTGATAGGCAGACTAAGGGATAGGCAGTATGTTGGAGAGGCAGAGCCATATGCAGGCAGAGTACTTGTCAGGTTGGGATAGGCAAACATTGGGGTATGTAGATTGAGGTACTGACTTTGATTAGCATGTTGCATCTATAAAAAGTTCAAATCATTTTCAATATAACATTTGTACATTTTTCAAATATTCTCATCATCAAACCTCATTTTTAGGTACCTTTGGCCAAATTTCGAGAATCAATACCACAAATTTTGGATTCAGCAGGAGTTTTTGGTATAGGTGGCCCCTTGTTTCCATTTGATATCACTCTGATAAAGATTCCTGACATCTCCATAAACCCCCTTATCTTACATAGGACTCAGTACTGAACACAAAAGGTAGCCTACTTTTAAGGGGGGGTAGAGGGGGGTGGCTTGCACTATAGGACTCTATGGAGTAACATATCCTAGGGAACCTATACTATTCTTGATAGCATTTCCTTTTAGATGGGGTGGTCTATGGGCGGGGCACGGTAGTAAAACTTGCTGCAGGGAGCGGGGGCACAAATAAGGTTATGTCACATACTGCACATAGGTAAGAGTTAAACGAACGCCGATTTTCTGTGGGTGGGGGCGGTAGGGGACACGGGGGGAGGTCTTGCCCTGGGGTCTTGTCGTATTCGGCCTACTTTCCTGCACAGCTACAGTTCCTGTATTTTAGGCTACAACAATTTCTACTTTGAAATTAAAGTAGAATTTGCTGTTTAATTACATTAACTTTTTACAGTGTGATTTCAGCTCCTGCGTTGTCAGGATGCTTGAATGCAGTCCTGGGGATTAGACACATAGGGTCGTCGTGATACCTAAATGCAGTTCGGACAGGATTGCATTCATGCATCACCATCACCATGATGCGTATATGTTCTAATGAGCTGGCCTAGTGCATTTGGGAATCCATTATTGGCCCTCAAAGGGATAACAGGGAATATAACCTAACAACTACATTAACCCTTTAATGACCGCTTATGTAGCAGGAGTGCATCATGCCCATTAGTCATCATGCTGCACCAATGAAGTGGTGGCGAGACTGCGAGCCAGCACTTCATTGGAGCATCGTGCTAACCCTCCGGGATTGAGTATATTGATCCTTTTGGGTCGGCACGAATGCAGTCTTGGTGAGTTCCTCGCCAGGACTGCATATATGCATCATGATGACCTATGGGCATGATGCATCGGTAACAGGTGGTTTCAGACCCGGTCATTTCAGACCCGGTCATTTCAGACCCATGGTCATTTCAGACCCAAGTCATTTCAGGCCCATGTCCATTTCAGACCTAAGTCATTTCGGACCCATATGACATGTCTTACATCACAACCCCTCCCCCCCTGGCCTACTCCAACATTGCCTACAACCCCTCTCCCACATTCCAAGTTTACACCAGTTTACAATTGTTTCTAGTTCTATTATATCTTGGAGTTTGATTATTTGGTTCACTATTCATCCCAAATCATATAGTTCCACTATCACTGCTGATGGGCAGCCATCTGCCGATGGGCGGCCACTGGCCGCCCATTGCTGCGTGTGGTGTGACGTACAGTCATTGGCTGGTCACTGGATTGGCTCCAATGAAATGTGCGGTGAGGCCACTACTGGACCACCCCTTCTGGATCCGCCCCTGACTAAGTGTTTCATGCTGACTCCATTCATGCATTATGCAGGCTCTAACCCATTAAGGCCTGATGTTGAGAATACTCAACATCCATGTAGGGGCGGATGTTGAGTATTTTCAACACCAAGTAGGGGCTGATGTTGAGTATAATCGACATAGATATATTATGTGGCAGCCATGTTTGGAAATTTGAGATAGACTTAAGTGTATTGCTATTTTTGGTATGATGATGTTTGTTACCTATTTTGGGGCTAAGGAATTCGAATCTTAGAAGTTTACAGTGATGGAGACATTGTAAAATGGTTGAAAATGATATCAAAGTCATGGATAGTGTATTATACCTTGCACCCTCCCACCCCCTGGTAAATGTACTGCTCAAAATTCAGTCCCCTAGCCTTCCAAAATACTCTCATAGCCAGCCCTTAATGGGCTAATTGAGTCTATGGGTCTGAAATGACCATGGGTCTGAAATGACTTGGGTCTGAAATGACTATGGGTCTGAAATGACTGGGTCTGGAATGACTTTGGGTCTGAAATAACTTGTAATCGATGCATCAATGTATCAGCGGCCTTTAAAGGGTTAAGGGCAGAAAATGATGATTTGAATCCAGCAGTATAAGAGCACTTTAAGCAGTGTCCAGAGGGAATTTAAGTAAAAATCCACTTCAAACCATATGGGAATTTTGGGATGAGAAACAATCATTCCATTCTTGTTTTTTTATATCAGTCCTGGGGAGGGGGCGTTTAATTTTCTTCCGACATGGTTATGCAGGTTTACCTTTGACGTCCCATACCCATGCTTAGAGGGATTTTCTTCAATGGTGAACCATGATGTGTTTTTGTGTGAAAGTGTCAAGGTGGAAGCTGCCATCCTTGATGGAGGATTACTTTGGGAATTACTTAGAAAAAGGAATATATTCAACAACAAATCCCTTTCTGCTTTATTCAACGTTGTGACCAGTTAAAACAACATACATGTGTAGTTTACTTCTCTCACCACAGAGGCAGCACCAGTAGCGTTTTTATCGAGGATTGAGTGTAAGGTTAGATTCTAACACCCACACTTAAACTTATGATCGATACATTACTAATGTATACCACTTTGAATAAAATATTTATGATATGATCAATACACACTTATGATCGATACAACTTGTTGATAACATGTGGTTATAAAACATACTTATAATCAATACATGATGGTTTACATTTATGTACTGATTAGTACACTCAGGAACTTCACAAGCCTAGGTTTTACAACCGGCTTTGTGAAAACATCAGCAATGTTTTCTGCTGTACGTACATACTCTAGTTTGAGAGTACTATTCTGAACTTCATTTCTCACAAAATAATATCTGATATCAATATGTTTAGACCTTTGGTGGTGTACTGGACTTTTAGCTAGTGCCAGTGCACCCTGGTTGTCCCCATACAAAACAACACTCTTTGTTTGCTTAATACCAGTCATGTCAGTAAAAAGTTGATTTAGAAACTTTACCTCTTGGGTAGCAGCTGACAGAGCCATATATTCAGCTTCACAAGGGGATAATGCAACAGTCTGTTGCTTTCTACTTTCTGTCATCAGATGCTCCCCAATCGGCATCACAAAGGCCACTGAGTTCTAACTCAGCATCAGACTTTTGGAATGTTAATCCATAATCAAGTATACCCTTGATGTACCTCAGTACCTGCTTGGCTCTACCAAGATCAGCTTTGGTGGGATTCACCATATCTTGTGATAGCTTTGTTACAACATAACACAGATCAGGTCTTGTGATTGACATACAATAGATGAGGGTTCCCACAATTTCTCGGTACAGCTTAGCATCAGCTAGCTCTTCAGAATCCTTATCCCTTGTACTATTGGACCCTATATCACAAGGAGTTGATCTGGGTTCACAATCCTCCATTTAAGACCTTTTCAACAGCTTTTCTAAATATTTGGTTTGGTTCATTTCAATAGATTCATTTCATACTTGAATTCAATACCTAGGAACCATGATTACTTACCAAGATCTTTCATTTTGAACCTGGTGGACAGAGACTGTTTCACTGTGTTGAGTGTCTTCTCATCGCTTGCTGCAATGATAATATCATCAACCCAAACTACTACAATAGTTTTGGAATTTCGTTTAAACTTAGTGTAAACACAAGAATCAGTCTCAGACTGTTGGAAACCTTCCTCCTTCAGGTAGGTGTCCAACATGTTGTTCCAGTTCCTACTACTTTGCTTTAAACCATACAGAGATTTATTAAGCTTGCAATACAATTTCTCACCATTTTTACCTTTCACCTCTAACCTTCCGGTTGTTTGATATAAAGTTCACAGTCTGTAGGTGCATTCAGATAGGCTGTCTTAACATCCATCTGATGAACAACCATGTCCTCTTGGACGGCCAATTGCATGAGCATGCGAATTGATGTGATGCGGGCAGTGGGTGAAAAAGTCTCATGATAGTCAATATTTGGGACCTGAGAATAACCTTTAGCCACAAACCGGGCCTTGTATTGTTCGTCGGCGTTTTGTCCCATTTTTATCGCATACACCCATCTACCCCCACTGTAGATCTACCCTCAGGTAGTAAAGTGAGTTCAAAAGTGTCATTTTCCTTCAATGCATCCATCTCAATATCCATTGCGTTCTGCCATTTTTGCGCATTGTCAGAGTTCATAGCATCGGTATATGTATTTGGGAAGTGGGACATGTGGTAGCAATAATCAACAGTAGTGGTGATATAGTCCTGCAAATAACCAGGAGGGTTACGTCCTCTGCGAGGATACCTGGCATTGTCCCTATTGTCCTGCAGGTTTTGACCAAGTTCACCACCTACCACATTTTGAGGAACATCATCAGCTACATCTGGAGCTGGGTAATATTCAGGATCTACCTGAGGTGCGGCACACACCGGTTCATCACTATTTTCTGTTACCTCCTCAAACTTGTCAAAGAACTTCACACATCTTACTCTGTACAGTGTTACGCTTGGGGATATACACAAGATATGCTGGGCTACATTTATCATAACCAACAAAAATACCTTTCTCACCGCGATCATCCAGCTTCTTCTTCTCCTGTACATAAGCATAACATACCATACTAAATACATGCATACCGCTCAGGTCTGGTTTCTTACCTGTGAACGCTTCGAATGGGGTCATCTTGACCCTGTCATTGTAACATCTATTTCTGATGTATACACTACACATAACAGCATAAGCCCACATTTCTTTAGGTAATTTGGCTTCTAACAACAAACATCTTGCCATTTCAAATATTGTGCGCCATGATCTTTCTACTGTACCATTTTGGTGCGGTGAATAGGGAGCTGTTTTCTCATGTTTGATCTGATTTTTGATCAATAGATTTTCGAAATTTTCCCTAGTAAATTCTCCCCCATTGTCCAAACAAATACATTTCACCTTACCATATGGAGCACAGTCAGCAAGGAACTTCTCTGTCGCTGTTATGGTGTCACTCTTCCGCTTCAGAAAATAGACCATGTTTACCCCTGAAAAGTCATCTACAAAAGATAAGGCATACTTGAAACCATCTCTTGCTGTAGGATCAATTGAGCCTGCGAGATCACAATATACAACATCAAGCGGGGCTTCTGCCCGTTTATCGGGGTCATGATTTCTCAATTGAGACATTTTAACTTTAACACAGGTATCGCAATCGAACATGTTCTTATCGGTGATCTTCATACCATCAACAACTGATTCAAGATTAATGCAATCTGTTACATTACAGTGACCAAGGATTTTATGCCACTCTTCCACTGTGTGGGATTGAACACTAGATTTACCAGTTTTGTTGAGAAAATACAATCTACCGTGTTTCTCTATTTCAAACCGTGTACCTCTGGAGCATTTAATTCAGCTGAGTCAGGACTGAACTTAACACTCGCACCTTTTCAGTTGCTGCTTGCACTGAAAATATATCCTGTTTATAGGATGGGACATAGAAGGCATTCTCTAAAAGAATGTTGTGTGGCCCACCTTCACTGTCCTCAATTAGTAGACTGGCTGTACCTTTACCTGCCACAACACCATTCGTACGGCTGCCATCTGCCAACTCTATGTAGTGCTTCTCTGGAATGAAACTTTCATCAAATTGTACAAATTTGGATTTTTCAGTAACAATATGGGTAGTCGAACCACAATCAACTAACAAACTGTACATGCTAGTAGGATTACAAACATTGGCACAATCTATGCTAACCTTGAACGCAAATGACTGTCCTTGTTTCGCACTATCCTCGCTAGCTACCTTAGCCGAGTCTTTCTTCCTACACTGATTTGTGTAGTGAGTTTTGGTTTTACAGTTATTACACCACTTGTTACCCTGCTTTTTATTTTTGCACTCAAAAGATCTGTGTCCTGGTTTTCCACACGCATAACACGTATAACTGGGTTTGCTGGGGCTGTTGCTCTTCCCGGCATCCAACACAGTTTTCATCACGTTCTCCTGTTTGGACTTTGTGTCACTTGACCGGCACTTTTCCGTCTCCTCAAAATTTCTAAGTGCCACTTTAAAGTCACTGAACCTATGGTCATCCTTTTGGGTGATAACAGTTCCAAAAGTATTATAGTCAGCTGGAAGACCTTTCAGAACCATAGCAATAAGTAAACTGTCACTCACATATTTCCCTGCTTCTTTCAGCGCATTTGAAGCGGTCTACGCACGTATGACGTAGTCGGTGATACACTCATCCGTACCTTTTCTCAGTGATGTCAGTTCAGTGTATAGGGAAATAACCCTGGGCTTACTTTTGCCTTTATAGTGGTCTCTGAGGATTGTAAGAACCTTTCTGCCACCATCCTTAGCATCTCTAATGATAAGGGATAAGCTCCTGTCATCCAAAAACTGGACAATTTCTGCATAAGCCTCAGCCTTTTTGTCTGCAGCTGCTATTCCGTTGCCAGCAATAACTTCCAAAAGTTTCTGCTTTCTCATGAAGGCTAGGAATCTTACCTCCCAAAGTTCATATCTGCTCTCATCACCAAGGGTGGAAGCTGCCATCCTTGATGGAAGGTTACTTTGGGGATTACTTAGAAAAAGGAATATATTCAACAACAAATCCCTTTCTGCTTGCTTCTTGCGTTTCTGCACGCCAAACAGTACAGAGTCTTTAATCAAAGTTGTGACCAGTTCAAACAACATACATGTTTAGTTTACTTCTCTCACCACAGAGGGCGGCACCAGTAGCCTGCATTTTTACCGAGGATTGACGATCGTAAGGTTAGGGAGTGGTCATTTATCAACAGGGGGGGTGGTGGGTTAGCGGGGGGGGCGTAAAATTTTCAGACCCCTCCCGAGGGGGGGACTAAGAGGAGTGTGAAAACTTTCCGTGCCTCCGGCGCAGGGGGCCGCAAAAAACTTTGACTGCCGCCGAGGGGGGGGGCATAAAAAATGTCCACGTGAAAACCCACCACCCCTCCCCCCTGTTGATAAAATAATGACCACTCCCTTAGATTCAAACAGAAAGTACCCCTATTTGGAGAATTTGTTTTCTCAAAAACTGACCCTTGTTTAGAGGGAAAAATTATGCGCAAGATGACTTTTGGCAAAAACTAACCCTTGCTTGGAGGGATATTTTCCCCCAAAAGGAACCCTTTCTTAGGGAGATTTTGCTCAAAAGTACCCTTGCCAGCCACACACATGTGTATCTCCAACATATGAAGTGCCTCCTCCAGTGGCGGATCCAGGATTTAGAAAAGGAGGGGGGCGGCCCAAAGGGAGGGGCGCATCCCCCATTTTTAAGGATCTTTTGGGCTCCAAAATAATCAAATAAACTCTTAACTACAGACAAAAAGGAGGGGGCGTGCAGTTAACCGTGCACAACCTCCAGTTAACATTGCACAACTAACGCCCTCTACATGTCATTGTGAATGTTGAGTAACCCTAGTGCATGCACCCTGCTGCCACCTGGATATACTACAAGAATTACTGAAAGAAGAAAAGTGCATTAGAAATAAGGGGGGGGGGAGGTGAGCTTCAGGGAATGGTCATTTTCAACACAAAGGGAGGGACATCCTCGCATATAAGGCGCACCAATCATTGAGAAGCTACCTTAAATATTCTGCAGGAACTATAGGCAAAACAGAGAAGGACAAGGGAGAGAGATAGGGATAGAGATGCATATGTTTTCTTTTCAGTACGGCACCCCTCTCCCTGCCGAATGCACATTACATGTATATACATAATTTAATATAATGGCAAGAATGGATTATAGTGCTAGTACACAGAATTAGAAAAAAGAAATCTTCAAAATCTTAGCCAGATGTTAGTCAGAGAGGATAAGTTTCTAACAATAATTAGTCAAAAGCAAGTCTCTAAGTATCCAAGGTTTTCTTAGTCAAATACAACTGACTGTTAGTCAAAGTGACCAACTTCTCTTGGTTTGCCTGATTTTGACTACTGATTTGTAGACCATCTAAGTGGCCTACTTTGGCTTATAACATTGTCATAAACTTAGGATGAGGCTTACAGGCAGGGCTTATCCACAGGTGTACCTTATATGGTAGGTTTAAAAGTAGGATTTCTGAAACAACATTGAAAACTGTTTTCCTGCCAAAGTTTCATAATCCTCCATATAAAAGCATAATTTCTTTATTTATATCCACATATCTTATATACCGTTTGTAAGAATAGACTCTGGGTTAATATGAGTGAATGCTCAAGTTGATTAAGTGAGCCATTGAAGATTTAGCTACTGGTTTACATTAAAAAATTACATTCTACTAGAAATTCTGCCTATATATTCAATAAATCATGTATTCCAGAGCAATAAATCACAATGTTGTTTCAATCTGTATAGATCTTTAGTCATTGTTAGTTACCCATTTAGTCAGATACACTAACTAACTGACTACCTTGGTTTTTTTTTCTGTGCAATAGTTTTTTGGGAATACTTTCATGAGTATTTGATGATGCTTTGATAATATTCCGAATGTCTAAATGTGGAACTGGATAGATACTGGTCACGATTGGAAAGGCTTGAGTCAGTCTATGTATGGGGTTTCAGTGTGGCTATAGTTCACTCTATTTCCCCATTTTACCACCAGGCGGCACCACCTACCTCATCCTTGACCATGAGTGGGCTATTTCAATATTAGCTTGGTTAGGGGAGCATAGATGGATATTGTTTGAGGTTTTCGATGTTACTTCTTATATTTCCGTCAGGAACATTATTCATAGAAAAACTGATCAAGTTGTGTCTACATTCTTTGTCAATTTGATTTGTTTTAGAAAACAACCTCAAGATTCCCATTAAAACTCATACACTGTGGGGGCCATCCATAAATGACTTCATGCCAAATTTGACCATTTTTGACCCCCACTCCACCCTTGTCATGTTTTTTGTTGTTGTCAATATCGCAATGCAGAGGTATATAGATAATCTAGCCCATCATGCTGGGCCTGACCCCCCCCCCCCCATCCAGCATGGCGACATTTGTGGATGGCCCCAATTAAGTCTCTCTTCAATCAGTTCATTGAAAGTGCAGGGTAGACTTGTTACCAGAAGTTGCCATGTCATATATCTTATGCCCTCTAGAATTGATCAGTCGGTGGTCTAGATCCCATTGACTCTCCCAAGTGGAGACCTCTCGGAAGCGCAAAATGTCAAAATATTTTTAAAAAACCACATGACCATTCAAAATATCAGAAAGGAATTCCATTGAAAAATTACAAGGATTCTTTTTAATGTGAAAAAAAAGGTTAACATATTCGGTACAATCATGTAAGATAAACTCACCGACAACCAGTGGTCAGCAGCAGGTAGTCAAAATGGAACCTCATCAGGCCAAAAAAAAAATGTTCGTTTCCAGTACCATTTCCAAAAGTCAGTGGCGGATTTAGAGGGGGGCGCGGGGGTGCAAATATCCCCCTTTTATATCCAGTACTTAAGAGTTAGATATTTTGGACCCCAAAATTTGCTCAAAAATAGGGGCACCCCTCCTTGTGGGCCGCGCCGCCTCCTTTTCCAGATCCTGGATCCGCCGGTAGGTAAACTAAAAAAATTGGGCCTATTGGTTGTTTGTTTCTTTGCTGTCAGAATGTATCTAGGCTTATTTATTGGATATTAAGGTAAAGAAAGTTTTGTGTGGAAAAATTACAAATAAACATGAAATGTGAGGATGGGTCTTCGACCATTTTACTTGGCTTATAAAGATATAAAAAATGGTCTGAACAGATTATTTGATAAAAATCCCCACAATCATCACACAATTATTTGAAAAATATCTGAGGTCGGTCCTGTTTTGCTGAGGAAGGTCGAGTAACTGAAAACCAAACTTATTTTTGCTTTGTAGGGGGGACCGGGCCACGGTGGGACATGGGGCACAGTGGGACAGTCTCTAGGGATATAGAAGAAATCATTAAGTCTCCTCATCAAAGACAGTCACAGGGAGGCCCCCTTCTTAAAATTCTATACTAGACTCTTGTTTACACTCTGGTTCACTTTACCTGGCTGGCTATTTTGTCACTTCATATTCTATCAATGACCTATCAGCCTCCTCTTCTCTAAACTCTTAGAGATATGGAGTTCATTCTTTTATTCATGTAATAACCACTAAAAATGTCAACTTTGGAATGAGTGTTGCAGCACCAAGTTATATGTGCCATAAGCTACACCCTTAAATCTTAAGGAAAAGAGACATGGGGCACAGTGGGACAGTCACTGTCGGGGCACAGTGGAACACATCCAATTGTGTCCTGGTTGGCATTGTGTGCCCCAACAATCTTGTTCAAAGGGATTAAGCTCAAAATATAAGATTTATAGAGAATTTGAACAAGTTATATATACTCCCTGTATTGATTAAATCACAAAGGGGTTTCCCACAGTGCCCTAGCATTCTCTGCAAATACTGATATTCACTAACATGTTGTTAATATTCAGTTTAGATGAAAGTGTTGATACTGAGGATACCCACTGGAAAATAAATGTAATTCATATCTGTAAAAATCTGTAATTGAGGTGCTTGGAAAATGAGATTTGATGAACAGTGAACATGTATATCATCTCCTTGTTCCAGCACTGTCATATTTGTCAGACCCTCTCCATTTTATCTTTCCTTTGCAGAAGAGGGGTGGAGTTATCAGACTGGTGTAGATAATTGAAAGTATGAAGATTATAGAATAGTCAGTAAGGTGGAGCTGGGAAATAATGTGGCCAGATTGCTCACAATAATCTCAATTGGAGGCACCGCAAGAGCTGCTGTACATTTCAGGTTTAATCAACATAGCAGTCCATTTGATGGGCATTGAATGTTATGTCATTTTGGGGACAAAAACTGCAACTGACAGCAAATAGCACAGTTGTGAAATGATGATAATGGTGTAGAATTTGTTTAATGATGTTGAGAAAAAAATTACATTAAATTGATGGGAGGGATCATGGCAATTGAGGGAGCTATTGTCCCACTGTGCCCCATGGAGTGTCCCACTGTACCCCGGTACCGGGGCACAGTGAGACATATTATTTTTTTCAAGAAAAATCCAATTCCATGAAACACAAATTACTTGGAAATTCCTTACAATTCTATGATAGTAGCCAATATTCAAGGGCACGTTTTGAGAACAATAGTTGTTTGTTTCTCTTAAGAATCTTCAGAGGAGACCAAAACTGACCAATGTGTCCCAATGTGCCCCGGTCTCCCCTACTCATATGCAAGTCACGGCCCCTGATGTACAATCCATCTTCCAAGAAAATGTGCAAATTGTTACAAAGTTTTTTTTTTAGTTTTTTTTCCCCCAATAGACCCGCCCCTGTTTCAAGGGGCGGGTCTTTTGGTGATTTTTTTTAAACCCCCAAAAATACCCCAAAGGCTCCCCCTCCCCACCCAAAGGGCCCCCCAATATTTTTTCCCATTTTTTTTTTTTTTGCAAGCTTTCAGCTTGCCTTTTTATCTATAAAAAAATATCTCACTATAAGTCACACTCTCATCTACATAATAAACCATGCCTCTTTATGCTAATAAGGTCACATGACCAAATTTCAAATTTCCCACCAAAATGCTAACCTCTGATTGGTCCATTCAAATTAGGGTCACGTGACCTTATTTGCATAATAGAGGTCACGTGACCTAAACAGCCAGCCAATCAGAGGGCACCATTTTGGCAGCAAACCAGCCGCATACCACAGGGGGTAAGGGTCACGTGACCATTTTAAATTTCCCGCCAAAAGGAAGGGCTCTGATTGGTCCATTTTGGCGCCACACCACGGGGGTCTAGGTCACGTGACCCCCCATTTGAATTTCCTGCCGAAAGGGAGCCCTCTCATTGGCTACAGGTCGAGTGAGTAATATCCTGTAGTTAGTTATAGTCCCGTTCCGATACATACTATACTACTCAGGGGGTCATCCTCGCGTAAAAGATGTGCATTTAAATTACCTTTCTTTTGATATATAACACGCCTATATTGGACAGAAGGAAGATTACTCTGAGGCCAGGTAAAGTTAAGCTTATGGAAAAAAAGATCCGACCTACCGACCCTAGCATTTCAGTTCATGTAACTGAAAACACACCTTTTTTTTGGCCGTAGGGCTCTACTTTCTACTAGTCTAATACTAAAAGGCCGGGCCTAAGGGAACGTTCAACAATTACGTCACTGCCTAGGGGGTGGGGGGGGGGTCTTTGGGTCCCTCTATATGTTCCATACAAAAACAGTGACAAAGGTGTGGGTGGGTCCTGAAAATTGCCTAAATAACAGTGACATAATTGTTGAACGTACCCTAACCCCTAAATGGCCACTATGTGAGCTCAGGCATACCCGGTATAGGCTATGTGAAAGCATTAATGAAGAGAGTAATATGCCGTTATACATTAGGTTTTCCTGTAATGATCTAGTTCTGATCCATTTTGCAAATCAATGGACTAAAATGACAGTCGGTCTTGTTCAATCACAGCTGCAGCTACGACCGGATAACAACAGGTGCCCGCGCGGGAACACATATGTGCAGACGCCCAAGATGGCCGACTTCCGGCACTGCATTCAAGACAAGCAGACGAAACCAAGCAATCGCACTGTCTGCGCCAAAATTAAGAGTTGATTTTATTTAGTTTCAGACTATTCACAACGTATGTATCGCATTTGACATATCTTCACAATTTGGCAAGGATCTATAGAGACAACATGGTCTAAACAGTATAAACGTCGAGGTGAAGCCATCCTAAATCGAGAGCCTTGGGGATGTCGCAGTGCGGTGTGGGTAAATTTAAATGTATCACGTGATCGTCTTTGTGTGCTGACTCGCCGCATGTGAGTCAAGTCGCCCTCCGTTGAGCCTGTCGTCATTTATGTTTATATCCTGAGTCTTTGTCCTCTCTGAAGGACTAAGTGACTATACTACACATGAGGGCACATGTTCACGGAGTTACGGTGCTGGGTTGAAGGATGCTCGTGGCCTAGACGGTGCATACTGCGACGCTAAAGAGCGGCCACTTTGGAAAGAGAGAGTACAGCCTTGAGCGGAGTACCACGGCTAGGTTTTCTCATGGCGGTGGTGAGCCAGCGACATAGCCGACAGATTATGGCTTTCCACGGCGCTGCAGCAGCCTCACAACATGCTATTTTAGCGGCTGCGGCAACCGTACCCTACTACCAACCACCCGTGGTGGCCAAGGACGTCCAACCTGACAGACCTATTGGATATGGTGCCTTCGGAGTTGTCTGGTAAGTTGCAAGAAGGACGACGCTCCCCTCGACTCTCCCCGTCCCCCCTTTGCCCTCTGCCGCTAGGACCTGGGGCCGGCGCTCGGTCCAGGCAAGGGAGGTTGTGTATTCTTTTCTTTTTTTCGGTCTACTCCCCTGTCTAGCAACACAAACATCAATTTGATGCAAAGTCTGCCACGGTGGTAATAATATTCTGTTTATGTTGAACCTAATGAGTGTCCTTTAATGTTAATATTCGTACAGGATTGGCAATTTTAGATTTTTTTTTACCATGCCATGGCTAGCCCAGCCATTCCCACTTGTTCCGCATTAAAGACTTGCAGCTGGAGACAGGCACCCAGGGAACTGGGACGGTGTATTCAAATAAGCTTTGTTGCCAGCTGACTGTCGAGACTCCCCTCACATGTCCTCAGGCCAGTGGCCCTAGGATGGGCCAGACTAAACTCCACTCATCTCTGTTCTCATCTCTCCAGCAGCCAGGGCACACAGACACACAATCTGTCCCTGTTTAAAATAAATGATTGTTCACATGATTGAGGTCTAGGTCTGTCTGATGCTATGAATGATACTGTGCTAGCGAACTCAACAAGTCAACATCTATGTTACAAACTATTGTACCTATCTGGTCTCTGCCAATCTGGTAGGACTAGGTGTCTGATGTACACACTTTTTTTCTCTTTAAAATTTGGAACTCAGGGACCCCCTGGAAAGTTAATTGGCTACAAGTTTGAAAAATGAAATCCAATGCTCAGAGGAATCAGAAATTTACAATTGCAACCGCATGTCATATCTGACAAATGATTTACCGTGCATTTTATTTATGCTGCGTTCTCTAAGACTCTTATAAAGACTGAGACTATAATGGTAGTAAGCTTACGGGGGCGTCTATCACAAAGCCATGCTAGAGCCTTTTTTCTGAAATGAATGCACATACGGGTATCCTCTTCACCCTGGCCTGTAGTACTTAATACCATACCATATCCTAGATTACACTTCTAGCCTTTTGTACCACCCTTTAGCTTTACCTGGGCTGGTACCGGTACCTAATACCGTTACTATCATACCCAGTGCCCCGGTATCCTGAATTAGAATTCCTGTAATTTCAGCCATTTCCCCTTTGTGCCAATCATTACAATGGTCTATGTATGACAACCCCCACATACCGGTATATACACCTATAAAAGGCTGACCCACAGAATACATTGCCCTGCTCTAATTGATTATTGAAGATTCCATTGCATGTGTGAGCTTAGAATAAAGAAAAAAAATTATTTTGATCATAGGCCAAGTATCTTCCCCTCAACACAATCACCCTGCATGGTGTTTGGGAAACAAGGATCAGTGTGTGCATGTATGTTCTAGTAGAGAGATCCAAGACGACCTCTTTGTTCCCTTTGTGTGTCCAACTCAGTGACTTGACTAGACGAGTCTGCACTTGATTCCTGTGAAAGGGGGCCGGAAAGACCTGCCTGCACCCCTTCTGACATCAGACACGTTTAGTCAAAGATTACTCATTGGACCAGCAAGTACACACACCTACTAAGGCTGAATTGGTGTGTGTTGGGGGGGGGGGGGCGCTTGAACATTAGGTCACTAAGTCTAATGTGGGTTAGAAGTAGAACATAATCGTGTGTGGGGGGGGGGGGGAGGGGGGTAGTGCAATTCCCTGAAGTCCCACAGAATCTTTTATTGAAAACACAATGCAGGCTTCATAGGGGCTGATACAACCCTGAAGGTTCGTCATGATGCACCAATGCAGTTCTGGCGACTCTACTCGCCATCACTGCATTGGTGCATCATGCCGACCTAAGAACATGAACCTGGAGGCGTCACGTGCCCAATAAAGCACTAGCCCAAAGGCCCACCTGTGCAGTTTGAAAGGTGTGTATTGTTTGTTCCCAGATTGAGGGGGAGTTCACATAGGTGTGTGTACCTTTATAGAACACTAGGTCCGGCCACACCATTTACATTGGGACTTAACACAAAAACTATGGGTACACCCACGAGGTCGTCTACAAAGTCCTTTGTGTTTGCTTCCAGACTGGGGTTCCCAGGCTAGGGAAGCACTGTATTTGACAACTCCTATATCTGCTATATGTTATTATAGCCTCATCTGAGAGATTAGGACTAAAACAAAAGCATCCTCCTCCAACCCCCGCCCTAGGCCTAACTTAGCACTTCTATCTCAATTGAAGCCCAACCCCCCCCCCTCCTCCCCAATACACAAAGGCTAGACTGAATACACATAACTGCAGAGACACCTGAGGGATTGTCTCATTGAGGTTTTCTGTTTGTTTGAGTCCCGTTTGGCAGGCTATGTCAAAGTAGGAAATTTTTTGAAATTTGTTTCTGTCAACCTAAAATTGTAAATACATATAAAAAGATGAATTACAGGGATACTTTATTAAATCTTGCCCATGCCACTCCAATTTTTTCTCTCTTTAAGATATCGAATATTTAAAGGTATTTAGTGGTATTGAAAGTTCATGTGTATCGTGTCATAAAGAGACTGCCGTCATCTTTTGTTACCTGTGTTAAGCTAACACGTGGGTGGTTCACAGCTCCAAACAAAGCCCCATGCGGGTTTGTTTTCCCCTGGAGAATGTTAAGCCAATGTTAAGCCTTTACATACTAAATGCCCAAAACATGGATATTGTATGAGGACATAGAATACTACATACAGACAAAGAGAGTACGATTATGCACTTTTGCACTAAATAGCATACAGATAATGAGGGTATTAACTCGTATATATATGAAACACCACTTTCATATATGATAAAGACGTGATGATTTCTGTGATAGGGACTTGTGCCTCTGTTGAGGCGTGTCAGCCCTTTTAGAGATTTGTATTTTCACTTAGGCCACACCAAAAAAATAAGTTGGTCTACGGGATCGCCCTCTCCACATTTTGGAAATAAAATTTTTTTTTTTCTTTGAAAAAAAATCTTGTCTATGGATTTCGCTCGCTTCAGTTTCTAGAAGTTATCTCTGTGATGTTTGGCAAATTTTAAAAAAAAAAAATGTTTGCTCACCTCAATTTCCCAGCAAGGAATCCATTGGATGCCAACAAATTCTTAAAAAAAAAAGATATACTCGCTCGCACCATTTTTTTCAAAACCAAATGTTATGGCACTGAATTGTGTAGAGAGAATGTAGTATATATTACATTTGTAAACAAGATGCGTGTATATATCTCCTATTATTTTTTAATGCTTGGAGTTCTTCCCATCATGTCTCCATCGTCCTTTAGCACTAAATGAATACTCTATTCGACATAATAAGCGCCCGCCATTTTGGAGACTTTTCGAGACTAGAATAAGGCCTTATTAAGACAGTTAAACATTTAAGTACTGAGCCATCATGAAAATCATTTTTTAATCGCACTGGGGGCGTATTGGGTCGAATACGATAAGGTCTTAATGTCTTAAGTACACAATGATTTCAGTGAAATTCTGAACAGTTAATAAGTCAGATTAGGGCATTTATACTAGGTTTGTTGACCAAGCTCGCCTCCCATGACACTCAGTCCTTTTGTCCACAATAAAGGATGGCAGTCCAGCCCAGCCTTCTGATAGAATGAGATCTGAAAATATATTTGCTTTATAGTTTGTCCACCTAATGACTGTCTTATTATGTTTTTTTATGGATTTCCCAGACATTTAACATTGCTACTCCATCACATATTCAGATAGAGACCGAGAGCACAATGTCGAGAGCCTGTCCCTTAATTTTACGTTGGAGGAATGTTTCCAGACATTCAAAAAAGAATTATTAGGCCACACCAAATAAAATAATTGGTTTATGGATTTTCATTTTTGAAAACTGGAGCGGGAGGGCGAAATTTTTATTTTATTTTTCTAAAAATCTTTATTTGTCTATGGATTTTCAATATCAAAGATGTGAAGAGGGCGATTTTTTTTTTTTTTTTTTTTTTTGCTCCTTTTCTCAATGTACCTATCCAATGAGTGGTCTGCTGTTGCTGTATCTTTATTGGTTGACACTGTAAGGACTTTGCAAAAAAAAAAAAAAAAAAAAAATCAATTTTCCAGAAAAAGATGCGGGAGAAATCCATAGACAAAGTTTTTTTCAATTAAAAATAAAATTTCCATTTAGGAAAATCAGGAGCGGGAAATCCATAGACCAATGTTTTAATTTGGTTTGGCCTTAACTTTCAAATAACATTTGTCACAAGTAATTTTAACGTTCGTCATGGCGATAGTCCTGCATGTCAGCCCTTTAATTCTGTGGTACCAAACTTCCAAAGTGTGGAAAGTTTACACGCGCATAAAGATTGCAGCTAACAATTTGCGTCATTTCATATGGGATATATGAGTTCCCATGAATATTACAATTATTTATTGTCTTGAGTTGGAAATAGTTTCAATATTTTACCAGTATATTAAACCACGACAAAGAAATAAGACAATAAGAGATATTCTAGGGATCATAACAGCCATGGAATGCAGATTTGCACATGAAAACAGTAGTCTCCATGTGACCACCAAAACAATATCACCTACCACCTCCAGATTAAAAAAAAGAAGCTTATTTAGACCTAGAAAGATCCATTGTAATAAGCAAATAATGATATCAGCTTTAACAACGGCACATAAACAACCATACTGGTGCGTAGTTTATAGAATGTTGATGATAATCATGGGTGTTAACCAACCTTCCATGAATCAGAAATCTGCCCTATATAAATGACTAGGTTCATTAACCATTTAAGAGCCTTGTGATTCCTCCAGATTCATGTTCATTGGTCGGCATGATGCACCAAATGCAGTGCTGGCGAGTCTACTCGCCAGCACTGCATTTGGTGCATCATGCCGACCCTTCAGGACTGTATCAACACTCGGCATGATGCATTAATGCATGGTTCATCACTCAAATGGTTAACACAATGAGTCCCCTTTCATGACGAGGGGATACTTCAGCAGATAAAAGCCTGGATCCTGTATATGACAAACAGCTAGGGTACCCACAATAAACCAGGCCTATGACACAACACAGGGCGAGTCTTTCTCCCAATATCGTGAGTCAGATCTGGTTTTGTCGTTCACACATAGCATGAATTGGCCTGGGTCGATCACCGACACGGTCAGAAGTCTTACTCATACACACTGCAGGTCACTCACTCACTTTTCTTGAGTAATGGTACCAGGCTTTGTCATGTGGAGGTGGTGGAGGGCGAAGTAGGGCAAACAAAGAAAATCCAATGTGTTGGTGGCAGATATAATCGTGAAATCCCCCGGTCGTGGTCTTAATCATGCAATGACTGTACTTCATAAACATATATGTCTTTGTCTGGGAAGATAATTTAATATTAATTAGAGTTTAGATCTAACTCGGTCAGGGGCGGAGCATTATATATGATGATACCTACATATACATTCGTAGGTAATGATTTGATTCCATGGGCGTAGGGGGGGGGGCATAGAAAACACATCATAGACTTAAGGTTAAAGACGTTTTCAGTTTGATGGGAGAAGACACTTTGCTTTCAAGTTACAATATCAAATGTTGAAATTTTCTTTGTGAATGGGTTTTATTTGTTGGTGCCTAGGCAAGTACCTGGTATTAAAGAATGACAGAAAAAAAAGTGCAGAAAGGGTGAAAAAAGAGAGTAATCGGTCATACTGATCAGGAATGCAAATTTATCCAAATGCCATCTCCCTTGGTCCCTCCTCCACTGATGAAAACACCGGTTGGCGTGTGTCGACAAAAGGCCATGCACTACACGTCCCCTACCCCCTACCCCCTCCCCCCCACACACACACACACTAATACACATCTGTGTGACCCAGATCACCCCCACCCCCAAAAGATACACACCGCTGGGTCCCATCGGCACTGCCTCTGTCCTGGCCCAACCTGTCCGAAACCAGCAAATCTAGGGCCAAGGTGGGTGGGAGGGACAGGTGCGCGTGCGTAGAGCGTGCAGGTTGTTAGGGTTCCGTTGAGGCGGGGGGGGGGGGGGGCAATGTCACTCTAAAACTATTGGTTGAAGATGGGGAATAGCCAACCCCCGCCAACACACACCATCCCCAACCCCACCTCAGTACCCCGACCCTAGGAAGAGACCATATGCTGATGTCAGATCCAAATTTGTCTTCTAACAAAAGAATCTCCCCACTGTAATAACACGCATACAAAGTGCTGAGCTGCAGTTGTTAGATATGCCTTTCACCTTGTTGTCATGTCATGAATATATCTGGAATGATTTAAGTAAACAGCAGATGTCGAGTTTTAAGGGAATGTGTATTTGCCTGCCCATATGTCATTCAGTATGGGGTTACAACTTGGAATGCACAGACTTGTACCAGGGGTATGTAACAAAGACAACAATAGAACTAAAAGTAAAGCATGCTATGGAAAAGTGGGGAGGAACAAAGATGACAATAGTGCTGGGAGATAGAGAGAGAGAGTTTATTAAGGCACAAGTGGACATTTTTATGGATCTTGAATAAATGAGCTCCCATCTATTGTAATAGAGATGCATCCACGTATTGCGGGTGATTCATTCTGCCAGTCTCCAGGTTCACGATTCCTCGTGTTCAAGACAAGGGCGTGGCCTATTAAAATACCCAGGTTGACATTGTGGTTTACCTGTATGGATATGTTTTGTAGCTCATGTATCCAAGTTGAAATTAGGATTTCATTGTGTGGATGTGCATTGAGTTTCCAGGTTAAATTGTAGTGTATACCTGGTACTGTTGTGCGGATGTGTATTGAAGATTCCAAGCTGACATTGTTTAGATATGCGTTTAATGTTACGTTCTTAGAAGGCCACACCAAAAAAAAAAGTTGGTCTACAGATTTTGGTTTTGAAAAAATGGTGCGAGCGAGCAAATTATTATTTTTTTTTTAAAGAATTTTTTGGCGTCTAATGGATTCCTTGGTGGGAAAGTGAGGCAAGTGAACAATTTTTTTTTTTTTTAATTTTGCCAAACATCACAAAGAGAAAACTTATAGAAACTGAAGCGAGCAAAATCCGTAGACAAGATTTTTTTCAAAGGAAAAAAAATTGTATTTCCGAAAAATATGGAGAGGGCATAGGTCAACTTAATTTTTTGGTGTGCCCCAAGGTGTACAGGTTTAAGAAATGTTTAAAACAGTTGGTTTTAACTTCTTTTTTTTGTAAACAGTACTGTTAGTTTATTGAATTATTCATAATCAAATAACAAATCCCTGCGCTTGGGTGTGTGCCTGGACAAATTAATAATGTAACAAAGGTTTAAATGAAAATTAAGAATAAAAGATCATTGAACCCAAAATGCACAGCATGTTAGGTGAGGTTCCATTGTTCTGTAGGAACTAACGCAGAACACGGTATTGCAGTCTGACTTTATGGTTTTACAATGTACATTCATTATCTATACTTCAAAATTCTAATGAATTGAGCAATATAAGTATGATTTTTACCCATAATATGTAGAATACCATGGCCAGTGTGAAATCATGCAATGTTCAGTGAAATGGTATATAGATTGTTAATTTGTTGGGTGTTTAATATGAAAATATTCTATTTTTCCAGGTCGGTAACGGACCCGAGGGACGGAAAGCGGGTGGCTCTGAAGAAGATGCCAAACGTTTTCCAAAACCTTATCTCGTGTAAACGGGTCTACCGAGAACTGAAAATGCTCTGTCACTTCAAGCACGACAACGTAAGTACATCCATCATAAAATATTGCCTTAGAGTTGATTCTGTTTTGCAGTCTGAGATAAGCTAAAAAAAAAAAAAAAAAAAAAAATCAATAAAAGAGAATTGAGATCTCTACATCGTCAATATGTCATTGTCATATATCATAGATTTCATAAAATTGGTATAGGAAATGTGAATAAGATTAACCAAGGGTGTTAGTGGTCATTGCTGTAGATCATGACAACCTATATATTAATCTAAATAATGCATAGTCTCCCTAGATAATACAATGACATAGAGATGTTGACTGCAGCAATAATTATATATTAGTGGTACCTGGGCTCATTATGCCCATAAATAACTGGCTACACGTGTGTCTGGCCCATTGTTTGATAATTACTCATGCCTCTCACAATGGTCCGGGGTCAGTGGACGAGATTCGTGTGGTCTCGTAAAGCCACGTGAGACACGCCGTTCCTGCATAATGCTAACTTATATAACGACATTTCATTAGAGTAAATTAGACGCACACACACACGCCTTTGGGCGCCAATCAGAGTAGATTATTACATTCATCATTTGGATGTCTTCATTCACACCAACATAACTGTACAACAGATTCTGCTTTACTGGAAGAAGATTATTTCAAATGAACCATTGCAGGACACAGATGTACAGGATTTTAATTATGGCATATTTTGGAGTCATAAGTGCTGTTACTGATGGCTTTTTTTTTTGTTACAGACAGCACTTCCTTTATTTCCCTGAAATGATCCATATCAGACCATAGACTATTCAAATCATGACCAACCTCAGTTATTGTTATTACCTAGTGGCATTTTCTGTGGCTTACTCATAACTGGCCTATAACGTGCTAAGTACGTATTATTCACTGAATTGAAAAAAAAACAAAAAAAAACACGACCCATGGCCACGGTGTTTATCATTACGCCTAGCGTGTGGAAGTCATGTATCCTGCAATGGCAGGTAAATAAAAAAAAAAAACTAGAAAATAATCTGTAAGGTCAGATTTGTGTCAAGGCCAGAATAGACGACAGCATTTTGTGAAAATTGGGTATCAAGACATTATCCTATTGACCAGTTTATTCACCTATTTTTGCCAGGTGGGGTCACCCACATCGTTAATAACATATACTGGATTAGCTGCCCGATTAGCCTAGTTTGATTGTGAAAGGTAAAGGTATGGTCGAATAAGTGGGTAGAATAAGTGATCTTAGATGGGTATCTAGCACAATGCATTCCATATTTATAAAAAGAGAAAAATCCTCAGGTTCATGGTGGGATTATGACAGCAACGTTTCACTAAGTAAATTTGTTTTCTTTTCAGTAGTGAAAATATTTTTAACTGGAATAAAGAAGCTGGATTGGATGATTTAAGTTTTAGAGATAAAAGTACCCCCCCCCCATCCAAATTCTATGAAAAAAATAACACGTGAATTTGCAGCTGAGCTCAGTCGACGTGATCTATCTGTAAATGGGTCACATGACGACCTGCCTGGGCGCATGCGCGTCACGGGGTCACGTGATGTCACACTCCCACAACCCCTGCGGCAGTGTGTGCATGTGTCCTCAGGTGTGTGAGGGGGGGGGGGCAGTCATATGTTACAGAGAATACCCCAGGTAGAGATTGAAAACTAAAATTTGTCTTTGCTTGGAATGAAACAAAATAGTTTTAAGATAACAAATATTGAAACCACACGGTGATCGAGGATAGGAATAACAGATAAGATATGTACATGGCTGCGAAGATATTGCCAAAATACAGCTCCCATGATATAACAAACTTAGTGAATAGAAGATAAAACATGTTATTAAAACTCATCTTATTAAAGCTCTACAGAAACAGTATTGTAGTCGATGCCTTAGAGATACAGAAAGGTCATAGCAGGATGTGAGAATATGTACACGTATACGTCTCTACACGCCCTCCTTGGACACCATACACATTGCTACATTACCCTGAGGTATACCTACATACTTACCTGAATTGTAGTATGTTAAGGTAGCTAGGGGTAGTAGGGTCACAGTCTCACCTGACCAGGTAACATGGCTCACTCCTCCCCCACCTCCTCCTGTAGGTGACCTGAGGTAGACCCAGTCACTACTGACATCAACATAACTAGGGTCCCCTTACCAGGGTACAACTATTGTGAACTGACAGAGGGCATCTATCTATATAAGGATGTGGGTCTGTGTATTACTGTGTGCTGAAATTATATTGATATATCTACAATGTATAGCTCACTATTACTATCCTTTGACATAAGATAACCCTTTGGTTTGGAGAAGCCTGTATGATAGGGGAGGAGGGTCCCTATACCATGCATACAAAAGGCAGACTTGTTACCGGGTACTAGACATTTTACTGAAGATGACAGGCCTTTGCAATACAAATTGCTCTTCACCATATGTCTCCTTTACCTAAAATAAACGTACACCACCGACCTGCATTACTAATGATACCACCAGCATGGCGTGTGTACTGTAACAAAGGGAAGCACTGGTTTGATAGTTGGGATAATCAATGACAGCAGTGGAGATGCCAGCCAACCCGTCTGTCTTACCTCACGAAAAGAGTGCAGATCAATTATCATGTATTATCATACCCCCGGGCTCCCCAAATGCCTCCCCAAATTTACTAAATAGTTGGTAAATAAGCCAGCTTTACCAGTGCAGTCCATGTATTTATCAATTTGAGCAGACCTACGATGACTTTAGTGACTTGGTGTACTGAGGCGCCCCCTATTAGCAGCGGGTGGAATGAGGTCACAATCGTTATGTAATAATTCCTCCATACGCATGCGCAGTAGGCCAAGAGACGCTGGAATGAGACGCCCCTGTTTTGATCATGACGTCAGTGGATCGCAGTGGAAATCTGCCATTTTGCATCAAAATCCAGTAGATAACTGAGTGGTGATAAGAAGCCCATGTTAGCACCAACATGAGAGCAACCAAAGGCATAAATGAATAGTCATGAAGATGCATTAGGAAGAATAAATGCTATTTCTAAATTAGTAACAGAAGTAAGCTTCATGTATTAAGGTGAATAAACACCCATTGATGAAGATGCCCAGCCCAGCCTTACAGCCTGACGTCAGGTCTGTATTTGTGTCCTCAGAGTACACAGGACACAGGAGTTAGGCACACAAACACCTGTATTTGTGCATATTATATATCTACCCTTTAAGATTCATGTAAGGCAACCATGCATTGTGCTAATTTCTGATAAATCATATGCAGGGTTGATACACTCCCGAAAGGTCGGCACTGTACTGCATTGATGCATCATGATACAGCAAAATGAATTCCGAGGCATTATTTGGTCGCCTTTAAAGGGTTATGTGTAGGGTCAGGCTAAGGCCACAGGCATCAATGTATTATCATTATCGATAGAGCAATTAGCTACATACCAGTGTTTTATTACAAGGCTTGCAAATAAGGCTTCTCCATGTATTGTACATAGATAATACGATTTGCTGGCAAACGTGAGGGATTTATAGCAAATGCTGTTTTGATACAGGTCCAGGCCCAGGTCCATTCTTAATCAAAGCATTGCTGTTCTTGAATTTTAGTTATTTGTGAACACAGCCCTGATGGTTCTTTCCTACATCTTGCTGCCAGGGTTGTTTAAGTTTTCACTTCCAAATGATACCATCGGGTCACCAATAAGAAATCCAAATCATAAATCTAACCAAATGTGTATGAGTGTCTGGTAACTTTAAAGGGCTGAGTGGTGCTCCAATGTCTTACTTCTTTGGAGCCATAATGCACAAATGTAGTGGTATATTCGCCAGCACTGCAATAGTGCATCAACTCTATTTGTTTGGCTGCATCATGAATACAGAGAGGCATAATACATTGATACACCATCTGATACAATGCACTGATAAGGAGTTTAAATTGCTTCCTGTTGACAGTCCTAGCTGCCATTGTATCTGTTATAGCTTGATGGGCGTGGCACACGTTAAGTAGGTTGGAACCTATCTGCATTGGGCCCTGTCTCTGTATGAGCTGCTCATGGGAGGAAGAGCAGCTCTAGTGGTGCTGTCCATAGTGGTGCTCTTGGTGATGGTGGTTGGAGGAGGAGATTCCCCACTCCCTGTTGGGGGGCTTCCATTAATTATATACGCATCAAGAGGGGGGAGGGGGTCAGGCCAAATGCGTACAGATGCGTACAGGGGGAGGGAGGGGATTCAGGTACATTTTAGCATACTCATTGTGTACGCATAAGGTGTATAGAAATAGCCCTGCAGAGCCATGAATATGCATTAGCAATCTTGGCGCTGTAGGGAAATAGCAATTGAGGGTTATATTTTGTGTATTGGTCCCTAATA
The DNA here is from genome assembly GCA_949317995.1 of Acholoe squamosa. Taxonomy (NCBI): domain Eukaryota; kingdom Metazoa; phylum Annelida; class Polychaeta; order Phyllodocida; family Polynoidae; genus Acholoe; species Acholoe squamosa. Next base: position 64,076,045 of record OX439041.1, on the reverse strand, counting down.
ATTACAAGTTTAGATTAGATTCATTTGGTCATTTCATTTGTTTCTACAGTGGAGAACCCTAACACCTTCCCTTGCAATGGTGGGGGGGGGGGTCTGATAGAAAGGGGGGATGAGGGGGTCTATTTTTTGAGAAAGTATGCATACATAATTAATGGATGCCCCCTTAGGGTAGTTTACTCAGGGCGGTCCATCGACCGCTCGCTTTTCCTTTGATACTCTGTAAATCATTCCTTGAAAGATCGACGTGTGTCTGTATTTCAGAGCTTGAAAGAATTCTTGGAATAAGAGATTTATTCCATGCAGTATACTGCGTACACGAAAGAGAGAATTCAGAGAATGAATTGTGTTAGTCCTGCCGCTGAAATTCAAGGAACTCAGATTTTAGGGTAGATATTGTTATCTTGTGCTTGGAATGAGTAGTTGATAATAAGAGACTCGGACCTAGTTTCACGATAGTAAATTTTAAAATTTTGAATTTTTTTTTTTTTTTTTGGGGGGGGGGGTCTTAGGATGAGATCTATGTGTGGGGTAGGCAGTTAAACAATATCCCTGAGGACAGTACATGGGTTCTATCTAGTGCTACCTCACACTACTGCAAGTATGAGATGGGGGTTGAAACTGGGAACCCAGAGGTCGGCGACAGACAGGCTGGCAGACCGCCAGGCCCAGCTAGTAACACAGCTACCAATGTCTGCGTCTGTTTTTAACCAATATGGCCCCTATGCTATGTCTAGAGTGGTATTTAAATGCGAACAATAATGTACAGTGTCCTTCTAGAATTTGCACGTGCTTTTCGAATGTCACCAGAATTGATGTGCTATGCCATGTAATTGTTCTGAGGTTGAGGGCCTTAGACCTAGGAAATATGAGAAACACACCCAAACCTATCATACTAATTCATGTCAATACTTGGGAAAATAGATTGGCTCTATAGACGGCCTAGTTAGTTAAGGTTCGACAGTGCAAATAAACACACAATAGATATAAAGATATGTGTGTCAAAAGGCTCACACAGGCAGTCTTGGCACAAAAAATGTAGACAAAGCATGCTACATTCTCCCCTCTCCCTCAGTAAACCTCTACCACCACCACCACCACCATGCCCCTGTCAGCACTGTCGTCCAACTAGGACGCCGCCACGCACATAGCGTTTGTTTATACCACAAGTTGCCTAGCAACCTGATTAAAGTGCCCTCACCTCGACTGACGTCCGCCAGGTGACGCTATATAACTGTTTCCATGGAAACACACGACGCGAAGCAGTGTAAGATAGGTCATTTGAAGGTGAAGGGAGAGTCAGAAAAGGAAAATGCAGAAATTTAGCCCAATGTGAACACATGTAGATAATTCCTTAAAATTCATGCAAGAACGACTGCAATCATGCTTGGCTGAGTGCATCGATGGCCGTGCATCAACACAGTAGGGTCGCCATGAAACATAAATGTAGCCCTGGCGAATAACTCGCCATTGCTGCACATCATGACGAACAAAGTGCATGTTTTGTAAAGTGGGACGCAATGCTGTCGTTAAAGGGTTTAATATGAAGCAGAACGGTTCCTGTCCTCGTAGTAATGTAAATCTAGTGTAACTTGGAAGGAGAACGGTTCCTGTCCTCGTAGTAATGTAAATCTTGTGTAACTTGGAAGGAGAACGGTTCCTGTCCTCGTAGTAATGTAAATCTTGTGTAACTTGGAAGGAGAACGGTTCCTGTCCTCGTAGTAATGTAAATCTTGTGTAACTTGGAAGGAGAACGGTTCCTGTCCTCGTAGTAATGTAAATCTTGTGTAACTTGGAAGGAGAACGGTTCCTGTCCTCGTAGTAATGTAAATCTTGTGTAACTTGGAAGGAGAACGGTTCCTGTCCTCGTAGTAATGTAAATCTTGTGTAACTTGGAAGGATCCAGCCCCGGAGCCAGCATCCATCTCGGTGACCCTGCTTTGTTTCCGGTTCCCAGGTGACAAAGACTCCTCACTGATGAGACCACGGGACCGCAATGACGTCATTTATGTGCTGGTCATATCATTGGCCATCTCTACCCTTGTGCATACAAATTGTATCTTCTATTTTGATGTGCAATTGGATCTGACATGTAGACTATGTAATACCGTGTAAATTTGTTGGTATGAATAAGTGAAGTATAGCTTTGAAAAAAAAATAAAGTACTCCAGGCTGGTCCCCCGATAATATAGAATCTGGATATTAAAAAATGTAAAACCATATATAAAGCCAGTATTCACAGGTGGCATAAGGTAGTGCCTTGGACTAATAAAGAGTGTGGTACGTGTACAATTATCAGGGGCGGCGCCTTGGTGACATGAATGTGGGGGTAAAAATAGCAGTGTTCTAAGTTGAAGTATCTGTCGGAGAAGTCAATGGAAGGACCTTTAGAAGGTCTATTTATGTACTACTTGGTATCGCCGTGCGTCATATCACTGATTTGACCTTATAGCACCGTACATGGTGAGAAACAAGGAGATAAAAGATGTCTTTATCTGAAGTGGTGGTAGGAGTATGATCATTGGTATCTCTAGATTTTGGTGTGAGAGGCACTGGAAGTTCTCAGCCTTACTCATTTTGGGTCTTGACCGAGTGACCCACAGTACTGAGAAGTCCACCCACCTCCATGAGGCCATGTGAGATAGATGGAGATATCTAACAGTCTGCCCCCCCCCACACACACACACACTTTCTATCAGCACGTGGCACATACCTGTATGCACGTGTGGACGACAGGTGTATATATGTATAGCATGATGTGGAGAAATGTAGGGCTTCATGTGCACCTGTATCTTGGCCCCTGGGTACCACAGTATATCTACACCCAAGGGCATTTTCTCCTTCTGTTGAAAGCACCTAGATCTGAATTTATAACCGTGAAAGTTGGTTATGACTTTAATTTGATTAATGAACCTAATGTGAGATCGTAAGTGTAACCTCCCCCACCCCCACTCACCTATAAAAAAAATCAAATTGAAATTTGCTTGCTATGCCTTTACAAACGTCATTGGGCTATACATGTAGTTGGCGTTAATAGTAAAAAATAACGTTCATATCTTGAAAAAATAGTTTACAAGCAAAAGTACATGTCAGCCAAGTAACATTTTTCATCCTAATACTACTTTGCTGAGACCAGAACACCCCCAACACATTCCCACAAAGGATGTCCTACCATCAAGTGGCAGTGAGGCAGTGGGCGTGGCCTAAGTGGTCACATGCTCTGAGGTGGGCGGTGCCCATCCAGACGTGTCTAAAGTGGTCCAGGTCTGAGGACTGGCAGAATGAAGGTCATGTGAGAGGGAGAAATTAGGCGCAGAGTGGTTGCCTTTTGCTTTCCACTCCAACATTCACTGTCCATATTAGTGGCGTTTTTGCTGTTTGCAAAATGGACAGCTTTACCTGCAGGTCCATGCTAAATTATTTGCTTTGTAGGCCAAGTCTATTAATGCCTGTAGGTACTAAAACAGAAAGCACAAAGTAGAAAAGCACCAAATATATTTCCTGAAAATTACCTTATATCGATTCCACTGATTTGCTAATAAGGTTGGGGAAAGTATGACTTGTCGATAAGTCCCTTATGTATAGACTGCTAATTGGAGCTTAACCTAGTGCTGGTAAATTGACATGGTTTAACCCTCTAAATGCTGTATTCTGGTTTAATTCACCATGTCATGTGGTCTACATGATGCATGAATGTTACTGTAACCCTGGCGACTCGACTCATCATGACCATCCTACAGGGTAGATACACTCAGAAAGTGGCATACTACACAAATGCGGTGCCGATGTAGCAACTCACCCCCCTTGCAATAAGTATTTTCAGCCCTTAAGGGTTTAATCTCTTACATTACATCATGCAACTGGCACTAGAAAGGCAGCCATATACATATAGCCCTACACACACTATTTAGTCGCTGTATGTTTTCCTCTGCTGTGTTACCTAATAATCCCTATTTCTGGCAATAAGACCTAGAGGGGTGGCAGTCTGGGCAGTGTGCCTTGTGAGTTAGAATAGAGTCTGATTTCACAGGGATCTGACTGTGTGTACTGCCATTAATATGCACACAAGTATTACAATGGAAAGGTGGATATATGTAATTTGGTGGACGACCATGGTTAGCACATGCAGAAATTACGTCCAAACAATGTCAATGCGCCTTAGTCATTTTAGTTATATCTTTTAGTATCAGCTGTACAGTGTCAGAGGCAAGCGCTATTCGGACGAGGATCCCGTGCGAATAAGGTGCTAACTCGGACGAGATTTTCGAAGAAACAGGACATATAAGAAACAAGACAATATTGGGGATATGAGAAACGGGATATATAAGAAATGGGACAATATTGGTGATATAAGAAACAGGACAGAAAATGTGTCTTTAAAAATGTTTTTCCTGTGTTTTTTCTGGCATGGTCCAGTGTATTATAGAAAATATGTCTTGTCCTGCTTCTTATATATTCTCATCCCAATAAGATCGTAATCTGGACAAGATCCTCCTCTAGATATCACCGGCCGGTGGCAGACAGCACAGTTAAACAACTACATCCTCGCCTGATAGTAAGGGTGCATAAAGGGATTTGTAGACGATGTGGCCAAAGACGATGTGGCCAAACAGGGTGGACGATGTGGCTAATGTTTTATAATGCAACCTGCTATAAGACTATGGGTCCCCCAAGGGTTCTTTAACTAACCCATTTACCTACACTAACATAATTTTACCCCGGGACATAATACATGTATTTATTTTTACAATATTCTACCCAATTCTAACCCGAATTTATGCACTAATGTCTGTGGACGATGTGGTCAAAAGACCATGTGGCCAAAGTGAAACAGATGTGGTTTCAATGTAAATCCACTTCTAAATGACCACATCGTCCATTTCCTCAGATTGTCCACATTGTCCACTTTTGGCCACATTGTCCAGAAATTTGGCCACAAAGTCCTTGGTTTGGCCACATGGTCCACTGTCCACATCGTCCATTGGCCGTATCGTCCATCCACCCCAAAAAGGTAACTGGAGTGGCATGTCTGAAATCTCATTTATAATAGTTGATGATGTGGCAATGCCAAATGAATGGCACACAATCATGTCTTAGCTTTTCTCTAGCAGAGTGAGCCTGACTGGATTTTGGACACTTTTCTGTCAATATGGTCGATTATAAAGTCTGTTTATAAGTAATGACTAATACATTTGACTAATACACATAGCTCTCTGTTCCATTGATTCAAATACATAGTGTACATGAGGTGCATAATAACAACATGTATTGCAGTATGGTCTAGAATACCACTCAGGAATACTGGTAAGGTTTATGGTGTGCCATATGGTATATTGATTTTGAGATGATAGGTGATCTGTTGACAAGGACAAACTCGACATGCAGCGACATGTATTCCTGGTCCCTGCACTTCCTATACATTCAGACACCTTCCTCGTTAGAAAAATCGCGAATTTAGGGTCATATTTCAGTAAGTTTACATGTCTGGGATTTTTTTTAAAAAAAAGGAGTATTTTTTTCTTGTAAAATCAGCAGAATCTGGAGAAAAGGGTATGTATTTCTTGCAGCCTTTGTGGTGGATAAGAGGAAAGTGTCAAGAGCCTATGATGACAAATTACAGGCAGTGTTTCCATGTGTGACAGTCCATGTATATGCTGTATTCTTATAATGATGATTTGATATACATCTATATGCATATTGATTCATAACTCATGTACAATTCATCATCAAAAGGGTGGTGTTCACAGACATGTCAGCGTTTTTCAAGAAAAAAGCGGGTATTCTAGGGATTCCAAAATCAGTGATTTCACTATAAAAAGGGTTGTTTTTTTACTAAGAAATCAGTGGAAAAGAGTCATATTTGGACAATTTTAACGAGGATGGTGTCATGTTTGCACTGTGAGTGCGGGGACCGGGCATGTATCACAGTCTTCGAAATGACTCACATAGCAAGAAACATTCACTATGAATGCAATATCAAAGTGAATCGCGAAAAATTGCTACTAAGTGTGCAAGAGAATGGTTAGTGTAAGCTTTGTTATTAAAAAAAAAAGCAGTGATCTTCCCGTGGTACTCTACTCTACGTCTATGAATAGGGTATAAGGTCTAAAATGGGGTCTGAGATAATGTTTAATGTCTACAGGACAGTCTCCATCATCTCCATTCAGTGATGGGTGCATTGGAGGCAAGGAACAGATTCTAGCTCGAAAAAGGCTATTTTCTGAACCAAGCTATGTTAGATTAATCTCAGTTCTCAGTTTTCTTGCCAGTATTAAAATTATGCAAAACTAAGAATGGTCGAATAGTATTTTAAGAGTTTGTACATTGACCTCCTTCTACCCCGGTGTATTGTGTGGTCAGAGACAGGCTCTAACAGGCAGGTGGGCTCCCGGTGTACCACATCCTGACAATTCACAGGGGACGTTCACAGATGTCGTCAACTGGAAGAGATAGAGGTGATTTGGGCTTAAAAATTATCCATGGTCATATTGAAAATAAATTAAACTATTTGAAAATTAATCTCTAAAATATTAGCAGTGGGTTTGGGAAGCAGGGACATAGAAAGCCTCCCCAAATGAGTGCCATACGTTTTGAACATTCCCCATAATATTTAGTTGGGTGGCTGGACGGTTCGGGTGGGGAGGGGGGGGGGTATGTTGTGTGAGGGTAGGATGTCATTGTGGACACAGGCCCACGCAGTGCGTGCACAGGACGTGTCATGAAGTCGCCGTAATGGCTGGACACCCAGGGTATTAACAGTTAACAATTAATTATGGACTAGATTTTTAAAACTAAGCGATACCTTGGAATTGAAAATGAGTTGGGGGATATGAACAGACAGGCAGTATGGTTGAAAAGTATCAAGCATCAGTTAAATTCAAACTGTACAAAACGAAAGGCCCTAGCCTCTAGGCTCTATATGATATCACTGATTGTCAATGCAATAGGACCTTTAAAATCTGGTAGTTTTGTCATATAAACATAATATTAGAATTACCAGACCAAGAGTTGGTATCAAATACCCCTAGACGTAACATTGTTTAGAAACTGATGTTTTGAACTGACCAATGAGAGAGCTGGGTTTGGGGGGCATTTATTTACTGTAGACACCTGGGCCAGAAAAAAACAACATCATGTTTCTAAAGTTGGACAGAAACTGTTATGGTGCTCCTACAGAAATAAGATGCCCCTTTTGGCCAGACATCTATATCCAGTAGAAACCCCATCAAAGTTTCTGTCCTGTACAATGATGTCCCAGTTGTGGGATTATGCTAATCTGGCCATGACATACTGACATTACCGTGGTTTCAAATTCACAGCGTCTGGCTGCATCAGTCCATACCAACCAATCACGTCATGACGTCACCACCAGTCACTCTCTAAGCAGAGGGATGCATAATTAATACATACTGACAGCACACCTGCTTGGAGACCTCCCCGAGGGCCAAACAGCGACTTGTTTGAGTCTCAAAGCAGACTAGGTTATCTTGACGTCACAGTTGGGGTATTGAACGACTGGAGCATCTGCTGGGAGACCTACTAGAATCTTGACAAATTTGTGGTTGGGCCTCGGAGGTCATGCGGGGGTGGATCGCGATGGCAAATGCTAAGGGCATACAATGTCATAGAGCTATATACAGTGATGTTACATAGTAAACCCTGGAGGAGTGGGGGGGGGGGATGTGTGCCGGGAGGGACGGGGTACTTGTGTAGCATCTGAGAGCATGACTATGCTTAAATGTCACGACTTCTCCACGTCACTCCATTCTTGGCATTTTTGGTTTTTGTCAACAAATAATTACCTTGTACTACAAAAGTCAACCAGATATGTTTCATGAATATATTGTGAAACAAAAGGACGTGTTCACGATTCCTAGTAATTTAGTCAAAAGCAACAAGGTGCATTGTACGAAAGCAAAAGCATTAGGAACTGGGGACAAAGGGACTGATAACCCACACCCTAAAGCTGACTGATAGAATCCTGTTGATAATATGTATACCTGTTGATGACTCAAAATTAACCATTCAAATGTCACATTGTGCATTAATGCATCACCCCCATTGATGCCATGAGGCATGAACGCAGCCATTTGAGTGTGCTCCATGATAGGGATGCTTTTCTGCATCATGCCCATGTATAGTGTATAGATGGTGAGTGGTTGGAATGATGCATGGATGCATTAAGGACAACTTAAGTTGATCACACAGATGTACCTCATCCCCATCATGTAGCCTATCTACCAGGTCCCCCTTTGTCCCTGCAGGTGACAGCTGTGTGTTATCAGCAGGTGTCAACCAGGGCATCCTTGGGCTGAGGGTGGGGGATGGGGGGGGGGGGCTTCCCTATCAGTGTTGACTTATGTATTTGGCAGATTTATAATGGATTAAGGATATGTCCGATCATATACATTTATGAAGTGAGCCCTTGGCCTTTAACATGTGGGCGTGGCTTAAGGTAAAAAAAAAAAAAAAAAAAACTACCAAGAAGCATTGAGAATTAAGGCAATTTTTACATGTAAAATTACAATTCAAATACTATTATCTGCAATGAAATTCTTGTAACAATTGCTCCAGAATTTGTCTAACAATTGACAAGTTGAATTTAAGAATAGAGAGAGAGTCATTTTGGCTGCAGTTGCGGTCCTGCAAAAATTAAATCAGGTTAGCGAGGTAATTGTTGATCTTGTTTTTATTTGACGCAGCACCAGAAGTCAGCGGTGCGCAGAGTTCGTTACCGTAGTGGCGCTTAAGCGCCGGGGTCTCAAATAAGCACCGGTCTCAAATAAGCGCCGGAGGATACAGGGGTATTGAAATTGATCTTAGGCACTATGAACAGTATTCAAATAAGCGCCTGTCCCGTATAAGCGCCGGGGGTACAGTGGGTTTGAAATCAATGAGCGCCCGGGCATTTATACGGGCCTCTACGGTAACCTCTATCTGTAGTTGTAATTCACCATTGACGTTGTGGACCACTCTCTGACGTCTTTATAAATGGAGAATTGGGCCACTGAATTTGTGAAAGTGAACTGCACGTTCACTGTTCTGTGTCTTTGACTTCATTTCCTGGTGCCTTCTTAATGTTTTGGCTGCTAGTTCTCTTTAAGGAGCGCGGGCTTCCCTAGCCCACTTAAAAGGGTCTGTATCTCCTCTTTCCTATCTGTGTGTGGTGCACATATGCGCGGGCACTGACACATTCCTCTGTTAAATTATCAACCTGTGAAGCACGGGATAGCCACTTAGTGCCGCTAAAGTGCTGTAAAACACAAATCAATCAATCAATCAATCTTTAAGGAGTGTATGTTGCGTCCAGGTGGATATTCACTGGACGTCTCAATACCCCAATACAGTTGGGGAAAGTCTAATTAGCAGTACTGCATCATGCAGGGTGCATCGTGCCGATCCTTTTTGAGTGTATCAAAACCGTAAGGACAGCATAACTGCATCATGACCAGTTTACAAAATGCATTAAAGCATTAGTTTGTCATTAAATGGGAAATATCTGTGTAAAAGCTAGATAGTAACTATGGATAGTACTCACTACCCATTCAGGTCTGATGGGCCAGAGATACCCACAACACTGTTCCTAGGTCTCTGGTTTTACCAACTCCTCTTGTCTTGAAGTGTTTAGCCCCACCGAGAAGAGTTTAGCCCCACCTACAACTCAAGACAGCAGGGGTTGGTGTTCTTTTTTTCATTCAGTTTTGAGCCTTATGGTTGGGTACCACCACCGCCAGTTAGCCATAACAGTATACATAGCACAGGTGTGGGGCATTGATAAGGCTGCCCCAAATCTCTTACACGCTCAAGTAAATATCCTACTGAAGTGGGATTGAAAAGAGCAAAGCTAAATTTTAAGTTGGATGTATTTTAGAACATGACATAAAAAAGAATAATTATCAAAGAGAGAGATGAGCTTCGATGACCGGAGGGTATACTCTATTCAAAAGAACTCATGAGAGTGATTCGTATTTCTCAAACTTGCATTGAACTTTAGCCTTCTTAAGTTGTTTACGTACAGGTGATTTTTGCCATAAATCATTTGTAATGTTTGAGGACAGAACGGTGAATGATCAAATCGTGAGTGTATGATTGATTTAGCAAGGAAAGAGTCCAAGGTATGAAGAACGAAAACAAAGTGAAAATATAAACATGTACCTCAGAATAGCCCCCAGTCAGCAAAAGAAAGGAGTAAAAACAGTCAACTGCATTTGTATCTTCCAGCTGGAAGAATCAAAAGCTAAACCTGGCTCCCATTCAAATAATATGTAGCAGTAAGGTAAAATGGAAATGTTTGAGCTGACTTTCTTTTGTAGAAGAAAAAAGAATATAGAAATAATCGATTTAGAATATGTCACAATATTTCCTGCTAGAATATCCCATGGGAATAAATAACACATCCCGATTTTGCTACTGGAATAAGCAAGATAGGTGGGACGTCTTTGGCATGGGATGAAAGGTGTTAGTACAACATACATATATATAACAATGTCTCGGGGCTGGTAATTGCACCTCAAGTTGGCATCGTAAGGTGAAGTGTATAATAGTCTCCTACAAGTGCCTATATACCAAAGCGCCCCACCTTCCCATATTGCCTCTCTTACCCTTGACCTTGAGCTTTAAGAACGGCATGATACCCCAAAGTTCCTTTTCATTGTCATGATGCACTGCTATGGAAGTGGCGTTTAACTCGCCAGGCTTGTGTTGTGCGGTGCAACATTTTGACTTTTTTTGGGATTCTCCCATCCCTAATTGGATGCAATAAAACACAGTCCTTTTCCTAAGGTGAAGGATTAATTGAAAAAAAAAATCCCCTGATACCAGGTCCCCTATTAGTGGCGTATATAATGAGGGAAGTGCATTTTCTCTGAATTGTCGAATAAGACAACTTGATGTTCCAAATTCTGAGAAATGCATACAAGACAGTTTCCCAGGTTTTCTCCTTTCTATGTACTGTGTTGCTCTACGCTTAGTCCTAATAGGCTGAATGGAGTGTAATTTGATGAATAGGCCTGTAATGAAGTGACGTGCACTACATATACCTACCGTACATACACGATAAATGCAGGATCTTATTTAGTGTACATGGAGTGCGGCAGACCAGTGTATGGTTTGACTTAGCTATGAACAGAAAATAAAATAGGTATTATGTAAAGCCTCACGTAGAAATTACAGCATATGTACATGTAAATGAAACACAGGATTATTGAAGGATTAGAATACTCCAAATGTCGGGGTGCGGCCTATAGTCTAGGCTATTCCAGGGGTATTTCATAATATGATATACTAAAGGTGCTAAAATTAGAACCCCTAGTGTACAACGGCTATGTTTATTCCCAGAGTGTGGGTTTTGTTTATAGGCTTAGACCTACTGTGACCATCTGGCATAGTGTGGACTTATGATACAACTGCCAACCTATTAAGGATTTATATGACACAAATGCATTCAAATTATTGGTCATGATTATGTCGTAAGGTGGGCAGAGGCATCCGGTTATAATGTGACTGTACTGAAGATAAGCTCTGACTACTGGTAGTATTTTGTGCTGTACATTCATATTTTCTACTCAACCTAACTGTGTCTTACTTGTAAAAGACTCATGCTTCCCTACTCAGGAAGAGTGAGATGTGACTAGGTTCTGTGACTAGGCCTAGCTAGTGCCTACCGCAGGCTGAGGACTAGAGGAGGGTGGGATAGACAGAGAAGGCTGTTGCCATGGAAACTAAAAATGGCGTCTGTATTCACTATTGTGGGTAGGATAGGGGGAGGTTGTGGCCACGTTTATCATGGTCTGGGTCGTGCTCTAGTCTAGTGTATTTTAGTCTAGTTTTGATGTGTTATGTTCTTTTTATTTTATTTTTCCCCAGCTCACAGCTGAGGTGTAATAAGGGGTTTGCCTGATCACAGGGATCGGTTGGGTTCTGGAAATGAGCCCTACTTTCCAAATTGACTGATCTTTTTAAGGCAGTTCTTTTTGCCATTGAGAGAGGTTGCTTTGAGAGCTTAAACGTGAGAAGAGCAACTCAGGTGAACTCTGTGAAAATAGGTCACTGAGGTCACGACATTAGGGTTGATATAATGAGGATATAATTAATGCCCTTGGGCCTATCAGTGTCATCAAGTAGGCTTTTAAATATACGAATTAGATATCTCCCAGCAGCTGGAGGCATGCATACAAATGGGCTCCATGTGAAAACATTAGGTTACGTTCAGAGAAGTTTTTCAGAATAATACTAACTGACCTTCCCCACCTGCCTCCCTACCTTATTCCCGTGAACCTATACATATCATAATGGGTTTCTATTGGTAGATCATTGACTGCATGTGACTACTAAAGGTCTGTGGGGCTGGATGGGAGGGGGGGGGGCTGGTGTCGGCCCAGGTCACACATAATAAGGCCAATATCAGGGAACCCATCACGAGGACAAGGCTTCTCTGTGTGCTGACAAGGCAAGGCAGGACACTAGGGGAGGCATATACTTCCACGTATCAAGTCAATTTGCATTCATTTCTAAGAATAATGGTAAATTAATTAGTGAGTATGACCTAGTTCTGGCAGAGAACTGGGGTAATCGCACTGAAATACCATAAAAACACCAATCAGCTTATAAGTCGCACCACTACTTCATGAATTTGCAACAGCAGTATGTCGCGCCTGGGAAGCTGACCTGAATCTTTTAGTGTTCAATATTGCTAAATACCTTTGATACAAACTGTAGTCAGACTTTGGAAACTCCCCACAAGCCTGTTATACCGGATGTTTTTTTGTGGTATATACGTGTACTAGGTATATGTAACCCATGTCACCATATGCCACTTTGAAATCATTAAGACATTTTACATTCAGATGGATTCAGATTTGACTGTGAGAAACCGGAAAAGAGGGGGTCCACGATTAAATACAATGGTGGTGAACAGGAAAGGTCAGTTTCCGGTTTCCGGCGGATACACATTAAAAGTGCACTGCCCCGGGCAGAGAACCAGGCGGCCACCCGGAGCTGGTTCCCAATCGTACTGGCCCAGTACCAGTACGTCCTAACTGTGACCAGCAAAGTACCCCCTCCCCCAGTATATACTGACACCTACAGAGTGGCGTGTTTCCATGGCAACTGTAACAGTGCATCTAGTGCATCATTATGCACTAAGTCTAGTGCAGTGTACATTATGAACCATGCACCTCCATAGTATACTAGTATATGTACTGCCAGTATTGACATACATGTGCAACCAATAGTCGATGGAGGAAGATGCTTGCCAAACTAGTAGTGTATAAAAGTAATGTGGATACTTGCTCAGCTCTATATACATGTATTGTATTCAATAACATTGTACTTAGAGAATTATTTAAAAAGGATAAAAATGTGTGCTAGCTTCTTACCAAGGTTCATGTACAGTGGATCTATATATTTATAATAATTGAACATTTGGTAGAATGATCTAGGATATATTATTTGATTAATTGGGTAATATACATAAATAATGAATTCCCCAGTCCCTAGAAACCATGACCATGGAGCGGGTATATCTTCCATGACCAGTATGCAATGAGCACCGATGGGAAACGAGAAGCGGATAAATAATTCAATTCGCCATATGTCCCCCTCACAAAACGACGCTGCGCACCAGTGCACCTAGTAAATGTAAATAGCAGCCCATAAAAAGACAATATATCAAGATGGACATTGGCCATTGTAAAGGCACACTGTCAGTATTTTGATAAATGGCTTCACTCTCATTCATAACAAGAGGTCAGCTGTAAAGTAATAAAGTAATAACTGCTTTGGTGCATCAAAAGTGGTATTACATTGTGCGCATCTACTTCATCTATTAACCTCAATTAACCCTTTAAGGGCCGCTAATGTATTTATGGCATCACACCCATTGGTTGTCAGGATACACCTATGAAGTGCTAGCGAGTCTGCTCGCTAGCGCTTCATCCGAGCATCATGCCAGCCCTCCGGGAGTGCATCGACTCCATAGGCTAAGATGCATAATGTATTAAAAAAGAGTGCTGTCCAGAAAGAGTTAAGCTAGAATATCAGGAGGACAATAGTCATTAATTACCCAGTATATAATTCATTATTGCTATAGTGACCCGTGCCTGATCCTATAGGATTTCATTTATGCACATACAATACCTGTGTTTCCCTTACAATTCCTGTGATGTTACCTTACAACTGATACATCCCTCCCTGATCCAACCACTGGTTGCTATATACTTACTGGTGGCAAATATTGTACAAGTCCCACAGTGTTGATGGCAACACTCCGAAAACAAAGGCTCCTCCGCCGTAAGCTCTCCACTGTCAATCTGAGGTACACGTATAGTACACCAGGATCAACTAAATATTACTAGTATTAAAAAAAAAAAAGAAGAAGAAGAAGAAAGAAACACCTGTTTTTCTTATTATTTTTCACTTGAATAAAGGTAAATATTTTAGATAGATTTAGTGGAATTGTCTAGGGTCTATTTAAATATCGAAACAATTGTACCTCAGCAACGCTATGCGAATTCTGCTTATTCTTAGGAATCTGCAGTAGTTTACACTGTATTGGCCTTAATCTGTTAAATTCGTTCATAACACCACTGTGTACTGGAGTAGACCAGCCCCCCCCCCAACCATCCCTTGAAGTATAGCCAGTCTCCTATAGTATCTACCTCCATACCCCCAGCCCTGGAGGAGGGAGGGAGGATCCTTGCGTCATGCAGACGCACCAGGCCACAACAAACTGTAAACAGTGTGCCACCTTCACAGCACGACTCCTGCACTAGTAGGGGCTGGATGTGTGTATGTGTGTTGTGCCATCCATCCATCTACTGTAAAACGCAGCATATAACACGCACTTTGCTTGTTTGCATAGATAAACCGAAGCATGACGTTGTGACTCCTATAAGCCGCATCTGGTGCCTGAAAACCTGTCATTCTTTTTAGTATAGACGATATCAGAGACAGTTAATGCCAGTACAGTACTCGCTGAATAGGGTTCCTATCCTTATGGCTTATCTCACAATACCTCCCTCCCGAGACTCTAGGAACATTTCTTAAACTCAGCATTAGGCATGTGAGAAGAGAATAACTTGTGGCTTATACAAAGATGTACGGTACTACATGAACTACTTCTGCTGTTACTACTAGTAGGTGGTAATGCTCCTGCTAACTGGTCAGCTGTAAGAAAGACGTGACGTCATGAATATATGACGTTAATGTTGTGAGACAGCACCGTGTATGTTGATATTACCCTTTTTAAAGAGGTTCACTGATCCCTAGCTCTTTCTAAAAGGCAGGGTGATGCATCCAAGTTTAAAAAAAAAATCAGGAACGTATCAACCATTTAAACATAGTTTTCTACAGAAGGTATTTTCCTACTAAACATTTGCACCGTGTAACTCAACTGACATACAATCAATTTCCTGGAACGTACTCTGGTGGTGGACAAGAAATTCTGGGAACGGATAAAGGAAAAGAGGCCAGATCCCATGTCATAGGTGCACAGTGTCAGTTCTGAGTTGGGCATGGCTGACACTTCTAATAGGAAGACTTATATCAGTAAGATTATAAAGAGTTAGAATCGCTGCTTCAAGCCATCAATTTAGTCATTGAAGCCTTTGTTGAGTGTGCCATTAATTGAATATTAAACCTAACTTGTGTAGTTTGATATCGCTGCTTCAAACAATCAAGTTAGTAATTGAAGTCTATGTTGAATGTGCCATTAATACTACACATTGTATAATATCGAATAGGAGTACTATCCAACTCCAGCCTGCCAAACTGTGAGCTGCTCTCTCTCCCTGGCCATGATGGTATCTGGAGTCACTCAAGAGTTAACCTTTGTGGATGTTTTCACTCCTCCCACCCACCTACCTATGACTTACTACTACCCCCACTAACAGCCCCCTCATCCTCCACCTCTTTTCTCTCTGAGTACCTCAGCCGCCTCCACGAACATCCAGCCGCCAAAAGACTGCCGAGCTGCTCATAGTATGGTATCTTTTTACCATAGAGCCAGCCCAGACAAGAATAGATGAGCAGGCTATAAATAGGCACCTGAGTTATTTATGTCACTAACTGAATTATACTATTACTATGACCCCCCCCCCACTACTACATTGTACCAGTATCAACCTCCGCCTTCGCCGGCCCACTCTCTCTATTCTCCGCCTTTCTGTTGATTAAAAAAAAAAGAAAACCATAATTGTCCACTCCCAGTCATCCAAAGACGATCCTTTCTAGGCACTAATAAGCATGCTAACATAATACAGGGCTATCTTTATTTTGACATGAGTAGCCAGAGCTGGGCACCAAAGTATTAGTAACATTATGAGTAGTTGCAGTGATATGTAGGCGAGGTTATTTGAATTAGGATAGTTTGGATGTCAGTGGTCTGCAAAGAAATCGTTCTTCAAGTCATTGCCTGGTCCCAGGTATGTCCGGGATGTTCTGGGAACTATGGCTCAGAATAAAGATATGAGCTGAGTTAACTCTTTACCGGAAACATAATGCTTTGGTGCACTATATTGTCATGATGCTTTAAATTGAATGCTGTCATGGCGAGTAACTCGCCACTGCTGTGATCAGGCATTGTGCCAACCCTGCAGGGTTGCGATGCTCAGAAGGGTCGTTCTAGACACCCCAATACACTAGAGACTCCAATACAGTGCTGGCAACCTGACTCAGCACTGCATTAACCAGCACTGCATTGGTGTATCATGACACCTGCATTGGTGTATCATGACACCTGCATTGGTGTATCATGACACCAAAGGAGCATTTTGAGGCATCGTGCGGCCATTAAAGGGTTAGTGAGTTAATCAGTCCATATGATTCACTAAATCAGATACTTCTTTGTAGCCATGGCTTCTCTACTGCTCTGAATCATGGCCATGTAGTGGGAATAGCGTGTGCCTTTACAGCCTACTGCACTGCGTCCCCACTGCGTCCCCGTTCTAGGAAGACATAATGCGTCGTAGTAGGAGACCCCGGGTAGGAGACGAGTGCAGGTTTTACTCTGGGGAGTAAATACATAATAAATCAATATGGGAAAAGACATCTACTAGTAACATTTGTAGTGTTAGTGAGGAGACTTGCTAGCGCTACAATCATCTATCCTCATGAAGCATTGAACAAAGGATAGAGACAAGACATTTACAGACTTATTATTACAGTGCTATTACGGTCCATAATCGGTTACATTGTCCTTAATCAGTTACAAGACAGCCCCCTTAAAGAGCTATACACTGACATAGCCTTACCAATAAGATATTGGTTAATGAATAATTATTTTCTTAACACACCCATTCATACGACCTTATAATCAAGCAGTCAGTTACTGTCGCTAAAGTAAAATCTTCCAGTTGTCACCCATAATTTTACTGAATTTCATATAACCATCTTCTCCCCTTATCTTTTGCAGGTTTTATCAGCGTTGGATATCCTACAGCCTCCACACATAGAGTTCTTCCAGGAAATGTATCCTTTTACTGTTTACTATCGTTGCCATGGTGATAACAGCCATGGCCACGTGACACAAACTGCGACGCTGCTGCTGCGTCCGTTATCTGGGTGCTGACCAGGTGAGGTAATTATACAACATGGCCCTGAGGGAATGCTCATGCATGGATACAGGTAGTTTGATGTAGCAGGAACAGTCGTATTAGGCCAATATGTGTTAGTTTATACCAGATAGTACATAACATGTTTTATTTTGAATGGTACATTTACTAATACTTTCAGTAAAGGTTGGGGGCACACATTTTTTCTTTTTTTTTTTTTTTTAAAAAAGGGGGGGAAAGAAAAGTTCCGGATACTGACATTACTAATCATAACCATAGAAAGGTAACTACCGGTAGTACATATCACTCACCACAGGGATACAAGAAGCTAACAACAGTCTAACCTGTCTAACGTTCCCCTTTTACCAGCTAAGTTTGTTTTCTCGGCAACCCAGCCTGTACTTTGAAGCAGACCTTAGAGCCTGGAGGGAGGTGGGCTTGTGCACAGATAGGGCCGGGGTAAGGGCTGGTAGTGTGTGCTGTACCTGTTATCGGCCTATGTAAGTTTACATAGGGCATAGATTGATTATGTGGACATGTATTTAGCCCTGGTGGTTGTCCCCTGGCAGGCTGCCCATCTCCCTCCATCGCCGACACCATCCTTTAGTGATTCTAGCAGGGGAGAAGTTATATAGAAGCTAAAACTACATAGGTAGGTTTCCATGTTGGGTAGGGGTGGTAGGGGTAGGGGCCACATGATGGAATTATAAGAATATCTCCCTAGAGGGTTTCTAGTAATGTAATAAACTCTGGTCCATTTTGTGCCCTAGAGACTAGGGCGACGATGGAAGCAATAGTCGCATCATGGAGATAAAGTTATATTTTGAGATGCCAAACTAAATGCTACGGTTGAATTTCAGTAAAGATATGGTATCAATACTTATCTTGGTATTACTTTATTTTAGAGCTAAATTGGTCACTGTATTACTAAGAAGGGTATAGATCAGACTGTCAATTTTCACGATACCTGCTAAATAAATATGAAATGGATATTGACCAGAGCAGCTCTCTTACCTGGCTCAACCACCTGCTCTGTATACATTGAGCAGCTCACATACCCGGGTTCACAGACTTTATCATGAGAGAGCAGCTTACCTGCCAGAGAGCCAGTAATACATTGGGATTACTTAATACGTTCACCACACATATACACCTGCTGCTCGACCACTTGAGGGCTGCATGATGCCTCCAAATCAAGCTCCTTTGTCATCATGATGCACCAATACTTTGCTACTGCACCTATGCATCGTGCCAACCCCGTCGAGGATGCATCAATCCTACCGGATCAGCATGATGCATGAATGTAGCTGCCTTGGTGAGTTGCTCACAAGAGCTGAACTCATGCACCAGGGTTACAAATGGGCATTAACTAACTCTGAAAAGAATGAGCTGCTCATGCCAGAAGAGCTGCTCTCACTTAGAGCCGCAGGTGCCAAGGTGACCATAGTATCCAGGTCTCCCAGCAGCCATTCATTTCTTTCAACTTTAATTGAGACCAAAATAGATCATACGTGGCGATGACGTCTTGAACGGTCTTTTCAGACCCCATTTCTGCACGGACCCTGGGTCCATGGTCACCAATTAGAGACAGTTTAAAAAAGGCTGAAGAAAAAAAAGGCTTAGACTTAGTGTAAAAGAAGAGAAAAATGAAAAGGTGAAATCCTTTCTTCTTCTTTTTTTACTCTTTCCCTGGAAAGAAATCACGACTAACAAAAATTGGATCTAATATAGAAACTAGCAGTGCTGGAGCTAGAAAGAAAAGGAAATCAGTTTTTGGTCAGCTCTTTCTCCCCAAAGATTGTGCGAATAGTTAGTCGGTGATCACAATGTGAGCATTGGAAGCCTGAGTTCAATCTCCGAGCAGGTGTTTTGATACAGACAAGGTGGGTGATGCCCTGTGATAAGTGTGGCTTCTACCAAACTGTAACAAATGCCTGGAGCGGAATTAGTTTTGTGCTTGTTGACACTGACTGCACTGGCCAAGGTGAAGGTCGTGTCAGGAGGGCCCGGATGTCGACTGGAACAAAGGGTAGCACTGCGCATGCTCGTGCTACTTGTCACGTGACTCCACGCCCGTGTGCGCAAGCGTCAACCCAACCAACCTTTGTCTCTACGCAGGGGGTGGTGGGTGGGTGTTGGGGGGAGGGGGTTGGTCTCCCAGATGGGAAAGATAATAAGGTATTATGTGACTCCCATGGGGAATTAAAAATCATGGGCACACTAGATGGCCTAGCAGAACCCACTATTCCTGTTCAGGTTCACTTCCCAAGTGGGTTAGACTGTCAACCTATGCTGATTGCCTCTTAGTTTAGGATACTGTAGGCCGCATGAGATCTAATACATTGAGATCTCTCTAGTGTGATATTTTTGATTATAGGAAGAAAATATCCATTTCTAGTTCATCATGTAGATTTATAGTTAGACCATAATAACCTGAAACCCTATGTCCTAAAACTAAAGAGTTTCAGCGTAACTGAAACGAAATCTCTTGAAACCCAAAACCTCACATTCTCATCTATGAACCCCAGATGTGGAGTCAGGACGAGGCTTATGCGTGTAGTGCCTCTTATAGATATACATTTACATATACGTCTTTGGCCATTTATAGGCCTAGGCAAGTTGCCTGCAACAGTTCTAGTGCAAAACCTGGGCAAGTCTCTTGTTCGACCTGATAACAGAGATGACAGAGTTTCAGATTTTCTCTGATTTCAGAGGTTCAAAGGTGATATTTTACTACAGAAATAATAAGAAAAAAAATTTAAAATGAATATTTTATAATTCTGATATTTCGTAAAGATCTACCCAACCCTAAGTGATTAATTTTGAAGGTATTTGTTACTCTGATTAGGGTATAACCCCCCTTTTGAAGTGCCCCAAAATAATTTTCAGAGTTTCGCCAAATATCGAACTGACATCTCTGTGATAAGGTCCAAATACCAGACATAGACAAGTCTATGGTTACCTGTCTAAGGTCCACATTATTATTACCGGACCTAGGCAAGTCTATGCTTAACTTACCAAAGGCTAAATACCAGATCTTTAATAGCGAGTCTTACCTGTCTACGGTCCAAATACTAGACATAGGCAAGTCTCTTGCTAGCTGACAAAGGTCCAAGTACAGCGTAGACGGGGACCCGCCTGGAGGGGTTTCTACGCACTGACATTTGGGTTATCCACGGGACGCAGTATGGGAGATGTAGTCGGTAAAGATGGGGCGTAGTAACTAGAGAGAACTAGGCCAACTGAGTTGTACTTGCTAATCTACCATGAGCTGCTCCCCAATATTGACCCCCTCTGAAGTGTTCCCACCTGTTAAAACATCAGCGTAGGGAAAAGTACACTAAAAATGACCATAGTTTGTCGTTGATCTGCGATGTACAAGTGCATGGGTAAAACCGCTCACTCGACTGGAAACATCGAAATGAAGATTTTCAAATTTAGGATCCATGTTCCGACTTTGAGAGACCTGGAAGGGTGCACTCTTTGACCTGTTTCTATCAGATAATCGAGTGAACGAATAAGAAAGACTCCGATACCTATTATAGGATAGCATATGCCAATGAGAAATGAAGATATGGTGAAAAGCTCAATTTGGAATTTTCAGACATGGCCCTGTTGCACAATGCCCCTTTTCGCTACTACTTGGACCATGTGATAGACGCAGTGTGGGGCGAGGTTGAAGGGGAGTGGGGGATGGGGGGGGGGGCTTAACTTGGTCAGAGTGAATAGAATTGGGTCATCACCCGCATGTTCATGTTTACCTTAGGCATGCAGAGAACCGATGTCAAAAAGGAAATGACTTAAAAACAAATTTGAAAAGAAATGACTTGGTGAATATCTAATATCTCATAATCATGACTAGAAAAATGTTAAGAAAAATATACTTGAAATGTTGAACGTGAAAATGCCCCCTTCCCGTCCACCTACAGTCGATAAAATAGGAAAGGTTTACAATAAACGTATAAAATGTCCTACATATTACCGTATAATGATGGTAGTTGCATGTGCAAACAATGACATGTTTTCATGTAAATGCTTTGCCCTACTAGATAACTCAGATACTCTGTTAGTTAAGTTGTTGTGTCTCCACTTTGCCTGTTTAATAACGCATAACAAACTTATTTTACAATAATGGAAAATTTCCATTCTAATGGAAAAATAACAATACGATGCTCGTCGGGGAAAAAAGGTATGATATTGAAAATAACTGGCATACCTGTATATCAAATTCAATGTCATGGCGTCGCCTCAGTGCAACAAGGTTGTAACTGACATTTTGGCAAAATTGAGTTTTCTTTTGTTTTAACATCTATTGACCCTTATCTACGTACTATGAACGTACTGAAGCTCTTGTCTATGATATGTGCCTACAGGCCCCAGTGCATTAGGGTTGTGTCAACTGTGTGCTATAGTAACTGTAACAGATCTATTGCCTCTCCTGTAAAACTTGAAATATGCAGATACAACCTTGTTGCATTGAGGCGACGATGGATTGAATAGTAAATATACGCCTTGAGAGTGTGAGGAAGTATTGGGGGCAGGGGATCTGTAGGGACCAAGGGGCACGCTATGTGCCATGTACTTTAGCACTAAGAAGATGTCCGCCCACTATCCACCCACTAAACAATGACATTATGTGATCAGCTGCCAATCTATCAGACTGATATTCTAGTAATGAGTCAGGATTAAGAACCACAGTTTATCACCCACACAGTAACAACACCGACACCCACACCCTCTACCTTTACATATGAAATGTGCAAAATTTATTGAAGTTCTAAAGTTATAATTTGAAAGTTAATAGAACTAAGTTAGATGTTGTAAGGAAACAAAATGATGGCTTGGAATATGGATATAATATATACCGGTATGTATAATCTAGAAATGCTTTCAGTTTTAATCTGACATGTTCTTACCTCATTCCATAATACAGCCCACCCACATGATGGTGTCTCACCCACACACGGCAATCATCTACACATATTATAATTTGTATACCAATAATATGTGCTGTGTGAGTTTTACGATAGGGGTAGAACTAGAGCCTGTCCTCAACAAGTTGAACTTCCTCAGTACATCCATAGAATATGATTAAAAACCTTGCATCTACACTGCTCCTCGGACATAAGCCGCGCCCAAACTTGCGATGGACCCTTTGCAGTTTTAGTACTGTTCTGTGTTCTAACATGCATCTCGTATAAGCGATACCCAGTAAGGCCCCTATAAGCAGCCACAATAAGCCCTGATGTGTATAAATATATGCCACTATATACAGGGTTGACCAGTGTTAAAGTAGCCCAGCCCTCCAGACTTTCCTACTTTCTGCTACTTGTAGTAGGTCTGTGGGTCAAAGGTGGTGTACAGGCCAAACTCATAGATCATGCCACACTGCGAGACGGGTGTGTGTGGAGGGAAAGGGGGGGGGGGGGTGTATGATGGTGATGACGGGATAGGCAGGCCACCACTGTGGCTATATAGTCTACACTCACCCTGTTCACACAGATAAGCCCAGTGTGCTGACATGCATGGTAAAATGTCCCTAAAGCCTGAAGAAATACAAATCTAATATTTTAAAAGAAAATTAGAAAATTGACACTGGACATGAGAACAAGATGCTGAGGAGATAGGATGATTAATGGAAAATGAGTAACCTAATTTTCGCAAGGGCCGCTCCTTGCTCCTGCTCAAATGGATCATGAGTGTTTTATTGCTTGATAAATTGGTGTAAGACTCGTTTATCAATGTCCATGTAAGTGCATGCATATTTCAAACATTGGCATGATCTCTAACAAAGAAACATGGTTGTAATACAATAATGTAGATAACCTAATGACAACAAATGAGAAGCCTGAGTGTGTGACTTTGGATTTTGTGAGCTCCTCCCCCCAGACGAGTCACTCCTCCTGGACTATGACCCTTTGACCTCTAACCTCTGCGTCTGTGTGACCTTGAAGAGGGTCCATTGTCAATCACGTTCACTCTGAGAGCCCTTCTCTTGTCAAACAGTCTTAAACTAATAAAGGGTAGGCTGGTTGGAGTAGCCCCAGTCTTTGATAAGGAGAAACAGAAGCAGACTCTTCACAGGCATGGGACTTCTCTCCATATGTCCAAAAATCTGGATATTTAAAGTTGAAATCGGTCACCTTTGTGACTTGCACAGGTCCATTGAAAAAAAGATGATATCAGAAGAAGGAAGGGAGGGTCTCCAACTTTGGGAGGGGGCCCTTCCCTAAAATGCATCTAAAATACCACCCGGAGAACATAGCCAGAATCTAGTCACCATGATTTGATATTTCTTCAAGAGCATGTCCTATGTTTGCTGTAAACCCATTGTTTAAAGTGCAATTTTAATTTCAATTTTCTGTATACAGAAAAAAAATTGCTTAAGATTTGATTGAATTGAAAAATAGCATCTTTTCTCTAAAATGCCAAAGATGGATATTGGAAGGTGGTGTACTGGAGGTATATTGCTTTAGATTTGATTTAATTGGGGAAAAAATCATTTCTCTATCATGTTGGATATTGGAGGGTGGGTGTACTGGAGGTGTATAGGAGTTGTACCAGGTGTAGAGTTGCCTGTGTGTGACCTGCTGCACCATACCTGTGAGGTCAGCTTTACCTGGCTGCCACACCGGAGGGGAATTCAATAGGCGGCACGCCCAGCCATCGGCGCGCGCCCGGACCTGAACGTGCTCGCACTCCAGCTAGAGAGGAGGTGCGCCTGTGGCGCCCGCCGCGTGGCTGGCGTGCGGCTAATGAATACCGTGCCGGACACCTGTAGTGTTGGGTTCATGACCTCCACCTACAAGTTCTACTTTATATATACCTGTACATACAAAGTCATACTAGTGGTACTACAACTTGGTGGTGGTACTACTACACAACTTGTACTACCACTATCCACTGTATTGAATCTGGTTTCTGGCGACATGCACTAACATACAATGGGGACCAGCCTGTCCCTGGTAAAAGTGTGCATTGTCCAGAGACAAGGTATCCAACATGACATTTCTCTTCAGGGCTGATCCATAAATTACGTCACGCTTTTTAGGCCCTTGTGGACACCCCCAACCTTTGTCACACTTTTACAAAATGTATGGGAGCCATGGAACCCCCCCCCCCTCCTTTCGGTGTGACATACTTTGTGGATCGGCCCTAAGTTTTTTTCCTACTTTTGGCAGAACCAGAAAAAACTTCCAAATATTGGACCAACGATATGCATGATTGGAATACTGGTCTTATTCAGCTTTTGAAGGAGGTGGGGCCAGATGAAGGTTGATGTGTATTCAATCTTTGAAACATGTCTTTGTTTGGATCTATAAAGGGATATCAACTGTCAAGATGCTATGATGTATCAGCGCGTTGGTCCCTGTAAGGTCACCAGCTGTTGAACTCGAACTATGGGGCCCCTGTCAAGATCATATCCCCAGACACCCCCCCCCCCCCTCCCTCCTTCCGAAAATGCACTACAACATGTATCGTATGTATGTATGTGTGTGTGTGTGTGTATATATATATATATATATATATATATATATATATATATATACACACACACACACATATATATATATATATATATATATATATATATATATATATATATATATATATATATATATATATATATATATATTCATTGGTCAGCATGGTGCTGCAATGTACTAATGCCAAGTTCAAGCCTTGTTCAAAGTTGACTTGCCATTATTGCATTGTAGCATCACTCCGACCAATGGATATAGGCACTACTGTGCCTTTAAAGAACTAATTGTCGTCTGCTCTGATTCTATCCAAGCAGATTCTCTTCTCTCGGGGATCCAACATCCTACACAGCAAACCTATGCTGGGAGATGGACATTGACCTCGGTCAGCGTCCCTCTAATGGCTGAACAGCACAAGTTGTCCGGTTGGAGACAGGTAACCATGACAACCATCCCTGTCCTTGTCCATTGGTCCAGTGTCGTATTAAAAGCCCCCCATACCCCCCCCCCGACACACACACATACTCGGGTCAAAAGGTTAATGAGAATAGGGTCATTTGGAGCAGCGTTGTTGTCCTGATTGGGTGGAATATAAGTGTTGGTTAATCCATGATCCAAATTGATCTATGATTGATCAGGTCGATTGATTAAATCGATCCTGCACACTACGGAAGTCTATGATATTTATTCAGTTGCTTATTTTGATAGAAGGGACATAATTTTGGGCATGGAATAAATTAGGCCCACTTATGTTTTTGTAAAGGGCATGTGCTGCATGCAAAACCGAAGTTTGAATCAGAAAAAAATATGTAAAAGACAGAAAATGAGACGCGGAGTCTGATGGCAGCGTCCGTCCTGCGTCTCGGTGACCTCAATGTGACCTGACCCCGGTGTGACGCGCCGCTACCCCCAGGGTAGACTGGCTGCAGTCCCTGACTCCTGAGCTCTTCTCCCAACGTCTCTATACCCCCATGCCTCTCCTTCTCTGGCTGCTGAGCTCAATTCACTAGAGGTCTTCTTAATTTTCTCTCTAAAACGTGAAATCATTCCAATTTTTATTTCAATTCTCTTGCATTAAAATTGAGAGACTTGAGCAAGTATACCCCCAGGGGACAGGACGGACCAGGGGTATTAACCCTTTAATGATTCATGATGTCTTAGGGCTTATGTTCCTCAGTCGTGGTGGTGCGCAAATGCAGTGCTGGCGAGTATACTATTCAGTACTACATTGTTCCATCATGCCAATCCTACTTGGGAATGTATGTGTCAAGTCCTGAGGTCGGGCATGATGTATCATATAATGAATCAATAAGCTATGCGGCCCTCAAAGGGTTAAAGGGTACGGGGTATAATGGGGGGGGGGGGTAGGGTCCAGCACTCAGTCTGGGACACAGTGCAGACAGTGTGTCATCAGTCTCATCCAGTCCCAGACACCTCCACTTCTCATATCGCCTTCCCCTTCCCGTCCAGTCTAACTATAAACCCGCTTGCCTCAACCACAACCTAGAGATTTCAGAATCATTGATTGCTGATATATTCTGCAGGAGAATTGGTGTTCACCACAGCATGATTTCATAGCGCATTTACTGTCCATTTTAGTGGTTATTCAAATCAGATGGGTGAATTAATGCATAGGTAATGCCCTTCCTTACAATACAAGGCTACACCTCTGCTGTTTTGTGAAGGATGCCGGGTTTATGTTGTACCTGTATCCCGGGACCTGTCTAGCCTCTAGAAGCCAGCACCTTTTCGTTCTTGTGGAGATACTTTGCAGTAAATATGTATATGAATCAGCATACATCACTGTAGGCTATACAGTCCATATAGTATGGACTTCCATGTCCGAACCATTAGCCACCCCCCACCCTCCAGCACTCCTACATGTTCCATAAATAGCATACTACCCCCATTGTCATTCAGAAACGACCGACCTTGAAATGACCTTCAGAAGAAGGCCTTAATGAACTTGGCGTGACCTTGACGCCAGATGGCCAGTACAGGTGACCGACGCCAGGGGGCGGGTCAGCCTCTGGCCACGCATGCGCACGGCGGTCAGTCGGTGTGTCGGCGTCTTTGCACCCCCACAAATTAGTAATTAACGGTGAAAGAAGCTTTAGTTCCGGCCGTTTTCTGACTGATTCCCGTGCGGCGTGATCACTTCAGTGTCTGGAAAAGTGCCCGTTGCCACCCCTGCGTGTGAGTGGGGTGCTGGGTGAACGCCTCCAGGTATTGAGTATGTCACCATGCAATGGAATCCTGTTAGGCTGTAGATTAGAGGTCCACATGTATACTCAGGCGCTCACATGTACATGAAGAATATAGATGCTTACTTCAATCAAAGTACCCTCTTGAAAAAGTGATTACTTAGTCTTTCAAAAAGAAATCAATCGTGCAATAGGGTGTGTAATCATCCTTCTTTCTTACCCCAACTTAAATGAAACCCTTTGATATCAGTGTATTACCGAACTGTGCTGAGGCCTAGTGGGTCCGCCATTGCTTGATTCAGAACTGGGCGATATGAGCACTGATAACAACCAGAATGATGGAAAGGCCCCACCAGGTATTACATAATGTACCCAAAGAACTCTGCAGTGAATACAGGGACTTCTCTGATTGGTCAATAATACAAGCCGAAGGGTTGGTATGATGTAGCAATGTAGCCACCCCGGGTACAGCACGGACGAGTTAGCTGTCTCCACAGATGGATCATAGCAGTAAATGAACATGAAGCTTCCTAAAGGGATAACACTACTTCCCTCTCCCACCTCCCCAGACCATACACCACTCCCTGACCAATCAGGTCCTTCACTCATGTGAATGTCA
Source organism: Acholoe squamosa (assembly GCA_949317995.1). Lineage (NCBI taxonomy): Eukaryota > Metazoa > Annelida > Polychaeta > Phyllodocida > Polynoidae > Acholoe > Acholoe squamosa. Next base: position 64,048,195 of record OX439041.1, on the reverse strand, counting down.
TCATGTTTGTGGTAAAGGCATCATGCTGACACCGTATTCCATATAATACAACCGCCCACTTCTGCCCCCGCCTCCCCTTTCTTTTTGATTTGATTGATGAACGTCCAGCTTATGGCAGGCATGCGTTTCATATGTACATTAGACACGGCCATAACCCTTTAACGGCCATATGAGGCTTCTGGCCCAATCCAGTGCTGGTGAGTCTATACACTAAGAGTGCATCATTCCAACCCTGTTGGCATGCTTCAAGCCTGTAGGATGGGTATACTGTTTTGATAGCAAAATCTGGCCATTAAATGGTTAATTTTAGGGCTCCTCAATTCCACATTCAAATAAACCCCGCTCCAACAGGTAGTACTGCATCGACTGTAGCCAGTCCAGCAGGCAGAGTCCCGGTAATATTGAAACGCGATAAGCGGCCGTGGGGCTGAATTTGATCCTCATTTCATCGCCTGGCTAAGGGAGAGAGCGTGGTGCCTGATCACATTTTAGTGACATTTGCAGGCAGGTATTTCTGGTTCCAGCTGAGATCGGTGGAAAAAGGTGCTCTCGTTGTAGGACTGATCATGATGTCGTGCCTCTGGTGTAGGGAGCTCAATAGTATCAGTAACTGTAAGGGAATGTGTCGGGCGGGGCTATGGGTGGACTTAAAAAATAGGTCTGAGATTGCCAACTCTAACTCTTTTTTTTAGATTATGGGTGGTATTTAGGAAGAGGAGGTGCATGGGGATTGTTTGTAAACTCCCCAGGGCTTCATTCATGCATCATGACGGCCCTGCAGGGGTGTGGATGGTTTTGATACCTCCAAAAGGTCGGCAAGATGCATCAATCTAGTACTTGCGAGTCTACAGCACTGCACTGCCACATCAGGAGGTTTTCTGCCTCCATTCTGATTGTGTGATAAGTGAATTGGGAGGGTGGCAGCTTTACGCTGCAGGGCCTGTCTGACTTACTTAGATTTAGACTAGTCAGAGCTCCAGCCCCTGTACTATCATAATAACCCTTACCAACCCCACCCTTTCCTCCAGGAGCTGTGAGAGAGGCCCCGGCCTCCTCCTTCTCTTCCACGTCCCCCTGCTACCATTCATTTTTAGCTACGACTAGTAGTCCAGAGCTGAGTCAGGTGTGTAGGCCTGGGTTTAGCTTAGAGAGCTAGGTTGGAAGAATGAGATTTATGTGGATAGAAGGTAGAATGAGAGAAGAATATACATGTGTATGTAAAGAATAGACCTTCCATGGACCAAGGTTCCTTCCAATGTGTGTATTTGGCTCTAGATCCAATGGTAGCTGGAATTTTGTTCTGCACTGGCACTGTGATTGCTTGGTATTACACTGGTAGCTTGGCATGTTTTCCTTGGTGCATTTCCACAGAAAACCAGCTTTCACTCCACAAGAAATGTGGAAATACAAAGAGATGAAACTGTAGAATTTCCAACATTTTCTGTATGATTTCTCAACGACCCAGTATAACATATTATTTAATTGTGAATTCAGAGCTCCAGCCCCTGTACTATCATAATAACCCTTACCAACCCCACCCTTTCCTCCAGGAGCTGAGAGAGGCCCCAAATTCCTATGGGAATTAAGTCGAAAGTCTTCATACTTGGTGGGCTTCCCTAGCCCACTTAAAATGGTCTATGTCTCCTCTTTCATATCCCCTCACGATGTGTGTGGTGCACATATGTGCGGGCACTGACACATTCCCCTGTGAAATTGTGTAATGAAGTTCTTGCCATGAATATGACCTTAGCTGTCGAAATGGCGTTAAACATCTATTACTCACTCACTCTTCATACTTGGGGTGACATTGCTTTTGGTAGGTTATAAAGACTTTATTACATTATATATAGGGGAGTGTGTGAAAGCAGAAAGAGTTTTGGTGAGATACCAATGCACATAAGTCCCAGACACTCTATACAAAATCCATCTTCCTCTCACCCCACTGACGTCCTATCTGCTGTAGCTTCCACTACTCCACTATCTAATCTCCCACCCCATCCAGTACCCTAAGCCTCAAAGTATCCACATACACTGGTGACCTACAGTAGTATACATAAGGGGTGTCTCAAGGCACTACAAACTCACTGAGATAAGACTGGTGTATGGGCAGATACACTGACATTTTGTAACCAGTGACATTTATCAGATTATACTTTAGATGCACAGATGCCAATCTAAGAATCTGCCTACTTCAGAAGTCTCTAAATTAGTTTGAAAATTTAATCCTTTGATACAGTACTTCAGAATGTCTCACCAGACCACCCCAGGAGGTCAGTGACCTGCCTAGAGTGAGACGTCATTCGCCTTGTCAGTTCCAGTAGTGAAACTGTGCTGCAGGAGATCAATATCTCTCTCTGCCATCCCAACCCCTTACCTCCAACTCACCACCTATATATAATCTCCACCTAGACCTCACGTACATTGAACTTGGGTTTGAGGTGAGGAGATTAGGGGGTGGTGCAAATGTACAAATGTATAAGGCAGACATGGGACAGGCCTGAGCCCTGCTCCTCTCACTCCATGGTCAAAATTGAGAACACACTTTTCTGAGGTATCTTTAGAATTTGGTTCAAGTTGTGTGGCTAGGTTGGATGTAGGGGCAACCTGTACTACTGCCTCTATCTACACAGAGATAGAAGATGGATCAATCTTTTGGGTTCAAATCAATACTTGAGAGCCTGATAACAAAACACAGCTTCTGGTTAGTCCTACTCTGCTACTATGGGCAGAACTGCAGCCTTAAAATTGAATGAAGTGTAGATATGTCAGTCATGGGTTGTAGAGATATTGAGTGCACCCTGGAATCCCTTATGACATTTGCCAGCTCTCCAGGGCTGGAGCTTTGACAGGGTTCAGGCAAGGGGTAGTGTAGTGTTGATATCTTATGCATACAGATATATATCTAGGCTGAACACCTTGAGTTTTATGGGACATCCAAGGGTTGTCCTCAGTCCAATGAAGTCTTGATAAAGATGGGCGAGTAAAATGACAGATAAAAGGGATGCTCAATACTATTTCGAGGCACTAGATCCCTTTGACCAATATTAAGCAGAATCTTTTACCATAATATATTATGAATGAGTGAGTAATAGTTGTTTAACGCCATTTCGACAGCTAAGGTCATATTCATGGCGAGAACGACATTACACAATTTCACTGAGGAAATATATTAGGTGAAACATACACAAGTGGTAGACTGGTAGATACACCAATACCTGACTTCTCACCTCAGGTAAACCCCTCCTGTACCTGACCATATCCTCCAGTCAGTCAAGTCTGATATCACATCTACATGACCTGATCTTACCTCAACCTTGATAATGATGGACAATGAACCCCATCTCCAGGGCATTACCCAAGGGGCCCTTGTCTTACGGATCATAATGCCAATATGCATTATGCAAATGAGTGTTCAGGTCACCCCTCCATCCAACCCTTCCCCACAAAAGCTATGCCAACTTGGTCAGTTTAACCAAATTAGCCTGTAGGTCTAAATCATAAAGTGGGGGGTGGGGGGAAGTAAAGGACATGGCAAATTTATTTGCATAGCCTTCCATGCTGGTTGCTGCCTTCCTACACTTATTCCGAGGTAGCAGGTGGTCACATGGCCGCCGCCATTGCTGGAGCTTGTTACCAGCGAGTTCTACTGATAAGACCTAGCAGATGGGTACCAGTTGGCCCCCGAAGGACCGCAGTGAATAGATTGGGGTTATCTCATTGGCTAATAATTAAACCTGCTAAGTCCGTATAGGCTATTGATACAACCATGGAGACCGACTCTCAACATCTGATGATAAACCACTGGCCCTCTCTGTCATCTATAACACTCTTTTATTCAAGGCATTCATCTCCTGAGGACGAATGGGGAGGAGAGGGAGGAGACTGGGAGGTGAGGGACCGAAGGGATGAGGGACTAAGTGGGTATGGGGATGGGGTCAGTGTCCGTCTGAGCACCACACTTATAGATTTATTGACGCTGCCGCTTCCATTTACAACATATTCTCTGAGTCCCTCCAGTATAGCACAGTAGACTACCTACATGTATATCACTTGTGGTACTGAAGGAAACCATAATAAAGTACATCAGAATAGGCTACCCATATTATCTAATAGTAAAGGTGAAGTTGTGCTTGTACACACAAGTTGCTGCAAATGTAGAACAGCCGTTAAGTCTATCTAGTTCCTCCAGGGTGGCACCAGACGTAAGCGGCCTCCCTCCTACCTGCCTCCAGGTTTACTAACACAGACAGGACTTGGATTGGATGGTATGTGCTTAGGGCTGTACCTGATATTTGGACTATGGCCTCAGATACTTATAGTGGCTATTTCCTTTGCCATTATGGAATGAGAGAGTTAATGTGATACTGATATGACCAAATCAGTGGCGGATTTTTCCCTGTACTTCAGAGTTTACCTATCTTACCCTAGAATTTAGCCAAAATTAGGGGGGCGCCCCTCCCCTTTTCAAAATCATGGATCCGACCCTGCAACGCCCAGGATCTGTATCTGAGTATAAAGGTGCCAAGAAAATTCAATAAAATATTTATATAGTGCAAAGGATTTCTGTCAGACAGCATCTGGTCCATTGACCAAATGGATCTAGTTGTCTTAGGCCAGATATATAATGCATCACCCTATATGTAGAGCACATCATGTAACACCACCTCTCAGACAGTGCTGCTGTAGTGGTGCCTTGGTGCAGTGGTGCTGGTGGTGCTAACGGCCACCACCACCCCCCCCCCCCACCATCACCACCACAGCAGCTTACCATGGCGCTGTTTGTAAACAAACTGCACCAATCCTGCACACACAGCCACTACACAGGCACGCCTTGCAGCAACACATTTCATAACCACTTATCTCTAGGTTTATACGCATGTATATGCCAAAGAATTCTAAAAATCTATCCACGATTTTGGCTGGATGGCTTAATTTGACCATACAACATATCCAACAAGCCTTACCTGGGTATAAGCCGCAGCCTAAGTTTGTGAGAATGCCATAAGCCACACAGTGGTACTGGATTTGATTTTGTAGCCCACATGGAACTCCACTCATTTAACCCTGTTGCCCAAAGCATGTCTAACATGGAAGGGCGTCGACAGTTGCACCTTAAGTATCTCAGCCCTAACCCTCTTGATGCGCCCTACATTTTTACCCCCTCCCCTTTGGATCTATCAACTCCATACTAAATGTGGATGTAGCCTACTGTAGGCCCAGCCCACTATATTGCTGCACCAGTTTAACATTTTGGGTCGGCATGGTGCATTAATGCAGCCCTGGTGAGTAGACTTGCATCAAGGCAGCAAACTGACTTTGATATATTAATGCGCTGTGTGGCCTTTATAGTGTTAACAGTTGTGTAAGCATCATCAGACACCATGTCTTGAATACTGTCCATGTATTAACTAAGAGATCACACAGCCTTCTAGGCAACATTGACATACTGCCCTATGTTTTGTCAGGTTAATATGAGAGTATAACCCTGAACAAAATACACGACCAGTATTTGTGTCTAGGATATGTTTCTCTTGGAGAGGTCCTCTATCTGCTAAAACCTTCTTCTCTATTCCGAGGTAGCAGGTTGTCCCACGGGCGGCCATTGCTGGAGCTTGTTACCAGCGAGTTCTACTGATAACACCTATCAGATGGGTACCAGTTGCCCCCCCCCCACCCCCCGAGAGGACTGCAGTGAATAGTTGGTGTCATTTCATTGGCTGATAATCAAACCAGCTAAGTCCGTATACAGGAGCAGTGGCATATCAACTGCCAGGTGCAGGTCTACTCTCCATACAGAATCCCAGACCACTGACTGTAGAACTTGTATGAGATTATGTATGGTTGGAGAGTGAGTCTCCCTAAAGTAAGTCCAGACGTCTGTCTGTGTGTCTGTCTGACGGGGCTTGGGTGGGTGGAGACTGGAGGCACGGGGGGGGGGGCAGAGTAGACATGCACTGACCGAAAGATCACAGAATTATGCAATTTCTTATGTTTTATACTGTTCTGATTGGAATAAGGAACCCGAATATGACAAGGCATCAATAGAATATATCAATAAATCAGAAAGGGATTGTGGTGGTAGTAAGAAGGGGGAATGAGGCAGAGATGAGAAAATCAAAGTTGTGTCTGAAAGATGGAGCACCATGAGTGATATCATAGCACGACATAGATAAGATCAGAACGTGTATAGGCAAATCCAGAGTACATCTTGTACAGAGTATGGAGTATATTCAGGGATCTTTCTATGTCAGGTTGAAATCCTGTACAAGTGGGTTTGATATAAGTCCATTGGGTATCACTATGGATTTAGGGGCAGGCGATGACGAAGGCTATGTATGTATGTGTGTTACATGTAGCTTGTGGTAGTTAGAGTGGAAGGGGTTGGGGGGGGCAGCAAAGACTAAATCGGTCACTGGCTAGACGATCCCAGAGAACCCACACTCACACAGTAGGAAAACACTGACTCAGAACTGGGTTTGTGAGGCTATGTGCTGCCTTCCCACTTCTACCAGACCACTTAGAACACCAACCCAATTCCTTCAAACCCATTTCCCTCTTATCCCACTGATCTACTGTATAACAGAATAAGATATTATCTGGGTGGTACAATATCTCTTCTCTGTTGTTGAGTTTCTGATACGCTGTGGGATTAAAATCTAAGCACTCAGAATATAATTTCTACCTGACACGTATCACTGGTCTTAATATTTCAAACATAGAACCAAGTCGAGGCAGAACCCTCTTGATCTGAGCCAATCCCTGTCTTCCCAGGCTCTGATACTAGAGAACTGTTTCCATGTTATGTTATCTTCTTGACAGAACGTCCTTAGCTTAGAATAGAGTCCTGGCACTTAACCTCTAGGTGTAAAAGCCCAAATGGGGTGACATACCTTGCTGGCACGACAAAGCCTTGGCTGTGCGCTGATGTGCCATTAAACAATATGTCGATCAATTGAACCTCTTCTATTCTGTCTGTTATGGATCATCTGAGCACTTACTTAGAAAACACTAAGCTCATCTTACCGTATAGATTTACTCTTAGGGGTCAGTTTACTAACTGAAAATACCCTTTTTCCGAGAACCAAGATCAATTTTTCTTCTGAGACTTAATACTCAGCACAGCAACACAGGTGCAGTACAGCTCCACAGGAAAAAAAAAGGTAGTATGGATGGACAAAACAGTGAATAAGGGATTTAAAAAGGGATTTGAGTAGATTACTGTGGCTCATTAATGGCCGTGGATAATGCCAACCGTTAAACACTTTCTGTAATATTGATTGATGATTTATCTAGGACAAAGGCTTGTCCCTGCCTCTGATTGCTGTGGCGGCCATTATGGATGATTTGTCATTGGTGAGTTGTGTGTATTTACATAGAGAGTTAGTCAGCTCTGAGTTGCTCACTAGAGTACAGCTCAGCACACTTCCAGCTCACCACATGCTCTCTGCCACTGCAGCCTGAGTAGGCTAACCTTCCTTTGTATTAATGCATTCATGCATCATGCCTAACATGAAGGGTCAATAATGATGCACCAATACAGTGCTTGTAAGAAGAATCGCCAGCACTGCATCCTGAATACAAAGGAACATGAATTTGAGGCACCATGTGGCCCTCAAGGGGCAGTGCCCTAGTATACCCAGACCCTGGACAAACACTAGCTAGCAAGTGGCACCCACATCCCCAATAAATCTGCCCTATTTTGTACCATTTCAGGGCTGTATTGCCAGCCACTGCATACATGTGTCCCTGTGTGACAAAATGTGTTTGCCTCGCCCATAGATATGAGATATACCCCTGTGTTTCTAACATGAACAACTTGGACAGAGAGGTCTTACCAAGTCCTTCTTTGAAGGACAAAGTGATCTTAATTACATGCTATTGAGACATGCAAACACATTTCTACCAAGGCTTTCACCTTGGACCCATTGCCTGCCTCATCTCTCTGGACATGTAACTGACAATGACACATTGGGGTTACTTGTCAGAACATGTGACTCAGGCAATGACATAAAAGTAATCAAGGCGACTCACCATTTTGCTCAGCCCTGTAGTCATACACATTAGTCCGATGGGACCTGCTGCTTGACACAGCTAATATGCTTAAACATAGGCCTACTAAAACACGACTTAGAGCCCACCAATTGACTGTGCGATCGTACCATAGCCCCATGGTGCACCCAACAGTGCACACTCCCATCAAACCAATGTATCATACAATAGAATAGAATTGTCTCATACAGTAGCCCCCCCCCCAATTGGCACAGACAATATGCCATCTAACCTACTCTCAGAGTAGACCCAGCAATTGACACAGGCAATATACCATCTATATGTACCATAGCCTGCCAGTAGACCCAGCAATTGGCACAGGCAATATGCCATCTACATGTACCATAGCCTCCCAGTAGATCCACCATTTGGCACAAACAATATGCCATCTACTACAGCCTCACAGTAGACCCACCAATTGGCACAGACAATATATCATCTACCACAGCCTCACAGTAGACCCACCAATTGGCACAGACAATATATCATCTACCACAGCCTCACAGTAGACCCACCAATTGGTACAGACAATATGCCATCTACCACAGCCTCACAGTAGACCCACCAATTGGTACAGACAATATGCCAACTACCACAGCCTCACAGTAGACCCACCAATTGGTACAGACAATATGCCATCTACCACAGCCTCACAGTAGACCCACCAATTGGCACAGACAATATGTCATCTACCACAGCCTAGCAGTAGGCCCATGAATTGGCACAGACAATATTCCATCTACCAGTGGTACCACAGCCTCACAGTAGACCCAGCAATTGGCAGAGACAATAATTATACCATCTACTAGAGCTACACAGTTGACCCACCAATTGGCACAGACAATATGCCATTTATCAGTAGTACCACAGCCTCACGGTAGATCCAGCAATTGGCATAGACAATATGCCATCTACTATAGGTTCACAATTGACCCACCAATTGGCACAGACAATATGCCATGTACCAGTGGTACCACAGCCTCACAGTCGACCCAGCAATTGGCACAGACAATATGCCATCTGCCAGAGCTACACAGTGGCCCCCGATGATCCCACTTCTTGCTCTAGTGTCATGCAGAGATCGACTTGACTGGGGCACTGTCTGGAGGGGTCTGAAGGATGGACAGCCCCAGTACTGGATGAATTGATTAGCTCTTGGCGAGCTGGCAGCTTAATCCCACCCAATCCATCTCAGCAGTATTCTCAATGCCACCGACACACCCACTGGCTTACCTGTTTCATGGTCACTGTCATGGCCCCGGCCCCTGCACTCACTGATGCCCACTGACACCATGTGTGTGTTACGGAAAACACAGAAAAAAGGGGTCCTTTTACAAGTCTTTGTAAGTCAGTGGAAACCGGAAAAAAGGGGTGTTTTTATATGTGAGCCTCCTTGGAAAGTGGGTGTATTTTCAAGTGCCTTCATGGAAAGGAGGTCTTCAAATAACCATAGTTCTAGCTGCCCATGTATCTCATCCACTGATCCAAATTCTGGCATGCAAATGAGTGCACAACATCCAAATTTGTCTATTATTTGTTGTTTCTTACATGTAAAGGGGTAGGCCTTGTAGATATGTCCGCATTTCATGAAAAAAAAATGGTACTTTTTGGGCCCTAAAGATTCATGATTTTGCCATAAAAAGTGGTCCTTTCTCACTCAGAAATCAGTGGAAAGGGGGTATATTTGGGACCCCAGAACGCATGTGGTGTCATAATGAATTTGGGAGTGCGGGGACCGGGGTCATGGCCATAGTGTCTGATTCCAGAGCTATATTTGTCTCACTATACTGACTATTTGGGCATTTGTCTACAGTAGCAATTCCCCCCCCCCCTGTGTTTAACCCTTTAAGGGTAGAGCAAAAAAGGTCATCATGGCCATGGGGAGTCATCCTGGCCATGGGGACGGCCTCTGAAAAGGTATAGTTCCTAGAGGGCGAGCCTATTTTCAGTTCCTATACAAATCCTAAATATTGGGCATTGACTATATAGACGCTAGGCCTACCATGGTGTCGACTGTAGTCGATGCTAACCATCAATGGGTTTTAAGGCAATAACATAGGTGTCCTTCAATATGCATGGGAGAGTAATTTATGCTGAGTAATGGGAGTTTTTTTACGGTAGAAGTAGGACCTAGAGGTAGATTTATGACTGGGACTCTGGCTGTGACTAATTTGCTCTCAGCATAAATACAACTCTTGTTGAGTCTCATGCCCTCGGCAGGTCAAGCCTGACAGCCAACTTCGACCTCTGTATGTAATGTATCCATTGGCTCTAATTATGACCCCATTATAAGGCACTAATTAGTATGCTAATATGCACCTGGACCAATGGACTCTCATATTGTGAGCTGGAATATGATTTCTGTGTGAGCGCTGACCATGAAGTCCAAGCTGCTAATATACTACAGCCATAGAGTGTAAACTCATCACTCATAACATAGGGCTTGACGCCATAACGGTAACCTTTATACCCATAGACAATACACTGTACCCAGGACACGCACACATTGATATATTATGTCCTTAACCCCTACAAGGGCTACATATTACTTAAACGCACTATGTAGATATGGTGCATGAGTGATTGAGTGCAGCCCTGGCAGCTGACTTAGAAATGCTGCATTCGGAATGGGATTGGTGCAGTTATCCCAAGTGGGTGGCATGATGCACCAATGCAGTGCTGATAGGTAGGTATGTGTGTATTGTGCGTAATGCACAACTCAGAATGTCCAGCCCATCTCAGATTGCCCAGCCCATCCCAGTACACCTCCCCATGATGACCTGTTAGGCCCGGGCCTGTAGTCTCCATATTGGGTGTAAGCGGGAGTGGAGCTGATTCTGGCGACATGCACTGATAAGATAGGAACCACGTGTCCCTGGAGGTGGATGTTATCCAGGGACAAGGTACCCATCATGACAATGCCTTATCAGTGTGATTTGCCACCTTTAGCAGAACCAGCAAAATTCAAAATGGTGGACCCACTGGATATGGGTCTAGGCTCCCATACTGTGGTGGCCAGTGCAATGTGTGTACCGTACGAGCACCGACTGCCCTCTCTCTATAGCTGACAGGCCGGATGAGAGGGATGGGGAGGTGGACGGGTGCAGCATAGGTTCATCCAGGACAACTGGACGCCCCCCCCCCCCCTAAAACCTATCCAACCACTTGGCTCCATTCAATGCTGGCAGCCAACCCTGCCCTTACCCCATAGTACTGCAGGTTGTTGTCTGTGATGGTCAGAAAGGGAGGGGGGGGGGCTTTTTTTTCTACAGAGGGGGGTGAGAGAAGAAAGACTTGGGAATCAATAATCATGCTAGCCAGTGCTTGTCCGTTTCTAATGGTAATTGTCAGCTTGAGCAGTCCCTTTGCTTCTTTCTCATCAAATTATAATGTAAGCCTATGGGGCATTTCTAAGATAATAATATATCATGAAAGTAGTAATTTGCTGATATTGAAGATGAAACAAAACCTATAACAAAACCTATAAGAAAATGAACAAAGATTAAGCAACAAGTGAATTAAATAGTTGACAAATTATTTAAAGGTACTCACATGAATCAGGGCGTTATTTTGTTCAAATTTATTCTGAAAAATCCATCTAAGGGCCCTTTGTGTAGTACTATCAGGGCCAGCGGGTCCCTTGAGGACGTGTAGAATGTTGGGGGAGGGGGTAGATAGGGGACACAGTCATTCACTGCCCTAATCACTCCGCTGCTGATAAGTCATGGAGGCTGGCCGTTACAGCTTAATCAAGTCTAATAAGGTGCAGCAGCTACCCCCAGACCCGCATCACAACAATGGACGGAGGCACCATGCCACCGTCACCACCACCCATAGGCCACCTACTCCTCTATCTGACACCATAGCCTCTCCCTCTCACCCTGCCCCCCCCCCCCACACACACACACAACCTGCCCATAGGCATAGTCCTTTTTAGCAGCAGGACCCTCTTATAATAGTTAGATGTATTACATGGACGAGAGGATTAACAAAAATCTGTATTTGAGATGCATATTTAGTATAAACATTAAGTTGGCGAGTTAAATTGTAAATCTAATAGTTATCTATGGATATTCTTCGTGGGTGTACTGCATCCTGAATATTCATACTGACAGAGAGTATATATCAGAGACTATATTCTATGATACTGACTACCCCGGTAATTGATTACCCCACCCATGTGGTCCTGACTACAGGCTCGCCCTCTCCAGCCCGTCACAGTAAGGTATCAATAGACGCTGACCGAGGCTGCTCTGACTAGGACATGTGGATATTACTAAAATCGCAGAAAATTAATTGTCACCCATGTGTGCAGGCACAAGGAAATTTGACAGGGATATAAGTGATTAGCCAAATACATATCTAGGTGTTTACCAATTACTGTTAGTAAAACCAGGGGTAAAATCTCAAGTCGGATTCTTAATCATATACATGTGGCACTAACCATGCCACAAGCACTTGTAAAAACCCCGCCGAGGCAAGAAAATTCCCACGGTCTAACAAATATCCAACCAGCGATGAGTTTTCCAATACATAATCATTAAGTTGTGCGTAGATTTAGTGCTCCGTACTGTGACAAGAGTGCAATGAAGGGGGGGGGGGTCCCTGAACCACCTGTATACCAGACTGAGCATGGGGATGCCCCATTCCCTGAGCAGGTAAGCCTAAAGGGATATCCACGTGGAGATGTATGGGTGATCCTTCTTGCTTACCTACCATGATACCGGGTACAGGTAGGCACATACACAATAGCCTACACAATACCAGGTAAAAGGATGGTTTGGGACAGAGCGAGCTTGTCTGGAAACCCACAGAGATACGTGAGGTCAGCCCCACAGCACACCCTATATACATAACTGGATTAGGGAGTGGTCATTATTTATCAACAGGGGGGGGGGTGGGTTTGAGGGGGGGCGTAAAATTTTCAGACCCCTCCCAAGGGGGGGGGGCTTAAATTTTGACTCCTCATGAGAGGGGGCTAAAAAAATTCACCCTCTTTTTAGCAAAAAAAAACCCCTGCGCGCTACTATAGATAAAAGAGGGGCGCGAAAACCCACCACCCCCCACCCCCTGTTGATAAATAATGACCACTCCCTTAAGTCATGTGGTGAAAATGGTACACTTTTTAAGTGTGTTCAACATTGAAAATACGAAGTAAAGAAAGGGTATTCTGATTTTCCCTATGCATATCGCAGTCATATAAAGATTTCCCTGATACCTGTAGCATGGTTTTGATGACGGCACCCTCACCGAAACACAAGTCTTTGGGCTTGGTGAGGACTGCGACTTGTGCGAGTACAATATTAATGAGAGTGCCATTTTAATAAGGCTACTTTATTGTACCCTCTCCATCACCCCCTCCCCCTCATCCTAATACCCCCTCAGCATCTTTAACCACCCTTTGATCCATTCTTGGTATTCTGCACTCACTATGACTATCACCTTAAACCCCCCCCCCCCCCCACAGCAGTCTCCGCGGTCATTTTCCACCTTAATGGGACTTCCCCGTACGGTTAGTGAGTAACCGCCGTGGTTTCTTGGTCTGTCCGCCATCAACAACAACTTTTTAACCCGCCATTGATTTTGTCTCTAGGATATAGATGTGAAAATCCAGCCGTCATAGTGCTGTTGCTAGCTGCCCGTGCTCTCTCATTCCGTGTCTAGTGTTAATGGTCATTCTGGGACCGGATGTTATGACGTCATGCCGGAAGTAGCGATGCGTTCTGCCAGCGTCCCAAGTGAAGTGGACGCGCTGTCCAGTCGGGGTGACACCTGGCGCCAAATTATGTAATCAAAAGGTTATCCAGTGGGATGATATAATAAATTGGCTGTTTCATGATTAAATGGCCACTGATTAAGTGGATGCAAATAGAATATTGAATAGAAAGTAAAATTTGATCAGATGTATTTGTGCGAGAGGTATATGTTTCTATAACCTGAAGAATATGTCAATCCTATTGGCTGGAAGTGGGTCTGGAGCTGGTTCTGGCGACATGTACTGATAAGAACTGACAACATGGGACCAGCATGTCCCTGGAAGTGGGTGTTAACCAGGGACAAGGTACCCATCATGGCATGTCTTATCAGTGGGTTATACCTCAACCAGCGAAATTCAAAATGGCGGACTCGCAGGACGTCCATACTAAGCCCTATACAGTTATCGAATTTACACATTAATATGAAAACGGTGCACTTGATAACGATTATGTGAGCTGGGCTTGGGAGAGCAGAGGGTGAGATGTGACATTAACCCTTTAGTGGCCGCATACTGCCTTCAAGGTCACGTCCATCGGTCGTCATGATGCACAAGTGCAGTGCTGGTGAGTCAACTCTGCTTCAGTATCCATAGGCTCAGAATGATGCAGGAATGTTGCCATGAGGAGTCGCTCCCCATGGCAACATGCCTGTAACATGATGACTAAGGGGCAAGATGTACATGTGTATCAAAGCAATGTGCCACCCATACAGGACCATTTAACGTGTGTGGGAGTTGATAGTGGTACTATATTACCACAAACTATTTATGTTTAGGTCTAAAGGCTGTCTGTCGTATCTGGATGTTTAGATAAACCCTTTTGCCTCATATCAGGCAGAGCCTTCTGAGCATTATCTAACTGGCAGGCATATCCTCCACCTCCTATTATACATATACGACTATGTTATCTGCCACCCACGTGTTTACTGGTGTGCTAAATATTTCCATTCATGGGAATTTTTCAACGGGTGTAATCTTGCTTCCAGGTACATAGTGCATTCATATTGCATTCTTGGTACCTAGGGGCAATACCGAGGTGCAAAAGTCTAACCAGACAAAACTTCACAAGAATTTCCCATTGGTGATAATTATTTCATTAGCCATTTTCTCTAGCCATTGTATTTTCACAATAGGGTGGGGCTCACCCACGGTCATTTGGTGTCTTATTTTTGCTTAGTCATTCTTAGTCATTATCAACAAAGACACTGAATTAATAACAAGCTTTTATCCTAGCTCTAGGACAATTTCGGTTGGTGCCCTATGGCTTGTTGTTAAAAAGAGGAATGCTGGTCTGCACTCTCCAAACCGATTGCCTTCTGAATCTGTAATGAGAGGTTAAACATCTGCCTAAACCTATGTTTTGAATGGAAATTGCACCGTGACGTCTGGAGGCCTATGTATACAGTTGTGAGCTAGGGACGTTAACTTACGTAAGATTACACCTAACCCAGACGACATTTCCACCAAATGAAGCTATACTGGTTACCTGTGCTGCAACAATGGCCGACTGTATATAATAGTACTGGCCTGGGACACCAGGGGGCACCAGGGGGCACCAGGGGCGTAGCGGGGGTCAGCTGTTTATCGGCGGTTGTCTCTCTGGACACGACGTCCTACTTCTGTAGCCCTTAAAATGCCACATAATGCTGTAACGAAGTGTTATGTCCATTTTATCGTTATGGTGAATGCTGCAATCATACATCATGCCAATCCTGACGGTCTAGCATGATGCATCAATCCAGTGCTGGCATTGCATCAATCCATTTTGGCAACCAAGGAATATGAACATGGAGGCATCACGTAGCCCTTATATGGCCAGAGTCGCAGAGAATGAAGGTAGAAATAGAAACATATGACAAGAAGATAGAACGTGGCCTAGGGCTGTTTTTGATTCGGAACGCTGACGCCAGATGGCGTCTTGTCCATGGTGGTTGTTGACGTCGGACGTGACGTGACGTCAGCAGTGGGTACCTGGACGTAGTTGGGTGTAATGAGAGGGCCCCTATATCCCGGCCCTATATATCATTGTCCATAGTTTTATGAGTTCGAATCTCTAAGTGATCTGCCTCAACTGGGTTGGTTTCGTTACGACTTCGATATTATTTTGGTAGCCATCACATTTGTTTTTTTCCTCTCATAATACCGTACATTTTATGGTGTATTACCGTTTAATATGGGATGTAAAAAGAAACCTTGCCTCACTTAATGTGTAGGCACCCAATTTCTGTCGTCAACCCACCTCCATATACTTCATTAGGCCACACCAAAGAAATAAGTTGGTCTACGGATTTTGGTTTTGAAAAAATGATGCGAGCGAGCGATTTTTTTTGGCGTCCAATGGATTCCTTGCTGGAAAAGTGAGGCGGGCGAAAAAAAAATTTATTTAAAAAAGAATTTGCCAAACATCACAGAGAAAACTTGTAGAAAGTGAAGTAAGCGAAATCTGTAGACAAGATTTTTTTCAAAGAAAAAAAGAAATTTGTATTATCGAAAATATGGAGAGGGAAATCCGTAGGTCAACTTTTATTTTGGTGTGGCCTTATCATAGATTTGATGACTTTAAACACGTCAACTATCAGACCAGCAGTATAATTTATTAATCGCCATGATGCACCAAAGCAGCTGCATCATAGTGATACCCTCCTCCACGGTATCAACCCCAGGTTACCTGTACAACCCCCCCCCCCCCCAACACAATACAACACACTCCACAACACGCGCACACAACTCAAACAATAAAGGTGGCAGGCGTGGGTTACGTCAGCAGTGTTTGAACATTGGGATCAGAGTATTAGCCTGGCATACGTTTAGTCCAGGCGTGCTTTACGTCTATCCGTCCAGGTGTAGGCCACACAGGTAGGCAGGTGACGCGCCCTCAGAGCTCAATGGGAAGGGGCTAGGTGCATGAAAAAAGAACCTTACGGAGTGATCATTTGATGGCAGGGTGGGATGGATTCTGTGCAGGAATTTTCTAGTCCAAATTTTCTGCCACCAACTCAAGTTTCCACATGCTAAAAACCGCACGGTCTTATTTCACTGGACAATTTAGGGATGGATCAGAGGAGTTCCTGGTCTCCGATTGCACCCCCCCCCCCCCCTCAACCATTTTGTTGGATGTTAATGGCCACCCCTTATGTCTAGGTCCGTGTTTACAAATGCCCGCTGCATGTTGCCGGATCACGCAGCTGCAGGGGCATAAGGTGGGACGAGGGGGGGGGGTTATTGTAACTGTTCTGCTGTACCTTTGTCACCCTAACCTCCCACAACCACCCACCCATGCTCCATCCCATATGTCCTTAGGTTCTTTATGGTATCCTGGTAAGATACACAATGTACCACCGTGTATAAGGCGCACCCCCAACATAGGCAACTGAATCCAAAAAAGGTTTAAATGGGGTTTGATTTCTGTCCAACTTAACATTTAACTTATATGCTGTGCTACGACTCTTTGTCATATTGAATAGAGATAGTATCGACTTATCAGTCTGCAGGTTGTGGTCAGTGTGTCAGGAGACCTCCCCTGGACACGCACCTGGTGCATGTTAGATAATACATATCATTAGGCATTCCCTTCTCGTAAGGGGCACCCCCTCCCCCATGCACCCCCACGCATTAACTGACCCCCACTACAACTTCTAATACAGGTATGAAACCCTGAAAAGGAAGAATGAAAATGGGGAGAGGAAAATACTTTGTTTGCTATATTTCAAATATATATAACAGTGTTCATTTGAATTTAAAGTCTGTCAAACTTCATCTAAAAGCTCTGGTGAAAGTCTATAAAGTAGAATAAAGGAAGAAACAAACCAGGATATATGGAACCCCCAAAAGTTCAGTCTCACATTCTCACCCTGCACACCTGTCACTCGCTAAGTGTTAGTGTATACATGAGGGGGTTGGGAGTAGGGTATGTGTGTGGGTGGGGGGGGGGTGACAGTTGGAGTTGTGAGTTTATAGGGTTGGGGTTTTACAGTTACACTGTCATATGGTTAACACCTGACATAAAGGTACCTGGATGGTCGTTACACCAATCTAACAAAGACACCACATGCATATAGGGTCTTGTTTGGGGAGGGGTCAGGTGGACACATAAAAAGTTTTAAAGGAATCATTATATGGGTTGGTTGTGGATCAGTTTGCCTAATCCAGGGCGGAAACTATGAAAATAAAAGATAATTCAATAAAATGATAAATATACATTTCACTTATTCATAGATTTGTCTTAAAGCTGTTCAGGACCCAAGAACCACATTTGGTCAGTCAGCTTTACACATAGACAAATAGACAAAGAAATCCCCCATGAATAACCCATGTCAAAACAATCATGGAAAAACTTGTACATGTAATATGCAAAAATGTTAATCTCTAGGTTAATTGAAATAGTTCTTACGAATGTCTATTTAAACTTCAAGATAATGCACTTTCATCCCAGTTGACTTCTGACAAAGCAGTAACGTCTAATTTCTCGGAGGAATTATAATTTTCCTCATTTCTATCACTTAATAAAGAGATAATATTTATGAAACAGTTCCATGACCTCACATTGTGAATTTACCTTAACCGAACCCTAGTTATGTTGTAACTGAGCTACTGCAGAGCGACCTTCACAAGATCATCGTGTCGCCTCAGCCTCTAACCTCAGACCACGTCAAGGTCTTTCTCTACCAGATCCTCAGAGGTAAGTTATACATTAGTCTCCCTTGATTACTAGTGGACTGCATTTGAATTAGGCTCCGCTTGGTGAACTAAAGCCTAGGATATTGGGTCGCATTTCACTCGGCCTCACCTCGTGAAATACAGCCAATAAGTATTGCCCATTTTGTGTAGAATGATGCAAGAGTACCTGGTAGTACCGTAAAACCTCGCGTATAAGACGCATCCTCTACGCCAAACAAATGCCTTGTGCGTCTTATAGGATGTACTGAAATTGGGGGTGCGTCTTATACGAGGAGTAATTTTACTATATACTAAATGTACTGAATTTACAAAATTGGTACCTAAGAGGTGCGTCTTATACGCGAAAATGCATGTGCTGAGTTTGGGGTGCGTCTTATACGCGCAGCGCGTCTTATACGCGCAGCGCGTCTTCTACGCGGGAGATTACGGTAGTACAATTCTTTGTATGCACATTTGTACCTGCTTTCTGAAACTCAAATTCTTCGACATAAAATCCTTTCACACTGGATCGGTTCTTTACACAACCCTTTTAAACCTCAATAATTGAAAAAAAAATTGTAAAGTCCATATTAAGTTGTCACAAGTATTTCCATGAAAGGCTACTATGAATAGGATCATCATTCCAGTTTTCTTAAAAGTAGTCGATTTGTTTTCTTCAGTACTTCAGCTTTTCAGCACTTCTCTATTTAGATGACAATTGCCCATGTTTGTGATAATTAATGCTCTACTTTTTCTTGTTCCCAGGTCTCAAATTCCTCCATTCTGCGCGGATCCTCCATCGAGACATAAAGCCCGGGAACCTGCTTGTAAATAGTAACTGTTGTCTCAAAGTAAGCACACCTAGCTTCTCTAATTAGAATTAAATAATTAACAAAAAAATAAATATCAACCTCTTAATTGCTCCTATTATGACTGGATTAGGTTAAAATAGGGTGGGAATCGTGTCTGAATGCTGAGTCGTGGGAATAAGAATAACACTGGACATGATTTGTGTCCAGCTTGGACTTTCATTAAAATGACCAACTCATCGAGAGGTATTTCCATGGTTACCCTTGATCTTCATCATGAAGGTATTTCCATGGTTACCCTTGATCTTCATGTAGGTATTTCCATGGTTACCATTGATCTTCATGTTGAAAGTATTTCCATTGGTACCCTTAATCATCATGTTGAAGGTATTTCCATGTAACCCTTGATCATAATTTCCAAACTCCCCTTCGGCACCTCTCATAGTGCCAAGGGGCCCCGGGGAGATAACACGTGACCTCTCTTAATGTAAAAGGGATTTTATGGTTACCTGTTCTTTATGTAGAATATATTTCCATAGCTACCCCTTTTCCATGACTGCCCATGGCTTTTATGTGATCTTCTTGAGCATGCACAAGGTGTTTCCATGATTGGGGCGATGATTGGGGGTTCCCTGCAATGCTATAAATACATTTTTGTAGCACATCAGTACCCACAGTGCACCTCGCCCAGGACCAGACGCTGCTGGTTACTGTTAGTCCTGCGTCTGGGGCTCCCTACTTTATTCTGGTGGCTGTGGGCTTATGGAATGTAATATTACTAAACCAACCATAAAACCCTGCTCAAAGCTGCACCTCTAACATAAGTACAAAGATTAAGCGGCCACCCCCCCCCCCTAATTTTTTTGGTGCCTATAAGGAACAAGTCTACAGTCTAGATGTAGTCGTATTATTAGCTATGCTATGCAGGAGTTCGAGATTTATGGTTGGACATCTGGAAGCCAAATTTACAAGTCTTCCCAGTGAAGATAGGAACATGTACGCATCTACAAAGGTTCTTTATGATGCTCTTGCACGCCATCCCAATTAACACTCAATATCTAGGTTGATCTGAGTATCTGGGGACTACAGGCTTACTAAAGGCGGTTTTACACAATAATTAGGGTAGTATACAAAATAATGACTGTTCTTTCACCCACATTTCTGTGCCTGAGGACATGCCCTGTCCTCTGTCAGGTCAGCTTCAGGTCTTTAAGTTGATCTGAGTTCACCATGTTGTGCCATTTGTGTAAATCACTCAATTACTTATAATGACCCTCATTGGTGACACCCAAACAGGAACAACAGAATGTATAAATCAAATGAAAACTGTCCTTTGTCCATAAATCTTCCCAGATCCCACACAACTCTGAAACTTAACCCTCCAAGACTCGCTTCGTGGCTTCATGATACACGAATGCAGCCCTAGGGAATAACTCACCAAGGCTTCATGCCGATACTTCATGGCGTCATGATACATGAATGCAGCCATAGGGAGTAACTCACCAAGGCTTCATGCCGATACTTCATGGCATCATGATACATGAATGCAGCCATAGGGAATAACTCACCAAGGCTTCATGCTGATACTTCATGGTGTCATGATACACGAATGCAGCCCTAGGGAGTAACTCACCAAGGCTTCATGCCGATACTTCATGGCGTCATGATACACGAATGCAGCCCTAGGGAGTAACTCACCAAGGCTTCATGCCGATACTTCATGGCGTCATGATACACGAATGCAGCCATAGGGAGTAACTCACCAAGGCTTCATGCCGATACTTCATGGCGTCATGATACACGAATGCAGCCATAGGGAGTAACTCACCAAGGCTTCATGCCGATACTTCATGGCGTCATGATACATGAATGCAGCCCTAGGGAGTAACTCACCAAGGCTTCATGCCGATACTTCATGGCGTCATGATACATGAATGCAGCCATAGGGAGTAACTCACCAAGGCTTCATGCCGATACTATGGTACACTCCCAAATCCTGGTTATCATGATGTACCTATGCAGTATTGGCTGGTAGACTCGCTAAAAGACTGCATTGGACTCCTAAAGAACATAAACCTGGAGGCCTTTTTCTGAAGAGGCCTTATTAGATTAATGAAATAATAGATACAGTAAGTAGATATGTGGTATTTAGCACCAAAAGGGATTGTGCATTGAGAGGTTCACAAGAAACTGTCTAGTGATAAAGAGTGGCAGTACTTGCGGTCCAGTCAAAGTCTCATGACACGTGACCAAGTCAAGAGATGTGACCCCAGGGTAATCTACCCAGAGTGCACTTCGTGACCACCGTCACACACATGATATAAGGAAGTCCTTACAGATTGTAAAACCTCGCCTGTTTGCCGCACCCAGACGTTAGTAACATGCCGTAATAAGCTTTTGTTTCCTGTTGAGGTTTTATGGTAGTTCTTCTTCTTCTTTATTGCATCATGCTGAGAGGGGCTGTAATCGTTAAGATCGTCTGATAAGACTTTCTTGGAAAATCCAAGTAAATAATTACCTGATCATAATGAGTTCTGAGAAAAGCATACCGTCTCAGAGATTCTACCAGCTTCATTTTTTTTTCTCAGGTTCCCATAAGATAGCATTTGGCTTAGTACCAATCGCCCCAGCGCAATCCAATCTATTTGAGTTCATGTCGACCAGACAAAGGCCTGGGTTATGTTGTGACCATCTCAGTCTCCCATTGGACACAGTGCTTAATCTGCGATGACCTCTGGTGTGAATATGAGGTACTAGACTGGCCCGACACATCTACTGAACCCACGTGCACTAACCCAGACATTACCACCAAGTAAAAAATAAGCTGGTCAAAATTGAGTTTTTGCCCTTTTTTAAGTTCATGTCTAGCATGAACCTGTCTATCAAAAAAAAAGAAGGTAAATAGATATTGCCAGACTTGTACTTTGTGAGCGTGTTTAGGTGAATTAAGGACGCCGATGCCGTCACAGCTTGTAATTTATTTGTCAAAATCTTTTCTCAGGCTGAAAAACAAAATGATTAATCATGGGGTTATTAAAGAGAGCATTGCAATTCAAGAGTACACCATAGCCCTTTAAGGGTCGATCGTGAATTAATGGATCATTCGTGCAAACCATACACGGTAGATACATCAGCCTCCCTTAAAGAGTTAACACCACTTCTCTGTAACAAATCATACCCAATGAGCATCACAGGAAAACACATGGTGCACATATGCGCGGGCACTGACACATTCCTCTGTGAAATTGTGTAATATAGTTCTCGCCATGAATATGACCTTAGCTGTCGAAATGGCGTTAAACATCTATTACTCACTCATTTAGGAAAACACTAAAACTAAACCCAAACCGAATGTACCATTCATGCATCTTTACATCAATGCATCATTTAATCATATAAAATCTTTAATTCTCCCACAGATCTGTGACTTTGGCCTGGCGCGAGTCGAGGAGCCGGACGAGGCAATACACATGACACAAGAGGTGGTCACTCAATACTACCGCTCACCCGAGTTGCTCATGGGCGCCAAACATTATAGCTCGGCCGTTGACATCTGGTCAGTAGGATGTATCTTTGCAGAGCTGCTCTCACGTCGAATCCTCTTCCAGGTAAGCTTACTGTATATGAAAAAAAAACTCTCCATAAAATAGCATCTCTAAGCACTAGAACCTTGTCATTCTGTTTATGAAAATAGTATGAATTATCCTCTCAAAATCGATATGATGACCTGATGAGAGAAATCTAATCAAATTGAAATTAATTTAGAAGGGGACTGTAGAGGTGTGATTAAAGGGAGTAGAGACGATCCAGCTGGTTCAGAATTGACCAACAATTTCTCTTAGTAACTTTTAGGGATGTTAGATTGATGCTTAGGTAACATTAAAGAAGGCATAAAAACGATAGGTCATGGTGTCTGTTTTTCCACTGGAAGGTATTAAAGTTTGGTGGTCTTAACTATGGTCGCCTATGAGAATTTGTGTTTTCTCACATTTAATTCCATAGAAAAAAATATTCTATCAATTTCTTAACCAAACCTCAAGTATTTATACCTGAGATCATGAGAATTATTTTGGAAGAAAATAGTAGGGGGTCACAAGCAAATTGAATTTTTCCTGAATAAACTAAAAATATTTCTAATTCCTTTAGTATAGGAGTCTATGGGTACTGGAAATATGAAATCCAGTGATAAGAATGTGTAGAATGCCAATGTATCACACCTAAAGGGTTGATAAAGAAGGGTTATGTCATATAAATTAGGAATATGAGCAAATATTGTCAAATTTGGCAGTTTCATTTTTTTGCCACCAGGTGCCGTTTGAGTAGATCGTGTCTACTCCCTTTAAATAACTTCCCTTGGCATTAATATCAGTTTATTGGGAGCCCTGTGTATCAGGGGCGTTTTCCCGGCAGCTATTGAACCGAGTAAAATGCATTCACGGTGCTGACGGGTGCAGTCTTTATTGCGAAGGATTTACGCCTCATAATTTGGTTAAGCTTAATGCAGGCGGAGCACGTGTTCTCCCCTCCCCATGAAAATATAAAGAAGAAAGGGAAATAAAAAGTAATGGATGAAAAAAGAAGACCCTCCCCCTGTGTGCAGGTTTATTAGGCAGCAGATGGCGGTCATTAAATGCCCTGTTACCGTGAACAGATAGTACCGTAAAGCCTCTCCTGTTAGATTGGCTTATATGCCGATCAGATGGTCAGTAGGATGTTTTTTAAACTAAATTAGGGCTTAGAATATGAAAATGAGATCATAGCTTCAGCCTTCATGCAAAAGGGAGGGGGGGGGGATATGCCCCCCTCCCCAGAGTCCCGTCTATGTCTAAACACTGGCGATAAACAGTAAAAAAAACAAAAAAAAAAAAACTGGTGAAAGACCACGTAATAGGGTCGTGAAGAGAAGCATCTTATGATATGTGAGATGCACCTTACCCGTGGGATTTAACAGTCCCAGTCCTGGTCAGGGGTGACAGGGCCGGGGGGGGGGGGTCACTCACTATATATCACTGACAGTGGTGTGCGGCTGGCAAGGCCACTTTTCTTACCAAAATCCCTCTCAGCAAGGGTCACTTTCCCCAAATTTAATTGGTGCACTTTAAAAAAAAAAAGCAGGGATTTTCACCAAATCTTTGGCAAAATATAGTCACTTTTGACAGAATTTTCTCACAGTAAGGGTAGATTTCAAGACAATGGACCTAAACGGGCATATTCTTGACCAAAATCCCTCTCACCAAGGGTTACTTTTTGTCTGAAATCCCTCTCACCAAGGGTAAGGGGTGTCGGAGGCCCAGCCACACACCCCCGTCAGAAAAAAAATAAGTGTCGCCCCCCCCCCCCGGGTGACAGGGTGCGACTGTTGTAGATCTTTGTTTATGTGCTGTTGGCAATTTGTGGACTCCATAACCATCACTGCTAAACTTATCACTGGCATAACAATTACTCTGAGGGTCTGCTGTTAATAAGCCTTCTAAGCACGGGTCCTCTAACACAGGTTAATTCCATTATGGAAGAACAAGTTTATATCCATTTGTAGTATTCTAACATAAATCTTATATTCCCTAACTGTTTTCAATCATCCCTCTGATGCACTAAGTAAGGTACTTTCGAATTACCTCTACCACTGGCCACTGTAATGGAACGCTTCTAGTCCGCTCTGTGAAGTTAACCCACCTCAACCAAAATTTCAAGATATCTGTTTCTTAACCGTACACATATGATTTTAACCTTTCTCTCCCTGACTTTTCAGGCACAGAGCCCTATCCAACAGTTGG